>OX030981.1:2517500-3767500 GCA_943735965.1 Eupithecia abbreviata | reverse complement strand
TGTTTACAAACAATAATTGGAAACGATTTCGACGAGATTCGAAACACTGTCCAGACTCGGCAGTGCGACCAGCAGGGGTGCGCCACGCAGCTGCCACTAGGCGCTACGGTTAGGCATCTGCATCTTGGGCTATGAAAGTGTTAACTACAGATTGTTTCAAGTATCCTAGGCAGCTATATCAATACCACTCTGAACAGAAACGTCCCCAAGCCGCTGGCAGCATTGCCCTGCTGTATGGCAATGTTGATGCGCCCCTTGTTATTTTTTATAAAACTTACAGATTGATATGTTTTTATTTCGTTTCTGAGACATTCTTTGATATAAAAATATTTGTAAAAACAAATACGAATAATTTTGTGTTGTGGCGACATTTCCAGAATTCAATATCGGAAATTTCGTGCGCGGCAAAATCTCCTCTGAGAAATGTCAATAGTCCGCCATCGTCGCCCACCCACCGGAATGGTTTTCAGTAAATACGCAAACTTTTACGTGGAGGCATTAGATGGATCCATGGTTATTCGAAATATAGATATTTTATATATTTATTAAACATGTATACATAATCGCAACCCGTTTCAGCCCAGCACAAAAATGGGCATTTAAATACAATTACAGCGAAGACAAGTCTTCACGTCATCCATACGCAATGCTTGAAAACGAAAGTTTTCAATCAGTGCGTCCTACCCGTTATGACCTACGAAGCTGAGACGTGGACACTCACGATAGGGCTGGTCCACCAGTTCAAAGTCGCTCAGCGAGCTATGGAAAGAGCTATGCTCGGAGTTTCTCTGAAGGATAGGATTCGTAACGAATACATCCGACAGAGAACCAAGGTTATCGACATAGCTCAAAGAATTAGCAAGCTGAAGTGGCAGTGGGCCGGCCATATCTCGCGAAGAACCGACGGCCGATGGGGCAAACGTGTTCTTGAGTGGAGACCACGACTCGGCAAACGTAGTGTAGGACGCCCTCCGACCAGGTGGGATGACGATCTGCGAAAGACTGCAGGTAGATGCTGGACGCGGCAAGCTGAAGACAGGGCGCTATGGCGCTCATTGGGGGAGGCCTATGTCCAGCAGTGGACTGATATAGGCTGATGATGATGATGATGATGACAGCGAAGAAAATAAATCTAGAGTATATACATATAAGTAATTTCACCCAGTATTGGACAGTCATATTTATCAGATACTAGCTGAGCCCTACGGCTTCGCCCGCGTGGAAATTTATATGTCAAATGGTTTATAAACATCCTCTTGAATCACTCTATCTATAAAAAAATCTAAGCAATCTAAGTAATTTTAAAGATCTAAGCATACATAGGGAGGGACAGACAGACAGCGCGAAGCGACTTTGTTTTATTTTATACTATGTAGTGATGACTTTCAGGATGCTGTTGTTACTACCTGTCACCCTACTCATCAGAGATACCACATTTTCGCATAATTACCGCGAAGCCATCTGTGCACGTATAAGTGAACATCTCTGATGCACTGCAGTAACGAGGCAGGCCCAACGGCTTCCTGAAAATTTTATATTGAACGAGACTTTTCCGTGCATACATACGAGTTCTTAACCCATAAGGTGTTCATATAGGTAGAAAGAAAGAAGCATTGGCAGAAGGCCTTAAATATGCGACAATCTTTCAGCACAAGAAAACTGGCGGGCAAAAACATGTATAACTCGTTAACGTTCTCAGTTCTAATTTCTCTTTCACGGTAAAAATATTCCAATTTAAACTGAATTTACTTAGCATTCCAAGTGGTATTTGATTTAGTTTTCTCCGGAGGTTTGTTTTGCTAGTACGAATGCATTAAGGCTTATTTTCCATTGCTGCAAACAGTCTCAATAATTAAATGATAGAAGTAATTTGTTTGTTAAAAATTCAGTACATCAATTTGAAACTGATATTAGAGTTAAAAACTTCAAAATATTCTTGTTTCCAACAATTACAATGACAGTAATATTATAAACCAGAATGTTTGGATGTTTGTTACCTCTTCACGCTGAAACTACTGAACGAATGGGGCTGGAATTTTTCAGACAAGTTGTTCCAGGCCTGGAATAAAACATAGCCTATTCATATTCACTGATTGATGGGACTAATTATCCCAACAATCAGTTCCCATGGGATTAACCTTAAAACGTTCCCATAGAAACAACGCGTGCGATGATACTACTCCCTTGGGAATATTTGTTATGGGCCCGCCTCGAGATCATATTTATTGTATAGAACGAACAAAATATGTCGAACATACATTAAAAACATTTTATACAGCTGAACATAGTCCTCCTTTACAAATTTGGTTAAAAATCGTTTATTTTTAACCCAAATTACAGTGATCAGTGTATTGCGTCCAGTTCAAAGTCGCTCAGCGAGCTATGGAAAGAGCTACGCTCGGAGTTTCTCTGAAGGATAGGATTCGTAACGAATACATCCGACAGAGAACCAAGGTTATCGACATAGCTCAAAGAATTAGCAAGCTGAAGTGGCAGTGGGCCGGCCATATCTCGCGAAGAACCGACGGCCGATGGGGCAAACGTGTTCTTGAGTGGAGACCACGACTCGGTAAACGTAGTGTAGGACGCCCTCCGACCAGGTGGGATGACGACCTGCGAAAGACTGCAGGTAGATGCTGGATGCGGCAAGCTGAAGACAGGGCGCTATGGCGCTCATTGGGGGAGGCCTGTGTCCAGCAGTGGACTGCTATAGGCTGATGATGATGATGATGATGAGTGTATTGCGTTAGTCATTAATTTATTTATCTGTGTTGATATGAGGCGTTGACGATAAAACATAACTCACTCGCATGAAAAGCTGCGGAAAGCGAGCTGGCTTTAGACAATGAGCACCCTTCATCCATCACCTTCAAGGACGTACCGAAATGATATATCATTCAATACTTCCAGTCTGTGGGTTGCCTGCTTTGTTATCTCATGGGTGAAGGGTCGGTACATATCTGACGGAAAATGCGTCGAGCTTATCATCGGTCGCGTCTATTTGGTCAAATCCGACCTGCCACATTACGCGTCTAGTCAGTTCGAACGGCCAGTAATGAAACGATCTCCGCCGATGTTACGCCTAGTCTGAATGCATCAATCAAAATACACGTGGCGCGATACGTTACGACGTCGACGCAAAATGCGTTGATGGAAACGGAAAAGACGATGTACGGTCGACGCACTAACGCATCATCATCGGTTCAGTGTGAAAGGTTGAATGTTTTATCAGATATTTGTCTGTTATACGATAAATGATAATACGTGACGTATTTTCCGTCAGATATGTACCGACCCTAAGTACCTCTTTTTTTTTTCGAGGGGAAAACTCAAACAGATACCAAACTGCATGTAAGGTACTGTAAGGATATGTGAGGGATAGATAGTTCTTTTATTGCACACTTAAAACATAAAACAAACAAGATAAAAATACAAAATAAGTGACAATTTGGCGGTACTATCGCTCAAGAGCGATCTCTACCAGACAGAGGGATGTCGAAGAGAAGCGACTATCCACTAAACAGCCCCACGGATGGCAACCTCTATGTGTTATTAGTATTATGTGTTTGGCAACTCCGTTGGACCGCGCAAGGTTACCTACTTTAAGTTAGGTAGTGTAGTGTAGGAATTTATGATAAAGTGATATAAAACTGAGCTTTAGATCAATATGGCGTTTTCAATAACTGTTAATGGTTTTAATGCGCATCAACTGATTTAACCGCATTTAAGTGCAGCGGGTGAGAGTCCGCCTGCGACGCAGGAGGTTGCGGGTTCGATTCTGCTGATATTTGTTCGGTAGCTACCTTCTATGTATGATAAAATATACATATAAACTATGCAATGTATTGTATTTAGTATATCAGCTATCTTGTAGGTATATAACACAAACTCTGCTTAATTTGGCGCTAGATGATTCTGTGTGTGGTTGTCCAGCATTATTTACATTTATTTATAATGTGTATGATCTCAATTTAAAGGGATTTTTAATGTCAACTACTTTTTTTACGCTTGGTATGTTCTTGTAATTATAGTGCGTAATTCAATTCAATTCAATTTATTTAATTCAGCTTCACAAAATACATGTTATGCATGCCATAGACCTATATGCGACATGTATGCCATAGACCTATATGCGAGGACACATAAATGGTTATAAGTTTTTATTTAAGTTATCTGTTAAGTGTGTAAAACTGTTTGTCTTCCGAATAATGCAAAATAAATAAAAATAAAAAGAGATTTAAGAGTTAGAGTAGGTACATATGTAATTTAAAAACTAAAAATAAATTGGAAGGGACACATCCTGCGTTTACAGACGCATGGCATTATTAATATGCGTCCAGTGCTTCATAAAAGCGCAGTCCGTGTCCAGCCTTCCAGCTATAACGTTCAGATAGCTACTGGTGCCGCCCCTTACCGTAAGCGTAAGCCTTCGCACTCAAAAATTTCATATTTTTTGGGATATTATTTAATATCTTTGATTTTCGTGATAATGATAAACCACCAACTCATTACCTTACCTTTCACATCACCTAGTCTGCATGAATGGGTTTCGTTCGCAGCGCGCTTAACCCAGACTTCGACGCTACGGTGCCACTCACAGTTTCAAAGGCTTTTTCGAGAGCCAGTCATTCTCTCGAAACGTCATCAGCTAGGAACTATAGCGGAACTAACCCCTATTGTTAGCCCTTAGTGGCTATTCTACTCTGTACTATTTGTAACAGCGATCTTGCGTCGAGATCGCGAAATTTTTCCAGTTTGACAGACAATTTACGATGTTGTAGGCAAATCTAAGGAAATATTAGATTTAAAAAAATCTTCAGGAATAGCTAATAGCTCTATTCAAAAGCAGTTGTGAGAGAGCTCTAGAAATAGGAACTGTAGCTTCAGTACCTATCTGTTTGAGTTGGGCTTACCTATGTTAAGTCTATGTGGGTGGGAAGTTGGGGGCCAAGTTAAAATGTGTAAATTTATGAAATACTCGTACAATACAATACAAAAAATACGATGGAAAGAATTATGTGAATTAAACAAAGGCATTGGGGAAATACGTAATATTCTAGAAGAGATTCCATGTCAAATGACGACCGATGTGGCGCGGTGGGCGAAGGTCCGCCTGCGACGCAGGAGGTTGCGGGTTCGATTCCCGCCTCGGAACAAATGTGTGTACGATCTGCAGATATTTGTTCCGGGTGTTCTGGTTGATTTCTATGTATAATAAAAAAATTATATCTATGTAATGTATTGTATTATGTATATCAGTTATCTAGTACCCATAACACAAGCTCTGCTTATCATGGGGCTAGATAATGCTGTGTGAATTGTCCAGCATTATTTATTTTTATTTTAAATACTTATACGGAAATTATAAATGCGAAAATTTGGAAGTTTAGATGGATATTTTGTATAATAATACCATATAATACTAACTCATAGGTAGCCACATTATCCCTATTAGTTATGAACTATTTATTATCTAGACAGTTACTACGCGCGTGATCTAAACCACGGGCGCAAGCTAGTCTCTTATAAAAGAACGTCCTCACAATCTTTTTCCCTGAAACTCGCTCCCATCAAATGCAAAGCGATATTTTTAAACCGGAGGTAGACAAAAGTTCATCGTAACATAATGGCTCGTTGTATGAACTCAGTAAAATTGCAGCACATGGGTAGTTAGCGCTGCTACGCGGTAAACGAAGCTATAGCTACAAGGTTCAGCTATACCAATAAGTTATGGATATTCCTGTTTTACTGGCAGGTCTAAAGGCAGGTTTAGAAAGGTCAGTCACTGACTCTGAATTTGAGACAAGTCAGCGCTGACCCGAAAAAACCCAATAAATAAAAAGTATTTATTTCAAGCATATTATCATATCAGAAATTATACAACAAAACCTTAAAAACTAATAGGATTGCTGGTAAGGTGGCGTTCACAACAGTGCCTGGTGTACGGACAGTCCCAGCTATCATTGCCAGGACTTGGACTGTATGGATTGTCTACCATTATTTATTATTATTATTAAAAGTATATTTTTAAAGGGTATTTTTTTTTATTTGCTTTGGGTTGGCTTTCGTATCACTGCGGCCATGATAGGCCTATTGTGATCGCCACTTTTACGTTTCAGTCCCGAAGCCGTGGCGTTCATAGTTCGCCACTAACCCTTGCAGCTGCTAGGAACTGTAGGATTTTCTTCGGGGTGATGTCTTTCAGCTCGTCTGGGCTATGCAGATGATTGCCCAGATGGATGCTGCGTTTGTTTTAAAGGGTAACCCTAGATGTTACTGTTCACGCTCTTCCGCCGGTGGTGCCTTTGTTGCCACCCACTATACCGTGGACGATTTGAATAACTCAAGTATTATCGAACTTTGCTATAATGTATTTTAATTTTGCCATCGAATATTTTAAGGGTAATTCATCGCAGGGGACACTCGGATCATATTTTTCATATTTATTTATTGAACAATGAACATAAAATAATATGAATAAATTATATTACTCTAGCACAAAACAGAGGAGGCTGTAAAAACTGAAAGGAGGCCTCTATCATCTTTCGTGGTCCTAGGTGATCCCAGACTGGTCATAATGAAGCACGAAAAATAATTCGTTACTAATATAATAACAATATTATATCTATATCTATATATATATACATATTTATTATTTGTTTTTTAGTATTCTTATTTAGATAACCTGTGGTACACCCCCTGCCTTTTCTTAAATTCATATAATTCTTTCCATCCAAAGGTTGCCTGGAAGAGATCGCTTCTAAGCGATAAGGCCTACCTGTCGCATATAATGTATTTTTGTAATGATTAATTTGATTATGGTGTACAATAAAGAATTTTTGTATTGTATTGTATTGTAATATTAACTAATATTTTTCTGCCGCTGTATGTCTCACACCTTTGTCAAAAAGAAAGTCGTGTTAGTTACACTATTTATAACTCGAGAACTGCTGAACCGATTTAGCTGAAAATTGGTGGAGAGGTAGCTTAGAACCAGGAGTCTAACATAGGATGGACTTTTTATCATTTAAACCATTTGACACATAGATTTCCACGGGGGCGAAGCCGCGGGGCATAGCTAGTATATAATTAAAATGAACCCCTATATCTCCTGGTCCGCTTGAGAATATAATAGCTTTATTGATTTAATTCATATTTTTAAATGGTGTCTAACACTTCGTAGATGGTTCTGTCCCTATGTATGCTTAGATCTTTAAAACTACGCAACGGATTTAAATGCGGTTTTTTGTATAGAATTCAAGAGGATGGTTTATATGTATATACTTGCTTTTGACCCCCTGCGAAGGCTGGGCGGCTCGCTAGTTCAGAATAAGCCAAAAGACGACCTATGAACCTGACGCTTCACTTCCTACGTGCTATCAGCAGTTGGTTTGCTAATGGCACTCTATGTCGCCTCTCGACTAATGGAGACACGTTGTCGAGACTACTTATATAAAGCTTAGAAGTCTACCCGGCGCCTATCAGGAAACGTAAACGTTAACGTTTCAAATGGCTTACTATTTATTTTCCAGATAGCGTCCTGATAAAAAAATATCACCCCTTGCACGTGGATATTTCTTCCACTCGTTCTCTTAAGCGGTTCTCTTCTACCTTTCAATTGTAAAACCTAGGTATTCAATTGTTTCACTTAATTTAAGATTCTACTAACCCTCTATAATTATATTTTATTGTGCTTACTAACCAAATATGGATCCATGGATATCTATATCTGTACTAATATTATAAAGAGGAGAGGTTTGATTTTTTGTTTGTTTGTAATGAATAGGCTCCGAAACTACTGGACCGATTTGAAAAATTCTTTCACCGTTGGGAAACTACTCTATCCCTGGTGAACATAGGCTATATAATATTTTCAAAAAAGTTAGGGATCGGTACTAAAACCGTGCGAAGCCGGGAAGGTCCGCTAGTCCGAAATAAAGAGATTTTATTTCATTTATATATGATTCATGCTGCTAAGATTTGGAACTAGCTTCCTGCTTCTGTTTTTCCGGCTAACTACAACCTGTGTCTTCAAGACAAGTGTCTTCTAAGCCTTGTTGATACTTCGTCGGGCACATCGTCGTGAGATTGCAGTCAAACGAACGAATCGTCTATTTACGATTTAAAAAATATAAAAGATTGTTCCCATGTTGGTAGATAAGAGCGAAAATCTAACCAAAGAGATGTTGCATAAGTAACTAATAAGGAAGTTCCTGGTGGAAATCGTCCGATTTTATGAATTTCCAGTTGTTTTGAATTTGATTTTTTTTTTGAATTGTATTTGAATGAATTAGATCTTCCTGTCGACTACCATCAAGTGAGAGTTTGGTCGAAAAACTTTTTTTTAACGATAAAAAACACTAAATGAATGTAACTCTGTAGATAACAAACTACTGAACAGGCTGTAATTTTGCATAGATATAGTTCTAAGCCTCGATACATAGGCTACTTTTTAGCCCATAAAACCTTCCATAGAGATAATAACCATATAACTGATTACTGATCTTCTTCTTATATATATAAAAATCAATTGCTGTTCGTTAGTCTCGCTAAAACTCGAACGGCTGGCTGGGCCGATTTAGCTGATTTTGGTTTTGAAATGTTTTTCGTAGTCCTGGGAAGGTTTAAACTGTGAAAAAACATGGTAAAATTGCGCAGAAATTTCCACGCGGGCGAAGCCGTGGGGCGTAGCTGGTTGATTATAGAAATCAGTTTATAATTTATTTATTTATTGAGATAATAACATCATAACAGGTTTTTTTATTAAGCCCTAAGGCGATGTTATAACTACTTATACTAAAAATTACATATTTTTGTACATAGACACAATACTAAATAATTTATAATTTTGTTTCAATAACATTTTGTGCCTTTTTCATAGCTTTCGTCAGGTTTTCGTAAAATATGTCTACGCTGTTTTTGGACAGAACATTGAGTAAATATATAGCGAGTGACATAGGGGCAAACTTAAGTAGGTTGGTCCTACAAGTGGGCACCTCCAGCATGGCGGGGCAGCGGCATATATAATGTTACATAAAAGCATTTTTCCTACTACGGTCTCAGCTGTTACCTACCACGTCACTTGCAAGGCTTTGCCTTTCATCTAGAAATAGAATCCAACATCCAACACTAGCCACTGGAAAAGGTGTATGAAACTTTCAATGGAATAAAGCTAAATAAATGGACAACCATTTTATTGCATAACACGAATGCTGAATGGTTTTTTTATTCGCTGTCAAAGATTTTAAGCCTGAATGCACATTTAACACTTTGAGTGCTGAAAACGCACGGTATGAGTTTTCTACAAGTGACTAATATGCGTAAATCCTCAGTAGCGCAGCGGCTGAGAAAATACAGATCTTTCTGACTCAGCAGAGCTGTAATATTTTTCGAACGAAACGCATGTGCGGCGCAACACAACCGCTGTGTAGAGCGGCAGCACGAATTTTTTAGGTAAAAAAAAAGATCGCAGTCGTCGAAAAAAAACCGCAGTCAAAGTGTTAACTCTCGTTTGGCTGTACTTTTTTACTGATAGATAACAAACAAAAATACTATCAGTGAAAAAAAATCCAACGAAAAAATAAACAAACAACGAAACTTTTGAATAGTTTGCATGCCCGGCTTTATTTACAAAAATCTCATAAATATTGTATTTTAATAGTTTTAATTAAATATGATAAAGGTAATAATATTAATTGTAAACCATATATTACGCACAAAAATGTTACAGTAAAACGAAATAGGTCATTTCGGAAATATCTTTAAAATGTCATTTCAGGGTTAAAAATTGGCAAAGCTAATGCTTTTGGTACTACCTGCATCATTTTACAAAAATAATTAAGTATTTTGAATTTATTCATCATCATCATCATCATCAACCTATAGCAGTGCACTGTTGGACATAGGCCTCCCCCAATCAGAGCCATAGCGCCCTGTCTTCAGCTTGACGCAACCAGCATCTACCTGCAGTCTTTCGCAGGTCGTCATCCCACCGGGCGTCCTACACTACGTATACTGAGTCGTGGTCTCCACTCAAGAACACGTTTGCCCCAGCGGCCGTCGGTTCTTCGCGAGATAAGACTATATATTTTGAATTTATTATGTACGAAAATATTTCATAATCCTTGCAAATCGCACCCTACTGCCTCTGTTTCATTTTGTCACTTATCATGCGACAAAACAGAGACAACCACACGGGTAAGAACGACCGATGTGGCGCGGTGGGCGAAGGTCCGCCTGCGACGAAGGAGGTTACGGGTTCGATTCCAGCCTCGGAACAATTGTGTGTACGATCTGCAGATATTTGTTCCGGGTGTGCTGGTCGTTTTCTATGTATAATAAATATATATATCTATGTAATGTATTGTATTATGTATATCAGTTATCTTATACCCATAACACAAGCTCTGCTTAGCTTGGGGCTAGATAATGCTCTGTGAATTGTCCAGCATTATTTATTTATTATTTGATTTAAGAAGGCTAAGACACAATATTGTAAGAATCAAACACATAAGTTCAAATTGGCATTCTTTTAGTTTCAGTGCGGCGCAGCTCCTAGAAAGTTTGTCCCAAACTTGTTATTTCTATATTATGCCGGAAAGTCGTAACTCTTCTGCCATATCAATGAGGTTCCCTTCCGGAAGCTTGATGGCTAGGGGCGGTTCTTACAAAAAAACTACTTTCGTTATATTGATCAAGGGATATGGGTCATAACTTCGGAAGGAGGACATTGTATACAAGAATAAAACCTACCAATTTGTCAAAACTGTGCGCGGAGCTGAAGAATAGCTCGGGTTTTTTTTAAACATATAAGATTGATGGTATTTAATTAAACAATAATGCGTTGCTCTGAAAAACAAAGTTTTATTTTATAACAAATTTAAACCAACTTAGGTACATACAAGTAATTCTTATAATCTAATTAGGTACCTATCTATCTTACCTGAAAAACAAAGAAACGACAATTAAAGTTAATATTTACAATTTAAACCAATAATTTTCACTTTATTTGATCGGACACCCGAGGTTTTTTTTATCAGCATTCGAATTTTTGACATGACATCTGTCTGTCTATGATGTACTGTCACTGTCAATGTGTCCGATCAATCACTTTCACAATGCGCACCAGAATTCAAAATTAAGTACTATTTCTTTACAAACATAAAAAGATTCCTCATTTTTTCACACTATGTAGGTACATTATTTTATATTGGAAAAATTCATACCAAAAATATCAAATACTAGCGGACCTTCCCGGCTTCGCACGGTTTTAGTACGGATCTTTAACTTTTTGAAAATATTATAGAACCTACGTTCACTTAACCTAACCATGTTTCACGGGGATAGTGTAGCTTCCCAACGGTGAAAGCATATTTCAAATCAGTCCAGTAGTTTCGGAGCATTACAAACAAACAAACAAAATCGCTTCCCACTGTCTATCTGTCCCTATGTGTGCTAAAACTACGCAACGGATATTGATGCGTTTTTTAACACTTCGACTGCTGAAATCACACCGTATGTGTTTTCTACAAGTGACTAATATGCGTAAATCCACACTAGCGCAGCGGCTGAGAAAATACAGATCTTTGTGACTCAGCACAGCTGTAATATTTTTCGAACGAAACGCATGTGCGGCGCAACCCAACCGCTGTGTAGAAGATAAGATAAGATAAAGATACAAATCATTTATTACAGCAAAAACTAATAAGTAAATACACTTCAATCTTATAATTAGCACTTACATACATGGTGAGAAATTATAAGAGGTTAGATATAATAGGTTAGTAAGGTACGTACTTGAAATTTAGTGTAATACATTGTGTTATTGCCGAGATGTACCTATCTACAATGTTATGTAATTTCTGATGGCACCCTCACTAGGCTAGGCCTGTATCGAGGGAGCCTGTACTAGAGCGGCAGCACGATATTTTAGGTAAAAAAAAAAGATCGCAGTCGTCGAAAAAAAACCGCAGTCAAAGTGTTAATAGATACAGTGATTAAATACGAATGTTTATAAACCATTTGACACATAGATTTCCACGCGGGCGAAGGCGCGAGGCGCAGCTAGTACAAAATACACGTGTGAGCAAAGCACACGCCAGTTGTTTTCATAAGCTTATTTAGATAAATATCTTCGATAACGCCACTCTCGCAACCGTCGCATCAGCTAACGTTCCGTGAAGTTTCCTCGTGCGAATAAACTCGCCAAACACATTTGCACTAGCGCCTTTTGGAGTTCCCTTGGCACAGATGTAAACCGCCAAAACCAATTTATCTGTAAACCTGCCGAATATATTCATTCACGGTATTACACAGTGAAATGTAGCTAGATTTACTAAATCATAATAATTGACTAGCTTCCCCCGGCTTCGCACGCGTTTTTCCGAGATATAAAGTAGCCTATGTTCTTTCCCGAGATACCATCTGAACCCTTGCCAAATTTCATTTAGATACGTTTAGCCGTTTAGGCGTGCAAAAGTAACAGACAGAAAATTACTTACGAATTTATATTGTTAAAATATGGACTGACTGATTGTCCGCTCTCAATTAGAATGGGATGAAATCATTTAGATCTGAAAAGACGGTCGGACATTTCGCTTCTACAAGGTTGCGTAATGTGTTTTCAAAATCTGACGTACGTTACTTTGATATGGTTCAGTTTTTCGTTCGTTTTTCATTTATTTAAGATCTGATTAAAAATAGGTTTTATAAATAATGGATTTAACAAATCTACTACTCTGAGACGTGAACAGATGCGAACTCAGTTCATTACGAATGTGACTTTACCTGTTTGTGTAAGAAGAAATATAATTTTTATTTGAAATTGGCATCTTGGGTTACCTGCTAAAAGGATTTAAACGAAGTTCCAGACAAAATCATTGGAATTTTCGCACGATCACGATGACGTCTCGACACTAACGTCAAACCTAACTCAGGGCTCCGTTGGCGAACTATCGTAGGACCCTACGGAACCCATCGTTCGTCGCGCAGCGTTTGGAAACAACTACACGACACCAATGAAGCTGAAATGATCGCATGCGTGGGCGTGTCAAGCGATAGAAATGCCCATAAACATTTAGGGAAATGGCGATTCCGGATAGTTTTCGAAATTTTGTCGATATTTTCGCTTACCATTTGTTGGACTCGCATTTACTTTCCTGCTTTTAAACCGACTTCGAAAATAGGAAAAGTTACCATGTATGGCTTTACCCTTTACTAAGATAGATAGAAAACACTTGATTATACCACAAAACAGAAAACAAAGAAATAAAAACTTAGAATAAAGGGCGGCATCGCTGAGAGCGATCTCTTACTGCCTGTAAGATATCACCTTGGGATGGACTGGACTTGAAGGAACAATATAGACGGTGGCACTTTAATAAATAATTGGTAACAAAAAAGAAAACAAATACTTACTATTACAAACATGATGTTATGTATGTTTCATCCGATTTCTTCGTTAATTTTGCACCTATGTTAATGTTTTTGTTTGTATAGTGATAAATCATGAATGAATGAATGAAATGAAATGAATGAATGAAATGAATGAATGAAAAAGGTTTATTTGACACGGCACATAACAATTTTAAAAACACAAAGGATAACTAAGAACTAGGCACAATCTTAATTAGGTACTAAAATAATGGAGGTTACACAGTTATATATTTAAAAATACAAAACAAAGAAAAAACAAAACAAAATACCCCCAGATTAGTTTAGAGCTCAAAAATTTATGATTAAAAACAAAAAATAAATAAAATGAGATTATGAGATAGGGTCTTGAGATAGTCCGTTATAGAAATATTCCTGAAGGATGGTTGCTATTTGTCCTTCTAAAAAAATATCAAAACAAACACATAAAAGCGCTTTATTTCCATTAGATACAGGACTCTGGGACACATCACAAATTGACGTTCTCTGTGGCGCGGTGGACGAAGGTCCAACTGCAACGCAGGTTGCTGGTTCGATTACCGCCTCGGAACAATTGTGTGTACGATCTGCAGAAATTTGTTCCGGGTGTTCTGGTCTATGTATAATAAAAAAATATCTATTTATGTAATGTATTGTGAAGAAATTTGTGACCAAGAGTCCTGACGCTGACTGTTCGCAACGTAACGTAACGTAACTACATATCTTACGCACAAATAAACTACGTTAAACAAGGCATTTCATGCTCCTTTGGATCGGGATCATCTTGAATTTAAGACGCCTTTGTCGAGTTTGTAAGCAAGCGCTCTGCCGTAGAATTTGATTAAAATCCTTTGAGACGATTTATTCGATTGAGCTTCTAGTTTGCCTGAACCGAAATGGATTCAAATTCTTTCGTTTATTTAGTGCTGAACGCGCCGAGGGGAGCGTGACTGGTGACGTTATACCTTAACCTACCTTACCCCGCACAGTAGCGCCGACACCTATTTATCTTATTATTGCGTTGAATAAATCCAATTTCAAAATTTCAGTGGGCAGTTTTTTTAATGCCTCTGTAGGTAATCGTTTTATTTTATACAGTTCACAGTTCAGGTAGAGATACGAAGTTGCCCTTGGAGGCCACCAAACTCTATTTTCGCATGGATCTGGAGTAGAATAAAGTATTTTTGCATTATTGACTAAAAACGAAATACCTATTAATACGATTACAGACGATATCGAACAAATTTTAGAAGGTTTTTTGATAAATAATCAACGATGGCGACCATCTCTATTTTACCCAGGTTTCGACATCCGTGCCGCTAACGTAAGCCGGGTCTATTGTTATTAAGACGAAGTTTTTCAACTGCGCGGAATATCTAAGTTGATTTGGCGTGTTCTGGGATCACGTAGTTTCGTTTGAGAACTTTGGATCACTAACTTGGCGAATAATGTTAGCAACATTTACTTTGTAAAGGTTAAATAAACGTTATAATGAAGCATATACCTTGTTATAATAACACGATATGAGAATTTACTAGGTAAAAGAAGGAAAGATCGAAAATAATTTTATTTTTAACTTAAATGCGCAGAGTTTGGGTAGGTACTGCTTATAGACAAAGTATTAACACTTTGACTGTGATTTTTTTTCGACGTCTGCGATCTTTTTTTTAACCTAAAAAATTCGTGCTGCCGCTCTACACAGCGGTTGTGTTGCGCCGCACATGCGTTTCGTTCGAAAAATATTACAGCTCTGCTGAGTCACACAGATCTGTATATTCTCAGCCGCTGCGCTAGGGTGTATTTACGCATATTAGTCACTTGTAGAAAACACATACCGTGTGATTTTAGCAGCTAGGGGTGTTCAAAATAATGTAAGCAAACAAAGCTCTCAAAAGTATTATGCAAACTCATAATTGCTAAGATGATTTTGAACACCCTGACTGCTTACATAAATATGAAACAATGAGTAGTAAGATATTTTGAACACTTTGAGTGCTCACAATAATATGATGATTCGAACTGCGTAAATCAATTTGCTTTCATGTTTTTCAGATCATTTTGACTACTCTAGACGCTCATATCAATTTGACGCTGACTGTACTTATAAGTCGCGTGGATAAAGATTGTGATTGAAATGTCAGCCTCCTACATGCTGACTCGCTGATCATCTGATCTTCATCCATTGGATTTTTACATATTTTTCCATATATCCAACCATTGAATTCCGGTCCCCAACCTGCATGCCCAGTGTGGAGATTATGGGCAGTAATCCCCGAATGAATACGGAGCTGATACGTAGACACTCATGATAGGGCTAGTCCACCGGTTCAAGGTCGCTCAGCGAGCTATGGAGAGAGCTTTGCTCGGTTTCTCGATTCCTCTGAATGATAAGATTCATCCGACATAGAATAGAATCAAAGTGTTCGACATAGCTCAAAGAATTAGCAAGCTGAAGTGGCAGTGGGCCGGCCATATCTCGCGAAGAATCGAGAAACGATGGGGTAAACGTGTTCTTGAGTGGAAGCCGCGACTCAGCAAAGGTAGTGTAGGATGCACTCCGGCCAGGTAGAATGACGATAAGCAGATACTGGATGCGGCAAGGTGAACACAGGGCGCTATGGCGCACATTACAGGAGACCTACGAGTATGTCCAGCAGTGGGCTAATATAGGCTGATGAGGATGTTGATGATTGTAAACCAAAAAAGAATTAAAACTTTTGAAACTATCATGGTTATCAACACTAAAGTCATTTAAAACTGAAACTGCCGAAATATAGGATAACTCAAAAATCAAATCATGGTAAATATCCCAAAAAAGAAATGTTATTTTTATTTTCTTTAACAGGGTGTATATATTTTTATCGCACTACTTGCTGCGTTGAAGGTTTTTTATGGTATATTTTATTTATTTACGATTTCGGTTAGTAAGGCACAGCCTTCTAGTTTTTACGGGCCAGGAGAATGTTTAGTGCCTACGTGCTACATTACCCATGTACAGAAATGGTGAATTGTAAGCACCTGCTGCGTAGAGTAAAGTATTTTATATTTTGTTGACAATTTCAGATCCTCGAGCTCTGAAATGATTATGAGGATTAGTTAGTTAACTTTTACTCAACATCAAATGCTCAGTTTTTTTTTTTTTTGTTTCATCATCAGCCTATATATAGCAGTCCACTGATAGACGTGGACCTGGACATAGGCCTTCCCCAATGAGCGCCATAGCGCCCTGTCTTTAGCTTGCCGCATCCAGCATCTACCTGCAGTCTTTCGTAGGTCGTCATCCCACCTGGTCGGAGGGTGTCCTACACTACGTTTACCGAGTCGTGGTCTCCACTCAAGAACGTTTGCCCCAGCGGCCGTCGGTTCTTCGCGAGATATGGCCGGCCCACTGTCACTTCAGCTTGCTAATTCTTAGAGCTATGTCGATAACTTTAGTTCATAGAATTTGTTTGTTTACCTGATCATCATCTAAAAGAAATTACCAAAAAAATATACACAAATGGGAAATGAAACATTTCCTTCATTTTTGTAAATACGTCTGCGCCTATTTATCAACGGGATCGATTGTTTTTTTCCGTTTTCTTTCAATTTGCTCGAGGAAAATATGTTTTATTATGTTGCAGGGAAGGGAAAAAATAAAATGGCAGTGTCTGGGAATATTTACTCTCTTCCGTAAATATCGTAGAGTAAATATAATGGAGAGCTCATAAACTTCACGCTTTCAACAAGAATTTTCTACCGTAAATATATTCGACGTAACTAAAATGTTCTCTCGTTCCATTGAAAAAGATTTTTATCAATGCCATTGAGTTACAGATGAGAAATTGGTATCGGATTTTGATTTTTTTCAGAATTCGGATTTGATTCGGCTTTTATATAGAAAATGATCAAGTGGTAGGCCAAATCAATGTTTTATTTTCGATGTATTAATATTTGCCCAAACATCAAATTATTGGAGACGATGGTACGTCAAAATAAGCATGGCCTAGCGTAGGTAGGAGAGTAATGCCACTATTAATTTTATTGACCCGTTTTTAGTTTGTTCATAGCCGAAGTTTCTCATTTTTTTCAAAGATGGCGTTAACAAAAAACACAATACTAAACTTTATTTTCTATTTTTTATTCTGTAACTCGACATTTCTGACTTGTCCCGTAATAGCACATCAGGTAGCTAACTGGGTTTTAGCCTCGCTCAATCTACATAGATTGAGCGAGGTTAAAACCCAAAAAAAGGGCATCTTTTTCTATAATATGTACATACATATTATAGAAAAAGATGCCCTTTACGACTTTATGTCTCGACACAGAAGGAGAACCGTTAGCCAGTTAACTATCTGACGGCGAAATACTTTTGGTCCGAGAGCCATGTACAAATATGGTCAATTATTTCCTCCCGAGCGAAAATTCGTAAAATGCATTAGGGATTAATATTTATTTATATTCATAATATTAATCCCTATATAACGAACTTTTGCTTAGGAGGGACTTGGTCTGAAAATCTATCACTGGCTCCCGGACCATTACAAAGTGAAATTAACTTTTTAGGGTTGTAGCTAGAATCCTAATAGTATTTTTCCAGGCCCACAAAGACAGCCCAGGAAGATCAGTGTAGGAGAGGCCATAAGGTCTCAATTAAAAATAGCAGTTTGAATTTTGAGTTTGTTTGATGTTTTAGTGCTTTTATATGTATTTTGTGGCGCTGCGTAAAATATTATCTCTAACACGGAAGACTTTCGTATTCTTTTTGCGCTCTGACTGATGACGGAACGGAATGATGTCGCATTAAATGAATTGATGGTTTATGAGGATAAATACCAGGAATCTTATCTTGGAGTGTGACTCAAGTTCCCTGAGGAGTTCTTTTTAGGGTTCCGTACCTGAAGGGTAAAACCCTATCACTAAGAAAAATCAAAGGTTGCCTGGAAGAAATCGCTATTAGCGATAAGGCCGCCCATTGTGCATCTGTATCTTTGTTTGTTTGTACTTTACTGTTTTTTTCTGTGTTTGATGTGCAATAAAGCGTATTTGTATTGTATTGAATTGTAAGACTCCACCGTCCGGTCCGTCCGTCTGTATGTCTGTCCGTCTGTCACCAGACTGTATCGCATGAACCGTGATAGCTAAACAGTTGAAATTTTCACAGATGATGTATTTCTGTGGCCGCTATAACAATAACAATAAATACTTAAAAACAGAATAAAATTAATAATTAAGGGGGCTCCCATACAATAAACGTGATAATTTTGCTCATTTTTATAGATAATGGTACGGAACCCTTCGTGCGCGAGTCCGATTCGCACTTGGCTGGTTTTTTATTTTATGTAGTGTTGGGGTTAAGATAGATTAGCTAAACGAAAATATGTCAGCCGCCTTTGGCACTTTTCTCTACAGGTTTTGTGAAGATAATTAGGGGTAGCTTTTTAACATTATAATTTGACATATTGACCAGAAGATATCACTCTCAGCGTTAAGGCCGCTCTTTATGTATTTTTTGTATATTTTCCAGATTTGCGTGGTAAGTTTATTTTAATTGTTTATTACATTTTATATATTTATATTTAAATTGTTTTTATCTATATATTGACTTTCTTAATATAAAATCAAAATTATTCACAGGTAAGTAGAACTTCAAGTCAACCAAAATGTCTGACCATAACACCTTTCTGGTCCTTCACCCAAAGACTTAAAAATAAACATTTGCACTTTTTGTCAACACACTTAGCGTTCACAAAAAAAACATGAAAAATATATTTCATTACAGCAGAAACAATAATGTTACAGCAAATGAGCATGGGGAGGCCTATATCCAGCAGTGGACTGCTAGAGGCTGATGATGATGATGAAATGAGGCACTTAATAGAGAATTAAAGTTAACATGATAAAATATACGTTATTATTGCCTATAAAACTGATAAATAGTTATTCCATATAGTCATAGCTCAGACAACGATTTTCGTCGCTCGCCGCGCCACATCGTCAATCTAATCCTAACAATATTTAGAAAATCAACATAAAATAAGTAGGTACATAATTTATACTTATAGTTACTATCCTGTGATTTTGGAATAAATAGCAAGTTTCTTTTCCACATGAACATTAGCCAAAACGTAAGTAAACGTTGACAATTATTTCTGATAACTTGAGTCAGAAGCCCATTTCAATAGCGGGACGATAGCGTTTTTCATCCTCTTTCTATATATATATATCCTCTTTCCCACTAACGATCTCAATATAAGTACATCCTGAGATCTTCGTCTATGGTTACTATAAATTAGCGTCTTCGAGTCGGGTTCCATGATTTACGAGCTTGGGGAGGCTCGGTGACGTCACAACCCCGTCACTAAAACCTTCTTAGATATTCTCTATAGGTTTGGTTGATACCAACCTCATTATGGCATAGGCTAGATAGATATCAACCTATAGAAAAGCGATGGCAATTCCAATTTCAAAGGCCGTAGATAATGGTCGGATAGGGTTCCTTTTTTGAATGAAATCTAGTAAAAACTTGATTTGGTAAATAAGTTTAATTTAACTTTATCCAATTTAATTATATATTGAGCTACCTATAGATTGTTTGACCAGTCTGCAGTTGCCCCAATTTCAATGTGATTTGAATGTTATTTACTATGTTAATAAAGATTATTTCGGTATTTAACTCCCAACCCCAAGTATGGACATAAGAGACAGACATATTTTTTGAAAATTGATTCTGTAATTTATATATTACAAAAGCTATGGAACCAGATACCTACATACAAATTTAATTAACTATGACTTCATAAATATAGGTCAAGGATCTCGATATAACAGTTATGGGTACTAAATAATTGATATATATATATATATGATACAATGCATAACATAGATAGATATTTTTAATATATATGTAAAAAAACGATTAAAACACCCACTTTGTCCCGAGGCGTAAAACGAACGCGCTACCTCCTGTATCGCAGGTGGACCTTCGCCCACCGCGCTACAGAGGTCGTCCTAATACGAGGGATGGGGTAAACAAGCTCCAAAACTTTAAAATTACTCGCTTGTGTACAAACCGCCGCCGCCGCGTTAATTTCGCGCTTCGTCGATCAGAGGCCTTAGTATGGGTTGTATGATAGTTAACGAAAACTAAATAAGGTTTTGATGCTCTGGATAGTTCATTTAGCCAGGTGAGATGATGACCTACGAAAGAATGCAGGTAGATGCTGGATGCGGCAAGCTGAAGACAGGGCGCTATGGCGCTCATTAGGGGAGACCTTTTTCCAGCAGTGGACTGATATATTATAGGATGATGATGATATATTTAGCGACTTGCAGCTGGATAGAGAGGAACTTTTCGTAGTATGACAACGACCCAATACAGATTAAAAAAAGATGTAAACTATTTAACTATATCGAAGGGTGTCAAGTTTCGAAGGTTCACTGGCCGCCTGCAAGGGGACACCGCTGCACCGCCGTGCACTGATGACCGATGTGGCGCGGTGGCCGAAGGTCCGCCTGCGACGCAGAAGGTTGCGGGTTCGATTCACGCCTCGGAACAATTGTGTGTACGATCTGCAGATATTTGTTCCGGGTGTTCTGGTCGTTTTCTATGTATAATAAAAAATATATATCTATGTAATGTATTGTATTATGTATATCAGTTGTCTAGTTCCCATAACACAAGCTCTGCTTACCATGGGGCTAGATAATGTTGTGTGAATTGTCCAGCATTATTTATTTATTTATTATTGACTGTCGTCAGCTGAAACCCTGATTACGTCATCTACACGCGCTGTCGTTGGCGTAATTGATAAAAAATGTCTTATTAATTTAATCTTTTTTTATATTTTTTGTTTGCTAGTTTTAAGGTATATATTACTATGGACCGTAGAATAAGTTCATGATCTCTTACTTTTCTATGGTCTGAAATAAATTATTTATTATTATTTATAATATATACTTTATAATTTATACAAGCTTTGGGTTAGCTTGGGGCTAGATGATGCTGTGTGGATTGTCCAGCATTATTTATTTATTATACTTTAAACTGCTCTCCTTTACAATTTAGTTTTTATTACCTGTCAACCGTCGATACAAACTCTTCTTCTTTTTTCACAACGTAGTTCACATTGTAGTTTTCGAATTATATTTAGTGAATCTTTGCTATTTAGCTGCACAACTTTGACTGGTCAACAAGAATTCAGTTCAGTTCAGTTATTTTTTTCTAAGAATTTTCTTATATGTTAAACATACATTGATCAGAAAATACATAAACGAAAACTTTTTCGTTTTGTTCAAACCCATACTAGGCACTCATAGGTATCTTTAGAGGTCACAGTAAAAGCTATAGAAGAATTTTTAAATTTTGAATTTTTGAGTTATGTAGTAATACTACCAAGTATTACTACATAACTCAAAAATGCCAGATGACACAGAATCTAAAAAAAGCAGTTATGTATTTCAGTTTTAGAAATCACTACTTACATAGTAGGTATTCAAAATTAAGTCGCTTCCCGCTGTCTGCCTGTCCCTATCTACGTCCCTATGCATGCTTAGATATTTAAAACTACGCAACGGATTTTGATGCGGTTTTTTATAATAGTTAGAGTAATTCAAGTTTATAAACCATTTGACGCATAGATTTCCACGCGGGAGAAGCCGCGGGGCGCTGCTAGTGTCTAATATAAAGCGACTTTCATTGCTGACTGTACCTACGTGCACTCCGTTTTAGCCTTTGCCTAGCCTCTGCGGCCGAAAGAAGCGCGTAGATCCATGAACGAGAACACAATGCATTTTGATTATTTGAATTTATATATTAGGTAGGTACATAAGTCATTTTGAATTTAATATTAATTTGTTTTTATTTTTCTATATCTATATATACTAATATTATAAAGAGGAAAGGTTTGATGTTTTGTTTGTTTGTTTGTAACGAATAGGCTCCGAAACTACTGGACCGATTTAAAAATTATTTCACCGTTGGAAAGCTACACTATCTACCTAGGTACATCATATCCTACATCAAGACCTCTGTATCAATGAATACATAAAAGTATATAAATGTAAGTTATTTTGTTTGTGTCTTTATTTTGTGAATAAATACTTTTTGTTTGTTTAACTTCATTGATGTCTAAAATAAACGTATTGAATTGAATTGAATGTGGATAATAGGCAATGAAATTGTTAAGTCTCTGTCACATCCTGTAAAGCCGCTGTTAATACTGATGACAGCTTTTAGTAGCTTTAGCATGACAGCTAGGCTTGCCGTACAGTGCTGAATCGGATATCCAATCCCGAGTTGAAAAGCCCTTTGATCAGCGGAGCATCGCCTCGCCTACATGCTAATAAGCTAAAGACTGAGTGTTTTCGGTTAGGAGCGGAAGCGGCAGCGGGTTTTCAGCTTCTGACAAGTCATCCACGATATGAGATGATGATGCTGATGATTCTTTATTAAGTCATCATCATCCTATGTTAGTCCACATCTAGACATAGGCCTAGATGATGTAGTGCGGATTTTTCAGATATTTTATTTTATTGTTATAATTATGACAATGTATGTGTGTATATGCAATACATATGTATATGAATATACATATATGCTATGTGGAATGCTAGGTACTATTTTTTTTTAATTTCATGTTCATTCCGCATTTGGACCATACTATTTAATTACAAACGTTACAATTAATTCTAAGCCCTGCTGGACAAATATCTCAAGGGCACACTTCACACACAATCTTTAAGTAAGTTTATATACAGGGTGTGGTTTGAGTACTAGAAATTGCAAAAAACTTTTCCCATACAAAATAGCAATCTCCGTGTAGAGTACTCAAACCTCAGTCGGTCGGTGCTGACTGTACATTATTTCCAAAATCTGTAAATGCCCTTCAGAATATCTTAAAAATTTATGGATAGTCTCCTAAAAGCGTCTACTATAACTATAACGGTTAAGGTACGTGCCCTCACTGTCCCGTTTCAAAAATTCACCCCGTATAGGCAAAAATTCAGTATTTTTCTAATCCCAGAGAATGTGTCAAAACAATGTACCTAACCATCAACCGTGAGATAATATAACGAAAATTTAATACGCCCCCAAAATATCTCGCGAAAATCAAGGGAACTCATAGCGGTTGTGAATTTTCGAGTGATATTCTACCTATTTGGTAGGTTAGATGTAATCTGGCAACATTTAACCTCCAGGTTGTAAAGTCGCGCCAACAATGTGTGTCAACGCGTCCCCTGTCAGGACGCTTGACGCACTGCGGACATGTGAGAAGAAAAGTGTGTTGTTTTCAGATAGAAACCAAAATTATATATGGTACTTTTACTTAACACTTTGACTGCGGTTTTTTTTCGACGACTGCGAACTTTTTTTTTACCTAAAAAATTCGTGCTGCCGCTCTACACAGCGGTTGTGTTGCGCCGCACATGCGTTTCGTTCGAAAAATATTACAGCTCTGCTGAGTCACAAAGATCTGTATTTTCTCAGCCGCTGCGCTAGTGTGGATTTACGCATATTAGTCACTTGTAGAAAACTCATACCGTGCGTTTTCAGCACTCAAAGTGCAATATTTTTTGTTTTTTTGTTAAAAGATACATTTTTGAATGTTTTGGCTGTAGTTATATATTTTATTTTTATTTAGATGGAAAACACAGCTTGTAAAACTTACATTCTAATTAGAAACAATGGTGGTCTAACTGCTTCACAGTTTGCACTTATATGTATGTAGTACTTAAATATGCTACTAAAATTTATATCTAATATACTATACCTAGTAAGTATAAGTAGTTTATTATTTATATACGACTCTTTTGACATTGAAACTGGCAGACTTGTGGTAGCACAGATAGTGATCCATGAAATAGTAGCAAAAGTAGTATAAAACCTACTAGGTGAAGATTTATTACTTGTTTGTCACATGTTCTGCTTTAATTCTTGATTGCCTGGAAGAAATTATATCGAGTTGCTTTGTTACTATACTATCAAGTTTTATTTATGTGAATGTCATATTTGATCTGTACAGCATTTTAAAACAAGTTCCTGCAATAAGTGCCTACATAAAAAAATCATGAAAGATTACGACACCAAAACGGCTACCACTCAGCTTTTAATCGAATTATTATTTCAGCTTTCATCCCAAATCACAAACAAAATGGCGACAAAACCCTTCTCCACTCGGCAGTACGGTTCGGGCGCTCATTTTCCGATGACGTCACCCGTCCCTCACTTTTCAATTAGCCGCGTCGCGGCGTTCCTTGTTCGCAAAAAGCGGAAACAGGGCCTTCTGTTACGGACTAACCAACTGTGGTGATAAATGAATCCAGTTAACCTACTTAGTGTAATCCGATGATTGAACTAAGTTACTTAATATTATTTATAAATGCGAAAGTTTGGATGTTTATAACGAGTACCTCTTCACCCTAAAACGACTTAACGGATCGAGGTGATATTTTGCATAGGTGTGGCTCTTGATTTGGATTAACGTAGGCTTTTTATCATATAAAAATATAAATTGTTAATTTCAGACATCTCCTATGGGATAGAAATAACCTTTTAACGTTTTCATAGAAACAACGCATGCGAAGTCGCGGACAGAAACTAGTAGATAAATGTATCTTTGGTTTGTTTTAATTTAATTTGATTATTGTTGATTTTTTGTTTCTGCTGATGCGCTTACACAAGTAAATACTTATCTTTGTTTAAATAGTGTTATGATTTCTCCCCGTCCTATACATCTGGGGTAAGGCCTGGGGTGGTAGGGTGGGTCCGCAGTGTTATTCCTTTTTCATAAGTAAATTGGCTGTCAAATCCACAAAAATCCCTCAGTCCGTACAGGCCCACTAATAGAGCCTTCGCCGAAAGATACCCGTCAGTCAACTCAGTCTGTCACCCGCGAGGAATTCCATTGAGGTTTTAATGTCATTCTGAAACTTTCAGAAGCGAGGTGAGGTTTCGCCGGTAATTGTTTAAGGTTCTTGTATGGTTTCACCCTACATTTTCCGTTTTGCGCACGCGGCAATTTAGGTATTATGTGTCGCACGCGCGCGATGCAATTTACTTACATTATTAATATTTTAACATCAGTATGTGACCTACTACCGCGAGAGTGACATTTGCCACCTTTACCGAACTCTGTCATTTGAACTTACTCAATAAACTTTAACTTCGTAAGTCGTGTGTTTAGTTTACGTGCTCAAGCTAACTATACTACTACGTTACCAACCAACGGTGACACTTCAAAGTGAGGTGCTATAAGTAAACTGCCTACAACTACACCTCTACACATGTAAAGGCCTTCACTTAGGACCTAAGTGAAGGCCTTTTATCCACAAGAACTGTAAGGACCTAAGTCTTAGGTCCTTACAGTTCTTGTGGATAATTTAAGTAACTTTCTTTTGACATACAATAAATACAATTACTCTTTATTGTACACCAAATAAAACAGATACAGAAGTCAGGAAATAAAACAAATACAGAACATGTTGTACAATGGGTGGCCTTATCGCTGTGAGTAAGGCCTTGCCTGGCCTATCTGCCAGGCAACCTTTGGATAGACATGAAGTGTTACATTAAGTGTAGACGATGGCAGAATAATATTTCATTGGACAAAACACAAAATACAAATAGGCGACCGATGTGGCGCGGTGGGCGAAGGTCCGCCTGCGACGCAGGAGGTTGCGGGTTCGATTCCCGCCTCGGAACAATTGTGTGTACGATCTGCAGATATTTGTTCCGGGTGTTCTGGTCGTTTTCTATGTATAATAAAAAATATCTATCTATGTAATATATAGTATTATGTATATCAGTTATCTAGTACCCATAACACAAGCTCTGCTTACCATGGGGCTAGATAATGCTGTGTGGATTGTCCAGCATTATTTATTTATTTAGGTACCAACACAAGTGGCGTTGGGTTAGATTCACAACAAGAAGATTTTTGTTATATATAATAAATAAAATAAGTGTATTTATTTTAAAAATTGTTTATTAATTGTTCATCATTCAATACTAACAACAAATCCACATTGGGTCTAATGTATGGCAGGCCCGACATAGGAATAAAAATGTACGAAGTCGTAACTTTATGAATTTGAATATGCAAATTTAGAGCAGTTTTGGTCTATATGTTATATTTGTATGATTCTCTATATGCACTTAGTTAGAAATCAAAAAAATATGAGATCATTATATTCTTAGTAATATTAAAAAGGCTGAAGTTAATATAAAAATATATTATTTTAACTTAGAATCTATTTTACTAATGCCAACAGAATGAAACCCAATTATGGCCATTTACAAAATGCACGCCGTTAATCAAACATCCTGTATAACTCATTCAATCAATTCCAACCCAATCCATAACGGAGGCTCTAGTATGAGTTTCCAAAATACCTAAACGGAAAGGGTTTCTGAGAACGTGCTGGATTATTACCGCTTACTGAAATTTAAGTGAACAGTAAAATAATTTTATTTGATAATAATTTAATGTATAAAATATGACTTGTCTAAGTGCTTATTTTGTAAGCCTAAAGAATAAATGATTTTTGGCTTTTTGACTTTGACTAGTCAATATGTAAATAATATGGGCGTAAATTCGTAGCATTTGTAGATATTATCTACGGCTAAAGGTAAGGGACATAGATATATGGAGGCCTATGTCCAGCAGTGGACTGCTATAGGCTGATCATGATGATGATGAAAGGTAGGAGTGAACATAAACTTTAGATTAGCTGGCTGAAGTTATATTCATCTTCGAGGACATGTAAATTACATACTCTTAAATTTAGCCGGATAAAGATAGTAGTTTTATCTGACGACCCATGTGGCGCGGTGGGCGAAGGTCCACCTGCGACGCAGGAGGTTGCGGGTTCGATTCCCGCCTCGGAACAATTGTGTGTACGATCTGCAGATATTTGTTCCGGGTGTTCTGGTTGTTTTTCTATGTATAATAAAAAATATCTATCTATGTAATATATTGTATTATGTATATCAGTTATCTAGTACCCTAACAAAAGCTCTGCTTCCCATGGGGCTAGATAATGCTGTGTGAATTGTCCAGCATTATTTATTTATATTTATTTATCTATCTTTATTCGGCTAAATTTAAGAGTCATATATAAAATATAAGTCGCTTTGGTTAAAAATGCAGAAGAAAATTAAAAAGGAAAGAATTCAATACGGTAACAAAAAATTAAACTATGATAAACTCATACTAAGGCAACAAAATGGAATAGACAAACGGAATGACAAATGGAATAGACCACCTGAAAACTGGAAATGGATCCGTTCGCCTCGCTTCCACGTCGCCGCTCCTCGGGACATGCTATTCCACGGCTCTAGTGGACTTTCACACTGCTAACGAGTTATATAGTTATAGTTTTGTTTTTTATTTTTAAATATATAACTGTGTAACCTCCATTATTTTAGTAATTAAGTTTGTGCCTAGTTCTTAGTTATCCTTTGTGTTTTTAAAATTGTTATGTGTCGTGTCAAATAAACCTTTTTCATTTCATTTCATTACATTACATTTCATTTCATTCATTTCATTTCATATATACTTCATCATTTTTTCATCCAGGTATCACAAAATCTCCAATGAAATTTTTGATACTTTCTTTGTTATAATAAGTAATAATAAATAATGCTGGACAATTCACACAGCATTATCTAGCCCCATGGTAAGTAGAGCTTGTGTTATGGGTAGTTCAGTTCAGTTCATTCATTTATTCCTTTTTGATACAATCACGTACACTCGGAAAAGAAATATACAATAGCATTATTACATATTAAATTCATCAGCAATAGCTTCGTCAATATTATAAAAAGATTTACATATTAAAAAACTTCTGATTTTTTCACAAAAAATCTACGTACAGGTACTTGATAACTGATATATATAATACAATACATTACATAGATATATAATTTTTATTATACATAGAAAACAACCAGAACACCCGGAACAAATATCTGCAGATCGTACACACAATTGTTCCGAGGCGGGAATCGAACCCGCAACCTTCTGCGTCGCAGGCGGACCTTCGGCCACCGCGCCACATCGGTCGTCAGTGCACGGCGGTGCAGCGGTGTCCCCTTGCAGGCGGTCAGTGAACCTTCGAAACTTGACACCCTTCGATATAGTTAAATAGTTTACATCTTTTTTTAATCTGTATCGGAACAAATATCTGCAGATCGTGCATACAATTGTTCCGAGGTTTGTTCAACGTAATAAAATACGTGGCGGCGGCGCTAGTGTGCCTCGGAGTACCGCCTTACCAAATAAATTATCAAATCTCTTATCAACATCGATTCAGCAAGAAAAATTATGAGACAAGAGATTAGAGATTTGATCTTTGATTAGTTTATCAGCTAGTGAACCGTGCGGCTCACTCAGACAGTTTAAATAATCATTAGAAATAGTAATCAGTTGTCTTCCTAGGTTTAACGACTACTAAGTTCTTCTTCTATTACTTCCTAGGTTAGGAGTTTTCAGTTTGTCTTTAATGAACCACAGCACCCCACGGTAAGGTAACAGCACATTTTACAGTCAGGCGAGCAAAATATATGGAATTATATGTAATATTTTTTTGCATTTACCGTAAATTATACAAAAACATATTTTTAGTCACACAATATTTTTTGTCAAACGAATATTCCGAACCTTCCCCATAGGCTTTAAAATAACAAAGTTAGACTTCTGAAAGATCCATTTTAGAGTTACTTAACACATTTTTTTTTTTATCTATTATATTTAACCAAGTCTATAGTCTCCTTTATTGACATATCAGTTACCATCGTCGCGTCGGTTCGTTCGTAAAACAAATGGATTTTCACAGACTAGAAAATGTTGTACACATTCGTAGCATCCCGCTACAGCTACGGCGTAGTACTTCGTAGTATCCAAATACGGCGTAGAGCTTCGTAGCAACGTGCTACGGCGTAGCTCTTCCTAGCTGCTACAACATACTAATCAATTAGTAGGTATGCAAAACTCTTTCGGACACACACTAAATAAAAACGATTTTTTATTTTAGAATAATATACGGTTTTACATTGTGGCCTATGTGAAACAGATGGATAGCATCTTTCTCTCATAGGCCACCACAATGTAAAACCACTAAACATTTTCTCACAATACCGCAAAATATGGTGCTAAGGTTTTACACAGCAATGAAGTAAAAACAAAAATTTTGTTCGTATGATAGAGACAGTCGCTGTCGCCAGAGTTCCACAGCGAAATTGAAAAACGGAAGCATCGACGGAACCTTGTTTGATTACATCGATGTCTGCCCACTCACCGAGCACCGGTCGAAGGGACGTCGACGCTTTCGAATCGGAAATAGCGAAAATATTGGATGTTGACAGCTAAATTAAAATGTAAAGTGGAAACTTTACTCGCAAAGGAAAAAGATTCAATTCATACCCATAGGAGATCTGAGTGTTTCACTAAAACATATCATATTTTATAGAAAAAGTAGATGCGCCCCGCGGCTTCATCATCATCATCATCATGATGATGATGATGAAGCCGCAATGGTTTATAAGCCTTTCTTTTGAATCACTCTATTTATTACAAAATTCCATCAAAATCCGTTGCGTAGTTTTAAAGATTGAGACAGACAGACAGCGGGAAGCGACTTTGTTTTATACTATGTAGTGTAAGAGAGCTGTATGTTTTGTGTTATCATAAAACTAGCTGCGACTTGCGGCTTCGCTCGCATGTGTCAAATGATTGACCTTCCACTTGAATCACCAATCACGCTATCTATTAAAAAAAACATCAAAATCCATTGCGTAGTTTAAATATCTAATAAAATATAGGATCAGACAGACAGCGGGAAGCGATTTTGTTTTATACTATATGTAGTGATAATAGAGTGACCTAGGCACTTCACTTCACTAAGCGGTTCATCAGCGTCACCGTGAAAGCTTTCCAGGACGGGCACGACCTTCAGCGATGATGACTACGACAAAGAAGAAGAGGAAGGCACTTCAGTATTCTATTGTTTCATTCGATTTCGTTTCGTTCCGCTAATTTTATTTGGATAAATCGGCAGTCAATGCTCGTACACGCGACATGTCACCTCCACGTAATAAGAGACCCACGTGCTAAATCGCGTTAGACAGGAAATAGAAAACCTTACGTTCGGCTTAAGGCGCTGCCTCACTGCGAGCGGTCGCCGACACATATCTAACATTGCAAGATTTTACAACAAATGTACAATACAAAATACTGTCTCCCTGATTAGCAAGCGTTATTTATGCTACTTAATACACTCTATCGCAAAACGTACTTTCTACGGTATTTATAAATTCATTCAACATTTATAATAGATACATGATATTATATATTTTAGGACGCCCTCCGAGCAGGTGGGATGACGACCTGCGAAAGACTGCAGGTAGATGTTGGATGCGGCAAGCTGAAGACAGGGCGCTATGGCGCTCATTGGGGAAGGCCTATCTCCAGCAGTGGACTGATATAGGCTGATGATGATGATTATATATTTTACCTAAAGAGGTAGTAGTTTGTCTAAACTTTTTTTCTTTATTTTTCTTAAGTGTCATATCGACAATTTTGAATCCAGCTATTGACTGTAAGTGATATTTTTAGATAAAGTTACTTTTACTTAAGAGAGCTGTATAGAGGTATTTTGTGTAATCATAAAACTAGCTGCGACCCGGGGCTTCGCCCGCGTGGAAATCTATGTGTCAAATGGTTTATACGAGTAAACCTTCCTCTTGAATCACTCTATTTATTAAAAAAGCTCCATCAATATCCGTTGCGTAGTTTTAAAGATCTAAGCATACATAGGGACAGTCAGACAGCGGGAAGCGACTTTGTTTTATACGTAGTAATAAAAAAAAACAATGTACATTTGGATTAACATATAGGCTACTTTTAAGCCCGGAAAAACGCGTGCGAAACCGCAGACAGAAGATGGTATGAATGCTCTGTGAGAGACCGCCTTTACGTGCGGGTACACGTTTGTTTTGAAATTGTATCTTCCCGTGTTTTGACACGCGTCTGTGTATTTGGCATCAGCACAGAATAACAATATAGGTTAACATACATAAGATTGGCTGTCAAGTAACTGGGTCAGATAGCTATTGGTATCTATACCTAGCGAGTAGGTACTATGAATTAGATATTCCCAATAATTCAGCGTTGGATTTGCAATCGGCCTAGCCATTCTACATTCGGGCTGATCCTACGACAGCACACATCTCTATTTTCAAGGTCTTGTTAGGTTACTACGCAGCGTTCACAAATGGATTCTCAATTAGCAACGGTAATAAGAGCGCTGAAAGCTTTGGAAATTGGAATTTCTGCGTTGATAGAAACGATGCATCGCGCAGTTAGGGCATGTAGTTTCAACGATGTATATTCAGTGGGCGAATCAGAGATCGGCTGTCCAATTTTAAAGAATAGTATGGCGAATTCCAAGTTTTACAGGAGTTAAAAGTACAGAATAAATAATTCGCAGAACTGATGTCGTGCCGATAATAAATTATCATATTCATCTGAGTACTCTAAGTAAGTCTGGAACTCTTGTCCACAAATCCCCTATGCGTCCTCTTTATGCACCAGCACGGGACACCTACGTAAAACTTGCCTTACCTACCTAGTACCTACATACCTACCACATAATTTTTTTATTTGTCTAGGTTTCTTGCAGAAGCAGCATTTTAATTACTACCTAGTTATTATACATACCTAGTTTTTTTTTTTTTTTAGGTTTACTTAACTTGAATGCCAAATACCTACGTACCTACCTATGTGTACTGTGTAATATAAAACGTTCAAGAATAAGACTACGTACGTAAAATTCCGTGTAGGTAAGGTACATGGAAACTTATTCGTAAACTCTATTCAGTGCCAAACTACGCTGAAACTTCCGTGCCAAATAGAATTTGCAAACTTGTTGACAAGACCGAAACTAGCTAAGTAGACCTAACCGTGTTGCGACCGGGTTCAAAGTGCATAACTAACGTGTTTGAATTTGAACCAACTGGCAAACTTCTATTGCCGACGTGGCCAACTAGGCTAGTTAAACTTACCTACCAAAGTTACGTCGGAACATTTGAGAACCTACGTTTAAGGATACCTAGGTAGTATGTAGGTCCTGAATATATTTTTTATAATCAAATAGTTTTTGGCCACGGCTTCGCACGCTTTGTTTCTATGGAAATGTTTTAAGGTTATTCCTATCCCATGGGAACTAGTTTATGGGATAAAAGTAACTTATGTTTTATTTCAGGCCTAGAGCTGCTTGGTAGGTAACTGTGATTAACACTTGTGAAATGACTAATCACATAAAAATGGCTATGATTATGCTTACACACAGCAATGGATAGATGATAGGTTGATTATACGTATAATAAAAGTCGCAATGAGTAGATAATATCAATCATTTTATTCATAAATACATAGAGATCATTGGGTACAGAAAATAGTAGACTCAAAATATTACGCCTACTGCATTACTCTACGAATATAATTCCACACGTGAATCTACATAAATACCTATACGTACGTATACCTATTATTTTTAACTATCATAGTGGCAGTTTTACACAGAAAACCTTGAGGTTAAAGCACATATATACAAAACCGCTCTCACACAGCACCACCGCTTCCTGACCCAACCGCACTGCACTGGAAGAAAACGACGACCAAAAAGCTAGCGGTCCACGCACAATCCGCAGAAGCACAACATCATTATTGTATCTCGCTTGAAGCTTGCGGTACGCAAGGCGTTAACCAACGAATGGTTAAATTATGGCAAGGTTGCTTACCGCACGCTGTCTGCTAATATTATAATACTTGCAGTTTTTAACTGCAGGTATTTACGAGTTTCATCCGATTTAGAACTTATTTTTTTGCCACCCAGCAATAAAGGTCCAGTGTCCTAGCAGGGTGCATGCTTGATGCCATTACTTTCAAATATGCACAGCATGTCTCGCAATAATCTTGAATGCTATTTTTTGTTGTGTACGGTGTGGTATGAATCTGCTTTAACCCTAGTTTTACAAAAGTGCTGTTATTTTATCAAATTCACACGTGCGTATTCAACGTCAGCGATGCAAACAGGACCGAAATCTATTTCTAATTTACAAAACTATGTGTAGGCAGATCTATGCAAAATAGAATATTTAAATGTGTAATCTACAGGTTCTAAACCTCGATATATCTAAATGGTTACAAGGCTTTTTATTTAGAATAGGTTCTAATTTGTTTCTATTATTTGAGTGTTATTTTCTAAAAGATTTTAGAATAGATCTAACTTAATACTAAGTAGTAAATGCAGAAAATAATAATCAGACAATCCTAGTCTATTTGTTACGTCTGAATCTATTATTTGTATCCTAGAGTCTACAAAATTAGTATATTTTAATATTATTGTGTGAGAAATATAAATAAAAATCAGTCAACTACCCTATTACTATTGATCAGAGTAAGCAAATCATTCTCGACCTCACATTGCATACAAATATTTTATTATCCATTCCTGTTTCCTAAACAGTTCATTCCAAATACAGGGGCGTATCTGCCATTTCAGCAATTTCTGTATAATTTGGCTTGTGGCATAGAAGACGTTATTATGAAAATCGTCTTATAACAAAGGCTTAGTTTGAGCAGCCTACAGATCAGTTTCAAACATAGAGCGGAAAACAGTTCAAAACATAATTCTAAGTGTTTTTACATAATTATGATTACATAGGACTCTTGGACATGTCAGATATTTCAAATGGTGTACTCGTACCTAAGTAAAACTAAGAAATAAAATAGTAAATCTAATATAGGTATTTTGTTTAAATAAGGCAATCATAATAATATGGTGTTTACAACTATATTTGACTAATAGGTAATTATAGAAGTAAGCAAGAAACCTTTGGCTTGTTATGTTGTCAGTTTTAGAGTTGGAGCAAAACCCATTCCATTCTTTTTTATCGTATAGAAAAGCAGTCTAATCTGATATTTGGTTATAAAGCCTTACAGTTTCCAATAAACTTTCGAGGCAAAACAGCCAATCAAATCAAGAGAATTCACTTAGGCGCAAGCTTTTATGACTCAAAGTATACTGCAAAGAATTTGTAATGTACCTAACACTGTTTTTCCACAGAATTTCAATCCACACATTAATGACACAGAATAAGTTTCTTCAGCATTTTTATGATTGAAATTGATGAAGCTGTTTTATCTATGGCTACTATTTTTTACAAATAACGCCATCTATCCCTTACCATAGCAAGCATGTTTGTTTCGAAAACAAGAGTGGCGCCTGTGGCGTTTATAATTCTATTTTCGAACAAATGTTTTAAAACTTTCATTGTTGGACGAATCGGCTACCATTACATTACATATTGCGCACCGTAATGCCCGGGTTTTTCCCTTACTGATGTAAAAGCTGGAATCTGAATGGTTCATTACAGACTAATTCTCGCGGTGTTAATGTCATAACTTTACATAAAGTTTTTTAATACTCCTAAGCATAAATGTGCATTTTATCCATTTCATACTAAGCTAAATCCTGCTATGCATTCCTCCATCTCTCTCTTTATACCAACATTCAATCACAGCTGTACAACTAAAATCATTCTTTGGCTTGCTAAATTCTACATTTTTATGCAAAATTGCATCTATAAACTACAGAGGCATATAGAACAGTACTCTTTATGACATCACTTATCACAATCTACAATAGAAGAATCGAATAAGATGATATACAAATACAATAAATACAAGTACATTTTAAAAGTTAATATGTAAATGCTAGTTACTTTAAGTCAGGATGTACTTTCCAATTTACAGGATGTAAGTTAAAAATATCAAATACTAACATTGATTAATATGTTAGGTAAATGTTTTCAAGTATCATAGTAGCATGGACTAATTAATTGTCAAATAAATAAATAATGCTGGACAAATTCACACAACATTATCTAGCCCCATGATAAGCAGAGCTTACACATAGACGTAATTACCTCTAATTACGTCTATGTGTGTGTTTTGTTAGTCTATGCCAGTAGTTACAATTTAAACCTAGCTAGAATTTGATGTACTTAAAATTCTAGCTACGTTCTTTTTCATCAGAGGGCAGAAGTCAATTTATCACATAACACTTAATCTATAAATTTGCACAAACATGTTAGACTAGTAAATACATTCAATTTTTTTTTTTACAGTGATTAAATACCAAATCAAGATTATTATTAATTAATGTGTTTCACCTTTCAGTGGTTCAAATAAATGAATACTAGCAACTCAATACTCCATAATCATATACTATATAATCCCATGGGAGAACTAGAGTCTGTACGAGATTCTATGTTTACCTAATCCCATAATAAGTTATTATGACAGTGGCATTGTAAGAGGGCAAGTTGGGCATATCATAGTGATGCTCAACTATGGCCTTCTCCTAAAGAAACTTCACATGCCATAGTATCTAGCTTCCAAAAGAAGCTTTATAAACAAGTGCACAAAATACACATTAGAACCCTCACCAGGCAACAACTATGCCCAAATCTGGCACAACAATAGCGCAGGGGTCGTCCGGATTTGGTGGCTTATACACCTGCTTGAGTTCTAGTTTCTCGATGTCCACTGGAACACCCTTTTTCTGCGACATTTCTACAATGCACTTCTTAAGCTTCATGTCACTGGAAATAACAGAAAATTCGAATTTAACATCTTGACTAAGGCTTTGTATCTGTTTTTATACATTGCAACAATTCTGACAGCGTCAGTTTGAAGTCAGCATTAAATTAGCTTTCATCCCAGAATTGCTCACTCATTGCACAACCACGAGATCACAAGCACAAGTGTGTAATTGGTGTGCTTGTCCAGCCTCCGGGATGCCCATAGGCTCTCCATGTTAAATGAAGGAGTGCCCAGGGCTCATGAGGAGTATGGACAAGTGTGGAATGCCAGCATCACATGGTGTGAATTTAAGCAGTTGATGATGATAAAGGTAAAGAACTAGATTATTTTCCATTACTTGACACTGGTAGTGTGTCCAACCAGATACAGTTGCCATTAAAAAAGAATCATCAAACTATTTTTGAACCTTCTATTTTATGAATATCATCATAATGATGTTATTATTAGCAACTGGATTTTACCCCAAAATCAAATCATGGTAAATATCCCGTTTTAAATGACTTTAGTGTTAATAACCATGATAGTTTCAGAAGTTTTATGTATTTTACCCATTGCTGTGTGTAAAGGAGGCTTCCTGAAGAGTACCTATGTACCTACCTTTGTTTACCACGAATGCTTACCTTAATTTAATAGAAACACAGCATAAACAGCTGATTATAGCCATTGTGAGTAGAACAGCAACAGTAACAATGACTGTATCGAGGAGGCTCAGGTCTAGCATGGACATTGTCAGTAGTACTTTTATTGATACAATCTGTAAGCAAAGACCAAAAAAAATTACTAAGGCTACTGATAATTTTCAATAGGTGCAATAACCATGAATATTTCACATAAATATTATCAGAGGAACCGATGAAAAGTTCGTATTTCATTTGTTTATTTTTTTTTGTCATTCTTTTGTTTAATGTTTACTGTTTTATCAAAAACTTACCCTCAAGATTCAGGCTGTATCTTTACAGGTTGGTATGATATCACTTTTTTCGTGGTGAATCGATTGTTTTCTGTTAACATTACAAGTTTTCATTGGAATAAAAATTTACATGTAAATGTAAATCTATTCAATGCTTCGTACCTACCTTCGCATAAGCAATGCAGCTAACATCACAGCTGTGATTTATTCACAGAACTCGATTTACCTACTCTTCGTATTGTGTTTATTATTGATTGTTGTTATTTTTCAGGCTTTCACTAAATAAGATTTTCCTGTTTTCTGACTGAATGAATTGGTTGGAATGGAATTGGAAAGCAATGAATGAAATTAACGAGTGGAAAAAAAGGAAGAAAATTATGAATGGCCTATCGTGAACGAACGAAAGCGAATAGTGACTGACAGTTGTGGATGTCAAAGCAATCAACGTCCGTTTCTTTCATTTAACAAAATTTATTTCACACGCACGTTTCAATCAAGTCTATGACGACAAAATTCTTCACAAGTTTCTGACCAAGCACACTTCGCACACATTTATTTTCAAATTATTTTTTAATTTAAGACATAGATGTTTGTATAAGCTCAAATATGAAATAACATAATATTATCTCCATTGGTTTAGATTAGACACACATTATATTAGCATCTTCGACTATAACGTTACAGCTTTCCTCTTTTGGATCGCGAGGCTTTTTTTTCATTGATTGTTTTTTATGGAATTCCACATTCATCTTGTCAGCTAAAGCTTTAACCTCATTTTTAAGTTTTTCATCGCTGAAATAATAAATAATTACCTATAAATTAAAATTAAAAATAACAAAGGTATGTATGTAGGTAGGTACGTACATCAATTTACATTAATTAAAAGTTACCTACTTAGGTACTACTTATTAGGAGCACTACATTTACAGGCAGGCAGGACTAAACCAATGCTACCAAATAATAAGTAATAATAAGTTAATAAATTTAAATAGGTACCTAGGTAGTAGGTACTAGGTATAGGTACCTAGTACCTATAACAAGTAGGTAGGTCGGTCTATGATTGATTGTACTATGATTTGATCCAATCTTTAGTTCAGTGCCTATTTATCAAAGATACTTACGAAATATGAATTTTGTAGCAGAATATACAGACAGATATAACGCAAATACTTGCGCAGACCAAAATGAATAATGCACAGTACAAGATTCCCATAAATACGCGATCATTCCTCTCACGAATCCTTTCTGAAAAAAAAAAACAAACAATTAAACCTCTTGCTGGAAACCTGTGTGAACTGCAGTTTAAGATTAATTAATATTTATAAACGTGAAAAGTTTAAGAACTTTAAAAAAAAAAATGTTTGTTAAATAATTGATAAGCTATAACTATTACTTTACATATATTTTTAAAAATGTAAAGGGGAGTAAGAAGAGATCATAATTATTGTTACTAATAGCGACATTCATGTTTATATATTCCCTACCAGTTGAACTACCTGTATATTGTTTGTCTGCAGGTAGCTCTATTGTTTCAATAATTGTAAATGCTTTGTTCTTTTATTTTGTTATTAGATTGTAATTTTTTGTTGAAAATACTAATCCTTACCTTTATTCAAGTAGGTACCTGGATAGGCACTTCATTTTGTTGTTAAAAGGGTTAGTCTGAATAAAAAAGTTAGGATATAAAAAAAGAAGTTATTTATTTATTTATAAATATAGCCTAATAAGCTGTTAAAGAGTTTTTACAAAGAGTCCGTTATGCTTTTGAAATAGAAAAAAATTACATTCTCGAATTAGTTTTATTTATTTCGACGTACTTGCCAATCCATCATCATCATCCATATAAAGCTGAATTTCTTCGCCTGTAAAATATTATTCAGATAGGATATTTCAGGGATTTTTGTATAAATGATTGTAGGTATTTTTTAATCTGATGAAATGATTTGATAGATGTTAAGGCGGTACCCCGAGTACGCTAGTGTGCCTCTGGGTACCGCCTGTAGGAAAACTATCGTAAAATTGCAACGTCACTCACCTGTTTGCATTTCATTAGTAGCTTTCGTCCTTTCTCTTAAATATTCATAGTCTAACGTACATTCTCCTGTAGCTTCGTCTACTTTAAATATTCTGAAAAATACAAATTATGAATGAGGGACTTTTGCAATATCAAGAGTAATTAGTAAGTACCTAGGTAGGTACCTACGTATTGGTATGTAGGTACCTACCTACTTACCTAATTGCATTATTTGTATTGCTTAGTTACTAACCGCTTAGATTATATATCTAATAGGTATTATTTACACTTTAGACTAGGTTAGTACCAGTTGTACAAACAGTATTTTTTATCGAAGGTAAATCATTTTTACTAACCGATCACAACCACACGTTCTATTGCATTCTTCAACTTCTGAATAAATTTCGTTTGAGTTGGTATAATTTGCATTGGCTAAGTTCTGAAATGTGGGTTAATATTTTAGCAGTGGAAGTAAACATAAATTTTTAGTTATCTGTACTGAAACAAATGCAAATTTCACTTTACTCTAAGTAGACTTAATAAGATACATCTTCTGTTTATAGTCAAGCAAGGTTCGGTACCTAGATATCTATTATACCTACTTCACTTTCTGTGGTAGATTCGGCATCTAAAATAAAGAATAAACATCTTGTATATGTATCATAAATATATTAAATTAAACTATTTATAGCAATGAAATACTATTTAGTGTTTTGTTATATTTTAATGATTAATGCACATGTACCCACTTCTATAATTTTGTCTCTCTCTCCCAATAAGGTTTGCTGGAACAGAACTCTTGAGGGTTAAGCTCATTATTATACATTTTCTACTATAATATTTTGTATATGTTTTATCGTGTAAGATGCATAAACAAATAAATCAATATAAACTCTGTTTGCCTCAATATTACGAACTTAAAAAAATTATGAACTAGGTAAAATAACTTACAAGAAGACGCAAATAATATGCAGAAGAAAGTTAAGCTAAAAGCGCAAACTTTTTTGAATTTCTTCATTTCTGTTGATAAGAAAAATCACTTTTAAAACAGCACAACCCGTATTTTTAAGTGTGTATCTCAAAAATGCTAGACATACACAATAAATGGGTTGCAATTACGTTCGATGTTTGGACGGAATTCGTGTAGGTAGGTACGGAAATAGATCGGCGCGACCTCGGAATCTTTTGTATTCAACATTATGACAAGTATTTATTTAGGAGTCTTTTGTGTTCTAAAACTTAATTATTTTCATTTAAGTTATATAATTGATATGCTATTTATTTGATATTATAGTCCCGGGTCCAGGTAGATATATTTTTTTAATTCCTACTTAATGTCGGTAACGGAACGTAATATTTCGTTCATAAACGAGCTCACGAGCTAGCTGCTTTCCACACAGTAGCACATTTATGAATTCATTGATTGATGGTTTTAAAATCATAATAAAAGGATAAGAGATGAAACATTTTTAATGAGCACCAATTTCAAGAAAATATATAAATTATTTATTATTATTAATCATGTCTTAGCCTGGGCATTGTTTTTGTTCATTGTTTGGCTTTTTACAAAAGTTGTAAATGAAAACAGACTTCGGTCTTGTGACTTCTCTTTCTACGGCACGCGGCGGCGTAGGTGTTTTTGTATGTCTATCTTTATCTAATACCTTTCATTTGCAAGAGTCGGAAGGAGATAGCAGTAAGTCTAGCAACTGCCACTTGTGCTGTCAACTTGTGTGCCGTGGCCGCCGCGCCGCCCCGCCGTTCCGTTGCCATCGAAATCAAAAAACCAGTTTATTTACCGAACACGGGTGAGAAAGTTCTGTTTACGGCGCGCTTGGTGTTTTTCTGAAAACGATTTTTAGTTGACGTCTGCACCGTAAATAGGGCTAATAATGTGCCTGAGTGAATTAAAATACGATTAATATTAATGTGTCTTAACAAAACAAATAAGTACGTCGATAGACCAAGTGCTTGTGCTGGAGGTGTGTCGTGATTCGAATTTTGAAAGTACAATAAGGAATTCTTGTTTGAAAAGTTGCCAAAGCTAAAGTTATTATCCTGTACATAGGTAAATAAAAAAAATTGTTTGTTGTAATTTTATCTACAGAATAAATAATCAGTCCGAGTACGTAGGTAATCGATTGTTGCATAGTTGAGTGAACACCGTGTGACTTCCTTGGGACGAGTTCGCACAACCAACGTGAGTAAAAGTTAAAATAAAATAACTGTTTTTTAGCTTACTACATGGTTCAATTAACGTGGAGTAAAGATATGTTCGCACTTTACCATTTTCTAGTGAGATTACAATTAGAAATTCCACACTTTTCTTATAAGAATTCTCACAGTACAAATTTCGCACACAAAGTACCTGTCTTCTACCTCGGCTGTTTTGAATTTGAATTTTGCTGTGCAATATACATGCATAGCATGTCTACGTACGCCACAACCAGTTTATAAATAATTTGTTTATGACGCCAAATTCCAGCTAAAAACTTGTTCTGTATCGCAAATTACTTTTGAAAGTTGTGATGTGTAAAGTCATGGTTTTTATACGACTAGCAGCTACAGATTCACACTTTCAAGGCCCATATCTCACATGCCTATCTGGTGGTCCTGCTAGTGGCGAACGCTTGGCATAGAAATGTTTCTGCCTGCTTTATTTAATTAAACTATCATGCTAGAATCCAATATGAAAGATTAATAGTATAATCACTAATCAGTAACGGACAAAAATCATGAAACAAGGAGGTACTTATTCCAAAAAGAAAAACCCCTATTCACCTTTATACATGTTAATAGATGACATGTATCTTTTGGTGGGAAAAGAGAGGTTGCTAAAAAAAAAAAAAAAAATGCAGGATAATTCACACTGCATTATCTAGCTAACAGCTAAGCAGCAGTAACGATTTGACAGTCCCAAGTAGAAGGCACCCTCTTTTCTGTCTTAGATTGTAAAACTTTGTATTATTGTCGCAGATGTCGCAACAACCTCACAGGACCACAGCAAGCTGATGTCTAGAACATTCCGGGAGTTTGGCTGAGTCATGCAGCCATGGCCAGTGGCAAGGCTCTGTATTCAATAACGGTGGTCGTTCTCGGCTTCATTTGTTTTGTTGTGGGGGCCATTGCCGTTGGACTGCCATCATGGGGATATTTTTATAGCTGTAAGTATTATCCAAAAATACTAGTCCTGATGCTATATAAGATTATATTTGTGTGTGTAATAATCATTAATACTTACTAAAAGGGATTTGAAGATTTTTGTATGGAGAGTTGCCCTCACATACAACACATTCTCTTCAAAATTTCAGTACACATTGAAGTTGTTTATTTAGTTTAAGAGACATACCAAAAATATTCTACCTCATAATTTCCTAAACTGTCAGCTTTCTGAGTTATGTATTCATAGGAAGGTAACTATTGGTCTAATTTTTTTTTTTTATATGTTAAAACCTCAGAAACCTGATGCTTTAGTTAGGACATTATGTTATAGGAAATTTTTTATTTCTATAAGTGTCCTATATCTAAATATATAACATAAAAGTGCACAGCAAATTAAAAAAAATGAATGGGTAATTCATGTTATAGATAAAATCATCAAACCCCAAAGGGCAAACCCCTTTGGGGATGTGACAAATCATTATTCAAAATTATTTGTTTCTGTTTTAAAATCAGAATACTAGTTTTTTTTTCAGCTACTGGTTTTTGTACATGTGGTAAATAGTTAACCATACTTTTATTTTGGTACACTTAGTTTTTTTCTTTAATTGTGCCAAAATGAAGTCCACTTTACCAATTAATAGCTATAGTTGTAGCTCTAACAAGAATAGGGCAATAACACCCAAAAAGGTTAACAATTAACATTTCAAAAACACCTGTACAAGTATAGTTGTGAAACTTTAATGCTTCTAAACAAATAGTAATCAGTAAATATAGGTAGACATACCTTACACTTCCTTTAAATTTACTGACTATTTTTAAGTTATTTTTGTACCTGTATAACATGACCACAGTTTTGTGGATATTCGAACTGTTTTCTTACAGCCAATAATGGATTTACGTTTTATTGATGGGTATTTTTAAACAGACAATCAAATAGCAAGTTTAGATTAATGTTAATTGTATTAGAGTACCTAATCATTGCTGTCAGGGTTACAGTCAATTGGTACATGATTGATTGTAAAGCAAATATATGCTGTATTTACTAAAATTCCCTGTTCTTGAAGTGAATTTAATTATCGGCCGGTCTATACATACGAGTATACATATGTCACCTGTACTTCTAATGTTGAAATAAATGTACATATTATTATTATAAACGACGTTACACGGATGGGCTAGGCTCAGACGTTACGCGAGAACTAACACCCATTTTAGTAAACTTACAGCCTTTTCTGATTCTCCACTGACCGGTTTAAGCCGATTCTGTAAGGCTACCATGCTATTTAACACATAACGTAACGCGTTTATCGTTATTTATACGTTATCAGCGTTATTACGGTAATTTTAGCGCAAATAACGCATGTTAAGGCGCATTTTAACGCAAATAACTAGTGAAAAGGCGTTATTTGCTTTAAATAGCGCCTTAACAAGAGTTAATCGCGATAAATCGTAAAATTAGCGTAATAACGCTGATAACGCGCGTTACGTTATGTGTTAAATAGCATGACTGACTCGATAAATGTGGTGAGACCTTAACCAAGTAACAAAAGACGACGCGACTGTCTTCTTTTGTTCTTGTTGACTAATATGTTTTTATTTTTAATAACACTTTGTATAATTTAGCTTGTGCACCTGTACCAATAGCAACTAATTATTTCAGATGACTCTGACATACACCTCTTCCCGCAGTCTTATATCTGTAAGTACCTTTTCTGTAATGGGTTTTCTTTGGACGCATTTACGTAGGAAGCATGTCGCTGGCGTCTGCGCCGATATTCTGTGTAACTGAAGCTCTGACTAAGAAATAAATTTTTATATAATTATTGTACACGTAAAAACCCGTAAAAAAAAACAAGATTATTGGCACGAAAAGTGTGTGGACGACGTTCGTTTAAAAATGGTCGAAAGAGGAGGAGGGAATTCCGTGTTCGGACTAGCTTTCGGCCAAAGCGACTGGGACGAAGGCGGAATTAATAATGGAAGGCAATCATGATGGTTGTATCTTGACTTTAACTTCAAATTCGTCTGTAATGTATGTGTCGAATAGTTCCCAATGTAAAGAAATCAACTAAAGTCAGGGCCTCAGTGTGGGCGTGTATTCATGCCTCCAAGTATGTATGACTAGATATTAAATTCTGCTAGCGACACATTATGTACCTGCATATCTACGTAAATGCGTTCGGTTATGGTGTTGGTTTTAGTTACTTAAGATACATAACTGTAATATATAAGTTAACTAATTGACTTTAAGGGCTCGACTGTAAAATACTACTGTTTTTATGAGTTTAGTAGAGCAAAATCTTAAAGGTTATTAAAGTGCGTAAGCCCTCGGAGTCCCCTGTTGGTGGAACTAATGGTGATAGAGTCCGAAGGAAGTCTCAAAGTTTTTGGACTCCCTAAGTTACTCGTGGCGTAATTAATTACAAATCCCGGACTAAGAGTTCACGTCACGTAAAAGTAGATTTTTTCGGAATATTATTAAATTTCTTAGTACTTAATATGTGCAAGTAAACTTTTGCACATATTAAGTACTAAGAAATTTACACACAAAAAGACAATTTCCCGAATTGACATTTGAAGAGAACTAAACAATCTCCGACTTTACCTTCTATGCCCATTCTGTAAAGGCGTTAATATTTTACGTTTACATTTAACTACCAAAGTCATAATCCTTTAAAGTCGTGATGAAGAAGTTTTCGCAAGTATTCGCTCACGTTTACGACTTCACCGGTAATGCACAAAAAATACCAAGCCTTGTTCCTGGCGTTAAAGAAGTAGTTAGGGTTTCCATGAAAGCATACAGCATGTTGTTTTTTTGCCGTGAAGTGCGAATGTGGCATCAAACAGGTTTCGAACCCCATCGCATTCTTGAGATCGAATCTGCCGTAAGATAACAAAAGGCGGTCAAAGGCTCATTTCCACGCCCTCAATTATGTAGTGTTAAATTAACATACAATCTGAAATCCTCTGTTTATATCTCGTGAGACGCGAGAAAAAAACTAATTATTAAATGAAATTAGGTCCGACGTCTACGGTTTTAAACGTTTTAAAACTAGTAAACGTAGGTTAATTGAATAAAGAAATTTCTAATGAAATTCTTGCTTTTTACTATAAACCTGACTCGACGGATGTTGCTCCCTTGCGCTGGGCTAGCAAAGTGGGCCAAACCGCGATGTACTTCGTACCTTTGTATACTGTTACCTTCAGCACTGCTATTTATTCTGTGCAGTTGATACAATTGCCTTTCTAAGCCCTAGCCTGTTTATTTCATGATGAGATCAAAGATTAGTTTTATACCGTTAGTGTTTTATTTAGTCTCGATCGTGTCTTCCATAGTTTGTTTGATTCGTTTCACAATTGGGTTTTGTCCGCTTTCTGAGATCTGCCTGTCTGATTATTTAGCCAAGTTAGAAGTTTAATTATAATGGCTTATATCGGTATTATTTGCATCGAATCAAGCTATGTTTTGTATACTAGTCCCTATAATAACTGCAATGTCCAAAAATGTGAAATAAGATAAAAAATGTTCGACGATATGTTTGAAAGAGTGACCAGAATCACTTCCTCACCAAATTGCAGGCATCTGTCATGCTCGTACTTAACTTATCATATCTCTCTCAAGTATTAGTATGATATAGATTGTATATCATACTAATACTTGAGTAAAATTAGCTAGAAATTGTATATTATACAAGTTGCTAGCTAATTTCACTCTTGGAAATATTTTCAACAAACAACAGTGAAATAAAATAAAAATAATAGCGAAGAGCTAGAGAGAAATCCCTTCCCATTTTCTCCGTGTGTAGTAGGTAAGGTAGGTACTTAAAAGGTTTATAATTTTACGTGTTTTAAAAAACTATAAACCGACTTCAAATTCCTAATAAAAAAAGTTAAAATTGAAAAGCTCCCCCATATTTTATGTCGGATAATAATAAAATAAAAATATTCCATAATAAACAGCTATTATAAAACCATAACATTCACAATATCAAACATATAAAAACCTCTCATCTAAGGCTACGTTTTTACGGGGCCATGCTCATGCATTAAAAAATGCGGCACGCCCGCCAATCGGGTCATCGACCCTCGAGGCCTTTGTGACAAGCTTGTGGGAGATGTCCCAGGTTGCTCGAGCTTAGGGTCCCACTACATAAGCGAAGGACTTTCGCATTAAATATAAAGCGATAAAAGAAAATAACTACCTAGGTTACACGAAAGTGACCACCAAAAATAAAACTTAACTTCAGCAACGCATAATTGCATAATGTGCAGCGAAAAATGTTAAAAATTCGAGTCCAAACAGACGATTCTATTTTTTTAATAATGTTGGACAATCCACACCGCGTCATCTAGCCCCAAGCTGTGTTATGGGTAATAAGTGATTGATATGCATAATACAAAAGGTACATTACATAGATAGATATTTTTATTATACATAGAAAACGACCAGACCACCCGGAACAAATATCTGCAGATCGTTTGTACAAACATTTGTTCCGAGGCGTGATTCGAACCCGCGACCTCCTGCGTCGTAGGCGGACCTTCGCCCAACGCACCACAGATGTCGTCAAAAATTAAATGATGTATGAAAGCTGTCAAAACCAAAAAACGCACCTAAGGTTTGTAGTTCGTAGTATATTGGTAGAGATTCAAAAACTTTTCCCTTCGTTCGTGTATATATCACAAGGTGAATATTTCGGCGACGATGCGCTCGCCCATAATAGTGGTCTATAATGCACTCATAATCGTATTCCCAAATCATTCTACCAGAATATTAATTTCATCAGTATTCGTCACGTACCGGCTACCGAATTAGTTTCGTATTGAAATCACGGATAACAGTTTTTGCCGTAGGTAACTGATTCTAAAATAAATATTTGTCGTGGATTTACGGTTTATGGAGATGGCATTTTAACAGGTGGCCTATTTTGCCAAACGAATTGCTTAATTATGACGACATGTACGATATTCGATTTTGGAATTCCACCTAGATACAAAAACTACAAATGACGCGCGTCAAAAGTATCTAGGTGGTCAAAGAATGGCTGAATTCTATCAACTCAATTGTAAATATTTTATTAAATATAAATAAATAAATAAACTCCGAGCAAATAGCATTTCACGTACTATCTAGAGTTTCTTTCATCTAGGAATTCTACGTGACGTTTTTTACGACAATACCATTGTTAAGGCGATTGGGCTCCGACCGGTTTTGTACCATATCAGCACACATGCCTGATCAACGTGTCCCCTAATCAAATTGGGTTTTTGCCATAATCCCCACGTTCTGGGCAGGTGGATTGGTCAACGTGAAAAATTGCTGAACAATGACAACGTTCCAAAACCGTCGACTTCTCTGATGTTTCAGGTGCAAAAGAGTTAATAGACGTCTCGTGCCATTTAGACGATGGTTTTATACTTTACAACCAGACTCCTGTGTGGTATAAATTCAAAAAGAAATGCACTCCGCTGCATACAAAAAACTTCATATTATCCAAAGCTTCACCCAAAACTTCTTTCACACATCTCTAACCTGCACAAAAACCTGTCTCAAGTCCGCCAAATCTCCGGATCTGACCTTTCAAAGTCAAGCACATTACGGCTTAGGGTCGGCAGATATCTGACGGTAGATGTTTCGCGTATTATAGGTCGCGTAACGCCAGAACAGGCAAATATAAAATAAAACATTCAACCTTTCACACTCAATCGATGATGCGTTAATGCGTCGAGCGTACAGCGGTTGTTACGTTTCCGTCAACGCATATTCGGTTGACGTAACGTGTATTTTGTATGATGCATTCAGACAAGGCGTAACATCAGTGTAGATCGTTTGTGTACAGGGCATTCGAACTGACTAGACGCGTAATGTGGCAGGTCTAATTTGACCGAATAGACGAGACTAATGATACGGTCGACGTATTTTCCGTCAGATATGTACAAATAGTTATTCCATGCCATGGCATTAATATCCGTAATAAATTCTTTGCTCGGCTCAGTATGTTATGTCATTGGATCTGAAGTGAATTGAAACTGATCTGTAAGATGGTTGCTATGCGTATTCTACATTACATACATAGCTTGACAGAGAAAACTATATGTGTGAAGAGCAAGAGAGATTCACAGTATCAGAGGCAGTTAGCTAACTATTACCAGATAAGCTAACTGAAAACAAATTAATTTTAAAAACATAAATGTAAAACAAAATAAAGAATTCAAAAAGTTGGTATTCTAAAAAGAAAACACAATGCTTGTTATTCATGTATAAGTACTAGATAACTTTAACTGTACATGACAAAATCGTGATGATGTAACGCTCTGTGATCATCATCGTCTAAATTACAAATTACAGTTGCCCTTCTGTTTAATAGCCGTAGTGTTTTTACCTAGAGACGTAACCTGTGATAGTCACACCTCTATAACGGTATCCTCTAAACAGGCTTAATCCAAAACAGTATCATAATGGACACTTATGATTGATACGCTTCTAATTTGGAGTTTGGATTGGATGAGATAATTTTTAATGGTATAAGAAGTAACGAAATTTACAATCATAATAATAATTATAAATGCGAAAGTTTGGATGTTTAGATGGATGTATTGGATAGATAGATGTTTGTTACTTCTTCACGCCAAAACTACTGAACGGAAAAGGCTCAAATTCCCATTTGATAAAAATAACTGACTTAAAAAGTTTCGTTACAAACAATGCATGTAAACCCGCGGGCAGTAACTAGTTAAAGAATAAAACATATTACAACAAGTAATTATCATATCCAAAATAAATTATCATATTTTGAACGAGTAATCTAGGCTGAACATATCAGTTGGCATAAAAAAGTAACCTTCCCCGGGCGGGATACAATCTATCTCGTTGCCAAATTTCATTATGATTTGTTAAGCCTAGATTACTCGTAAAAAGTAAATTATCAATTATAATTTAGACCAAATAAGTTAAAAGAAATGAAGAAAAGCCATTATTTTGTGCGTAAAAAATTATTATACTCGGCAATATAGCTTACTTCATTCGTAGTAATTGCTATTTTATCTGCAGCGTAATGTACAATAGAGTAACTGTTCCTCAGTCACAGAATTATAGCAGTAACTCGCTGTATTTACACAGAAAACAGGTTCAAAGTTTTAAACTTTAAATCAAACTGTAGTATCTACATATTTCTTAATATTTTGTTGTATCTCAGAATCCCTATGTCGTCGACTCTAGTATCACACATCTAATTTTTGTGTAAATAAGCGTTTTGAATAAAAACTTTAGAAGGGTTATAATATAAATAAACCTACGGTTATTTACACTTCACAAAAAAACATGTAGGGCAGGCAGTCTTTGGGGACTGCCGATACAAGTGAAAACTAAGTAATTTTATGTTTTATTTATACTGGGAAGCGTGCGGTGACGATAACGCGAGTTTCACGCTTTTTGGTCACCCAAAAAATTTTCAAAGCTCTGAAAAAAGTTTCAGTTCAAAAATTGTGAGACTTTTTTGTGTGATGTGTTCTGGAAGCCTCCCACTATACCTACTACTGTACCTATGCACCAGCCTTTAGGCATTTTGTGAGAATAAATTCGTTAGAATAAAAATTTGAACACTTTTAAGGCAAAGCAAAGCACGCTTGGTTTCTAAATGCTGTCTCCGGTTCGCCATCGTATCACAACATCAATGGGCAACATGACGAGCGGATTTCGTCTGACAGCCAACGACCTCGCGTTTGTAAAACCCGTGAAGGTCTAAAGAATATTTTTTTCTATTTGAGCCATTAGTCTTCAGTGGTCTTCAGTCTTTGTCCATGACATTGATGCTAAATGAAGTGTCACGTCTGTATAACTGTTAGACGCGTGCTATTTCTTTTATATAAGCTCTAATAGATGGAATTGAAACTTGGGCATGTTGAGTCTGGTACAACACGCATAAAGGACCGACTGGAGTCCAAATGCGGAAACAGGAGTACCTCCATCTTAACCTAATGAGTCTGGTTTGACAAGCCGATAAATAGATTCAGAGATATTCTTTTTTGCAAATAGTAATCTTCTAGTATTATTAAACTTCAAACTTCTAATTGGCCTTAAGTTAAATATTCTTGTATCTAATCTTTATCTAGCTGTAAGTTTTCCTAAGATTGTAAAAATAAAATAAAATAAAACAAATTGCTGTACCTATATATCCTCTGGTTTATGCTTACGAACGACATGTGTAAGTAAGCGGTTAATATTTATTCATATAGCCCTACGAAGTAGAGAAAATTCTTACATGCAATCTAGGTTATCAGCTTACTGGGGTTTGCCGTAAAACTTATCGGTTCGCTTTACAGCCTATTGTTCTGCGCATTTTCTGTTATGATCGATGAAACCTTTGCACTGTGAAATTAGTTTTGCGGTTGTCCAGATGAAAATGTATTATACTAGATAAAAATGGTTCACATTGTTTAAACTTGATTAGTTTAAAGTCTGTTAAAGCAAGATATCGCTTGAAGAGTTAGCGAACAACGAGTAAAATTATATCTAAAATCATCAGAAAGTAAAATCAACGACAACGACGAAAGCGTCGCTTTCGTCGAATCAACTCGTCTTAGTCTTCATATTACTTTTTCTACCCTTGTGCTAAAATTTTGTTCACGTTTTAGGAATTAGTCGTGAATTTTATCCTAGCGCGCCTTTTAGAAAATTAGGTATGGTGAGATGTCATACATACATTTACCTAGCCTACCGATGATTTGGCGCCGTTGACTAGTTAAACCTTAAAGGTTTTACTCGGTAGTTAGGGTAAGCTCGTTTTTACGAAACTGCGCAAGGAGGTTTATTTCACCTTACCAATGCGATTAGAAATTCCATATTCAAACATCAATCAAAACTCGCAGCAACAGAACTGTTGGAATAACTAATACAAAGCTTTTTGCTACAAAACAGAGCCGTGTAGCCTCTGTAATCCATATCAAATCTGAAATGGCGTTCTTGCTGTGTGGCGCGCAGAGTATCATAAATGCTGTAATCGACAAATGCCGTTGTCTTCTGGTCTATTTGACCATTATGAATACATATTGTACCGCGCCTGACTCGTTTAAGGGAACTTCTAGGGGAGGATTTTTCTAGACGTTGATTACGGCATTTACCGTATGGTATGTAAAAGTATATGTATGTATATACATTACCGGCTGTGTGGAAGAGATCGCTTCTAAGCGATAAGGCCGCCCATAGTTATTGTCTTATGTAATGGATCTTTGTAGTTTTTCTGGTGTGTTTACAGTATTTCTTTATTGTGTTGTGTATGTCACAAATACTAAGTAGTTAAATTAACTTCTGAATTAGTTTGGGACTAGATAATGCTGTGTGAATTGTCCAGCGTTATTTATTTATTTAATTAAGCTAAGTTCAAATTTTTTCGAAATTAAAAACGCTGTAGTCACCCAGCTCAACTTAGACAAAACATCAGCATTCATTTAATTCGGATAGGCTTTATTATCAAAGAAACCAAATCGTTTGTGAAATATGCCTAATATTTTACCCCATTTGGAAGGAAAATTTATTTAAATCTCGTAAGGTACAACGACGCAATGCAAAAGTCCGTCATAGTTGCATAAAAAACATCATTAGTACCTAAGTACCTATCTATCTAATCTACCCACGTATTCCTAATTGACATGACACGTGTCAAGTCTCATGACTCACTAGCTCATCAATTAGTCCATGTGTTGCGAAACGTCAGGATTGCCTCCTTGATGTGCCAGTCTGAGCCCGAGACAACTTTCGTTACAACTTGTTCAATGAATGCAGCAAGGTTTTCTCCTATTTTGTATCATTGTTGCCATACAAATCAGACGTGCTTTTCGATTTAAAAAAAACATTTTATATAGCTAAACATATCACTACATACTTAGTATAAACAAAGTCGCTTCCCGCTGTCTGTCTGTCCCTATGTACGAGGGGCGTTCAATGTATTCTCGGGTGATTCTCACAAAAGATAAAGCCTTCAAAAATCTTTAATTTTACAATTTCGTTTCCATGATATCAATACATTTATTCGATCGTGAAATAAGTTTATCTATTCCCTTCATCTTCAACTACGCAACGGATTTTGATGCGGTTGTTTATAATAGATAGTGATTCAAGAAGGTTTAGAAACCATTTGGCACATAGATTTCCACGCGGGCGAAGCCGCGGGTCTCAGTTAGTAATTTTATAACCTTAAGAAAACTGCGAGCATACGCAGTTTTTTTAGGATTCAATATTTATTCCATGTTCTGTCTCTGGCATGTTGTTTTACCAGAAACCGTTAAAACCGTGTGTGTTAAAAAGTGTTAAAACATTCGAGATCCGCATAAGGCTTGACATTAGCAATTAGCATACATGAAAACATTAAAACTGCAGTTAGTTATTCTTGGACCGAAACCGCGAACGTAGTGTAGGGCGTCCTCCGGCTAGGTAGGATGGCGATCTGCAAAAGACTGCAGGCAGATGCTGAATACGGCTAACTGACTGAAGTCAGGGCGCTATGGTGTTCATTAGGGGAGGCCTATGTATACGAAGGACTCGAAAACTCTACAAGTATTCGTAAGATAATACACACAACCCATACTAAGCACTTAGATAGCTATAGCTATATATGTAGATAAGGAAAAGCGAGAGCTAAGCATTAGTACTCGTATCTCACCCAATTCGCAACACAGTACAAATTCAATTAGTATGCACCACGGAAATCGTGATGCGGTTTTCTTGCTAAGGAGCAAAAGACGTCACCCTGGCACTTGTTTTTGATGTTATGTAAAGACCTGGAATTCATTCACCTTTGCAAGTTCATGCAAGTGTGTCCGGTGACCCATATGTGCACTTTCCGTTGCCTTACACATAATATTGGGGTTGAACTCTGGGCTTTGGGAACGGCGATACCACCCTTCAAATAATTATATAAATAGCGAAGATTAGAATAATAATAATAATTCATTTGATCACAGATACATGCAAACCACAATCACATACTGAAGATTATTCATATTTTGCTATTATTCTAGGACTAATATTATAGTGAACTCACTTTGATCTCTACACTAGGATACACTGTGCCGTAGAGACCAAAAAGGAAACTTAAAGGTTTTCAGTCTTTCTCTTCTAATAAACGATTGCGATATTTTCTGAACCTGATCTCACCTCAACCTCCTTTAGTGGTCCATTGGCTTTTATCTCAGGTGGGGTAATAGCCCATCATCCCCACGTTGGGCATCAGTAGTGCCAAGTTTTTAACTTGTCTGTGGTGTTGTTTTTGTTTGTACGTTTACTTTTCCCTGCCGACATAGGATGTGTCATCGAACGTCAATTTCTTTGTTCAGTCGACACACAGTGCGGTATCACAGAATATCCTCAGTGATACCGCAGTGATAAACCCATAACCCGGATCTACTCCGGAAAACGATATCGACGTGTCCACTGAACAAAGAAAGTGACGTTCGATGACACATCCTATGTCGGCAGGGAAATATATACAAACAAACAAGATATGAAGATATTCTATTAGCTTACGTAGAGCTTAAGAGAACATCTTCAGTGTATACGTGATTAATTAAAAATCGACTCGGTCCTCACTTTCTCTCTTTATCGTTAAATGAGGGGGTGAAGGCCTATACACTTAAGAACCCTATAGAAGACCAGACGAGTAATTCGGTACCTCAATTATCAAAATCGCTATAGCCGATTGGTTCTTGGTGGTAATAAAGAGTGTCGCCAACCACATAAAGATAAGAAACGCAAAACATAACCCACGCCCCAAGAGCAATCTATACTTTGTCTACTTCCACCTTCTTTGTTCTTCGCGGCCTTCATCTATACATCAACAATGAACTACACCATAGCTTCCCGTCCGTAGTCACAGTGCCTTCCTTTATCCGGACAGCCTTGGCATCTTATCTATTATCTACTCCCTAAGGTAGCCTATGCATGTATTCAAAAACCCGTTACATAATACATGCTGCGCTTCATGTAGCGCAGCGTAGATCCCCCTTCCGGAAATGTAATTGTGCTAATTTAATCGTCTTAAGACGTGTTGTGGAATTATAATTACTCATTATTTGTTCTCTGCAGTAAATCTTCTAATTTTATTCTCTGTATTGTTTCTGGTAGTTTTTCCTGCTCTACAATAATCTACGTTTCCTTTATTAGTTTGAACCCACTGCTAGGTATAGGCCTCCTCTGTTTTCCTTTTCGGTCTGGCCCTATATTCCATAGACCGGCACCGCTGTGTTGGCAATCGGCGGTCAGAAACATTGTTGGCCTTTCATTTAACTTAAAAGTCTGGCCCAATGCTCTACAATTGACGAAGTTGTCTATCCAAAGGGCCACTGGCCTACCTCTTCATCGTCGATGGACTCTAGACTTTTCATGCTTAATATAGTCAATGTTTTTTATTGACCTACGCGTATTTACAAAGCCCTCCTGCATAAAACATAGAAAGCACGTAGTAGCACGTACTGATTGAATATGCTTAGAACGAAGAGTTAACTTAATCAATGTCTATTGAAAACTTGTTTTGTTAAGCCTGTTACGCACGTGGGTAGACCGAAGGTCTTATTTGACGAACCAAATATACAAATATTTCATGAGTTATGTCACACGCGTTTCTACGCGTTTCCTCACTAACATGTAAAGTTGTAACATATTCACGTAGAGTTCATAATCTATAACTTTCCCATGCCTTAGTCACTGTTATGCATTCACTTTCCGGGAGTTTTTGTAAACAAATATCGCGTGTATATGCTACGTCAGACTAATAACTCAGCTTATGTTTTAGAACCGAAGCCAAAACCAAACGTAAAACTCAACATCTCTTTTGATTTATGGATTTTAAATTCACGAAAGATAGTTTATTTATATTATGAAGTGCTCGTTTGACGCAAACAAGTTTAAGTTCAGCGTAAACCAGGGTCTAATTACTAATTTACTACTACTTGACCTGCGCAGCTGTTGGTTAAACGCTTTAACTAAACTCAGGTAGTAATCGCGTGAAAAACGATTTGAGTAAAAACGGGATCACTTAAATAACTGGAACTAGACTGCTGTCTCTGTCAGTACGTAACGGTTCTTGCCATATGCAACGAATTTATTCTACCTGTCTATGCGGCGGCATCAAGACATAAGTCAGAGCTGTATTTATGCAGAAAAGTTACAACCGCCATGGAAGTAATAATGATCTACATGCAGGTTTTTATTGACTTGTTACGTCCATGGTTCGTTTCACTAACAGTGGGAGATGTGCAAAAAAGCAATGGTGGAAAATTAGCGTCAGATCAACACGATTCCAGATTCTATTGGTAGATTTTACACACCTCCCATCCTTTTTGGAAACGACCGATGTGGCGCGGTGGGCGAAGGTCCGCCTGTCCGACACAGGAGGTTGAGGGTTCGATTCCCGCCTCGGAACAATTGTGTGTACGATCTGCAGATATTTGTTCCGGGTGTTCTGGTCGTTTTCTATGTATGATAAAAAATGTCTATCTATGTAATATTTTGTATTATGTATATCAGTCATCTAGTACCCATAACACAAGCTCTGCTTACCATGAGGCTAGATAATGCTGTGTGAATTGTCCAGCATTATTATTATTATATTATTATTTTTGGAGGAAACAGTATATTTTTAATGTACGAAATTGCTTGTCGTGATTGTAATTATTATTGCTCACATTCCCACGCGTACATTTCTACGCATAATAGTATGTACTTATTGAAAGACATGACAATCAGGATAGTAAATGTTACTGAATACCCTGCCCCCGCTGTCTTCTTGGACGTCTCCATACAAATGCATGCGTTTTACAATTACTTTTCTACCGATGAGGAGCTCACATAGTTGCAAAATATTTAATGGTTGTTTATTTGTCCACAGTAGAGAATCCAAACTTCGACCAAGGATACTTTGGGCCATGGCGGGTTTGCAAACGATTGCTGTACAACAGGGAGAAATGTGGCAACGACGTCTCCAAGTTCCGGCCGTCCAGTGAGTTCATTAATTTTGTTGGGGTAAAATTTGAACCATGGCACCAGCCACAATTCAGACCAGATTTAGTGTACGAAAGGCTTTGGATTTGCCTCACACTCACACAGGACTTAGTTGTGTATCAAAGCCTTAAGCCTAACTGGGCGTGAAATGGCGGCTGAGATGATGGTACTAAAAATTTGTTGTTTTTGTTATGCTTGATGGTTAGACGACAATGTGCAGGTATAGTGTCAGGGAATGTAGCTTACAAAAGACCGCCACGGGGTCGTGTGAAGAAGAGGTCTACATTCAGCAGTAGGTGTTACTAGCTTGTTAGACTGCATTTAGCTTGAACAAGCTAGGTATATTAGATGCTATCTGAATTGTCCAGTATTATTTATTATTATTATGTAGCAATAAATAAATATAAAGACAGGGAATTAAAGGCCAACTCGGATATTTTAGTCAATATTCAAATCGTGCTATTGATGCTGGTCGCTGATAGAGTTGTATTACTATTGAATTCAGTAATACAACTCTATCAGCGACCAGCATATCTCCGATATCATCGCGGTGATAGTTTCTATAGCTTTGCCCATAGAGCTGTTTTCTAAAGCAACCCGTTTATAATTTATAAGTCAGGTGAATGAAATAGCTGTTCTTGTGTGAGAGTATTTCTGACTCAGTGTACGATGACGACTATTATGAAACTATTGGTTAATAAAGTTGCCATAGTTTATAGATAGCACATACTAAGTTTGTTGATCAGACTCATATCAAAGGGATTGATTGAATTCCTATCCATCATTCTATTTAAAACAACGCCCTTGAGCCCATTCCTCACTTCGAAGACGTCTGTTTTGTATCGCGGTATCTTATCCACAATAATCCAAATCCATTATAAGTCGATGTTTCCATTACATGATCCAGGGGCATTAGGCGACGTGACCTATTTTATATCGCCCCCATTCCCCTGTCACTATTAAAAGCTTTTAATGAATGGGGTGTATGGGTTATACCCAGCGTACCTTCGAATGAAAACAGACTTTTATAAATACACACACCTAATACACCCCTTGACTTATTGTGTGTACAAAAAACCGACCGTACTGCAACCTGAACAAATGAACAGGTGAAATATGAATATGACGTGTAACAGTGACGCGAGTGAGTCATTTCACTTTCTATGTTTTCTGGTTTTTTATGGATTAATCAAGGAGCTTTTTAAATACGGTTTGTCTGGATAGGTATAAGAACGATTTTCAAGAATTGAAACAGTCAGTCAGTACCCTCATTGCCTTTGAATGCGTTTGTAAACCCGTAGTAGTAAAATTAGTCATAGTAATTATAATGTCCTCCAATTCGCATTTTATTCAACTATGCATCAACTATGTAAATAAATCTGGCATTCCTTGAGTTACTAAACCTAAACAATCAAAATTGCTAAATATATGGCGTGCCGCTGTAACATTTTCTGAATTTTCGAGCTCTATGGCTCTATACTTAAATCGTGACGAATAAAATTTGTTTCTCTTTTATCGTCCAACTTTTCCCCCATATAATTTTGCATGACGGTTAGTGTCACGTTCCCTTATTAAAATTTTTACTTGGGGCTCAAAGTTTGTGCCCAGTCAGTCTTGTGTAAATCGATTTAGGCCTTAAGGCGTATTTTATTACCATTTCCTGCGCCTTAGTATTAGCTGTAGCATTATCATCAACAATGGTCTTTGCATCCACGATGGATGGTTTAGTATTTAGGGTTTGTTTTTCGCACTAACGTAGGTATCTGATAAGCGAGTACTGCGTCAGCATTAAGTTTTTATTTTTATTTTCGATAGACTTTAGTTTGAACACAATCTCAGCTGATGGAAAGTGACGCTGTGGCCGACGGTGTTTCACGAAGGTCTAGACTAGACACCTATTCACTCTTGTCTTGAAGAACCCTAGTTTGTAACTGACTATTATAACTGTTCACAATTTCCTCCGCTTATAAAACATTTATCGTGTACTTTTATTACCGTAGATATTTAAAGTATAGATCAACAATTCCATTAGGCGATACATCACTTAGCAAATTAAGCTCTTAGAACGCACATTTCTTAATTGAATCGACTTGGCACATTTTTGGAATCGACCACACCTTTGTTGAACATTCCACAGTTGCGTAGACCATCAATGTTGCTGTTTGTTTACAATGTGTAGTCTGCTTCATCCACATGTTCACGGAGTCATCGAAAACGTCCTTTCTTTTGTAATGGATGACAGATTATACAGCCTATATGCTGTCATATTCTATTCTATTAGTCTATTAGAATCTCAAAGCGCCTCCATAGGTAAGTCTAGTCTAGTAGATACTGAAGTAAGCAATCGTTGTAAAGACCTACGTAATACCAACAAAAGCACATGCTCATTATCATTTACTAACCTAGACTTAAATTTCACCCAAATTCCATAATAATAACGGGACAAGTACGAGTCAACTCCGAACGGATGGTTCCGTACCATAGTACATAACCATTTCGCAAACGGCACCCTAGAAATAGAATAAAAAAAACATAACAGCAAACAGCCATCATGACGCGGTCTTGTGTTAGCATTACATATATTATGTCAAAATCTTCTCCGCAATGACAGACAGCGTAGGCTTAGTAATAGGGTCCCGTTAACCTTTGGCTTCGGAACCCTAAAAAACTACCAACCAATCTGTGCAGTGTACCTAAACTTTCGACTTATCAATAAATAATCTGACATTATAACTGGAGAAAGCGGCCACGAAGACGATTTGTGCGCTACTGTTGTTAATGCTATAGTTCACGACCATTGACCTTAATGCATCCAGAATGTTTGGTTTGGAAGTCATAGCATAGAGTCATGGGATGATATGGTTTTAGTAAGAGGACTTCGGTTTGCATGCATAGTCTACTCAAGTATACCTACATATTTCGTGTTATCGAGGTTGTTAGAGGTAATCAACCACTCAAAAGTTTGATTTGACAGACAAATTGCAGTTAATATACGGTTAGTACCGTTAGATCGAGACAAGGCCTGTTGTTTTTCTGGGAAACACAATATAGAAATGTAGACAGTAATTTAAATTTGTTATTTACTTAAGGCACTAAATACAAGCATTTAAAAAATAATAGTTTTTTCTACGTACTTAAATTGTTATGTACCGAAATAAGATGAGACTAAATCACTATAAATTAATTGTATATAGAAATCCAAAATTCAGAACAAGGTATTCTCACAAGTATAGAGATATTTAATTATTTTAACATATTAGGTCGACGTGGTAAGTCTAGCTTTACCCCGATTTAGAATCCAAGATATTTTATGTGAAAAAACATATATGAATAGAAAACTTAACAATAACAGAAAACAACAAAGTAACAGCTAGCTAGGACTAAAAATAAAACAGAAACTTCAACAACGCATAGTCAAGCATGTGGAGCAAACATTTTGATTTTTGAAATTGAAAACGAACAAAAGATCAATTAAAGTCATTTAAAACGGGATATTTACCATGATTTGATTTTTGAGTTTTCCAATATTTCGGCACAGTTTCATGCGTCATGATCACGGAATAACTGAAGACACTGCGAGAACTCAAAAATCAAATCATGGTATATATCCCGTTTTAAATGACTTTAGTGTTAATAACCATGATAGTTTCAGAAGTTTTATAAAAGATCAATTAAATGAGGAATGAAAGCTTTCGAAACGATGATACCAATGTCGTTAAATATTTTCCACCATATTCCTTGGGTTTTGTAACACCTTTCAATACAAAAACATATCCAGGTTTATGAATCGTCTGATTGACTTTTCAAAGATCAATAAAACTTTTGAAACTATCATGGTTATTAACATAAAAGTCATTCGTAACGTTTCCATGATTTGATTTTATGTTCATTTCAAAAATCATACTGAAAAATGCTTTGAATGAATAGTAAACGTTAGTGGTTGTGCAGTTAAGGCAATTTAAGACTGTAATGATTGTATAAAGTAGCTTTAACAGGTAAAATTGCAGGAATTACCCTCAGGGTCGAATCGAACCAATGATACTAGTTTTACCTTTGAATAGTTCATACATAGATTAGCTATAAATGAAGGACAACTGTTTGTCGTTATAGGTAATCTGTGGTTCATAGGTGAACTGTTAGACCTTCAATGCGCATCTATTGCCGTTGGGTTTACCTTTAGTAGTAGATAGGCGGCGCCGCTGAAAACCAGCGCTGCACTGGCTTATGTCAATGTAGCATTAATTTATTGCTGAGCCGGTAGCCTTTCTGTGTTCTCGTATTTTAATTCTTTTATTCGTTCCTAATTTATTTTCTTTATTAGTTCGTAATAATTATTAGTTCTTAAGTTGTATTATTTTATATGAAACACAAATAAATATTTTCTATTCTATCAGATATACCCGGAGATTCTTTGCATTATAACTTAACGCCTTCCTCAGAGATTGGTAGGAGAACGCGCGTGACGGCAATGATTGGGAAGATTTGGTGGAGGCCTTTGCCCAGCAGTGGGACGACTCAGGCTAATGTAAAAAAAAGCAGATATACCATCAAATTATATAACCGTTTACTTATTTAACCTCTCTCAACATAAATCGACAGCTAATAGCTGGTAGCCCGTATGATGATTAGCTAATCAATGATCAAATGTCTTGTCACCAGGTTCTCTCTTGACGAAATAGACTTTGACAAGATGTTTGGTCATTGATTAGGTAATCAAAGATATGATCAGTAATTCATTAGAGAAATTAACAACCTGCTGGAAGAGTCGTTTGTTTTCTTCAGTTGATTGAAGTCAGACTGAGAAAAAGCAGTTGTGTCATATGTATATCTCACAACTTTAAAGCAGTGATCGGAACAGAATATGTCGTAATTATAGTATTCGTATAATAGTCCATTTCATCATTTGAAATCCCGGGATTTAAACATCATTATCATCATCTCGGTTTTTGTAGAGAAGGTATTATCAACTTTGTGTTACTTTCACACTTGAACTTAAGGTAAATACATATACTCTTCCTTTCAGATCACTAATTATAAGTTATAGTAATGCTAGTAAGGGAAATAAATACTACCTCATCACAAGTGAAACCATCTTCCGGATTCCCGCCTTCTAGCTCATAAATATGGGTCATGTTAGTTCAATCCCAACCAAACCGGTATCTTATCTTCCCACGGCGCATCCCGCGGGATTCCTATCTCAGTTTATCGGGACGCAGCATCTTCGCTAGACTACTTCACTTTTTACGCTCCATAAACAGTTTTAAACGCTTTAGCTTCAAGACTTTCAAGTAACAGGTTGTAGTGATGTGTAAGTGTTTCTTTTTTAAATAAACACTTCTGGTGTTACCATTAGCTTAAGATCTAGTAAGCTCAGCGTCTCAACACACTTGTTCGTATTTATAACTGTGATCTAGTGAAAGTTATGGGAAAGGGTTCCATGAAACTCGTTCACAGGTGATGGAAATTGCTTGACTCAAAGGCACTTAAAAGTACTTGAAATATTGAAGATAATGTATACTTAGAATGAGAATGTACATATATTGAATAAGAATGTATCTTAAAATATAGGAAATTACGAATCACGCCACGTTGCAAATTTAACCAGATTTGCTAAGTAACTAGTTTATAGATTTTATTACCAGTTAATTACCTACATATTAATACCGTGTTACTCGTAAAAACATATATGCATATCTATGTCAAGTATTCTATTTCTATCTAATTAGGTGCCTAAATCAGTCATCTGGTACCCATAAACGTGTGTTTTGTCCAGCATTATTTATTGATTGGTACCTACGTAAAGAAACGCATTTTATCCACGTTAGTTACAAGAACCCAGTTACCCTTCAAAGTATTTTGCTATAGCTAATAGTTTTATGAAGACTTTATGCGTGAGAAACAAAAACGGTGCAGTGTTAAGCCCTGCGATACTCCTTGCATTATAGTGGACTAATTTCCGCGTCGTTATCTCAGTTTTTACAGAATATCCAAGCCCAGTCACTTCTAATGTGTTAAGTAATTTGTAAACTCACCTTGTTATCTTATATCGTAATCGATTCCGTCGTTAGAGCAGAATATTTAACAGTTCATAGTCCTGCCAGTACATGTGCTAGGCAACTTATTTGTTTACGAGATACCAATGTTGATTCATGACACCCAAAGTGATGTCGGTATGCATTTTATGGTTCTTTCATATTATAGCATAGTGTTATCAGTTATCTTATCACACGATAACCATCACTTTGCAACTGTGTACCTACGGTGGAAATATATAAACAAACAAACAATGTGAGTAACAAAATTGCCTGACGGTTGCGGTCATCGAAATCTTTAGGGTAAGATGTCGATGACCGCAATGATGTCGATGTTTGCAGTCGTAAGAATCGACCTTCCACCTCAGACCGTAGACGTATTTTGTGTATTTTAACACCTCCATTGCGATAACCGCTTCGCCTGCCAAGGGTGGTGATTATGGCTTACTCGGCCGAACATTAGGGACGAATCTGGCATAAATCCTCATTTGGGGAGGCATGTTTAGCTATACTATAGACGTACAATATTTGTCAAAATTATTACTACAATCTTGCCAAAACACATACTGAATTTCAAATCATCTGCATTTGCACCTGAGATCTTTTATGTATAGTTAGTAAATACAGAATAGTAGTATACCTTAGTATCATCACAAGCTGATGGACCAAACACGATGATAAACAAACTCATTGTGCATGCGATTTGAGCTTGTGTATTGTTTTCATTGTTAACAAAGCAAGCATCCTATACTGCATTCGCAACGCTAGCAGTTATAGACTACAAGACAGTAGTACTTGAGCGTTCGATCATTGGTGATCGAAGACTTGCGCAGTTATGCGTGTAATGCATTCACCTGACTACAAACTTTAAAGGATGATCTATGAAACGTAGATTAACTTTATCGTATGTAACTTATTTTAAGTAAACACTGTGTTTGCATGAGAATAAAGTTCTTTAAACGTAAAAACACATGAACCTGACTGTACTTCAAAATATGATATTATTAAACTCGACGTAAAGGTAATAGAAGCGGGGCAATGAAACTCGACGGTAAGAGAATAGAAGCGGGTCTGAATTTGTAAAGTCGACCTAGGGGCAATAAAAGCGAGATAAGGTTTTCGACTCGACAGAACGGGAATCGACGGAAAGGGAACACATCCCTATAACACTCCTCATAATTAGTATGAGGAGTAAATAAGTCTGTGAATAGTATACTATTAGTACTATACTATTCGCAGACTTACTTCGAGTTCTTTCAACCTAAGGCAGGTTTAATAACTCTTTACCTGAGCGATAGACCAATTAAATCAAATCAGAAATCATTATCGTTTATTTTGGTAGGCTTAGGTATGAACTAAGCTTTTAGACAAGTCAAATCTTAAACTATATAAAATTATTTTTAAAAAAACAGTTACAGTTTTTCACACGGGCCGCATTTCATGATGGGCCTAAATATTGGAAAAACTAAAAAAATCGAATTATAATATCTCGTTATAAATGCCTTTATCCCAGCGCTGTAATGTATACCCAAACATAACAGGGTAATAAATAGTATACACAATAATAGCAACTAAAGTAATATCACAGTCACTATTTTCAACAACGGTATTTTAAACTGTGGCATAGTTAACATGAAGGCTATTCAAAACAAAATTGGAGCTATTACTCAATAGCCCTTTCAGCTGATTTCAAAAGGTATCCAATGACACAAATATAGAACAACAGAGCCTGTCGGCTGCATACCAAACAATGCTTGCACAGGTGTTCAGCTCAGGCCTAGATTAGGATTCAGCAAGCGACCTGCCATATTGGTACTGAACCCTTTGTTGATATTTCAATTAAGATTCGAAGCAGTTTTAATAGTTCGCCATATTGGGACGATTTCTAAACGAGGTACTCAATTCATCGGGTTTAGCGTTAATAGTTCGACAGGTCCGATTTCAATTGTTATTTGATAACAGGACTTTATTTACCTCCACTTGAGTTGCATATTTAAAGGTGAAATGGATAATGGGATCCATATCTTGCAGAGTTTTTAAAATTAATAGCGGATTTCTTACGGGGATTTAATTGATGATGTAATTTGTATTAAGTGATCATCATTTACTTTAATAAAAAGGTAGGCCTAATATATCCAGGCGTTGCTTTGCAAAAATATTTATCACAATTTTAAGATTTAAATAAAAATATTTAGTAGCAATTAAATTCCGCGTTAAGTTTACATTTGTTTTTGTATTTTGCGGAATTGTTACTTACTATTTTTACGTCCTAATATGTTGATCTCCATTTAAACTCAGTTTAGAATGCGGCCTAAAATATGACTAGTGATTTGCTAACTACTAGCAGCTCGTTCGCCGTCAAACGAATCGTCTGGTGACGAGTGGTTTGATGACGCTCTGGCACTAAGGTGATAGAGGAAGTATCGATGGGTTTTTAGTTGCTATGTCACTATCTGCTAACACGCTGTTACTCGTAGTAGCTCAGTGGAGAGCACAACATACCCCTCTAGCCCTCCTCAGGCTAGAGGCAATGCGCAACAGCATTTTCCCATCGTAAAAAAAAAGCCTGACAAAAATAATAACATTTAACATGAAAAACAAGAATCCAATCCAAGAACCCTAGTTTCATATGTACTTATAGAAATAACACTGTAATCATTTTATTGTCCTTTGTTGACTAGCTAATTTCAAGTACGTAGGTTCTTGTAAGGCCTTGGAGTAAATCTTGTCTTTTCATTGTCCACTCTACGAGCAAGCTAATTTTACATGATGTGCAGAAATAGACTTCCAGATAAAGGTATTTCACAAGCAAAATTCCTTTAATAAACCTTGAGTCCTGCTGATGTTCTTTCAACTATATATTATGTAGTAGAATTCATATATTATGTACTGGTGTTTGCACAATCGTGATATGCATGTGATTAGTGAATGACTCATTGTTGTGGTTGAATATCAAAAAGCCCAGGAAAATACAGTGCACTATTAAACAGGAAAAAGTTGAATAAAGCCACATAACTCTGACTACCACTTCTTGAACTCGTGTTATAGTTCGCGTTCCCACTGTGTTGTAAACGTAAATTATCGTTGGACGACTATCGTCTCTATCTGTTCCCATTATGACAACAAACATGTCGCCATTGTGTCGTCGGGACTATTTTATCGTTAAAGGACAATCGTATCTAGCTGTTCCCACTATATCGTTATGACATTTTACAGTTCACGGTAGTCGCCTAGTTGTTTGCACATCACAACAACGACGCAATATTTGTCGTGATGTTTTTTTATCGTTTTACGACTTGTACTAGACACGACTCGACTCGAGCTAGCTATTCCCATTATTGGCATTCTATCGTAGCCCCGGATCTATTGGGGGGCAAACCGGGGCACTTGCCCGGGAGTTTCATGGGGTGCCAAATCCTTTTCCTACAATCTCATAGGTTTAAAAAACATTATTTTCGATTTCCATACGCCCAGTTAGTTTTTGAACACACACTAAGTTGGTAAGAATAGAATCCACCAAAGGTTGATTTAGAATAGAATCGTTTAAATTTGTTCGTCTATGACACAACTAACAAAAACAGATTCAGCATACAAAAACCTTTTAAATTTGATCAGCCTATAGCCCTATACCATCGTCAGTCATGCGTTTCAAAAATGTGACGAGTAGCTCCCATACCAAATCAAGTATGATGTTTACGATTATTGTTGATATGGTAAACGTGCTATAGCGACTGATTTAGTTCATAGGTGGTTTTGTTTATTTCGATCGTACAAATTTAGAAATTCGAGAGAATCCTAAAGACGGCTAAATGTTCTATTTACTTAGCCTGTGAATACGCAATTCAAGCATGTAGGTGCACTGCTGGACGCAGGCCCCCCGTGCTAAGCGCCACCCCTCCAACGCCAACTTCGGAAAAACTTAAAATCAGTGTAAATACTAACGATTTTGTCGGTTTTTAACCGACTTTAAGAGAAGAAGGAGGTTCTCAATTCCGCTGTTTTTTATGTTTGTTACGTCAGTACTGTAGACTGGGCGAACCGATTTTGATGATTCTTTTTTATTTGAAAGCTGGTGCTTTTCCCATGACGTGGTATTAAATTATAGTCATACTTTTTGGTGCATCCATATTGTCAATGACTCCAACAGGCAGATGAGACAGACATGATCTACATGATCTGCAATAGCTACGTGCATATTTGCTCAAGTCAAACACGATGACGTGAATTCGTGATCAAATTATCGTGAGTCACGAATTGAACGCGCTCAAGACGTGCACAAATGTCATCTTGGCTGATCTTGACTGTATACTCGTTCTTATATTTGTGCAAATACAAGCTACTTCGTGATGCTGTTTCTTTTTAGATTAGTCTCTCACATCACATCTTAATTTCGGTCAGACTTCGATACTAATTTAATGATTAAGCTTAGATTTTAATATTATCATTATAGGTTACTTCATAATGCTGTTTCTTTTTAGATTATTCTTTCACATCTCTATTTCAGTCAGACATACTATCTAATTTAATGATTAAGCTTATAACCTTTTATAGAAGTTACGTTTATTTTGAACGAAATCCCGATTAGTCTTGATATTATCGATCAGTATATTATTATATATAAATTGTTATTTAAATCAAGTTACAAGTAAAATTGGGCGAAAGCGACATTAGTTGATATTGCTTAACGTTATAGCTTAAACTTTATGAAACCATTAGCGCTAAATACAGCGCGGACAGACATGCAAATGACTAGAAATAGAAAGCTCTTTCATTTCCATCATGTCTATCAATCACCTTACATACAACACATTAGTTACAGTGTCACTTTAGGCTAATGCCACACTACAAAGAGCCTCGCTTACTGCTAAGAGCCAAGTGACTAGCTTAGTGACTGATCCAGGTATTGCTAGGCGGTCCTCCTACAGGCCTCAGCCTGATCGCCTATTAGACAAACAATTGTAAATAAATCGCCCATACTGAATCTAAAATTCACTCTATTCCTACGTCTCTTTATACGCAATTTACATGACTTGTCGATTTGAGATGCTACCTTCAAAAATATTCCTTATTATATGAAACTCGACAGCAAGAAAGTGAGTTTTAGTTATTTGTGTTGTGTTTTTTACAAACATTCTACAAGGAGTTTAGGTAGGTAGATAGGCGAGTCGTGGTTACTGCCATGCCAATTCGTCTGTTTGCTAGAATAAGTGACTAAGCGAGTCATTTGGTTCGGAGTGCTAAGCGAACCTCTTTGTAGTGTGGCATTAGCCTTAGTCTTCAACTACTCTCTATACTCTATCATCAACATCATTCTAGCCAGGGATCACTTAATAAATTATCTATCTATGCAATATATGGAATGTTTGAATTATATCAGTAATCTAATAAGCCCATAACACAAGCTCTACCTAGCTTGGTGCAAGATGAGGCTGTGTAAATTGCCAAGTTTTTATTTATTTAGTTTACTTTCTGTTTTTCCCTTTCTGCCAATGAAGTAGGAGTTTCTCGCGCGATGACTATAGGATATCTAAACCATGTGAGGATTCTGAGTCAAACAAAGGAGTCGTCTCTTTTGAACCGTACTTGTTGAATAGAGATTAGCATGAAAGCTCACACACTGTGACGATATGGACGAAACGAACAATACGTTAAACTCTGCTCTACATTTAGAATTTTCACTTTCACTTAAATAGGTGTGTTTTTGTAACGGTGACAAATGAGATGTGTGTGACGGTTAGCGAGTTCTGTGAACTATATTTACTGACTAAATAAATAAAAAAATGCTTGATGAGTTAAGCACAGCTTGTGTTAAGGATACTTGATGATTGATTAAGGTCCGTAATACAATACAAAGATAGATAGATATATTTTTATTATACATAGATAACGGCCAGAACACCTGAAACAAATATCTGCTGATCGTACACACATTTGTCCCAAGGCGAGAATGGAACCCTCCTTTAAGTGGTTGTAGGTTTTGTGGTATCCTTGGGTTTTATTAGTCACACGAATATTGATGTTTGTTAGTGAGTGACAGTTGATTACATTATACACTCTTGAATGGTTCAATCCTATAGAATACAACAATCCTACGAATAATAAATAGAGCAAATAGACTTCAATAACTGTGTATTCTGACATATGCCTCTGTGTAAAATCGGCTATATACTATTAAAAGAACAGCAGGACCTTTAAACTCCCAACTTACTATTACAAAGAATATTTGCTACATTCTCGTGGCTTTGAATGATGTAAGCACAGTTAACAAACCCATCAAAGTGACCCCAAAGTTGTTTGTGTTATGGGTTCCGAACCTTGTGAAAAACCGGTTCCACTGATTTCCAAAGCTTGTTTACTGGTGACGTCAATTTTGAAGGTGCGCACTGCAGTGTACCTTCGAAGATAAGGGAAATAACTTGACTGTCGAACTATGCCACCAAACTTCTAGAGATTTCGTTGCGTTACAACAACAACAAAGGTATTCCTCTGTTTTTTTATATGGCCATCGCCCGCCTCGCTCGTGGTACCTGGATAAAACGTAGCACTCATGTCCCTATGATGAAACTACTAGTATCTGCCCGCGGATTCGCACGCGTTGTTTCTATGGTAACGTGTTAATGTTATTTCTATCCCATAGGAACTGATTTATTGGATAAAAAGTAGCTGACGTTTTTATAAAAAGTACTTCACTAAACTACCAATTAAATCTCTGTTTAATACATCACTAACTTTATTTTTAGACCAGCAGATTGGTTGTCATGTTTTATTTTATTCCAACCGTAATCCCACAAAAGATCCCAGATTTCCATGCCACAATGAATCAGCTCAGTTACAACGCTATCTCTGAAACAATGGACATTTTATTCAATTTTCCTGTTGCATCTTGCACGAGTGGCTGCATTGTCAATGTCATAGCATTGTCACGCGATCGGGTGCTGGCTTGCTATCTGACTTTACATCTGTATAACACCTTGTTTTATTCAAACACATATAAACACACTCACACTCATTGTTAGTTACTAAATGCCCTTGTATCCGCCAATTTGTTTTACAGCACTGACTTATCACGGCGCGTACTCTAGTACGCGAACTAGGAAACTTATTTTAAGCCCGTATTCTGAGACCTTGTTCAGTCATAGATCTATGCTTAAGTGACGTTTATGCCATAGAAAATCATTTAAACTTAAGCATATATCCAAGACTGGGCAATTATTTATATTAATACGGGCCTTAGAAATTTATAGGAAACTGAAAAAAATCAGACATCTATGCAAGCATTAAAGATAGGTTCGCTATCTAGTTCTTCTTCCTGGTGAGTATAGCCTTGATCGAAGTTACAAGTCCAAAAACTTTTCATATCCGTAGTTCTACCTACCAAAAAGGTAATGTATTAAAACTATAAGAGACCTTACCCAATAACAATGTAAATTCTTACAAATATAAGAGACGTGGAAATGTGACGTTTTTTAGTTCCGTCGCATCCAGTAGACTAAATTAAAGAAGCGACGAAGAAACCTGGTGTTATTTTTTAGGAATAGTGGAACGATACCCCTCTATACTCAGGAAGAGAACACGTTCTTGGTCGATTGCTTAGCAGCGCCCTAAGTCTAGCGTTTATCTAGATTGTTTTTCCTATTATCTCCTCTAAAACCAGTCCTTACAATCTAAATAACGGAATTTCTTCATTAGAACGATAGAGGATAGCTTACGTTAGCGATATAGTAGCAAAACTAGTTTTATTATCAAAGGCATGCCTCACCTCACCGTTGGTTGAATTGCTTTTAAATTGCCTGCAACATAGTAAATATGGACTCTACGTACGATACCTATCCTATTTTTAAAGTTTATTTTGACCATGCCCATAAACAGCTGAATTATGACATTCTTTACCATGTATTTTTTATTACAGCACACTAATATTATAAATACGAAAGTCAGGATTACGCCGCAGCGTGTAGACGACTACATAAAGCTCTCTGCTGTCTTGTGGAAAATGTTCATTAAAATAAATGTAACCCACAACCAACTATTGTAACTAGAACTACACACGTATGTGTAACGGAACTTGGCTTGACATCCCTTTACTTTTTTGTACGACTTGCCCATGGTTCGGATGTTGGTTTCGTATTTCGGTGCCTTTGTTTTTTATTTTCGGAGCGGTGTAGGTCTTCACCCTCCATTGTATGTTCTGTCTAGTCTTTTTAATTAAGTACCTACTATGTACTATGTAGAACATTTTTTGACATTATTTTTTTGTTAAATGTTTTATTATTGTATATTTTACCGTGATATACAGAATAAATAATCAATTCTATTAATTGATCATGGAACGTATTTTATCCATCAGTGGTCTAGCCTAGGTAACTCAATACAAGTTGTCGTGCCGGTCTGGACTGAACCAATACTATCGTTACGATTGGCAGACCAGGTAGGTACATTGTTATGCATATGCACTCGATTGCACATTCCATGATGCAATGATACGTGTGTGAAAGGACAATGAATATGCTGCGAAAATGCCTCCTTGACCGGTTTTTAATTCTCATAATAAAATAAACTAGCCCCCGAATACTCAAACGTATCTCAGATTCCGCGCTCGTCCCACTGGCTTCGGCCCAGAGTAGTATGAACATGGAAAACCAAATTTTGTTCTGGTTTCATTCCTGTCTCATTTGAGTCAACGACGGACTGGAATAAAATCTGTCAAGAATTCGTGTCTACAGATTTTCTAAAAACTCTCAAAAAATCGCTTCTTGAGATGGTCTTAAATTTAAGTTGAGTTAGAGTATTCGGGGATTAGTGTAGCTAAGCACGTGATTAATACTAAAGGTTGTAGCAAACATGGGCCGCACCGTATTTCGCTCGTAATATTTAGTTGTTTTACGACGACAGCATAAAATAGTTGACAGCGCTCGGTAAGCGAGTTACCTAGCCACTATTTGCTTGAGTGAAACCGTCTCGATCGCTTGCTCAAAGCAAGTTGTACGATCTCGTAAGGCTCTTTGTCCACCGTGCGTGGATTGCGAGTCTGTTACTATGTAGATGTCACCGCGTAGACAACGTGCGATTTGAGGCGTGTGACCGTGTTTGGCGTTGCTTTACAGATTTGCTTTGACCTTTATGTACCTAGCCCACGGGGGTTAGGTTGGAATTAGGTCATAAATACAACGCATTAATATAACGTGTAACTAACTAGACAGGCATTAGTTAACATGACAGTGACCGGCTACGTCATTGGCCTTGGAACCCGACCCGAATGTGAAACACATAGGCACCTACCTACCTTCCTAATTACTCACGGCAAATAAACTGTGAACTTGAGAAACATTCGCGCCTTTGTTTGTTAGGGCAGGTGCCTTCAGCAGTTCCATGGAAGGCACTTTACCCTTGTTGTAGTAATCTTGGGTCTGAATTGCTGACTCGGTAATAAAAATCTTGTAGAAAACTTGAAGAAAAAGAGACCCCGGATATAAATAATCACGTTAGAGGGAGAGAGAGAGACCCAATATCAAGCATAATAGGCAGAATCTAATATATATATATCTCTTTTTTTTTGTGTAATTTTGATTAAAACATTGTTCAACATTATGAGTTTGGGACCTACGACTATTTGATGCATTCATTCGATTCTTTCTTAGGTACACTTTCATTATCTTTAAAATTATATTTGTCTACGTGGCCTATAATACCTAGGTATGATAAAATTCCAAGTTTCAAAAATAGATTGTTTTTTAATAAGTAAGACATGGTTTTTATATAGCCGGACGTTATTCTAAGTAAAAAAAGCGTTTGAAATCTAATCCAATGTACAATATACCTACCTATTTCTAAAGATTGAAATCTGACACACATGAAAAAGGTGAGTAATGTCTACGTTTACTACAGCTTACGGTCATCTGTGCGAATTGCCTTCACAAGGTCGTCTTCAGATGATTGAGGCGATGACTCAAAATTATGATAAATACACGTGTTTGTTTAACTTTAAGGTTTAATTTTGTTTGAATGTCTTCAAGTCGAAATTCCTTTTAAAGACAGGGCGTCAACATTTATGCTACAGCAATTGATATTTATTCAAAAACATCTGTATATTTATACCGTTCTTTAAGTTTTACGGGACAAATAGTACCTAATACCTTGGGAGTAAAACTTATATAGGACCACCTCAGGGTCTGTACAAAAGCGAAAGTCTCAAAAAGCTTTTTTGCAATCCTTTGTTTTCGTCGGTTAACACTTTGACTGCGGTTTTTTTCGTCGACTGCGATCTTTTTTTTAACTTAAAAATTCGTGCTGCCGCTCTAGACAGCGGTTGTGTTGCGCCGCACATGCGTTTCGTTCGAAAAATATTACTGCTGTGCTGAGTCACTCAGATCTGTATTTTCTCAGCCGCTGCGCTAGTGTGGATTTACGCATATTAGTCACTTGTAGAAAACACATAATGTGTGATTTCAGCAGTCAAAGTGTTAAAAAGTATGATGCCCAGAGTAAATTTTGTCCCTAATTAACCAGTTCCAGTGGTCGATAAGTACCTCTAATGTCCCCTAGTTTACGTGTTCGATAACTTTATAGCTAAAAGAGGAAAGTTATTCGTATGAGTCAGGTCATTCAATGTCCTTTTAGGTCAGTCGGTGTCTAGTTCTCGTAAAAGACGGTCAGCTGACAACTATTGATTTCTAGATAATTTCTTCGTAAAAACTTAAGGTAAAAGTGAAAGATTTTAATGTAAAAGTGTTGTAGTTTAGTTTTATTTTGAGTGGTATCATGTCAAAACAGTGATACAAAGTTGGAAACTCGAAGATCAGGTTACTCTCGTTTAAGCTCAAGCCATTCTCAAGGTACAATGTTATTAAACAACTCACAACAGAATAAAAACAATATTCTTTTTTTTTTGCGTATTACTTTATTAAATAAAATTGTCAATATGTAAGCTCAACCGTCTACCTCCCTGGCAAAATTCAATAGGATCCGTTCAGCCGTTTACATATGAAAAGGAAAGAAAGATAGATACACAGAATTTATTTCAAATTAATATTAGTAGTATGGATTATAGCCCTCCGACCAGGTGAGATGATGACCTGCGAAAGATTGCAGGTAGATGCTGGATGCGGCAAGCTGAAGACAGGGCGCTCATTGGGGGAGATCTACGTCCAGCAGTGGACTGCTATAGATGATGATGATGTATGGATTATGAACCAAATAAAATGTATCTTAATATAACTAATTACTAACTTTTCCTTTGTCTATTCCAGCTGCGGTGTACTTCGCCGGAGTGGTAGGCGCAATAGGCGTGGCCGTGCTCGGGATATTCTGTATCCTGTCCATCCTGCAGCTAGCCATGGTCTCCTCGAAAGAGCGCGTTGCCATCAAGTACACCAGCCTTGTCATACTGAAGCTGGCGTTGGCGCTGCTAGCCAGTAAGTATACTATTGTTGAAGAATATCTACTACCTATAAACTGTTGTACATTTTGGCAGAAACTACCTATAATATAATTTTAATTTGGAAATAAACAAATAAAAAACATAAACTGAACGATACAGAACCGTCACGCTCGGGTTAGTGACGCTGAACCAGTCGTCACGCTCGTGTCGGTGACGCTGAATTGGGTAAACTCTACTCCTGTCGGTCGTCGCGCTCAGTCCCATGACGCTGAATTGCGTCACCAACCCCAGCGCGATGCGTGTTTAGCATCACTTCGTCTTCGTCACTTCGTCTTAGAAGGACTGCATCGTGAATTTAACTAAGTTAGAATCTAAGTTATTATAATTCTTATGTTTAGTCATTTTTGAATAAGTCATTATATTTATTTATATCTTCCATTCTTTAGCCCGTATTCAACTGGTGTCTATTTCGCCGGATTGGTAGTTGCTACAAGCGTGTCCGTGCAAAACAATGGTGCAAAACAAATCATTCTCTACTCGACTTTTATCTAACTCCTATGGTTTCGGCCATCCACTCCCATCTTATAAACCCATCCTGTATAATCAATGTGATGTATTGTGTTAAGTACATATATCAGTCATTTAGAACTATCTATAACGCAAACTTTGCTTAGATGTTGTGTGAATTAAATAGAAAAAATCACTACGCGTCCTTGTATTAAATGATAATATTTTTAAAGTTGACCGATCCTGATCACGGGATACTTTTTAATCTCAAAGTCATAAACAAATGTGTAACCCTAATAATTTAGTGTAGATATTGACCGTTATCTTTTACTTCCAGCATTGCTGTCCATAGCTGCAGCGGGGCTGTTCGCTGTGCAGGGCGATGACCGAGGTTTCTACCTGACGAGAGGAGAAGCGTTCTACGTTCAGGTAACTTGCCTTCCTTCCTCAACACACATTTTGTCAGATTTTATCGAAATTTATTTATTTCGTACCTTCCTATTGTATTCAGCTATTCGTATTTGTAGTTTATCTTTTAGATTAGTTTTAATTTGACGACCGATGTGGCGCGGTGGGCGAAGGTCCGCCTGCGACGCAGGAGGTTGCGGGTTCGATTCCCGCCTCGGAACAATTGTGTGTACGATCTGCAGATATTTGTTCCGGGTGTTCTGGTCGTTTATATGTATAATAAAAAAAATATCTATCTATGTAATATATAGTATTATGTATATCAGTTACCTAGTACCCATAACACAAGCTCTGCTTATGGTAAGCAGAGCTTGTGTGTGGGGGGCTAGATAATGTTGTGTGAATTGTCCAGCATTATTTATATTTATATAATTTAAGTAGTTTTGTATTGCAATAATTTGTAATTTCTGTTACTTCTTGTAAGGTAAGAATTAGGTTTTATTTTACTTTGACGCTATTTATAGTAATTTTTAAAATAATTGTGCGTTCGTTCACTCAGTTCGGCTTCGACCGAGCTACTTCTCAATTACCTACTGTTTGTTTGTGGTCTACCAACTCCCATTATACTGATGTACGATAAAACAACATCCACAAACATCGATCGAAATCACCGCACAGTTTGTAAAGCTTCGGTAGTGACATCGTTTCAATATGTATCTATGATCCTCTATGTAAACATGTTCTAAATAAAGATTTTTATAATTTATTATTATGTTAATTATTTCCAGATCGTGTGTATAGTGATAAACTCCGTGCTGTTCATAATGTCTGTATACGACGCGTTGTTCGCGCGACGCGCCGGCGGCGACCCGACCAACCCGCTCGGCGCGCCGGAGGGCACCGCCATCAACAACCCCGGCTTTAAAGAAGGGCGAGGTATGTACAACACTTTATTTCAAGGCAAGTTAGAACACCGCGGTAACTCTGTGTTGTTCATAATGTCTGTATACGACGCGTTGTTCGCGCGACGCGCCGGCGGCGACCCGACCAACCCGCTCGGCGCGCCGGAGGGCACCGCCATCAACAACCCCGGCTTTAAAGAAGGGCGAGGTATGTACAACACTTTATTTCAAGGCAAGTTAGAACACCGCGGTAACTCTGTGTTGTTCATAATGTCTGTATACGACGAGTTGTTCGCGCGACGCGCCGGCGGCGATCCGACCAACCCGCTCGCCGCGGCGGAGGGCACCGCCATCAATAACCTCGGCTTTAAAGAAGGGCGAGGTATGTACACTTTATTACAAGGCAAGTTAGAACACCGCAGTACCGCAATGCTTGAAAACTAAAGTTTATTATCAGTGCGTCCTACGTTATGACTTACGAAGCTGAGACGTGGACACCCACGTTAGGGCCGATTCACCAGTTCAGTCGCTCAGCGAGCTATGCTCGGAGTTTCTCTGAAGGATAGGATTCGTAATGAATACATCCGACGGAGAACCAAATTTATCGACATAGCTCTAAGAATTAGCAAGCTGAAGTGGCAGTGGGCCGGCCATAACTCGCGAAGAACCGACAACAGCTGGGGTAAACGTGTTCTTGAGTGGAGACCGCGACTCTGCAAACGTAGTGTAGGACGGCCTTTGACCAGGTGGAATGATGAGCTGCGAAGGACTGCAGATGCTGTATGCGTTTAGCTGAAAGCTGAAGACAGGGCGCTATGGCGCTCATTAGGGGAGGCCTGTGTCCAGCTGTGGACTACTATAGGCTGATGATGATGAAGTTAGAACAATTTATTTTAAGGCTAGTTAGACATATCACCTAAACTAGTTTTTTTTTTCGATCGGTTGTGTAGCAATATGTAACCATCATTGTACTACAATTTCAGAGTCAGAATTGATAGAATCTTTGAAAACAAAGCTTCACTAATAATTTAAAAAATCTGCTAGATGGCGCTATATGACTATTTATTATATAGAAAAATCTAAGATCAACTGTCAGTCGAAAAAACCCCCCCGACGACTTAGAACTTTTAAATCTATCATGTTTACTAACACTTGAGTAATTTAAAGGTTAGTTTTTATTAATTTGTTTTATTTTCATTTTGTTTCTTTGCGAATTTTGAGACACAAAATGAATACTCATTAGACTGTAAACCTTTAACCAACAAGCAGATTTCCTGTGTATCAACAAAACTTCGTTTTATTAGTTGTTAACATGATGTTTGCAGGTATATCGATGACCGATGCTTCAGGCAAGCCTTACAGTACGAATGGGCACGGCAGCGTAGCATCAATGAATACCACAGCCACTACTTTAACAGGTATGTTCCTTTCCACTCCTGGACAAACAGACGGACGACACGCAATACCATCCTAAGCGTAGATTCTACTAATATTATAAACGCGAAAGTTTGTAAGTATGGATGGATGTTTGTTACTCTTTCACGTAAAAACTACGGAATGGATTTTAACTTTACAATAATATAGCTTATACATCAGAATAAGACATAAGCTACAATTTATAAAGATATATTGTATATTATACAAAATATCTATCACCACGCGGGTGAAACCGCGGGGCGCAGTTAGTATAAAATAAATAATGCTGGACAATCCACACAGCATCATCTACCCCCAAGCTAAGCAGAGCTTGTGTTATGGGTACTGATGACTGATATACTTAATACAATACATTACATAGATATTTTTTATTTTACATTGATAACGACCAGAACAACCGGAAAAAATATCTGCAGATCGTACACTCAATTGTTCCGAGGCGGGAATCGAACCCGCAACCTGCGTCGCAGGCGGACCTTTCGCCACACCGCCACAGAGGTCGCCGAGAATATACAATAGAATAATCTCAATTATTTTCATAAGAATTTGTCAAACCAATGTGATAGTTACTCAGCTGACTCGCTAATAACACTCCTATACAAACCTTTGTGTTTTTTTAGTGTTATTATTAAACTTTTTTGTAACATTATTTAAAGTTAGTAATTAAATAACCATACAAAGGCCGTAGGGAAGCAGTGGAGCCGACTGGCACAAGACCGCCAGGGGTGGCGAGATAAGGAAGAGACCTATACTCAGCAGTGGGTGTTACCGGCTGATTAGATAGATAGAAATAAAATACCTTACCTTAAGGGCCCGGCGACCCTCGCTTGCAAAAATCGCTCCGAATATCTCTGTCCCTTGCGCCGCGCCGCATGCGTGCGCGATAGCAATATTAGCCGTTCAAAATTTGGTTTGTTCCGTAATACCAAAAATTATGACTGAAAACTTTTGTATTATTCACAAAGTATTGTTATTATGTAAATAGACAATATAAGCTATGTTCCTAAATAAATAGAACGTAAGATATTGATATTTTTAATACAAAACAAATAGCAAGAAAACTTATCCATTTTCGCATAAAAATGTGCAAAATGCGAATGGCTTTCATTTAATTTTAGGTAAGTATTTTGAAAAAAAAAACTATTTAGGAACCTAGATAAATACTATTCAAATACAATATTATTGTGGAAATATGTTTGAATTTGAAATCATTTTGGTATTGCGTTTGTATGAAGAATTCGTCCCTCGGAGGCCTCTCAATACTTAAATACCTGCCTTTCTTAAATTCACATAATTCTTTCCATCCAAAGGTTGCCTGGAAGAGATCGCTTCTAAGCGATAAGGCCGCCTATTGTACTTGTCGCATGTAATATTTTTTTTAATGATCTATATCTGGTGTACAATAAAGTATTTTAGTATTGTATTGTAAAATAAAAGTAAATTACACTATAATCTAATGGTTGTCTGGTAGAGATCGCTCTTGAGTGATAAGACCGCCAATTTTAATTAATTTTTAAGGTTTTACTTTACATAGTTTTCTATTTAAAGTGCAATAAAGGATTTTCCATCTAATATTTTTATTGTACATTCCAGGTCTATCAGACGCCAGCACAATAACGCGGTCTCCCCTTCGCTCTTCTCTCAAAAAGCCGAAGCCCAAAGGTGACCCGAGCCTCGGCATCCAAAACCCAGGCTACTCCGGCCATTCTCCGCCTCTTAACAGGAATGGAAGCCAGAAGAAAGTGCGCATACAGACTCATAGTACTGAGGTGTAGGTCGTCTAGGTGGCAGCACTAATAAGGACAATTTGCGGTAAAATAGGGGTGGACGGTACCTAGATGAAGTTTTTTAAGATAAGAAGTTAAGAACACATTATAAAAAGTATTCACGGTCTTCTATGACTGCATCGACAGTGTATAAAACTATTTAATTGTTGGCAAACAATCGCGATAAGTACCCGTGCCTAGTTATTGTAAAGTAACTAGATGGCAGGACAATTCTGACCGTATTAGGCTTTTTATCTACCATCTCATCAATCATAAAAATCGAATCCTAAAAATTTCGTGTAACTGTAAGTAACATGCATATCAGGACAAGACCAAATTAAAGTTTTTATAAAGCTATTTATATGTATGTGGTTGTTAAACCTTATTTATAAATCTACTTCAAGCCGTTCAAGTATTACGTAAGCACTATGGGGGGGGTGGGGGGTCTTTGATTTGCTTATTTTGGATGACAGGGGGGTAGGGGAGTCTAGATGATGATTACGTCATCGGTAGTTATTTACTTTTTTACACGAATGGCAACCCTCACATTGTCTATGCTTGAAAACGAAACGCATTTTCGGGGAATTTTTAAAATTATAATAATAACATTATAATTATAATATAAAATCAATACATTTATAATTGAAAAATGTTTACGTAAGCATGGGGGGAGGGGGTAAGAGCTTTGCTTACTTTTGCTGACAAGGGGGATGGGGGGGTAAATAATTTAATTGTAATAAATCTGCTTACGTAATATTTGAACGGCCCCTTATTCGAAAATTATGATAGTTGTAATGTTAGCTTTCCGGACCTGTGTTTTATCTGAAGTTGATAGAAAAGGTACTGAATTCTACAAAAATACTATGTAAGATAGAAATCTCAATTTAAGACTGCTGGAATGGTTTGTTGGTGTTAAGTCTGTCAATGTGGCCTTTGTAATTATGCGACCAAGTTTGATACAAGACGCGACAAGCGTTTTGCAATGTATAGCGCAATTAAAATCAGTTATACAAGAAATTTTACATGATTTATGCTAATTTGAGTTTTCCCTAATTCCGGCAAAATTGCTTAAGCTATGATCACGGAAGTCAATAATCCAAAAGTGATTTTAGTGTTGCCCCTTGCTAGTTTCAGAAGTTGTATGGCTATTTTTGAAACTATAAAAAGTATTACAAGTTTACTAAAAGAAAATCGATGTAGTTTGACGAATTAATTACAGCATACATTACATCAACAATAGGTTCGCAATATTGCGCTTATTATCGTTAGCCTTCGTAAAATCTTTCAATATTGGTTTTCAGTTTTCTTGCATTCGCACTACAACAATCGACTCTTAGCTAATGCGTAAAGACTCCGTTAAAGTTGAGAGAGGTTTACAAGTATGAGGGCAGGTTAGAGCTTGAAATTTATTATATTAGGTACCCGTAGAATCAGTCTTTTAGTTAAGATTTAATGATTAAGTACTAAGCGCACAACGAAGGTGCGCTAACTGACACAAAACCACGCGTAACGTGTATTATATTTATTTGTTGTCTAATAGGGACTTTATTTCGATCACAAAGAAAAAACTTATTAAGCTGTTTGTACTTTATGCCACACGTGATAACATCGCTTTAGCAATGTTTTGTTTGCATCTAGAGCCAATAATGTCCCAATGCTCGACGCAGGTTTCCCCCTAACAAGCAACTTATTGGCTTTTATCATATTAGGGGCTTATAGGCCCATAGGAATATAATATAGCCTATATTATATTCCTTATCCATATATTATCCCCACGCTAGGTATTCGAGTTGGGGATCGCAGCTGGGTTGTTGTGTGTATCATCGATTTAATTTTAAAATATCATTTTGGGCACCTATCGTACTATTTAACATCGAATATACCTAAGCAAGTTTACTGTTGTAAGATTTGCGGGTATCGCATTTTATTCACTAGAATCTAAGTTTAACTGAACATCTATTTATTTTCTTTCGAACATTATTGTTAAGTCTACATTGCATTGGTTCCAAAATTCATGTATTCTAAATTTTATGGAATATTTAATATAAGTTCACAGTAAACGGAGACACGGGTAGTGATTTTAGTGGCATAATAATCTAAACGAAAGTGGAAAATTTGTTGCTACATCTTTTTTCGACCTAAAAAGGGGCGGCAATAATTTTACGCTATATAACGCCAATAAAAATCACTATCTTTGTTTGTATTATATTGTGTGTAGTTTAGTGACTGTAAATAGCCATATCGCTTTTAATATTAATTCAGTGTATGGTAGAACTAATAATCGTAATATGTGAGTCAAGTTATATTGATTAAAAACAATTTTTGTAAATAATAGATCTACTTGTAACTGTTATCTCGTAATTAGTAATTAAACACTACTATAATTATAAAATAATGAAAGCACATAGCAATAAAATACATATCTTAACAGAATTATGTTAAAAAATATTTTATCACGATAAAATTATTTACATTTTATGTATATTTTAGCTTGAACAAAGTTCTTTTGGATAAAATCGACACGTTGTATATAAACTTCCAGCACATAGTGTTGTATAAAATTTATTAATGTTTTTATTGTTAGTTGGTTTGCTTTGTTGTACATTTTCAGCAAATGTTATATATAGATTTACTTTATTATGGTTATAGGTTGTGTAAAGATGTCAAGTTTTGTAAAATTTATATATTGACTAGACTAGCCCATTATTAACACTTTGATTGCTGAAATCACACGGTATGTGTTTTCTACAAGTGACTAATATGCGTAATATGCGCATAATCCACACTAGCGCAGCGGCTGAGAAAATACAGATCTGTGTGACTCAGCACAACCGTAATATTTTTCGAACGAAACGCATGTGCGGCGCAACACAACCGCTGTGTAGAGCGGCAGCACGAATTTTTTAGGTTAAAATAAAGATCGCAGTCGTCGAAAAAAAATCGCAGTCAAAGTGTTGTTACAGCTACGTGGGAGTTTTTTATAATATTATCTCCTTCACATATAAACATCTGCCAACTTTAAGCAATAGCCAATAGTTACTTTGTGGTTTTCTTCTTTAGATCAACAGAAGAAAACGAATGAAAATCCAGAATAAAATAAAAATATTACCATTGCTTAGATTTACAGATTTTTATAAGGTAACCTACTGTATTCAGATTGCTAAAGAAACACATGAATACAATATCCTATTCATAGTACTTATTTCTCGCACAAATCAAGTTATCCTGAAAATGCCTGTATCTGTTTTGTATTGTATAATGAATAATTATCAACTGATAATTATGTATATAAAAACTAAGTTTGTGTTATGGGTAATAAGATTGTTATCCATACCACATGCTTTGCTTAGCTTGGAGCTAGATGATGTTGATTGTCCAGCATTATTTTTCAACTATTTATTTAGAGCTATACAGTTCATTCATTACATTTGTATCTATCGTACCTAAATGTATATCAAAACTAAGATTTTGCAAACAGTGCCTTGCCCTTACAGTTTGAATGTGCCTTAATGTGTACATCTTTATTTGTTAATAAATAAAATATTGTTTGATTTTATCCGTCCAATTGTAAATGGTCCAAAAATCGTAATGTTTTTATTTTATTCTACTTATAAAAAAACCTAGGTAGGTACCTTATTAGTTTTAAACTATTTGCATGTACCTATTATACATATAAGCAAATGATTTAAAATAAATAACTAGCCTATTAGTATGTAGCTACTATACGTTTCAGCCTTATTTGTATTTATGACTTAATATTACCTAATTTTATTTGTTAATTGCCACGGTACTGCCGTGGGTGTTGCCGGTTTCCGTCCAATAGATGATGATCTGATTTAATTACTAAACCTAGTTGAATAAAGAGTCTTAGAAGTAATCAAGTTGTTTTATTAAAATGTCTACAGAAAGAAAACCCATCTAATTAAGATTCCTAGTAATATTACTAACGCGAAAGTTTGTATGCAAGGATGTTTGTTATTCTTTCACGCAAAAACTGATGAACGGATCGGGCTGAAATTTTGTATACAAGTAGTTCCAGGCCCGGAATACTAATAACTCATAACATAGGCGTAAGATATTCTTTTTATCCTATAATGTTCCCATGGGATATAAATAATAATACACAAAAAACATCCAAAACATTTGTCCCGAGGGAATCGAAACCATAATTTCCTGCCTCGCTCGACGTCAAAATCGTCGTAATCATCGGCAGGCAGGGTAGCAGGAGATTTAGGTAACAGATTTAAATGAAATAAAATTGTATTACAAAGTATTTTATTTTCATGTTTTATAAATAGGTCGGTATAGTTTGACCGAAACCGCTGTACCGCGCCTGAGGTATGCGAGCGGCGAGACGGGGGAAATATCGGCCGCTCCGAGATCCATCAGTCTGCCCACAGACTACTCAGGGATACGTGTCTGCCGCCGTCAACACGTACTCTTGCTCTTTTTTCCTCGCCCCCCACCTCGCCGCACTTTCCTAAGGAGCGGTACAGCGGTTTTGGTCAAACTATACCTAATTAGGAATTACATAGTAATTTTTCTAATTTTCAATTTTTTTACAACCCGACGTATGTCTTTTTTGCTCGCTGTTACCAAATGTCTCATCGATTTGTTACATCAACATTGGCTTGGTACCTATTGGTACTGTTCGCTAGGTAAGTTTGTAAAATACAAACAGACCCATCAAGGCGTATGAAAACTTTCGAAACAGCCTTCTAAACATAGAGGCACATCACATGATTTACATTTGTACACAGTTTTCTTTGTTTTTTGTTTATTTATTTGACACCACAAGCAGCCTACTCTACCAGCAGACGAGCGTGAAGAACCGACCGTTCGAGCTCCGTCAACTTCCGAGCGAATTATAAAATGTTGGTTTCCAGAAAACCTCAGAGGCAAAATAGCAGTTTTTCGAGTCACTTGATGCCGACGTGGCTTAGGTACATAAGGCAAGTGTTGGTTAATGATAGAGTTGACGAGCTCAAGACGATACGCTAGCTGTTTAACGCCCCCAGCCGATGATTGGTCGACAAGAATGCGACTGTTAAAAATAGACGCATAGAGCAGCTGCCTAAACATTTTCTTATACCATTTTCTGTTACGTTTACGCTCCAGTAAATATGGCTCCAGCATCTGATCCTTACAGTCTACACCTTTCATGGAGCAGTTGTAGTCGGCAATGACTGCAGGTCTCTTGTGTGACCGCCGACCAGGCTTACTCGGCAATTGCACTGACTCGGTACCATGACACGTGGATATCGTGTAAACGGTTTTCTTATCCTGGTACGCCATCACTACCACATCTCCAGAATGCCACGCTATGCATGCGCCCTCTGAAGGTGTCGCTAATTTGATCGAAGGTGGAAGATGTTTTCGTGATTTTTGTAAGGTGCCCACGCAATCAGTCTTGTTCCTCTTCAAATACCTCGCTAGCAAAGGGGAGGTAAACGAGCTGTTTAAGAATAATGTATGCCCCTTGTTTAACAATGGTTTCATGAGCTGCACTACAAGATCTGTTGCTTTCAGCGAGCGAGGTTTGTCTTCCGAGATATATTCTTTGCCTGTAGTGATAATAAATGCCCAAAGGTATCCCGTATTAGATTCACACAGATCAAAAGATTGAATACCAAACTGAACAGGATTTCGTTTCATATACAGATTCCCCTTTGACAAAGTCAACGATTCATCTACGATTATGTTTTGGTGCAAATTGTAAGCCTGCTGGAATTTAAAGTTGAGATGCTCGACCAAAGGCCCTAGAGGGAACAATTTAGAAGAGTTGGGCGTCCGGGTTTCGTTATTCACAAAGTGTAATGCCCTGTTCAAGTTCCAATATCGCGCCTCAGTTAACAGCGATCTAAATATCCCAGTTTTTAGAAGGGGATTGGTCGAAAAACATGATTTAACTGTTGGCATTTTGATGACCCCGGTCATCATCCAAAATGCAAATAAGATTAATATTTCATGTGTGTTTGTATCAACCCAATCCCTGGCGAATACTTCTGAAGTTGATGACAATTCCACAGCATATCGGTTAGTTTCCTGCACTATATGTTGAAGAATGTCATCATCCCAGTAGATGCGGAAGGCTTCGTAAGCACTCGTGACTGGGACGGTGGGGCCAGAATCTTTCGGTTGGAATTCCTCCGCACAACCTTTAAAGGAATCCATAGACACCCAATTGAATACAGTGGCATCAAGGTCTTCGTTTAACAATTCCTTCGCTTCGAATTCTCCATCCTGATGATCTTCAATATCACTCTCTGCTTTCACTCTGGCGTTCTGCAATCTGTCTTTTGTGCCTTGCATTAGTCTCGAACGAGCGTTACCTATACCATTCATTATTTGTGAGCCAGGAGGAACATCTTGGTCCTCAGAGTGTACTGGTAGACGTTTCTGCCCGCGCCGGCATCCACTTACGCCGAGCGCAACCCTTGTGGTCCCACGCGTGGGAGTAAAGTGCGCTGTGCTCTTACGCGAAGCGCCTCTCTTCTCCGTCGCAATAAGTCTACGTGGCCTGGCACGGCTGCCCCTGATGCTTCGAGTATTCACAGTACTCAGGCTTGGTTGAAAGTCCATGGTATCGCTGAAAAATAAAACGTTACTGTTATTGGTATGCGAACTTTAAAGCGAGTTACTGTGACCTCGCTACACAGGTTCTACAGATACCGAATGTTCACAGCGAAGCGAGGTCTAACGAAACGGACGAATGCAGATTTCTGTCCCTCGCAAAGGACAGAAATTAGCATTTGTCTAGGTGAAATAGATAGATAAATTATTTATTTTTTAATGTAGGTAGCCTGGGAGAAATCGCTGACAGCGATAAGGCCGCCTATTATACTGTTAATATTTAGATATAAGGTTGTATTTTGTTATGTTTTTAAGTGCAATAAAGTTTTCATTCATTTATTCTGCTAAGACAACAATAATCATTGAGATAGACTTCATCATGACGGACAGCACGCACATCTTAAGAGAGTTCTCAATGACCAACAGGTTCAATACCGGATCTGATCACCGACTCCTCCGAGGCTCTCTGAATATTAACCTGAAGCTTGAAAGAAACCGTCTGGTGAAATCGCGTGTTCTAGGTGTTTTTATGTATTATGAAAAAATCATGTAATGAATCGAGAGGGCGTACTATGTGGTCGAGGATTTTCTCGAAAGAAAATTATGATTTTTTATTTTATTTTAATGATTGTGAATAATTTTATTATTTTATTACTAATTGTATCGCGTATTATAATTGTACTGCAAATTTAATTTAATTAATGTTCCATATTAAGTACCCACTTGCCTTGACAAATAAAATTGTTATTATTTTAATATTTAAAATTTTATTCAATTGTAAGTATGTATATTGATTTTTATTATTCGAATTGTTAATATTATACGTCGACGGTACATTAATAAAAAAACACAAAAAGACAGAAAACAAAAAAATAATTAGTACCAATAGTGAAAACCAGAATTAACACATATAAATTATACACAGAAAAATCTGAACAAAGAAAGGGAATGAAATAAAATCACATATAATAAATAAAATAATAATACCTAAAATTAAAATTAACTGACTCAAAATAAGAAATAATGTGAAAAAAACAAAAAATATGGTAATTATGCAATGTATTGTATATGTTTGGGGATATTTAGCAGTGGGTGTAGTAGTATATTATGTACTCTAAAGGCTGGGTGGTACCTACTCACATTGGGTTGATAGTATCATTATCAGTCAAAGTTCTATTCGTTGGGCTGTGGTGTGTGTCAGTCCCTCCTAAGGTGATGGTCAGTATCTCCCTGAAAGTATACAATGAGATTAATTAAAATTCTTTTATTTACATGTTATTTCTATTAAATGACGAAAATTTTCTGTGTGTCATACGATTTTAAATTAAATACATGGCATAGACCCTGCATAGGTTGACATGACACACTACCACAAGTCCACATAATCATCATCAGCTTATGTTAGTCCACGGCTAGACACAGGCTTCCCCTGATGAGCGCCATAGCGCCCTGTCTTCAGCTTGACAAGTCAGGCGAAGCCATTTCTCCGCCACATGTTTAGTTGTACGAGTATTTTTTTTTCCTTTTTCTAACGTTAAATAATCATATCCGACATAGTTTCATTCTTTTAGATTATGTGAACGAACGAAGATGACCAATGTGGCGCGGCGAGGGAAGGTCCACTAGGCAGGAGGTTGCAGGTTCGATTCCCCCCTAGTACGATCTACAGATAGATCAGGGTGTTTTGTATGTATAATAAAACAAATCTCTATCTATGTCGTGTATTTTACTAAGTATATATGTACTCGTAGTATCAGTCATCAAGTACCTATAACGCAAGTTCTGCTTAGCTTGGGGCTAGATATGATACTATAATGCTGTGAGAATTGTCCACCATTATTTATTAATTTTAATGTAGTATTTTATAATAAAGTTTACAATTAGGTCATTATATTTGTTTACTGTTTCATTCTTTTAGACCGAATAGTGTAGTGTAAAGTAATTTACAATTATACGTAGGTATGTTTCATTTTATGTTTTCTATCTTTTGCAGTAGTCAGCCCATAATGGTACCCTACACCTACCTATACAATAAGTTTTTTGTTTTGAAGAAATATTTTGTATGTAGCAAGTCACTGAAGAATCTCATAGCCTCAACAACCATTATTTGTTATGTGTTGCGACTGCAATATTTTATTGTTAGGTAAGATACATTACAATGGGTTGATAGTCTCAGTTTCAGTCATAGTCCTCAAATCCATTGGGCTGTGGTGTGTTTCTGTCTCTCCTAAGGTGGTTGTCAGTATCTCTCTGAAAATTAACATTATGGTCATATTTTGTGATTTGTTTCTTTACTTATATTACATTTGATTCAGAGATTTAAAACAATGAGGGCCTTTTTCAGCATTTTAGATTTTTTTTAATGCAATGTGTTATGTTTAGCACATGTGCTTTATGTAGTAAAAAGCATAATATTAACTTTAATTAGTAATATGGTATAAAAGTGCCACAAAAAATACAGTCAGATTTCCTGGCCTTACTAGAAATTAATATACCTTGGGCTAGATTATGCTGTGTACCTCTATATTGTCCAAAATTATTATTTTATTTATGGATTTTATTTGAATCCAGAGACAAGTCCCAGCAATGTGCAGGTTTATACATATATACAAATTAACAGGGTTCAACTCTTATTTAATGAAGTTAAATATTATAAAGTACAAAATCTATATGATTTAGGTAAGTAACTCATACTCACAATGGGTCAATAGTTCCATTGGGTATTATCGTCCTATAGCATAGAACTGAGACATTGTTGACTGCATCCTCATTATCCTCGTCATAATCAGATTCAGGATCAATGAGAGCCTCCAAGATTTCATTGGGCATGTTTCTATTAGTATTTTGAGACATCTACTAAAAATATAGAAATACACAAATACAATTTATTAAATATCAAACCATTTAAATAAAAATGTGTAAAACCTATTTTACATCTACTAAAAATATAGTTTTAAAAATATTGTTTATTCAGAAATACTTACAATTTATTAAATAAAACCTATTTACAAGTAAAATTTTCTTTCAGAATAAAATTTTATTGAAATAATAATGTGTGAAATCATATTTTTCCATGTTCACCCTGAATGTGAATCTACCAGGTATCTAACAGGTCGCTGGTTGGATGTACTATAGGTGCGTGACCCCAGACAAATCTATCTAGACGCTAATGTAGGTATATAATATTAATTATTAAGTTTGTTGTGTATGGTAGTTTTTAAGGTAAATAAAAAATATTTTTTTTCTTTCTTTCTTTTTTCTTTCTAATGTCACATTGCTCCTATCTCATTTTGCCCTCTCACTCCCCTGACTAACTGATAGTGGTATAGCGCATCTTATGATTGGACAGCATTAATCCCTTGGTAGTTGATGGGCAGCAGTGTCGGCAGTGGGAAAACTGTGGCCTTCACTTCAGCATAGCGATTATGACATCACCCATTTAAATGAATCAATAAGGCACTTAGTAAAGGAGACTTATTAGAAGTCCAGCAGTGGAGTGCTTCATACCTAAATGCTGAAGTTGTTATTGTAGTTCTGCCATTTACCATAACAACCCATCACCAGGCGCTATATTTACAAAAACAATAACAAGGAAGGTGGGCTGGGCACCTACGGGAAGCCCCTATTTCTCTTTCTTCGTCCAGCAAGGTAGTTATTTTTTGCAAATCATGGAAAATTTATTGAAAAAAACACAGTTATATGTACCTTCTAAAAATTATTGCGAAGACGCTGTCGAGAGCGTTTCGATGCATTCCCCTTGCCAACGAACGCGATTCCTGGACACCTTTGCCCAGCGGTGGGACAACATGGGTTAGATAAAAAAAACTTACATTTTTGTCTTTGTTTTAAACACAAAAACAGTTCGTTTTGATTTCACAACAAGAGTGACAACTCATATAATAATTATATTATTTTGTATTGTAAAATACTTTACTCTTCGGAGAAGTCTTAGGCCTCCTTCCTTTCTTTTTTTTCGTTCGCAGACCAATTTGTTTACGTTTTGTTAGGTAGGTATGGTAAATGTTTTGTTTTTTGTTTCGTTCGTCGATCGATAATTTTGTTCTATATAACTTCAATTCAACTTCTTGTAGAATACACTCGGAGAGGAGGAGATAAGCTTAGCTTAGGCCAAGGGTTTCCCGCTGTAGTCATAAAATAACCTGATAAAATAAGACTGCACGTATTTACCACAGACTAGGTAATAATTCCAAACAGATTTCTACGGAATCACAAGTCAAGAACAGCAATGGCGGACTTGCCATAAGTGAGAGGTGCCAACTGATAAAAAGAATGCCGATAATTTTCATAAAATTTTCTACAAATCACAGATCACATATCAAGTAGCTATTATTTAAAAAAAAAGTAGCGTAATGCTGTAGTCACATAAATTTTATAGTTTTTATAATACCTACCTACTACGTAATATACCAATCTATGATTATAATTATTTTCCTTCCGAACGACTGGGTGGTTTTTTACTCGAAAGAAACCATCTATACGATCCTGCAATCAGAACCTTAGGGATTCTGATTGCAGCACGCTCAAAAGGGGGGTTCTCAGAGGGCAGGGGGGAGCAACATTAAATTTGCATTTAAAATCACAGGTCTCCTCTATAAACCCCCACTATTACTATATTTTTATATGGCTCCGCGTATGGGCCACGGGGGGGTGTTCTGGGGGAGTAAATGTCAAGTCGGAATTTAAAAAAAAAATTACACAATTATGTCAATCAGTAAGTCAAGTCAGTCTGTGTTAATTTAGCTTTATATAATAGAATGCTTAAGTAATATATATTTAAATTCTTATTTATGTTAGGTAGGCTACCTACCTAATTCCAATTTCAAGAATTATAATATATAAAGATTCAAACATTTTTAATAAACTCATTATTCGGAAATTTAGAAGTTTACGTGCTGGTAATACCAGCAAGATTTGTGTTTTCGTTGTGATTTTTCTGTTGATAGTTATTTGCGTTCAATCGAAGAAATAAGTGGATGTAATTAGAAATTTGCGTATGAAATGTTGATTCTGTGTTTATTATTTACTAAATTAGTGTGATTTCGGCAACATCTGACCACACAAAAAGACATTTAAAATTTTTCGATCTAAGTTACAATAGAGTCACTCTGTTGGTGTATAAAGAGGTAATGGCGGACGAGCGTTAGTCGTCTATAAATTGACAATGTCAAAATCGGTACATCAGTGAGTGCTTCGTTCTTCGGTTGAATGAGACTCGGTCCGGTTTACCTTACTAGTGTTTGCACACCTAGCGACTAATTTAATCACTTAGTTATGAATGTTGTATTGTTATAGTGTGTGTAATGCAAGTTTTGTTTCTAGTTACAACACTTATGACGGCCCATTCACTTGTAGACGTTGAACATATGTATTTCCGCAATTATTGCTTCAGTTAGGTAATTTAACGTTGCTGGATTGTTACAATGAGTGATAGTTATCCTGACGAAGACGTTCAATCAACACAAAAAAGATCAAAACTAAGGCACATACTTGCCTCACTCAAACGCTGACTGTGAGCGAGTCTTCAGTGAGTGAGGTAAATAATATTAAAACAAAAAATCATCGACTACGTACCCTAGACACCTAATACAGGGCGAACGATTTAAGACATCACATAAGAAAAAGATATCTTATAAAAATCCACGCCCACTAACGTTCGATCAGTAACGACCAAACCAGTGACCCGTGACAATCTCTGCGCTCGCTTACTCAATGGCTCCTGACGGAGCTCAACTTAATTTGGTTGACCGGTTGAGGTCAACAGTGCATCTCTTTCTTTCATAACCAATTCTGTATTTGCTTTCCTTTTTTCTCTTAGAAGGCGGGGTAAATAGTGCTGTGCGGTAGGCGACATTAAGATGTCAATGGCCGTAGGAAAGATTATGATGAATTATGTAAAAGTCGATTAAAATAATATTTAACGTTACATTGCTACATGGTATTATCTAAAATGTAAGGTACCTAAATTTTAACTCTAATATTTATTTATTTTTCATATAATATTATTCTATTCTACTATAGTATAAAGCTAGCCATACCATTGATACTTTTACCATTGATACTTTTTTTTATTTATTATTATACATTATACATACTATATAAAGCTAGATTACTACTGACTGACTGATTTTCGCCTTTATGGTGGATGGGAAGGTATGTTTTTTTTACAGAATCGTATAGGGGAGGTAAAAGTCTCCTAGAGACCGACTTTCCGACTTTTTGACATTTGCCCCCCCAAGACCGCCCCCAGTGGGGGGGCTCCTACATGGAGCCATATTGCTTAATTTTTTATGGGGGTTGTATAGAGGGGGACAAGTGATTTTGAATGCATATAAAATGTTGCCCCCTCTGCCCCCCCAGGACCCGCTTTTGAGTGTGCTACCAGATGCCGTCGCGATAGAGGGGTTCTGATTGCGGGGTCGTATAGAGGGTTTCTCTTTGTTTTGGAAGAAAAAAAATTGGACTTCCCTTTAACCCCTTTTTTGCCCCCCCTTTTCCATCTCCAAAACGGATAGACTTGGAAGAATTTTTTTTTCACAGTCATTTAGAGGAGGACAAATGGTTTTGAATAAGAAGAATTTTTCCCCCTTTTGCCCCCCAGACCCCCTTTTTTTAGGAAAAACCGAAAATTGGCCTATTTTAGACCTTTTTTTTCGGGTGGAGCATCGCAGCGAACGAAGCGACCGCGGGGAACAGCACGGCGAGCGAAACGAGCCGTGTTGTGACCCCCCGACAAACCCCCCCAGGACCCCCTCACTTATAACCGCAACTATAAGCCGCAACCCGACCAAGGGGAACGGCACGGCGAGTGAAGCGAGCCGTGCCGTGTACTCACTTCCCCGCGCCCGGTCACCTCTGTTGGTTGACAGAATTGTTTGCACAGTGAATAAATAGGTATTAGGCGTCTAGGGTACGTAGTCGATGCAAAAAATTGAAACAAACTATTAACGTCTTATTAATGGAGCTCTGTTAGCTAAGCAAGCCATGAGAAATCAAGGAAATTGTACACAATTTGAAGTACCAAACGAAATGCTACAAAATGAAGGATAAGACCAAAAGTGAAATCTCTCCAGATGAGTCTCAAGTTTTATCATTATATCCAAAACTTATACGGAGACGGTTAAATTTAATACCTATTGTATATTTATCTCTTATTTGTAAACATTTATTAAAAAACCTAAAAGGGGAAAATTAAAAAAATTGACCGTGTACCCATTTTTTTAATTTTCCCCTGAATACGGAATTTCTAGGTTGAGATACGGCAACCCTAAAATTTACTTGGAATGACACTGCAAGGTGGCAACACAACACAACATACATAACAATAACACTCCCAATCAAAAAAATAAAAATGGCGCTCTCGTAAGTCGAACCCGGCGTTCTGTTCTGTCTGTCTGTCTGATTTGATTTATTTATAGGATATTTGTGTTGTGTTGTGTCACTAACTCATCAGTACATGCGTTTTCAGTAAGCGTAAAAGATTACCTTGTGAATTAATCTGTGCACAAGGTTTGGTTCATACATAATAAATAATAGTCTGGTCAATTTTACTTCGTCTACAAACTAACCTGCAATAAGCTACCGTCTCAATTTAGCCCCGTTTGAAAATTAGCTAGTGGATTTTACGCGTTTTGAAAAAATCCATGTGTGGATTTAGCTAGTTTTGATTTAACGTAATATTGGATCACAGGGATAGGGATGTCAGCCTCAATAAAATGTATCGACACTATCATCATGATCAAGAATACAGTTAGCTTAACTATTTCAATATTTTGAATACTAGGAATTCTAATTTATTTCTTTTTTAATTGTATTTAGCTTGTTAACCCTCGGCATGCCTGGTGGTAAAAAGTTACATGGTATGCCTGGTGGGTCTGTGGGACCCGGATTTAATAAAATAAACTTTGTTGTAGATGCTGTGTACAATTATCCTAATTTATTGTTTTTTATTGAAACTTGCTTTATATTTAAGGGAGATAAGTAAAAAAAAAATTTTAATCAAATGTTCATATTAATAAAAACTGTTATTAAACATTTATACTCTTTTCAACGTCAAATTAAACTATTATGATTACAAACATGCAAAATCAACTTAAAACAAATGAGATCTTGATTAGACTTCAGGAAAAATTATTTTTAATTATTAAATTCTATAAACTTATATCTTATATTAAAATCTCTAGTCCTCCTCACTTAAAACATCGTTTTCTAGAGCCTCATTTTGAATGCAGTTTGCACTTAAAAATGTTACACCACGTGCCTGGTGGGGGCCGGACTGTGAAATCTAGTGGTTGGCGTAAAGGGGTTCACAACGGCCAGCTACTGAGAGCGGTAAAGTGCGAAATTCGAATTCGGATACAATACAACGGTTTTTCTGCGTTGGTGGGTCTGAGGGACCCTACCAGGCATGCCGAGGGTTAATAAAGTATCTACCAAAAATAAAACTGGGTTATGAATGAAATAACTTTAACCTCCTAAGGACCAAGCTAAAAATCCCTACACTAAATTACCACCCACTGTTCTCATCTGAGTAGGGTGAAGGACCCAATTATCAGCACTTTAAGAGTTAGTCCCAACTTAAGCCGATTTATCCTCCTACGGCCCAAGTCAATTTATTGGACATCTGAATTACTGCCCAAGTCCAATTCTTTGGACAAAATGATTATAAGCATTGCAGCCCAAAAATGTTTTTATGTTTATAGATAGTTCTCAGTTTCTAAACTTTTTAATAATTATTGGGGGTACTATTTATATATTAAAGGGTCTGTCTGCACAATCAAAAGTGAAATATCTTCGGTTCATTTTATGGGACATTGGGCGTTAGTTACATAAACTCCTACCGTCTATTCGTCAAATTTCAGGTACATTGGGCTGTTCATTTAAAACAAATGATAAGAATAGAAACTTTTATTTACTAAATTATTTCAAAACTTACAAAGTGGTGTTTATGTATAACCAAAATACGAAACTGTTCTGGCAAATTTTATAGTAAACAGGCCTATTCATCATGTTCACTATGAAAATCTGCAAAATAATTTCGCAGTTTGGTCAAACACAAACGAACATTGCATGTTGTACATGCAAAATAAGTTTTGTTGACATGGCATTTTCTGCATCTGCCATGACTTATGAACGATGGCATATGCTTTGCATTTTGCACACGTTTCTCAAATCAAATCAAATCAAATCGTTTATTTGCAAGAATACAAAATTATACAATGTCAGATCTTATAACTAATTTAGTACATGTATTCAGCCTGCATAATATGACTGCAATGTTATGCGAGTCATATTATTATAATTATATATTAAATTAATTATATTAGTCATTATAAGTAACAATTTAAATCTCTAGATATTCGTTCACAGTATAAAAACATTTTTCAAGTAGCCATCCTATTAACTTTTTCCTAAATATATTTCCATTTAATTCTTTTAGTTCTTCCGGTAATTTATTGTAAATAGTTATGCACATGTTATACACATTTCTTTTATAAATATCTTTATGGCATTGGTGTTTATAGAGTGCATTTTGAAACTTCGCCCTTTTTTGCCGGGTTATTACATCGCTACGTTTTTGAAATTATTTTGGATATGATTTTACAAACAGACAAACTTCCCTTATATACATACATGCGAGAGGAAGGATCCTACAGTTCTTGAAGAGAGGCTTGCAACTATCAAGGAACCAAGACCTGTTTATCACTCTAAGTCATCTTTTTTGAATTTTAAATACTCTTTCGACATCTACTGAGTTGCCCCACAGTAACAACCCGTATCCCAGGACTGAAGACACATGACCATGGTAAGCAGCTAGTGCGGCGTCAAAAGAAACAGCCTGGCGAACCTTCTTAAGAGCGAATACAAATCTGCTCAGCCCTTGGCACACCTGGTTCACATGGTCCTTCCAATTCAAATGCCTATCCAGAATAACACCAAGGAATTTAACAGAAGTAACCTCACCCACCTTCTCAATATTATCCTTTGATTCCCCTCTTTCTACCTGAAGTTACCGGTAGTGGTGGTGTAGATACCTCGTCATCAGAATCAGGAGAAGCGGTCGTTGGTGAAATTGTCCCTCTTATCAATGCTTCACCCAGTTCAATTTTATATGCCCGTAGCTGGTCGATCTTTCTTTTTGGCGTGCCTATTGCAATTTGGTCCTTTTTGTATTGTAGCCATGCATTACACACAGACATGTCCAGCATATGCGAGATGAACCGCTGCGTCCATTTTTTTGTACGATAACGGTTGGGACAGACCGCCAAGAGACGGTCTGCCAAATCCACACCCCCCATGTTTGTGTTGTATTTTCGAACTACTTGTGGCCTGGTGACAGAGACGTACTTTTTCAAATTTTTGCACCAACGCTGACAAACATCAGAATCCTCAACGGCCTCCACAGACGATAAAAAAATCACGGGTTTGTTATCATACCATTTCGTGACTGCTAGTTCATTAGTACCTCTCACAAGTACATGAGAACTACCTCTTCCTCTTCGTCGGAGTGTTTTATCTTCTTCTAACAGAGACCGCACAGGACGCGGTATTCGGTTTTTCATTAGAGTGCCAGTGCACCCAATACCTTTCTTTCCAAGTTCATCTGCTAACTTTTCGGTATTGAAGTATCTGTCAAAATACAAAATGTGACCTGGTACCAAAGAGTCCGCTAAAGTCAACACTGCCTTCTCACCTAATCCAAATTGCGTGTTTTCATACTGCGGGTAAGTTGTGTTTCCTTCATATACATGGAAATCCAACACGGTTACGTTAGCTTGACAACCGTCAAATGTAAGAGCATCTACCCCAGCGTGAGCGGTAGGCTTCTGTCATTTGTAGGCGACAAAAAGGGCAACGTCTATTCCCACTAGTTTAGTTGTCCAGTTCAGTTGACTGAACTAGTGAGATTTCTTTTCTCGTTTGTTCAATTGAAAATAAGACTAGCTTTTGCACCTTGTTATATTTATTACTATTAATTTACACGAAGCTTTTCCAAAAAGGTAGGCACATTAATTTCGCCATTTAGTAACTGCATTTGTACATGACGAATGAATTCGTCGTTTTCGATTTGAATTTCTGTCCTCTTCTTTGTGAATTTTTTTTTGTTAGTACTGCAAAAAACGCTGCGTCTTGTTTTATATTATTAAGAAATTGAACAATTGTTGCTGGTCTTGTTTTAAACATGCCGTTGATCGCACGATGCCAACCTTCTGCATAATTCGTAGTTCTGTGGCGCCTCCCGAATACATTCCACGAATCTTGGCGTTTCATCCAAAACCCCATGTACTGTATAAACTTTTCCAAATCAGATTTATCCTCGAAATCATCAATTTGTGAAACAATGTAATTAAACCCGTCCGTAATACAATCTTTAGGCAACAAAGGTAAAACACAACAAAGTCCCACTATTCTATTTTTACGTTTACGTGTCAACTTGAAACTTTTGGCTTTTCTCCATAATGTATTTGTAAAGTGGTAGTAACAGCCTTGGTGTTCTGCATTTGGGAATAACTTTTTAAATGCCTGAATAACGGCTTCTTCAAAATCGGTGATAAACAAAGTTGGTTCCCATTCAGGAATTTGAGATTTTATAATGCGAAACATTTTAAGGTACGTTTCCTTAGTACGATCACTCAAGAGAACGTAAATTAACGGCATTATCGCCGTATTATTTTCTGAACTATTTAAGTCTGCGTGTATGGTGTAGACTCCTCCCTTGAATGGCTGTGAGCAAATTTTAAAGGTGCCATCGCCAAGATAAATTTTTAATTTACGCAACTTGTCCCTCGCCTCTTTCGAACAAAATACTAAAACGCGTACGTCGTCATTAAAATCTGCCAATAGAAAATCTGAAAACTTTGATGGCACTTCCACTGCCATAGCACTGTCTCCAATGTAACATGTTTTCTTTACTTGGTGTTCTTTGTTCCTTTGTCGATAAATAGAAGACTTTATTGTTTCAAACGACGGTATTTCATTAATTAGATCAATCCCAGAATCTTTTAAGCCAGCCACTGTTTTTTTGTACACCGCAGGCGCTGTGTCACTACCAGAAACAATTTCTTGTATGCTATTATTAATAATGATCGACATCGTCGCTTTATTTATATCAGGCACACATAAGTCGATGTGTTCCGTTCTTTTAACTACTGTATCTTCATCCTTTAAAATAAACAAAAAATAAAATAAAAAGCAAATGGTTCCGTAGCAGTAAATCAAAATAGCAGAGGTGCCGTGTTTTGGCAACGGAACCCTAAAAATGGTAACACTGGTGTTAATAGTGGGGCAACATTTAATTAAATTATAAACATACCGCTGAAATGGTTATTGTGCCATTGCAATTTAATTTTTTGTAGCTCGCACACCGCCACAAAGTATTTTTGTTTTCATATCCACATATGCGATAATATTCATGTCCAGCACATATTAGAACACGGCCTCTGCCGCGTTTAATAATTTTAAACTCGTTTTCATTCATTTTAGCGCATTGAACAAACTGTAATACAAAGACTAGTTGAATTGTCATAGGTGCTAGTCAATTGTTTTTTGAAGGGCAGATTAGACAAAGAGTTTTCATGTCGATTTTAATAAGATTGTAAAGAGTTTACATACATAAGAATGCCACTACCAGTGTATAGTATATAACAAATTGTAAAAATGTTTGTTTGAGTATATGTAGGTAACCTTGGTACCTACCTAATAATTTTTTTATATTTCTGAACTGAACAAACGAGAAAAGAAATCTCACTAGTCCAGTCGACTGAACAAACGAGATAAGAAATCTCACTAGTTCAGTCAACTGAACTGGACAACTGAACTACTGGGAATAGACGAAGGGCAATGGGTACATTACACGCTCACGACAACCACGACACAGAAGGTGTCCGCACGGTCAGGAACAGGCAGCCATGTACATGCACTCCAGTTATCGATTCGAGTGCAGGCTCGAAATCAGTGATGATGTATTCTGGGTGTGGATGACCCGCCGCCTGCCAAATACGATGTAAAACAGCTTCGTACAGAACACGTCTCCTATTTTGCATCAAAGCTATATAGGGTGGTAATCATATTTCATTTATTCAGTTCCACGGTAGGTACAAATGTTACACTTGGTGTCGTTAAGTTGTACATAAAAATTATATGACAATTTTATTATAAAACACACATTAATTTTGATATAGGTAACACCATAAGGGATTGTGTTTTAGAAAAAGCAGACAGACATGCCTTCTTTAAAAATTTAATACAACATTCATAGATAATATTAATTACAGTAAAATAATAATAAATTATTTAAATTGAATTGAAATAAAGAATACATGTCAAGATAATTAAATGCAGCTGTATAAGGGCATTGTCAATAATAAACTAAAATAAACATAGGTATCTAGCCTACAATCAAATACATATTGAACAGAATAACAATTTGAATAAATATCAAGGAATTTCCTAATAAAGCTGCTGTAAAGGGGCGTTGTCCAATAAAATATAGATACAAGATAAAAAAATGTCAATACAATAGGTAGGTAAAAAGTTACAATATCAGGGTAATATTTGCATGTCAATTTAGATTGTATAAAGGCTGGTGTAAGTATTTACCGAGGAAGTATCCTCGGTAAATACTTGCACCAGCTGTTTATCCTCTAAAGCCTTACCGAGACTTTAGTAACTTTTTTTTATAAGTATTTCTTTAAGTTTTCTCTTATATAATATAAAATTATGGTTTTTTAATTCGTCACTTAGTTTATTGAACATTTTTATGCCGATACATAAATAACTTTTGGAGACTTTGGATATTATGTGGCGCGTATTATAACTATGTGTTGCTAAACTTTGTTTTTTTTTTTTACGTTAATAATGCACTGTAGTATAATTTCTCCAGTGAAGGTTAATATACCCAATTTTGAGAATAGATTTCTACTAATAGACCATATGTCATTAGACTGTGAAAGTAGGCAAAATAAACCGTCCTGGCAGCATCCATCCCGCATAGTTCTTTAATGATAATAATCTTAAATATATAGCCTTTACATAAGTGGTAGGTAAAACAACAAATGTATTGTACCGGTATATACTCGTACTTACACCAGCTGTGTTTCCTCCAAAGCCTCGGTAGGGGTGTAGTAATTATTTATCATAATAATTTCTTTCAGTTTTCTCTTATACAACACAATGACACTGATATTCTGCAGTACACATATCCACTAACCATTCTTCGGATAGATACTACAATATTTGCGGATGAAACGTTAGCTTGACAACCGTCAAATGTAAGAGCATCTACCCCAGCGTAGGCTTCTGTCATTTGTAGGCGACAAAAAGGGCAATAGGTACATTAGACGCTCACGACAACCATGGCACAGGTGTCCGCATGGTCAGGAACAGGCAGTCTTGTACATGAACTCCAGATACCGATTCGAGCGCTGCCTAAAGTTCAGGCTCGAAATCAGTGATGATGTATTCTGGGTGTGGATGAACCGCCGCCTGCCAAATACGATTGAAAACAGCTTCTTACAGAACACGCCTCCTATTTTGCATCAAAGCTATATAGGGTGGAAATTATAGCCTTTACATAAGTGGTAGGTAAATAAACACATGTACGACTATTGTACCGGTATATACTTACACCAACTGTGTTTCCTCCAAAACCGCGGTAGGGGTGTAGTAACTATTTCTCATAATAATTTCTTTTAGTTTTCTCTTATTGACACTGATATTCTGCAGTACACATATCCACTAACAATTTTTCGGATAGCCTGCCTAAATGTGAAAATCGTGACTATGACAAAAGTAAACACCGAACATATTTTACTTGTGATAATTTATGTTGATTATTATCTAATTGTAGGCGACAAAAAGGGCAATAGGTACATTACACGCTCACGACAACCTAGAGACAGGTGCCCGCATGGTCAGGAACAGGCAGCCTTGTACATGCACTCCAGATACCGATTCGAGCGCTGCTTGAAGTTCAGGCTCGAAATCAGTGATGATCTATTCTGGGTGTGGATGGCCCGCCGCCTGCCAAATACGATTGAAAACAGCTTCGTACAGAACACGCCTCCTATTTTGCATCAAAGCTATATAGGGTGGAAATTATAGCCTTTACATAAGTGGTAGGTAAAAAAATAAATTTATTGTACCGGTATATACTTACATCAGCTGTTTTGCCTCCAAAGCCTCGGTTAGGGTGTAGTAACAATTTTTCATAAAAAAAATATTTAGGTTTTCTCTTATAAAACACAATGACACTGATATTTTGCAGTACATATCCATTCTACGGATAGCCCGCCTAATTGTGAAAATCGTGACTGTGACAAAAGTAAACACCAAACATTTTTTACTTGTGATAATTTATGTTGATTATTATCTAATTTGTTTGGGTACCAACCTACACTGCCCTTCGGGATAAAGAAGTGGATATTGAAAGCTTTCATAACATGGATGCATTATATCAACAGTGTGTTTCTTACCCCCCACTTTTCACACGACTATGCAACGCGGTATAAAAGCCTCTGTTTCGATACTAATTATAGCGGCAACTTCCTTACCAGGACCCCTATGTTGGGGTAAAAGGTTACCTTCAGTAGGGTTAGAAATCGGTTGAAATGTTATGTGAGCCTGGTCGGATGTGTGTTCGCTTAATTTTTTAGTGGTTGTAGTTTAGTTCTTGCATGGTGATGATGATGATTGGCATTGGTCGGATAGGCTTTTGACGCAAAGATTTTCGTCTAATTTCATCTGATAAATAGGTTGGTGTAAAGGACGTAGATGAGAGTCCTTATCTAACTCTACACAACTATGTACGTCTCTTTCTGTGATTGGTACATACGAGTCCTTTTGCATATTTATATCGGAACTAAGCTCGTCATTATTTTTCCAAACTGCTGTGGGATAGGTATAAGCTCATAAAGTTTGAAATTTTCTCTGGCGACTAAAGGAATTTTGAGTTCAAATAATATAAACTTATTCGAAACTCTAGCTCTGACGGAGAGTAGATGATACAGTTTCGCTATATCTGATTGAAGATTCCAAGGCAATGATACGTCCTTGGTTAACAGTCCAGTGATGGTGTTCATCTCGTCGCGTAGCTGCTCAGGGGTAACAAGGTGAATGTTGAATCTTCCAGCGTAGACATTCGTTAAGGCATCGATGACGGTTTCATGTATATTCTGTAGACTGACTAAGATACCTTGTGCGATAGCTGATGGTAATGTGAAGTCACAGGAACTTGATACTACTTGTAACTCGTCATTTTGCTTATTATACGCTCTTTCAAGATTATTTAGATGCTCGTTAAAGATTTTACTTTGCTTATCAATAGAAGATTCTACTCTCTTTAATAGATTACATTCCCCCTTGACGATAGAAGTCTGTTTTTTCCAAAGTACTGCTAAATGTTTTTCATTATCTCTAATGGTTTCAATGTCACGCCGTTTTTCAGTACGGGAGCCGGTCTACGGATCAAGGGAATGAGATTTGTAATTTTTTCGGTGACTATTTTCATGGTAACTTCCTTCATAGCTGTTCTGCCCCTCAACCTTCAACCCATTCTACTTTTTCCTCCTCCTGTCAACTGGATGTCGTCTCCTCTTCTGATATCAGTTCTATTGAAGTTTCGAAAGAAAATGTATTTAAATTATTTAAATCATTGGATCTAACTAAGTCAGCGGGTCCCGACAATACGACAAATAGGCAGAGTTATAAAAGTTTTTTAAAAGATTTATTTTAATCAACTGTGTACTTGGAGGTGTACACAGTGGATTATGCCTAAGTACACAGTGGATCAATCAAAAAATGTAAGAAATTATTCTTATGTAATGTGCACATACAGGTTATGGCTGGATTTTGGAATGCAGATTGTCTTTTATTAACAAATTAAAACACTGTATACTTATGTAACAGTAATCAATGAACATTTATTATAATAATAACCTTATGGGTAAGTAACTTTTTTTTAATGAAATTTTTATTTATTACATACAAACATTGACAAAGTAATTCCAAAAACAATCATTTATCTAAATTAAACAAATAGTGGTACTTATTAAATCTATGGATACATTGATTGATTTGGCTAGCCTTAGATATCTACGCTAGGCTTATAAAGCCTGTGTTATAGACATCTATGCCATCCCTCATTATAGTGACACTGATTTTATAAAAGCTATTTAAACATTTAGAATTCTTATTTTTACATACATTTGAAATTACTATTAAAGATCATTAATTCATTATAAATTATTATTTTCAATTTTAGGGTTGTGATTATTTAACATAAAATAGTTATAAGACAACATGCAACAAAAAAAATATAATAATAAAGCGTGTATGTTTGTGTGCATGTGTGTGTAAATGTGTGTTGGTGTATCTTATCATTAATCAGTAATTAAAAAGTGTTTAAAGCGCTTGTTCGCGTGTTAGCGAATGATGATATGAGACAAATCTTTTTCAAAGAAAAAGTATGATTGCTGGCAGGCTGTGCTTCCTCCAACGCGAGGAGCTAGCTAAATTAGACGAATGTTGCATTCTTTGACATTGACTAGTCAAGGATGGTTGGCATGTTAAATTGATGTCTGCGTTTATTCATTCTCAAAAAACTTACATAATATTCCATGTTATCATTGCGATTATGAAGAATTTTACACGTTTTTTGCATGAAATTTTGGAGTACACCGCTAGGTAGGGAATGTCTACACTCCAAAACACAGTTTTATGATATGAATAAAAGTTTATTGAACACAATCACACGAACACATACATAGGTATCGGTAAGCACTGTAGAAATGTTTATTACACGTTTTTTTGCAAGTAAACTTAGATATTAGTTAGGATAAGTACACGAGGACACAGAATAACGGTGCGTTCGTTCATAGGAAACCGAGAATGTCAGATGAAAAATCCTACGCGGAACCATGTCTGTCTCCAATTGAGTCATTTGTTCCGTCTGTCCAAAACGACCAAATATATGCCTGCTGTTTCTCAGGTCATTCCGCTTGACAGACCAGCTGTCAAAAACTTCGGACTGTCGTTGTGAAGGTGCGTACATTTTATATGAAAAGGCGTTATGAGTCCATATGTATACTTACTGTGGCATGGTGGTCGCTGATTTATAATAATACCAAAGGACCGGTATGGTCATTATGTAACTCGCGACCGGTTTGGTTATTTTTGACCAATTTTGACGTTGTAGCTGGTGTCAAACTAATACAAAATTGACGTTTGACAGCACTGATTGCTTAATTTACGCCTGTCGCAAACCGGTCGCGAGTGACATAATTACCCGGCGGGTAACTTTATGACCCGAGATCATGGATATGAGAAACACATAATAATTCTTATTAATTAGTTCCTTCGTTCTTAGTCCAAATAAAACAATGATTGCTCACTATAATTATCCACCAGCTCTTTTCCAAAAAGAGAACCCGGGTGCGCGTTGAAGTCGCCTAGAATCACAACACATTCAGTTTCGGAGCTTTCAACTACGGCACTTATCAACCCAAGACACTGAGTATACTCTGGCAGATTATCTTCACAATCAGTAGGCAGAGAAGTAAAAGTTAGAGCTGGGTTAACTAAATGAAAACACCAAACACTTCTTGACAAGTACATATATTTAGAGGTCTTTACTGTAGGAGCGACCGAAATAGAATGGTTGCTCTCTGCAATTACAGCTATTAATAAGAGGCACAGCTAGTACTACTCAAATAACTACTTGAAACATAAATCACAAAGTATATATTTATTTATAAGTATAAATAAAGTCTATAAAAATGTTGACTACAAAATATTATTATTATCCTGCACTCGTCAGAGAACTGGACTGACCTTCATTGGTTTTCGGTCCATTCCAAATGCTCTCGAGCGAACTGAAGACGGGCTCGTCGGTGGGCTGGGGTCAGTTTCGGTCCTTTTGCTGGTCTGTGTGCAGTTAAATTCCCTTCCCGAAGTCGTCTTCTAACTGTCCATCGACTGACTTCGACTTCCCGCGCTTCTTGGAGACGCTGTCCCAGTTGAACTGCATTCAGACGACGATAGCGCAATGCAGTCGTCACAATAAAACGGTCGTCACGCCGTGTTGTGGCACGGGGTCGGCCAGATCCTTGGCGCCGTTTGAAGCCGCCAGTCTCTTGATACCTCTGCCATACTCGACGGACAGAGAACCGGCTTAGATTCAGTAGTCTTGCCACTTCAATTTGGTTCTTCCCTGCTTGAAGTAGTGCAACCACATGAGCAGCTACTTCTGGCGTGGTACTCATTTTTAAGTTATGGGTTGAGACGTAATCGATAGAAGACTATTCAAGCTAAACGTTGATATGCAAATGTGGTCATTACCCTTAAAACGCACCCGCACCCATACCTGCTACAAGCAGTGCCAGCATCTCTACCTGGAACGAGCGATTTCGGGGTATGCTATTGTATTGTTTTTTAAAGTTTAATTACTACTTCTTAGTGTCACTTAAAAGCCTACGTGTGGATTTTCATTTTGCAGTAAAGTTAAAATAAAAATAAGCTCAAAGTCAAAATACTGCATATGTGCGAATTTTTTGCACCCAAGTGTAGTTTAATCATAGTTTATTTACATGTAATTAGGTCATTAGTTGAAGTCAAAACAAAACTGTTCGTAGAATACAAATTATTAATTAACAAATTAAAGATTTGAAGCAATAGCTTGCAGTAATTACAAATGTGTGTACTCTGGGATTTCTTTTACAATATTTTCTATTTTTTGTAATTTATTTTCATTCTTGGTCTTCCTTTTCTTGGGTAGTGGTTCCCCGTTTCTGATTCTTTCAATAGCTGTAACATTTGCTGTAGTCTCCGACATTAACTCACCTATGAGACGATAAAACCCAACGTGCCGCTTGTGGCTACGCTGGTGGAATGCCTCAGCACTATTCTGAGTGCGTGGTATTGTTTTGTCGTGACATAGACTCCAAAAGTTTGGATTAAACATAGGTGGCTGATTATTTGTCCCATTTACATAATGGATACCAAACCACTCTGCTATTTTGCGGGCATCATCGGACATTGTATTTATTAAATCATTGAAATACATTCGGTTGTATGTAATACAATGCCACTATACACTTGATCTTGATATTAAATGTTCGATCCGAGTTATATTTTGTAGTCAAACCTTCGCGCTTCGATATATTATCTGTCGAAAATGAAAAAAGCAACCCTTTACAATGGCCGACTCAAAATTTTGACGGAGACTTACATTTGCCGCTTTCTCAAAATCCATGAGTACAATATTTGGGTTTAGTGAGATATTATTCTCATTGCAATATTCAATCATTAATTCAAACATTAAATCGTAAGAAGCTTTGTCCTTGTTAGTGAACAGTACAAACAACAATGGAAACGTTTTGTCACAATTATTATGAACCGGTCCGTGAATAGTGTATAACTGTAGGAATATACTGGGAACAATTTTGAATGTCCCGACCATTATCCAATATTGACTTTTTCCCAAATAGATCATTAACGCTTTGGTGCTAAACAGCATTACTCTTTTATTTCCGAAAATTCTGATTTTAATCAAAAAAAGTTCTCCGTCACCAGTTGTAACAGTTCTTCGTTAACTTCAAAATCGAAATTTGTAGGTTCTTTGATAGATAACATAGGATTATTTTTTTTACGATTAACTATTTGTCGAAGGGCATCTTTGGATGGTAAATTAGTTGAAATGTCAGCACTAGTGGATGCCAAATGATGTTGCATTATTTGACAAGTCTTAGTTATCGGAGAAGCACTGGTTTACTCACACTGCACTGGTTTTTACTACATTACTTATGAGGTTTGCAGTACATTTTTGCATTTCACATTTCCAATAAATTTTATCATTTCCTGGTCTATTTTTAACCCTTTATTTGGCAAGTTTTTTTTTTAACGCTTTTATAAAAAAAAAGTTATTTGTCTTTCTTCAGTGATAGCCTAGGAGCCCTAAAAGACAGGAAAAAAAATCTAGGTTTTTCCATTCTCGATAAAACCTAAGTCCGCCGTAGCGGACAGTGTCAAATATATAACAATAAACCTGTACTGTTTCAAGTCCGGTGTGACGGACATTACCAAACAAAATGAAAACTATAAAAGGTACACAATATATATATATATAACAAAGCAGAAATGAAACAAATTTGTTCAATTACTTCTTATTTATTAACTCAACACTTATTACTTCGTATGAAAGTTTAGGAAGCAGTTTCTGGCATTTTTTCCTGTCACGAAACATAGTCTCATGTTGCATTTTATGCAAAAGACCACCGTTTTCTTTTTGCAATATCTGCATCGTCCTTCATCCATGGTCGAAGGGAAATGGCCAGTGTTGTCATATTTTACCGGACTACAAGGGCGAGGAGCCCTGGGCTTATTGACCACACAGTACTCCGTTTTTTGACGCTTTATGGTTCTGTTTTCCCTGCATAAACATTCAAACACCTCGAACCTGAAAGCCTTCAAAGACAGTTGCGATTTCTTTGCATTGTTGGTTCTGTGTAGGAGCCAAGCATTGTTCAGGCAGATGTCTAGCATTTGTGCAAATATGCCCAAATACCATCTCCGACTTTTGAGTGGTATTTTGTACAGAGATATGAGCATGTCTGCCAGGTCGACACCTCCCATATTTTTGTTGTACTGACGTACAATTTGGGGGCACTGTACTTCAACTTTTTTTTAGCTTCTTTTGAATACCGCATTATTTTTTCCACAGGTGCACTTGCGACAAAAGAGCTCAGAAATGTCACTGCCTTGTTGTCGTTCCAGCGGACGACTGCCAACCGGTCATCGATACACGCCAATTCTGCAAATGCACCTCTTTCCTTCTTCTTCATATCCTTTTCTGTTGGCAGGATCTTTTCTGCTCCTCTGAGACGGTTGTTTCGTATTGTGCCCAAAGCAAAGATTCCGTAATTTTGCCGCAAGATGAAGAACAGCTCCGGTGATGTGAAGAAATTATCACAGTAAATGATTGCTGGCTTTTGAATTATACTTTGGCATAAAGCCAACACTATTTGAGCGCCAAAGCCGAGAGATTCTTCTTCCTCGCTAAAGGTATGATACCGGAAAGTGTCCTCGCCTCCATACATGATAAAATCATATATAATGCCTGAGACTCCAGCCCGCACATAGTTTTTGAAGCCCCATTTATTCGGCTTATCTTTCATGTACTGTTTTCTTTTTCCTGCCTTACTTCCCTTGTACGCTATCATCATCTCATCAATGCTGAACCTACTATCCATTCCTTGATATTTCAAACAATTCAGCCTGATTTTTTCCAGGAGAGGTCGAACTTTATAGTACCTATCTCCATCATCCATATTATTGTTTGCAAAATGCAAGTAACGCCGTATCTGCTGGTATCTTTTCAGGGGCATAATTTCAGCAACTTTTGCATATTTGAATTTATGTGACCAATAATCCAGATATGCAGGCATTTCTACGATCCCCATTATTATGTGGATTGCTAAGAAGTCACAGAATTCATCCTCGGTAAGAAGAATTGACTTCCCGGTTTCCTGTACCGAGTAAAAGTTTGTCTGATCCACAATATCTTCAATAAGGTCTTTTGAAAAATACAAGTGAAAGTAAGTCAACGGCGACGAGTCGGCGTCAGGCAGATCGACAAACTCTCCATCTTCCTTTTCGATTGTTGCAGCGTGGCGGAATAAACCTTTTTTCCATCTGTAAACTAATTCTAAACGTACCTTCCGCTTCCTTTTTGCAGGCACAACCGGCTGCTTTGATCTAGTCTTTCTTTTTACAGGTAAGGTTGTCTTTATTGTTTTTCTTTGTGGGGCCACAGGTGTCGCAGGTGAAGATGAGAGCGAAAGAATGGCAGATATTGATGGCACATTGTCGTACTCTTGAATTTCCTGCAGAATCGGCGTAAGTGGCACTGAATCGAAGGTGGCTGCATCGTAGTTTTCAGCTGGAATAATATTGTCTAATCTAGGTTCATTTACAGTTGGACTATCCGGTGAAGGATTGGGCAAAGCTTCATCTTCATCGGACCAGATGTTGAGGTTTTTGATTGAATTGGTGATTGACGGTGCCGGAGAAGAAGAATAATGAGAGGCGGTTTCATGCAATTCACATTCCGATTCAGACTGGTCACTGGCATCGGACTGTGCATGCTCTCTTGGAACTAAGGCCAATATTTGACGACCACGGCTAAGCTGTTGACAAGCGCAAAAAAAAACAAAATAAGCCGCCACCCATAACCAAATTGTTAGTGCAAAAGCTACCTCATAATAATTATAATTAGTGTATACGTGCTTTGGCAATGTCCGGGATACATAACATCACATTACTAGTTCTCTATGTAATGGCGGCCATAGCAATAAGCACAAAAAAAAAGATTCTGTGCATAGTTAAAGAAAATAATTATTCTATCCTTGTATTGATTTTGTTTAGAATCGAAAACCCCCAAAACAATCAGTTCTTATGTTTAAAAATCATAAATAATTAAATTATTTACCTTCATCAAAACAGATGGCTTGCGTTTCGCGGACATTTTGTTGACGAATGACAGATTCAATGTTGACACCACCGTAAAATATTTTTCTACCAAATATTATGCGTTATTGGAGAGTTTTAGAAATGATGTTTAAAAATGTTTCCCTACGACGCAGGAATTTTTCAAAGTTAGTGTCCGTCACAGCGTACATAATCACTTTAAGGGTTAACGTATGTGAACCCATTTCGAAACACTTTCACTCCCCCTCTTTGAGTCTTCAATAATTTCACTACGTTTTCTGACATAATTACAATATTGATAACAATTTTTACTCAGTTTTACACACAATGTTCACGTAACACGTAAATACAGGGTGTCCGGTGGCAGAATTCGTTTTTAAAATCTAAATTTCTCCGTAACGGCTAAGCGTAGGAGTGGGGAGCGGGCGGCGTTGAGTTCGTCAATCGTGCGGGTTTTTTAGTCACGATGCCGCGGTGGTCGGATGAACAACGTGCGTTCGTAATTGAAGCGTATTTCAAGGCTTATGATTAGTGATAGATAGTATTAAAAAATTGTTAGCGCTACCCTCATTTAAGAAAAAATCCAGCGCGGTGCGCTGCATTGATAAACTGTAGGCGAGTTGTCCATTAGATATTACATACATAGTGCAAACGTCCAATATTTTTAAAAATCATTAGATTGATCGTTAGTTAGTGCGATTAATTTTAGTTTAATAAAAATTATGTAAGTTAAACAGTACTTGAGTCGACCAATATGCATTATGAACATTGGTGAATCGATCGTAGCTATCTCGAAAGTAGTTAAAATAGCTTTAGTTATTATAATATGTAACCTACGATAATGTAGCTTATTGAGCTTATAATTTATCTATCCTTACTGACCTTATTATAACATAGCTAAGGTTAATGTAATTTTATTATGTGTAAGGTGCCTTAGGCCAATGATAAATTAGTTTAGATAGGCTAAGTTACTAGGTTACTTACCTACATTACTATCTTAATTATGATCTGACCTAATTGTTGATGTGATTAAATGAAAATAAAAATACGTTTTCACTATTTATTAAGAAAAACACAGTTATAATATACAAAGTAGTCACCATGTACCTAGTATTTACATACTAGTATAAAAAGGAAATTAGTAGCATAACAAAAAATAAACATAACATAATGTATGTAATAGGTAGGTATCAATCAAGTAAGTAGGTATCATTATTATAATAGGAACTTCCAACAATAAAGGACCATTATAACTTAGTACAACATAGCAGTACGTACTTATAATCTTTGACAAAACTATAGCCTACAAGACAACACTAATAAAACTCTCTCAAAATATAAATTTTTACTTGTAACTAAGCACCATGTAGTGGTGACTATTCATTCATACACCATGAACCTATGTAGCAACTATGACGAAAGTTTTTTGGTATCAATAATAAATTATGTTGTAAAGCGCTACCCCGACTCACACTAGGGCCTTCCTATGTTATTTTATTATATTATAACCATAAACAAAGGAATTTTGGAAAATCAATTGGGCAGTTTGTGATATTTTTCGTAAGCTTTTTGGTGTCTCTGTTATAGGTTTTATTTTATATAGTTTACGCAAAAAGCGCGAAATATGAATTTGGTGGCCACCAAGAGCAAATTTGCATCTCTGCATAAATTATACAAAACAAAACCGTTACAGAGGCATTAAATAGCTTATGATAGATATTGCAAACTGCCCAATGGATTATGGAAATTCCTTTGTCGCCGCCACCTATTTGATCTAATAATAATTAATATTATTAGATAAAATAGGTGGCGGCGATATTCAACACACAATAATCAGTCACAAAGTAAGAAAAAAAGGGAAGGATGGTTTAAGGAACAATTATTACTTAAGGGCCTACCCTTAAGCCGCCTAGGGCCTTCCTTTACCTATAAAGGAACTATTAATTATTATTACTCACTGGTCTTATAAACGATATGTCTTACTGTTAAAGCTCAGCACTTCAAACAAATCGACGGATATAACTACAGGTCAATTGTTTACAACGTCTAGCATTTTCAGCTAATTGAGATCTTGAGATTGACCAATGCTGGTTGGAGATGTGCCAGCTTCTCCATCATTGTGTTCAGTTCTTCACAGTACACATCTGCAGTAATGCTCAACCCGTTTGGTAAGAAGCTGTGATGAATCACACTGGCGCTAGACCACCAAACAGTGACCATCACTTTTCTAGGGGTGAGTTTTTTTGGAGTGTTTAGGTGGGAACCAGGACCCAACCAACTTGCTGAGCGCTTGCGGTTATCAAACAGAATCCATTTTTCATCGCAGGTAACAATGCGGTTCAAAATTCCTTCATTTGTGTGTCTGTTGAGCAGTGCAAGGCACGTCTCGACGCGTACTTCGCGCTGGCGATCATTGAGTTCGTGGGGCACCCATTTGTCAAGCTTTTTTACCTTGCCAATTTGACGCGAATGGACCAATATTGTTTTGACGCTAACGTCGAAACCTGTTGCTAATTCAGCCGTAGATTGTGTATCATCAGCTTCCACAATCGCCTTTAATTCGTCATTGTCGACCAAAGTCTTCGGACGAACGCGAGGTTCATTTTTCAGGTCGAAATTCCCAGAACGGAAGCGAGCGAACCAATAACAGGTGGTGCGTTGGTTTGTAGTGTAAGCTCCGTAAACGTCGTTGATGTTGCGTGCCGCTTGTGCTGCGTTGCTGCCACGACGGTACTCATATTCCATAATTACTCGAATTTTTAACGTATCTCATCATATTTCGACATGGCCGCAGTGCACGCCTAGGGCAATAAAAAATTTTGCCAAACTCCTAATTGTTTTTTTTTTCGTTTTGTAAACCTCGGAAATTCTGAGTGTGCACTGTGTATTTTCAATTCTCTTTGATTATTTATATCATATCATGCAACGGCCCCCCGCACGAAAGCGCAGTAATCTTCGCCAAAAGGACCGCCTTTTGGCGATATTACATGCCATTATGGAAATGGTGCGAGGTAAGTAAAATCTATCTCTCTATGCCTCTTATTTCACTGATAAAAGCTTTTAACCCTAGCTCACTAAACATATTTTCGAGTTACTCAGTCACTAAACATTAGTCGTTCTGACTAACAAAATAAAACGCTAATATTTTACTTGACGTACGTAATGCGTACGCACAGGGTGCTAAAACACTAAATTAGGAAGGTACTGCGCGTGGCGGGGGTGGGGTAGTGTCGGGAACATACCTAAACAGCGAATGCGCGGGAACCGTGTCGCCTGTGAGACTAATGTTTAGTGATCTAGGGTTAAGAGCATATTTGTACTTTCTGTATTCGAATTTTGCTCCACTCATATGTTTTACCTTTATTTTTTATATGGCAACTCTCATTAAATAGGTAAAAATAAAAAAAACTTATTTTTAAGAATATATACATATTTTTAAAATATTTATTTTTTTACACAAAAAGTTAGTTTCATTGCTTTTAAACGTATATTTTAATGACAATGAGTCAGTTTTACTGCAAATCTTTGTGTTAAGCATGGATGTCTTTTTAAGAAACTTTACACCCACTCCGGACCTGGACAATTATCTTTGAATTTTAAAACTTTCCTGCTAATTTTCTTCAAATATGTTCGAATCACGATGCGAATATCGAAAACTGTCAATGGAAAACCGCAGTCGCTTAGTCTTAGTATACAATCCTCGAATTTGGCTTCTTCAACTGTAAATGTTGTTGGAGCGCCTCGTGGCCGATATGGCACTTTAGTTCGTTGGAGCCTGATATTATTAATAAATAGTTCTTCGTGGGATGTCATATTTTTCTTTTAAATTTAAATTTAAAAATTTGCTTATAATTACAATTGATCATCTTTCTATGTATGTAAGTAAATAATAAATGAAACAATTTACCACCTCAAGTTAGGAAAAACCATCTACTGAGGCCGACCCAATGATCTCCAGGACTTTGTTGTCCTCGTGAATTAGGTCTGGCCCAGCAGGTCCACCTCCCGTGCCATTAATGGCGGATCTGACCCTCCTTGCCCTTGCCTTCGTTTTCAGCACCCAGTTGTTCCATATCTATGAAATAAAATAGGCAGTTAAATTATAATGCTAATAAGTACCAATATTTTGTGTATCTACATCGAAGATAATGACTGAGGGCAAGTGAATAACATTCGTTTTAACATTGAGTACATTTACATAAGTACCTGTTTTTTTATGTTACCTAACTGTTTTTTCATGTTTTTACTCATTTACCTGAAGCAAATTTACGGTCAACATATTTATGTATCGACCACTTTGAAGAAAAATATATACGAGAGACTGGACATAGAAAAGTTCTCCGAAGAGTGGCCGTTCCACAAGATTATCGGGCTCCTGAAGAACAAGATCCCAGTCCTCAAGGGAATGCTTCCACAGGTACTTAGTTTTTGTAATTTATTATTATCTTATTATTTTTAAATAAGGTACAACACACACACACACACAGGACATAGAGTTGAGTTTTTTTTTACATTGTAAAAAGTAAAAAATTACCTATAATATATTTTTTTTACTATAAATATATATGGAATAATAATCCTATTATTCCCAAAATTCCCCACGGCCAGGTTATTTCCTTCTTGACTTATTAATTGATTATTTATTTGTAGCCCATGACAGTAGGTAAAAGAAACAAGATCGGTTGACAAAATTTTTTTTTATGAATATCAATTGCTTTTAGGTTCGCCAGAGTTGAAAGTATTGACGCCAAGGAAAGTATACGTCAATAAAAGAAAATTATATTGTGAAGGAATATATACAGAAGATGAACACGGAGATAAAGAAGATACACACTATAGCTGCACACCGAAACGGAAAAAATTGAAAGACACGCCTAAGTGCCGAAAATTAAAAAAAATATTGGTTGATTAAGACGCCTAAGTGAAAAATATAAAAATGTAAAATTAAAGAATATGGTTAAGGGAAAAAATGTGATTGATATATCCAAACACAAGTTTAGAAGTACATCAAGTAAAATTATAACAAAAATGCAATTAAGAAAATCTAAAAAAAATGGTCAACTCAGGAAAGAAATTTTTTATATTATTATAAATCATCTGCTGCTTATAAATTGATGATCAATTCGGGTATAATATTAGCAGCACCATCAACAATACAACGTTGGCTGCAGGAAACAAATTGTCTGCCAGGACTCAATAAAGAAATATTTGAAAATATCAAAAATAAATTTGCAGATAAACCAATTAAGTAGAGGTGCTGTATGTTTTGATGAAATTAGTATAATGGTTGATTTAGAATATAAAAATAAATATGATTTAATAGAAGGATATGAAGATTTTGGTGATAGTGATCGAAGTAATAAAGAAGCCAAATACGCATTAGTATTTATTGCAAGAGAGTATTCAGAGTGATTTTTTTAAATGGGACAGTATGGGGAAATCCGAATCTAAAGGAGATAGAGGAAAAGTGTCTAAGGAGACATTAGGTGTTTTTTTATGTAAACAAATTTGGCTCGTTCAAATTTGTGGTCAAGCGTGAGTTGTTCTTAAAAAATGATAAAGTTGGTCAATTTTTTTTGACGCGGATCGACTCTGTTTCATGTAAGGATTATTTCATTGTTTGGAAAGAAAAAAATCTGAACAGCAGAAGTTGGTCAAATTTAATGAAAACTAATCTTCATACAGTTGCAGTATTCGCCTTTTAATATTGTTACAAGTGCCTAGGCGTGTAAAAAAATATTTAAAATTATTCCATTTTTAAATTTTGATAATCGATAAGAGCTCCAGATGATTCAAGAGAAGAACATTTTTTTTAATCTTCGTAAACATCATGGCAACCGATAGTCTTGAAATTATAAAAAAAAGAATTCAAATTTGGAACGTAAGTTATTTCTGCAGCTGTGATTTTGTTTCCAATCAGTTCATGCTTGTAATTTTATTCATCATGGCGTTAACTAATTCACATAAAGTTGATTTGATTGAGGCGTATTTTCTGAATTATCGCAGTAGAGATAATGCACTTAAGTGGTATCAAGAACGCTATCCTGACCGTGTAGTACCGAATCGCAAGATATTTGATAGTTTAATAAAGAACCTAAGACAGGAAGGCTGTTTCAAGCCTAAGCGTAAAAGGCCGACAATAGTCAATAGTGAGTTTATAACTATTGCCGTATTGGGATATTTTGAAGCATACCCAAAAGCTTCGTTACGGGAAGCAGCTGAAACTATCGGTATTCATAAATCAACTGTAAGGAAGATATTGAAGGCTCATAAATACAAGTGTTACATAGAAGATCGACTTGTACAAGCGTTACTACCTGGAGATAAAGACCGCAGGTTACATTTCTGTAATTGGTATGTGGCTCAGACTATTAGAAATAGATGTTTTCCTAATTTTATTATTTGGACTGATGAATGCAACTTTTCGAACAATGGCATGTACAACAGGAGAAATAACCATTACTGGTCAAAAATAAATCCGCTAAGAACTACAGAAACCCACAACCAAATCCGATTTTCTTTTAATTGTTGGTGTGCGATATTACATAACAGAATTTTTGCTATCAAAATTTACCAAGGAACGCTAAATAGTGAAAAATATCAGGAAATATTGAACATGGCTGCAGATTTAGTGGATGAGACTATTAGCTTAAGGAACTTTGGTAAGATAATCTACCAACAAGATGGTGCACCAGCCCACAACAGTAGGGCAAGTAAACTATGTTTGGACGAGCAGTTTCCAAACCGTTGGATGGGTACATATGGGCCGATAAAGTGGCCCCCACGATCGCCCGACTTAACGCCATTAGATTTTTTCTTATGGGGTTACCTTAAGGGTCGAATTTATGTATCCCGATACAACTCCGTACAAGAATTAAAAGATGCTGTTTACAACACTTTAAACACAATTCACCATAAGTCTCTGTTAAATGCAACTAGAAGTGTCTTGAAGCGTGCTCGTACCTGCATAAGACAAGACGGCGGCCACATCGAACATTTACTCAAGTAATAAACCAACTGTATGAAGATTAGTTTTCATTAAATTTGACCAACTTCTGCTGTTCAGATTTTTTTCTTTCCGAACAATGAAATAATCCTTACATGCAACAGAGTCGATCCACGTCAAAAAAAAAATTGACCAACTTTATCATTTTTTAAGAACAACTCACGCTTGACCACAAATTTGAACGAGCCAAATTTGTTTACATAAAAAAACACCTAATGTCTTCTTAGACACTTTTCCTCTATCTCCTTTAGATTCGGATTTCCCCATACTGTCCCATTTAAAAAAATTACTCTGTATATGCAAATTGGAAAATTCCGATTGCTTATTTTTTATTTGGAAAAACTGTTGATTCTGATAAATTAAAAGTAATTGTTGATTCTGTGATTAACAAATTATTTGAAAACGGGTGATTACCCAAAGTTACTGTATGTGATCAGGTGACTACAAATGTTAAGGTGATTAAAAGTTTAGGTGCATGTGTTGATTTTCCTTTTTATTTTATAAATAGGCATAAAATGTATTCCATTTATGACGCTCCAGATTTGATTAAAAATATCAGGAATAATTTAATTAATAATGATTTTCATTTAAATGGAAACCGAATTTCATTTAAAGACGTAATAAATGTTTATGATATAGATAAAAAAATAAAAGTAAAGCATTACACAAACTGACGCCAATGCATATCAATCCAAATAATTTTCAAAAAATTAAAGTCAAATTAGCCACCCAGATTCTAAGTAATTCAGTAGCAGGAGCAATCAAGACATCAGTAGAAAGCGGAGAGTTAATCAGTAACACGGCAAAACATACAGCTGATTTTGTACAATCGTGCAATGATTTATTTGATTCTCTTAATTCTAAAAATAAGTTTGATCGAAATCCATATAGATGTGCAATCACTTCCAATCAGAATACTTTAGTAAATAAAATGTTGATTAAAGGCAAAGTAATCTTTACTAATTTAAAGAATATATCATATAATAAAAATAATGAAATAAGAATGACCCGCCCTCCATGTTTTGATGGGATGATTCAAACGATTAATACAATTAAACAACTCGCCACTGAAGAAATCGAATCAGGCTCCGTCAAATTTATAATCACTTGTCGATTAAATCAAGATGTGATTGAAAATTTATTTGGAATTTATAGAATCAAAGGAGGCTGTAATAAAAACCCAACATCAAAATCATTAAGATCTATGTTTCGATCAAATTTACTTAATAATTTAATGAAATTTGATCAAACGAATTGCGAATCTGATCAAGCAATTTTTGTATCCACCCAACAGAATACACAAAATTCCAGCCCGAAGCCAACATCTGCATCATCAATAATACAAGATGTTGCAGACGATAGGGTTGGCATATCATCAGTGGCTCTGCCAAGTTCTTCGGGCACATCACCATCAGAAAGTTCCTTGGGAACAATCATTAATTGTTCCCAAGGAACTTTCTGATGGTGAATTACTTTGGAAATTTGTTCTGTTGTGTATTTTGCTGGTTGGTTAGGTAAATCATGTATTGATAAATTTGATTGTTCTGATTGTAAGAAAATTTTATTGAATAATGAGGTTGATTTAACCAATAAAAAACAATTATTGTTGATTAATAAAACATACTCAAATATAGTAACCCCCACGCTAAAATCTCCAACGAATTATTTAAATCAATTAGTTAATAGGGTATTAGATTGTTACAGTGAGCACATTGATGATTTGTACAAAATTAATTTAGTAGCCGGTTTAATGAATAGGATTAAGACAGAAATAAACTTCTCCGGTGATTACCATGATCTTGTAGGATACCTAGGATACCTAAATTACCTACACATGCGTACATACGACAAGGTGACTGCAGGCAGCGAGCGCGTTCGCGTCCACGCCACCACTGATGGGCCCACGCCTCTGCGTTCGATATATTTACGTTGGTTGGCTGTCCCGCTCGCACACACTAGCGCTGTCTCACATAGTTTGCTCCTCGCTAGACCGCTTATGGAAGGATGTAAATTATAATAAGTAAACGACTGATTCTTCAATAAAACACAGTTTAAATTCATTTGACTTTTCTTCTAAAAACTAAGTGAAAGGAAGCTAGGACCCTTCCCTACAATGGTGACCCCGACAGAAGGTACTCCGGTATTGGGAGCGGACATCTCCCCAGTGTCCATTCAGTCCAGGATCCTGCCTTTTTGGAGAGAATACCCAAGATTATGGTTTGCGCAGTTTGAAGCTCTCATCGAACCGTCGAAGATAGGAGACGACCACAAGTTCCGCTACGTGCTAAGTGTTCTACAGCAATGTGACATACAACAAATCGGTGATATCCTCATGAACCCGCCAGCTACTGGAAAATACCTAGCGCTGAAGAATAGACTATTATCCGTCTACCAGGAGTCCGAAGCCAAACAACTACAGAAGCTTCTGAGTGGTCAAGAATTGGGAGATCAAAAACCTAGCCAGCTACTGCGAAGGATGAGAGACCTAGGAGGCACTATGGTTCAAGATGACGCCTTAAAAGTACTCTGGCTCAACCAACTACCACAGGCAGTTCGAGCAGTTTTGTCAGTAAACGAAGAGTCATCACTGAACACATTAGCTTCGATGGCAGACAAGATGACAGAACACATGGAACCCCAGATCGCCGCCGTATCAGCATCATCATCATCATCAGCGCATTGTTCCAGCAACGATCCACATATAGAGCTGATATCAAAACAAATTGAGAAACTTACATTAGAAATTGCAGAATTGCGAGGAAGAAGCAACTTTCGTCAATCAAACAGATGGCGCGGCCGCTCTCGTTCAAAATCAGCCAATAGGAGCGGAAGAAAGCCGACGGACCCAGATTGGTTATGCCGCTACCACTACCGTTTTAGAAAGCAAGCAAGAAGATGCGAATCCCCTTGTGCGTGGAAGAAACTACAAACACCGTCGGAAAACTAGAACAGGCATCGAGTACGACGGGCATCGGTGTCGACACGTATAAAATGAACCGTCTAAGCGTCACTGACCGACAAAGTGGTGAACGCTTTCTCATCGATACGGGCGCCGAAATATCAGTCATCGCAGTGAGAATGAAGAAACCTACACCTACAGAATTCAAGCTCTACGCGGCAAACGGAAGTTGCATACATACCTACGGAGAGAAGACATTTCAGTTGAACTTGGGCCTACGCCGGAATTATACATGGACCTTCGTCATTGCCGACGTCAAAAGATCTATCATTGGAGCGGATTTCCTACGTCATCACAATATTCTAGTGGACCTACGAGGAGGAAGATTGATCGACGGGCTGACCAAGCTATCTATCAAGACACTCACTACGTACTCCGACGAAGCATCCATTCACATCATCCACGAGAAACATCCCTACGTCGACATTTTGAAGCAATATCCGGACATTCAGAAACCTATGTCATTGAAGAAGCCGCCGCCGCATGACGTCACGCATCACATCGAGACCACCGGACCTCCCATACACGTCCGACCACGACCTTTACCACCGGACAAATACATCGAAGCGAAGAAGGAATTCGAGCGCTTGGCGGAGATGGGCATATGTCAACCGTCTAGCAGCCCTTGGGCCAGCCCTATGCACATTGTCAAGAAGAAGAATGGACAGCTACGAGTCTGCGGGGATTATCGACGCCTCAACGCTATGACGATCCCCGACCGCTACCCAATCCCACGAATTCAAGACTTCACATTCAGACTACACGGGAAGAAAATATTTTCAAAAATCGACATACAGAAAGCCTACTATTGGATACCGATGAACAGCAAAGAAGACGTCCAGAAAAGCGCCATAACCACGCCCTTCGGTCTATGGGAATTTAAGTCTATGACCATGGGCCTTAGAAACTGTGCACAGACATTCCAACGCTTCATGCATCGTGTACTACGTGGCCTGGACGAGTTCACATTCTCCTACGTCGACGACCTCCTGGTATTCTCATCGGACGACCAAGAACACAAGAAACATCTACATGAAGTTTTCAAGCGCCTCACAGAATACGGTTTGAGCATCAACACGGACAAGTGCGAGTTTGGAAAAAGGATTCTCAATTTCCTCGGCTACAAAATATCAGAAGAAGGAATACAACCGCCAGAAGACAAGACAGAAGCTATAGCCACGTTCCCGAAACCAAAAACAATCGATGAATTAAGAAGATTTCTGGGAATGTTAAACTTCTACCGAGACACCCTACCTAAACAAGCGGAACTACAACGAGAACTTAACAAGTATCTACACAATACTAAGAAGAAGGACAAGACACCAATCATATGGACACCAGAAGCAGAAGAAGCATACAAACAATGTCGCGACAGCATCAAAGAAGCGGCTACATTGGCGTATCCTGTTCCTGGAGCACCGTTATACATCATGACAGACGCCTCCGACAAATGCATGGGTGCCGTTCTACAACAGAAGCATGAAAACACGTGGATACCAATAGCATTCTACTCGAAGACCCTCAGCGAAGCTCAGCAAAAATACAGCGTGTATGATCGCGAACTCCTAGCGATATACACCGCCGTAAAACATTTCCGACGCTACATCGAAGGAATCGACGTGGTTATATTCACCGATCACAGACCACTTACGTACGCCTTGAAGAAAGCTCCGAGCAACAACGACACTCCAAGAAGAGAAAGACAGCTACAATTTATAAGCCAGTTTTGCACCGAAATCAAGTACATAAAGGGAGAAAACAACATAATAGCCGACGCACTATCGAGAGTAGAAGAAATAACGTGTACTTCAACAATCAACTATAATCAATTGGCGAAGGATCAACAAGAAGACGAAGAACTGAAGAAACTGAAAAACAAAATTCATTTAAAGTTTGCTATGAAAAATCTACCAGGCGTTCTTCTACCAATAACATGTGAGATGACTACAGGACGAGCACGGCCATACCTACCTACTCCGCATCGAGAAACAGCATTCAAAGCACTTCACGAACTATGCCACCCTGGGATTAGAAGCACAAGAAAACAGATTGCATCACGATACTTTTGGCCACGGATGAACACAGATATCGGACAATGGACAAAGAATTGTTTGAAATGTCAGAAGAGTAAAATCACACGTCACACAATCACACCACTGGGGCAATTTCAAGAGGCTGGAAGATTCGACCACATACATGTAGATATCGTCGGTCCCCTACTACCGTCAGAAGAATGCCAGTACATCGTTACAATGATGGATCGACGCACCAAATGGCCGGAAGCAGTCCCAGTAAAAAACATCACCGCAGAAACAATAGCTAGAGCAGTCTACGAACACTGGATTTGTAGATTTGGATGTCCACTGCGAATCACTACGGATCAAGGACGACAGTTCGAGTCTATATTATTTCAAGCCCTAATGAAACGGATGGGAGTGACACGCCTACGTACAACGAGCTACCACCCTCAATCCAATGGACAAATAGAACGCTGGCACCGGACGCTAAAATCAGCACTCATGGCACGCGGAGCAAACATCACATGGACGCGAGAATTACATACCGTTTTACTAGGATTACGCGCTTCACTGCACAAAGATACCTACCTGAGTCCGGCCCTGCTCACATACGGATCAACGCTAAGACTACCTGGAGATTTCTTCATTCCTACAAAATCAAGAGAAAACGAGCAAGAATTTGTCAAGAGAATAACAGAGACGATGGCGACATTATCACCCAGCGGACAGAAGCAAGCACAACATCGAACATTCATTCACAATGACTTGAAAACCTGCACTCACGTATTTCTGCGCGTCGACCACGTTAAGAAGCCACTAACGCCACCATATCAAGGACCGTACAAAGTCATCGCCAGACAAGAAAAATGCTACAAGATACAACTACCTACGCGAACAACAGTCGTGTCAATGGATCGTCTGAAGCCGGCCTACATATACGACAGGGCCAGCGAAGAGCAGGACACATCTACCTCAGCAGCACCAGCACCGACGACAGCAATCCCAGCATCGATTACAGCAATGCCAGCATCGACGGCAGCAACCCCATCCGAAGAACCTTACGTGACGCGCTACGGCAGAGTCGTTCATCGTACTGTACGATTCTCTTGAGGGGGGATGATGTAGGATACCTAGGATACCTAAATTACCTACACATGCGTACATACGACAAGGTGACTGCAGGCAGCGAGCGCGTTCGCGTCCACGCCACCACTGATGGGCCCACGCCTCTGCGTTCGATATATTTACGTTGGTTGGCTGTCCCGCTCGCACACACTAGCGCTGTCTCACATAGTTTGCTCCTCGCTAGACCGCTTATGGAAGGATGTAAATTATAATAAGTAAACGACTGATTCTTCAATAAAACACAGTTTAAATTCATTTGACTTTTCTTCTAAAAACTAAGTGAAAGGAAGCTAGGACCCTTCCCTACAATCTGAATCACTTTGATTATTTGATTAACAAATTATTAGAAGTAAAGATTCATGATTATTGTAAAAATCTTTTTTGCTTATAACTTCTTTAATTTTAAATTTAGGGCAAAAAGTTATAGAAACATATATGTAGGCAAGGCAATTTGCTACAAATTGTGTTTCGACGATTTTTTTGTAGGACGCATAGATAAACAGATAACAGATAAACAGATAAACATTTTATTCATAATTTGTCAAATTATATGTCACACTTTATAAATGAATTATTTCTAATATAAAATTATAATATCTAATTATAGTAAAAATTCAAAATAAGATTATTCTATATTAATAGTTTAAAAACTCTTCGTACGTATAGAACGCCTTCTCTATGAGCCAGTTTTTTAATTTTAATTTGAAATTATCTACACTCGGTGCGTCCCTAACCTTGTCTGGGAGCTTATTGTAGGTAGCTGGTCCCATTACGTGCGTCAACCTGTCCGATTTGGCCAGTCGTCTTGCCGCAGGCACCAGCCAGCCGACCGCGGCATTGCGAGTGTTGTAGCAGTGCATCTCCGCTTGTTTCGAAAACGAAGAAATGTTTTGACGGACATGCACTGCCACCTGGTAAATGACCATCGATGGGAAGGTCATGATATGTAGCTGAGTAAAGTATGGTCTCACAGATGTTCTCTGCGACACACGTACTTTAGTCCGTACGGCTCTTTTTTGCATTCTGAAGACGCGTTCCCTTTCGGCAGCGCGTCCGAAGAGCTCGGCGCCGTACTGCAACAGTGAGTGTACGGTCGCAAAGTAACACATGCGGACCATATCAGCGGGCACCAGACGAGCCAGCCTGCCCAGCGCGTAGCACGCACTGCCAAGCCGCTTGCACAGCTTATCCACGTGTACCGCCCACGTCAGCCCGCGATCCAGCTCGAACCCGAGGAACGTTGTCGACAACACTTCGTGTATCGAAGTGCCACCAACACACACCGACATGTCCCTGCATGACCGGCCGGAGATTGAAAAGTGAATGAAGTGCGTTTTAGTTATGTTTAGCACGAGGCCATTGCATTGGAACCAAAGTGCCAGTTCTTGTGCTGCGTCATTCAATTTCTTTTCAAGTCCGTCCACAGTCTCCGCTGTGACGATCGCTGCTACGTCATCTGCGTACATAAATATGTCGCTCTTAATTACGGACACAGGAAGGTCGTTGAGCAGCAGCGAGAACAGCAAATTCGAGACGGAAGATCCCTGTGCCACGCCCATCACGGTCGTCAGTGGATCGGACTTAACATCTCCTCATAGTAGTTCTCATAGTTTCCGAGATATCGCGAAAAAGGTGTTTGCTCCTATTTTTCTAGTGTCCAATTTTTCTGTTTTTTAGTGCCCCCCTCATCACTGATGTTACCATCCGCGTTCCTAGCGGTGTCGCCATCACCCTCGCACGAAGACCTGTGTGATAGCTCTGCAGTACCAAGTGCACTCACTGAGGGTCTATCAGTGCGAGCTGCACCATCTCCGGTTAAGGAATTAAATCTAGACTGTAGTCAATATACCCGGAAAACTGTGATATACTCAGATAAGTTGGGTGCTGGGGTGGGTATTATACTGAGTGACTTACTTGTACAAAATGTAGTCAATCATTGCTATCCAAATTGTAATATAAATATAATTACTGATCGTATTCAGCAAGATAACTCTTTGAATAAAAACACAACTTTAATTGTTCAGCTAGGTGAAAGTTGTGTCAAGCGGTCACAGTTGATAAGGCTAGTTGAGGTAATTCTAGGAAAGATAGAAAATGGACTAGGGAAACTGATTATTTGCTCCTTCCCATATTCTAAGTCATTGACATCAAAACAAAATGAAACTCGATGTCAAAATAACATGATGATGTACAATATGACATGTCGTCATAGTGACGTATTATTCTTTGATACTAATAAATTTATTAGTAAAACTTTTTTGACTAGAGATACAACAATGTACCTTACCAAACAATGTAAATTGATAATTGCTAAATTGTTAGCATATAATATTTTTGATCCCGTTATAAGTAGTATAACGCAGTTACCTGACGAGCCTGTATGTGTAGTTAGTAATAGTACTAATGAGGGCATCAAAGCGACTGTGTCAGTAAATACAAATTTAAACTGATCACATCGACAATGGGAAAGCCAGATACATTTCATATAGTCCATCAGAATATACAAGGCTTACCCAGCAAAGTTCTAGAATTAGAACTATTTTTAAATTATTTAAATGTAGATGTTATGTGCATAACAGAACACTGGATTGTGAAAAATCAGTTACTTCCTTTTTATCATAACTATTGTCTTGCAAGTTCCTATAAAAGAAAAACTGCAATACGTGGTGGCTCTCTGATTATAGTTAAAAATAGTATTAAATGTAAAGAACGGAAAGATATTGTTAAACTTAGTATTGAGAGAACTATTGAACTTTCTTGTGTGGAACTGGAGCGACATATCATAGTGTGTGTGTACCGCCCTCCCGACGCAAATCAGGTAGACTTTGAAAGAACTATGGAAGAAGCTATGCTAAAAGTATTTACTTGTAGGAAGGATCTCATTGTTTGTGGCGATTTTAATATAGATATTTTAGCAAATCCTCTCGCTGATAGATTGATAAATTTATTCAAATGCTTTAACTTACAACATCTTTTTAATGATCCGACTAGGGTAACCCTAACTTCTGCCACTTGTTTAGATAATATTTACTGCAGTCAATCTCCAACTAACAAAGCAGTAATTAAGCATTTCAAATCAGACCATTATGGTCAGAGTGTTAATTTTATTAATAATTTGAATGATAAAAAAACAGTTGAGGAATATACCTACAGGCCTATCACAGAGAGCCGTATTAGTAAATTTAAATGTAAAGTAGATCTAGCAGTAGCTAATATACCTTATTCTGATGACCCTAATGGTTTATTTAACAGACTTTTTAATGTTATAAACAAAGAACACAATGAAGTATTCAAACTTAAAACTTGCGCAGTTAGAGATAGGGTCGGGTTTACTGATTGGGCCACTCCCGGCATTTACAGAAGTAGGAATAGGCTATACGATCTATATGGTGCTAGAGAAGCTATGTTACATGACCCTGCATTTCTTTTGTATGTAAATAACTACTCGAAAACATTTAAGAATGTCTGCAACACAGCAAAATGCCTATTTTTGAAGAATAAAATAACAAACTCATCTAATAAAATTAAAGCGACATGGAGACTAATAAATAACGAAACTGGTAAATCAAAGCCACGTAATAGAGAAATAAAGTTAAAAGTTAATAATTCAATTCTTATAAATGAAAAAGATATTGCAGATGCTTTTGATGGATTCTTGGCTGATATCCCTAAAATTTTAACCCGGTCTCTCAATTCCTCAGCTTTAAAGGCGGTTGAATTATTAGAATCATCTGTTGAGAAATGTAAGGAAGTCTTTATCTTTAGTCACGTAAATGGTAATTACATTGTAAAAACTTTTAAATCTATAAACATAAAAAATACTGAGGATCTCTGGGGCATTTCAACGAAAGTACTAAGTTTAATTATTAAGGAAGTGGCTCCCTGCTTGGCCCATATTTTCAATAATTGTGTAGACGCAGGAGTTTTTCCTGATCTTATGAAATGTAGTAAACTGGTTCCTCTTTACAAATCTGGTAGCCATACTGATCCGGCCAATTACAGGCCAATTTCAATACTTCCTGCAATAAGTAAAATTTTCGAAAAAAATATCCTTACTCAGTTGACTTCACACTTCAACCTTAACAGGCTGTTTCATAAAAATCAGTTTGGCTTCACCAAGGGTAGATCGACAACCGATGCTGGCACAGTTCTATTAAATCATATATTAGATGCCTGGGATAAAGCAAAAAACGCTATTGGTGTATTCTGTGACCTTTCTAAGGCTTTTGATTGCGTGGATCATGGTACACTAATTAGGAAGTTGGAACACTATGGAATTAATAACAAGGCACTGGACCTTATGCAATCATATTTAGCTGATAGAGTTCAAAAAGTAGATATTGGTAAAGAAAGATCTAGAGGATCAAAACTTGAACTAGGCGTCCCGCAAGGATCAATATTAGGTCCTTTTTTATTTTTAGTATATGTAAATGATCTTCCATTTTTAGCAAGAGATCTTTGTGATATAGTCTTATTTGCTGATGATACTTCATTGATTTTTAAAGTTGATAGAAATAAATATAACTATGACGATGTAAATAATTCGCTTTCACAAATACTAGATTGGTTCACTGCCAATAACCTACTACTCAATGCTAAAAAGACTAAATGTATAAAATTCATGCTACCGAATGTAAGAGAACTCCCAACAAAAATAATGCTGAAGGATGAGATTGTTCACCTTGTAGACTCTACTGTATTCCTAGGGTTACATATTGATTCTTCTCTTCAATGGAGGTCGCAAATAGAGGCTCTGGCAGGTAGACTTAGTTCAGCAGCTTATGCAGTTCGAACAATAAGATATATTACCAATGAAGACACAGCTAGGTTAGTTTATTTCAGTTACTTCCATAGTATTATGTCTTATGGTATTTTGATTTGGGGACAGGCAGCTGACATCCAGACCATATTTGTTCTTCAAAAAAGGGCGGTACGCGCTATTTATAAATTAAAGCCACGAGATTCTTTGAGGGAATTATTTAAAAACATTAATATTCTGACTGTAATATCGCAATACATCTATGAAAATTTAATGTATACCCACAAAAATAAGGATAGCCTTATGAAAAAGTGTGATGTTCACAATAGAAATACAAGAAACAAGAACAAGTTACACATCCCATCATTTAGATTACACAAGGTAGGGAAATCATTTATGGGCAATAGCGTGCGCTTCTATAATAAGCTTCCATCTGAAGCAACTGAGCTCCCTATTCGTAAATTTAAAAATTACATAAAACTAAATCTCATCAAGAAGGCTTTCTACTCCATAAATGATTATCTCAATGATGTTAATGCTTGGCCAGATGTCGCTCAGTTTCGCACCGACAATAGTATGTAGTAAGTAATTTGTTGTTGTGCATAGCTTTACTTAAATATTGACATGTATCGAATCATATTATATTTAGACTTAAATAGGCAAATAACCATGTATTAGACATATAAGAGATGAACATGCTAGTGGTTTCTTTTCACTTCTTCCACTAGTGGACAAAAAATTGAAGTGAACAGTAAAATAATTGTATTTGATAATAATTTATATATAAAATATGACTTGTCTAAGTGCTTATTTTGTAAGCCTAAAGAAATAAATGATTTTTTACTTTACTTTACTTTACTTTACTTTCCAAGATGGCGGCCGGGGGACAAGGGCGGCTACCCCACAAACTTGGGGTTAAGCTTCTATTGATCCCCACACATGTCCCAAAAATAAAATTGCGTCCTCTAAAAAATGTAAAGCCCATGTAACATTTTAATGGACTAGTGTTTTTAAGATAGGAATTGATTGATGGTTTTAAGATTATCATTATTAACCAATTTAACCAAAAATATTGCAAATAGGTACAAAACTGAAGTCATTTGCAACAGGATATTCACCATGGAGCTTTCTAATATTTCGGCACATTCTAATATGCGCCATGATCACGGAATAACTGAAGACTGAGGAGAATTTTTATTGGCATAGATATCGATCTACTAAAAAAAAAACTTATAACTGCTGTAATCCAAAGGTACAAGAGGTTTATCAATTAAATTAAGCTCAGATATTATTACAAACACTAGCTATAATAGGTTTAGATTGTCTGCACCTGCGTGGTAGGTTAGGTACGGTGCTAACGGACGCCTGCCGCCGCGCCCCACCGCGCCGCGCCGCCCCACCGCCCGCGCGCCGTGCTATGACACTGAACGTGTTAAGTTGGAACCTACCTACTTACATCAAGTAGTTTATTAAAGAGACCAAATTATATGCAATTGCATATTCGCATAAACATTGCATATTTAGCCCTCACTCATCAAATCGATTATTGCTTATTTTACCTAAAATCTTGTCATGATCCATATCTTAGTTAAATGATAATAGAGTATATCGGTTAATAATACAAATATTTGGTTTTATTTTCACTTTCTTATCCTTTTCCCAATCCCTCTAAACACTCTTTTAGAGAAGTTAGATCTCAGGTACAGTACAGATGAGGGAATGTTAACAAATGTTGCTTCGTAATCTCAGGTAGGTTCAGCCATAAGCAAGCACATAGATAGATCATCAGGGATCCATTTTTCATAGAATCATGGGTATTATTGCCTACCTTACCTACCTACCTTCCTCATAAAACTAAGTAAGATTTTCAATTAACTACCATTCTAATAAATTAATTACTAACCTTTCTAAAAAGTACGGTAACAATAATTATTATGATTCAAAACTTTCTTGAAGTCTAGCATAGTAGGTATTATATTATCTGTGTTCAACTCAATGTTAAAAACCGTAATTAGTAGTCGTAGTCTATTTTTTGACTGTTCTAAACAAAATAAGCGAATCTACTTGCTGCCAGATGGAGTCAATGGTCAGTGGATGGATATAACGCATGAGGCGACATCTAGTAAACTCGAACGATAACCTGGTTGGCCCGCTCAAATATCGCCCGAAACACGTCCCATTTCTTACTATGAGATGAGGCATCTGTACAGTATGTATTATATTATCTGTGCTAATGCTAACAATAAAATAAAATAAAAATGTGGATACTTACAGCCATTTAAATGAGCGTTTTACTTTCTTGACGGTGTCGAAGTGATTAACATTGTGATCGAACCTACGTCCCGAATTTATAGACAAATGTTTTAGTCGTTTTAAAGTTCAAAATCGAACATTTTCAAATCGTATAATTTACAATTGCAAAATCTAGCAAATCAGCAGTTTTCGAAGGTACACGTGTATCGCCAAATTAGGGTGTCCAGCGCATTCTTGAGGATTCGTATAAATTTTAACACAGTCAGCTATTATGCACAAACATCTTCTTGTCTCTTATACGACACACACTCAAACATTTGCTGCAATAAAAAAGGCAGACTTCGGGATCAAAGCTATCACTTGCAAAGCAGGGAATACAGCAGCAACACTTTACAACAATAATTATGTAAGTACCTATTTTAATTTATTTCTTACCTATCCACGATATTAATCTTAGGTATATATATTTATATAGGTATATATACTGATGCTTTATTTTTTTATGTGTTAATAAAATAAGTGGTGTTCAATGCAGTGGAAGTGTAATTTTGGACTCTCAAAATCAAAATTGTCAAAGAAATAAACATAGTAATAATTGCGTCCCAAGTTTAAAAAAAAAATGAAGTGTCCCTAGCCATGAGCAAGTGCAAACAGGAAATAGCTACGAATTTCACGTCGGTACAGAAAACTTTTGAAAAACACATGAGCAGCTTAAAAGATAAGGGCTATCAACTGAAAGGAAACATTACCGACAACAAATCGGTCAAAACAATGTTGCACAGACACAGAAATAAATCAATCAAAGTTCCAAAAACTCAATTTAACAATCCGGCTGATATCATTATACCTGAAGAATTTCACAAATATCTATAGGCCGATTATTGCAGCGAAGACGGTAACAGAATAATTATTCTGACTTCAACGGAAATAAAGCACACGGCGACATGGGAAGTACCGAAACAGCAACAAACCTTTTCTTTTATGTACTGTTGAAAAACAAAGAAGGTGAAACGTACAAACAAATGTTCCAACTAATTAAAGATGCTTTGCTGGAATGGTGTCCATCAAAGTGTACATTTGATTTTGAAATCGGAGCGATCAACGCAGCTACGGCGGGTTTTCATGGTGTTGAAGTAAATGGATGCAATTTTCATTTTCAAAAGAATGTAATAAAAAAAGCGACGACTTTACATCTTATGGATCATTAACAAACTGTCAAACATACCAAGATGTGCATGAGCTTGGCGTTTCTGCCTAAAGAAGATATTGAAGATGGATGGCTATTCATAATGGAAAATAGGTAGGTATGTATTCTTCATCTATTAGAACAGGTCGACCGAGATCTAACACATGATATATTTTTTTAGTTTTGACGACGAAGCAGTCACACAGTTTAACGACTATTTCGTAACGCAATGGATGGAATTTCCGAACTTTATCTAGTGTTGCCATGATGAGCGCCATAGAACGAAAACTTGGCAGAAGCTAGGAATGCTAGATTCAACAAATTCATTGGCAGAAACTCTACTTTGTTATTATTTTTGCAAACAATTGCCGAAGACACTTGCCACGATGACATTAAATAAGCCAAGTAAGTTTCATTTTTAAATTAAATAGTAAAATTATACTGTAAGTTTAAATTACGGCAGTTGTTTAATTTGCTTTGCCTATTTTTTGTTACAGCTTCAAACTAAAAAAAAATAGACATTAACTACAAAAAAAAACAAGTATTTACACCGACAGCCAGATACAACTCCATACAGAAGCCTATACCAAAAAAAGCATCACTCTTGGTGATTTTTTTATGAACATCTCATCTTCTTTTTCGATCCAAAAATATAATAATAAAACAAAAAAAAAAACGATTACTAACAATAATTATGTTCTTACAAGTATGATATTTTTTGTTGATTTGTAATTTGTATTCTATTTTATTTTATACTAGCTGCGCCCCACGGCTTCGCCCGCGTGGAAATGTTTCGCGCAACTTTCTTGTATAAAAGTATCCTGTTACTACTTCCAAGAATATGTGTTTCATGATGATCGGTTAAGTCGTTTTTGCGTGAAAGCGTAACAAACAAACTTACTTTCGCATATATAATATTAGTACTGTTACAATTGTTGATTTTATGCGTGTTTTGTTTAATTGTTGATTTGACATTTTTAATCGAAATGATTACACGCAATTCTTAAATTAAAATGAGATTTTTATTTACCAAAATCTTTTCCCTCAAATTATGAATGCCCAGGCTAGCTTTAAGCTTTTTAAGGGCTATGTCCATTAAAGTCTGATGATGATGATGAGCAGAGATCGGAATAGGTAAAATTCCGCATTTTTGTACTTGCATTAAAGTTTCATAACATGGATATGGTTTTTTTCCGGAAAGTTCCGATACTAACCGGATTGAATTAAATATTATATGTACTTAATTAAAGTTGTAATTTAGTCAAAACTACATTTAACATTTAAAGGAAGCGATTGTGAAACGTTTATAGCAAAAAAAAAAATTGGACTTGGAGTGGAACAGCAAAAACTCACCTTCTCTCATTGAAACGCCCACAGAGAGCCGTTTTCAAGGTGTCTTTTTGTAAGCCTTATATGTACCCAACTACCCAGCTGTTTAAGGACTGTTTTAATGTTCTCTCCGTCAGGAAGCTTTTCATACAGGAAACAATCATTCAACAGCACAAAGCAGCTTCACAAATAGAGGTTGCTAAAAAGATACGAAAAAATTAAATTTACGAAACAAAATCCACAAAAACATAATTTGCTCATCGCCACGCACCATTCCTGACACCGTTTCTATACAACAAATTAAATAAAACTGTATCTTAGCATAAAACTGTTAATGATCAAAAAACGTTAAGAGTTTATTTGGATAAATTAGATTATGAAGAGACAGAGCGTTTGCTTTTGATTAGTTCTTAGTATATGGGCAATTCGTTTGTAAATTCGTATAATTATAAGATATATAAGATATTCAACAATCTAGAAAAGCTCAGTGAATGTATTTACGTATATCAAATCATTAATCGTAAGATTATCGCAAACCAAAAAAAATACATTATTAAGACAACCTATATGCACTGACAGATTACCCATTTTTAGTCGGAAATAGGAGCCCTAACATCTTTATACAAGTATATCTTAGTAAGAGTTAGATATCATTATCCTCTGATAGCAAAGGTTAATCCGAAGTACGTACACACATATATTTATACCATAAGATAAGTTTATATGTTAAATAAATTTAACTAATTTAACGAAGTTATGTTAAGCATGGTACCTAATATTACATTTTACTTGGGACTATAATTTTAAGTATAATATAAATATAGTGGCTTTTTGAGATCGGAGTGGATCGCGACATCCGAAACCATGAGTTAGACAAAAGTCGTGAAAGGGTATTTTTGAGAAAATAAAAACTATATTTATTTTTAAAATTTTGCGGATCTTTTTCATAAATTGTACACAATGAACAAATGTTTTATCGATGATAAACTCTATTAAAATACCGGCTAAGTATCCTCGATAGCGGCAAGTACACCAGTTGTTCGAAATTATTATTTCAAATTTTTACATATTGATGCTTGGTAGGGTTTTGAAACTAAAATTGTAAAGTGTTTATTTTGGCTATATATATATCCTTTCTTTTTCAATAACTAAAATAAATCGTATATAAAGCAATCTGTTCAATGTCTTGCATAAGGAAATGCGTTAAAACTTAAAAGAATTTTGATTTCATATAATTTGAGATCGTGGCATCCTTTCACTCGACTTTTTAAACTCTCGGTTTTGGAACTGGCCATCTACTCTCCTCTCAATGTATAGCTTCATCAATAATTTTTGCATAAATGTGAGAACTTACAAATGTGACCTTCTGTATTGGTAAAGATAAGAGTGTTTTGAAGATGAAGTAGTCAGGCACACAATTCAACCATTCAAATCCTTATCGGTAGTTTGTTAACATTCCTACGTATATTTCGTATTTGAAGTTTTGGTGCCTATAAAATTAACCATTTATGTGTAAGATATAGCGCAATATAGAAAATTTGCCAGATTAAAGGTTAAGGTTCTCTCCTAAAAATACCTCAACTAAATCTTATTTGAAATAAAAATTGATGAAGTTGATTAAGTTATCATACGCAAGGGTTGTCATAATGGGAAATAAAATAGTTGTGATTAATATGATTATTATGTAATAAATTAAGTACAATATTAATAAACAACCTAGAAATAACTATAATGCTTACTAATTAAATGTCAACAATGAGGGTAAACAGGTGAGCAAAAAGTTTTTCATGGCCACATTAGATATTAATGATCGCGTCATAAGAACGGTATTGCAAAAGAAAGATGCTGGGTTTGTTGAAATAGATAAAAAAGGTAAGCACGGCCAACATCGCAAAATAGACGAATCGATCAAACAAGCAATCAGACATCACATCAATTCTATACCGTGCATCGAAAATCACTACATAAGAAAAAAATCGAGCCGGAAGTTCATCGATCGTGGTAAATGCATAACAGACCTACACGCAGACTTCAAGAAACAATGTTTGGAGCTAGGAGTTCCTGCGGCACATTACGAGACGTATGCTAAAATTTTCAATAATGAATTTAATATAAGCTTCTTTATTCCTAAAAAAGACCGCTGCGAATTATGTGTCAGTTATGCAGATGATGCCGGCAAAGAGAAATTACGCGAAAAGTATACAACGCACTTATAAGTGTAATAATATTTCTTTACTTATAAATAAGTAAAGAAAAGCTCCAGACTAGAAAAAGATAACAATAAGTCTAAAGTATCCACTGACTACATAGTTACCGTTTACAAAATACCCTCTTAAGACCGTCGGTGCACATAATATGTGGACTTTTAATTTATTCAAGTTGAGACTAGTAGCGACATCTTTTGACAGCTGCTAGTACTAGAAGGAGTTACAATATCTTATAGAGTTTCAGTTGATGTCAATAGGTGGCCTCGCGGAGATAGTTTGTCGAATGATTTTTTCATTTGAATTTGTTCGTTTGAATTTTTTTCAAGTGACAGCTACTTGCAATCTTAGAATTTCGATAAAAAAGTACAATTGTTCAGTTTAGTTTCGATTTTTTTGTTGAGTTTTGTTCCTGAATTATTGGACTAACGTATGAAAGGTAAGTTTTATGTTCGTTTGAATTTTTTTTGGTGTAATTGTTGTTGTCGCGACGGATCGCGAATTGTTCATAATTATAATCAAACTATCTTCAAACCAACTTGATAAATTGACAGCTTTAGATTTGTAGTAATTTGCTCTATGGAAGGACTGCTCCAATTGTTTATGGCTAATCCATGAAAAGATGGCGTCAATTGTCTAATCTTTGTGTGTGATTTGTACACGTGGCATTGTTATTTGAAATAGTATAAAATGTGTAAAGATGTGATTCAGTCCATTCTACAACACGAGGAAACTGATTGCTGTTGGAGCAACGGATTATCTTTGCAAGCTAAGTAGACTTAATAATCTAAGTAGACTTAGACCTAAGTGGTATAGAGACTAAGACTTAGAGATTTGAGTGAAAGAAATATTTCACCTAATATAAACTGAATCATTATAATACCATTTATTGTAATCTATATTTGGGGTTTCCCAACTGATAATGTGACTGTTTGATTATTGTATATGTTCATATTGAAAGGCTTCAAGATATCTCGAAGATTTCACCAGTAGCTCTGGGATTCCTGAGTGTGGTCCAGAGGCCGAGGTGGCCGACCAGACAGGTCCTCATTAAGGATCAAATAGTCACTAAGAAAGGGATCCTAAGGTATCCAGTCAAAGGTGCCTTCACATTACACCTCACAGCGATGTCGTTCATTGTGAGGGGTACAATAGGCACCTCGGTGGACATACTAGAAATCACTGATGGTATCAGGTCGCAGGACCTAGCTGTCACCAGAGAGCCGGTCGCAGGACCGTGCTGTCATCAGAAAACCGGTCGCAGGACCGAGCGGTCACCAGAGAATTATCTTTCAAGAAAGAGAGATAATTGCCCCGACCAGCCTTAGGATAGACTTGTCACCTAGGGGTTAATCTACAGTGTCGTCGTATACTGTATAATACTAGTTTATAATATAAAATTGTCCTATTATAAATTCAGCTATAATTAGATTATTCTTTAGTTTAAGAATATGTCTCTTAGTGATTTTACACAGAGTAAAATCATAGTGTAATAAATTTACAGATGGTGCAAATAATCCTAATTCACAATAAATAAGCGAAGCAGAGAGATAAATGAAATTAAAGAGAGTTGCTGAAACAGAGATGATTTAATTCTAATTCAAGACTAAATGAAGGTAAGAAAGTAATGATATTTCTTCTACACCAAACAAATCGCTAACGTAGGTACGCTGCATAATGTTATATATCTGAATACATCCCAGAATACTATTCTGTGTGCAAACATATCTTTAGGAAACAATCAATATGCACAAAGGTAATGTTATGTGGGTATAGGCGTTCGCGACAGTTGTCTTGTTTTTTTGGTACACATATGTGTACTTCAGGGCTAAAGATTAGTTTTGTATAATGTATGACCGTTTTTCAGCTCGAATATGGACGAACGGGCGATTGAGGAAATCCTGAATGACAGCGACTTTGACTTTTCTGGAGACGACGATGATGAAGAGTACTTGCCGCCAGATGTCTTGAGAGCTGTTCAAGAGTCTGAAGAAGCGGAAAAGGCGAAGATGAAGATACACGTGAAGACGCGAGACAAGATGACGAAAACACTGAAGAAGTAAGTCGAAGTACATCACGATCACTGTGGCGGAAGAACGTAATGCCTTTCCGTGGGTCTGATATTGCAGATGACGTGCTAATTTCGCAGGGAAGTGCAGACATTAATGTTTTGTACTGTTTTTTTGAGTATTTGGGGCCAGACTTTTGGGAATTACTAGCTGAACAGAGCAACCTGTATTCAGCTCAAAAAAGGAATCTAAAATCAATAGATACAAATGCTATTGAAATGATCCACTTTGCTGGCGTGCAACTGATGATGGGCACCCTCAAATATCTTCAAGGAAAGCTCTACTGGAGTAGAGATCTTTGCGTACCTACAGTGGGTGGCCATATTATTAGGGACAGTACTGAAATTTTAGTTTTTTTAGTTTAATTTAATTTCTCTAATAAATTATTAGTTTTAGGTCTCGTATGTTTTTTTGATTTTTATCTATATTCTATTGGGGCCATAAAAACAACAAAATAACATGGATAAGTAATATATTTATTTTTATAGGGGTAATAATATGACTGACAAAAATGTATACGATAAATTTCAATATTTGGTGATACCTCCCTTTGCTGAAATAAGAGCTTCTATGCGCCGGGGCATGCTCTCAATACACGCCTTTGCGTTCTTCAGGAGTTCAGGGTTGTGATGCCATTCTCTGATGAGAGTTTCTATTAGCTGGCGCTTGGTGGTGATCACCTCTTTTGCAATCGCCCGTTTGGTGAGTTCCCACATGTTTTCAATAGGGTTCATGTCTGGTGAATTCCCTGGCCAAGGCAAAACAGTGATATTTTTTTCAGCCAAGAATGCAGTAACACTCCTGGCTTTGTGGCATGGTGCCGAGTCATGCATAAAAATATAGTCGTCATCATCAGGGTACCATTCTTCGACCTGCGGCAGTAATCGGGTTTCCAATACTTTCTTGTACTGGTCTTGCCTCATGGTCCCTTCTACGATGTACAGGCGCCCCTTGCCTTTGGCTGAGATCACAGACCACACCATGACACTCACTGGATGTTTAACCCTCTCTACAAGGCAATCTGCATGGAATTGTTCTCCCGGGCGCCGCCTGACAAAAGAACTTTTGTCAACCAAAATTTGGAATGTTGATTCATCGGAGAAGCATACCTGTAAAATATTAGAATTATTAGTAGAAAGTCATTAATTCTGAATTGTACTATTCAAAAAACCTGCCCTTACTCGATTCCAGTCTGCGACAGTCATATTTCGGTGCTGTCTAGCCCACTGCAGTCGTTTCTTTATCATAGCGTCGGTGAGGCGTGGTTTTTTGGTAGGCCGACGACCTATCAGGTTCTCTTCAACCAACCGCCTGCGCATTGTCCTTTCCGAAATCTTTACACCCTCGTCGTTCATCATTGTAGTCAAACGGGCAACGCTCTTTTTACGATTTTCGAGGCAGATGTCCCTTATTTTGCGATCGGTACGAGGAGTGGTAATCCTTTTCCTGCCACATTTTCCTACACGACATGCTTCTAGAGGTTTTTTATCGTCGATTTTAATTTTAATTCGGTTGACAACAGACTTTGAAACGCCCGCAATAGTTGCTACTTCTCTCTGGGAATGTGTGGAATGCAATAATAATGTCTGTATCGCTCTACATTTTCTTGGAGACGTGTCTGAAGCCTTGCCCATCCTAAAAAATAAGAAACTTGGGGTCATGTCGTTAAACTTTTATTAAAATTTAATTCGAAGATAAAACATAGCCAAAATGTTATAATACGAAGCATTACTTACCTTTTGATTATGTTAGACACAAAAATCAAATAAAAAGTTGTGAAAAACAAATAGGCAATATAAAAACGACAATACCAAAAAACCGCGCTTTTTAACGAAGAATGACCGAATAAGAAGAAACGTCACATAATTGACAAATTACGTACATGTCCTGTGTTGCCACTCGTCAAAAACACTAATAATGATACCAGAAGCAAAATAAAATAAAATAACCCCCTAAACATGAGTTTTATAATTCAAATAAATGTTATAAAGTAGGAATCACTTAGATATGAGCACTGTCCCTAATAATATGGCCACCCACTGTATAGTTAGGGATACAATCAGACGTGATCGTTTTTTTGAGCTCTGGAACTATCTGCACTTAGTGGACGTAAACCAGCCAAATGCGAATGATAAGCTGTGGAAAATCAGGCCTCTGATAGACCCCATTCTGAGAAAATGTCAGTTTGCCACGCTCCAAACATATGTCAATCGACGAGCAAATGATACCATTTTCCGGACGCTGTAAATACCGCCAATACATGCCAGCTAAACCAAATCCACTTGGCTTGAAGAACTTTGTGCTGGCTGCCCGAGATGGGCTGGTATTGGATTTTGAAATCTATGTTGGTAAGGATACATTACCTAATGGTGTAATGAAAAATCTAGGACTAGGAGCGGGTATCGTGGGAAAACTTTGTCGCACAATTGACGGTAGCTGTGTTTTGTACACCGATAGATTCTTTACGAGTCTGAAGCTGGCAGAACTTTTGCTGGAAAAAAATTGCGGCATTTTTCTAACCGGTACTGCAATGCCAAATAGGATTGGACCAGTAGCGAAGAAACTGAAGAACGACAAGGCATTAGAAAGAGGATAGTGGGATGAAAAAGTAAGAGACGACGAAAATGTATGTGTCGTTAAATGGATGGACACAAAGGCCGTTACCATGTTGTCTACATGTTCGGGGAGCGCTCCAGCACGGTGGTGTAAGAAGGAACAGCGGAAAATAAACGTAGCCCGGCCAGCAGCAGTCAGAAATTACAACAGCTGCATGGGTGGAATAGATTTGTGCGACAGAATAATTGCTTACTACCGAAGTGCAATGCGAACAAGAAAGTGGACGGTAAGAACTTTTTGCCATCTTCTTGATTTGGTTGTAGTCAATTGCTGGATCATGTACACCCGCTGTTGCTCCGAAGAAGATGTCGAACGAAAAGACAAGATAGGCTTACTCCAATACAGACTGAATTTGGCCAAAGCGATGATGAAGTATAGCGGCGGAAGAGTTGAACCCAACTTTTTGCTTCCTAGTTCCAGCTCTCGTCCCAGCTCCAGCCCTTCGACAAGATCCAGCTTGAGTCTTACAAGCGGACCACCCACAAAAAACACCGGCCGGTTGTACCCCAACCACAACCTGAAATTAGGCTTGACAATGTTGGTCATCTGCCGCGATTTGTGGACAGCAAGTCCGCCTCAAAATGTCGGCATCCGATGTGCTCCGCCCGCTGCCGCACCATGTGTGTGAAATGCAATGTCTACCTATGTATGCTCAAAAATAATTGTTTTGAAAGTTACCACACATATAAGAACTTTGGACCACACTGAAACCCAGGGTGCACATATGTGCACCAACTTTTTTTATAAGTAATAATTAAAAAAAAAAAAAAATCGTGTGTCTTATTTATACCCCTACAACTATAATAAACCATAAAAAACATTATTATCATATTTGCTTCGAGTTCAGGTCTTAAGAGGATACAGGCTGTTCTACAAAGTCCAAAAGGGATGTTTCAGTGTTTTACTACAAGTCTAAACTGAACAACTTCAATTTTACTATAAGTGAACTTGGGGAGAAACAAATACAGCCAGCAAAATCCTCGTTTTCTGTGAATCAATATGGCTGCTAGAATATTCCGTGTTCAGTTGATGAGAAAAAGTGGCCCACAACCTGAGGTATACCCTGACTACCGGGTTTTTTTACGTGTCGATAACGCGTTCATGGAAGGTCGCATACCAGGTACTTCTTGGGCCGAAGGCGCGCCGAGAATCGACCAAGATCAAATTGAAGAAGTTTTGGAAGAAGTGCGAAGTGAAAAATTTATTAAATAAATAAATACGAATCATAAATAAATAAATACGTATCATACTGAGAAATCGGGTCCTAGACCATCCTAGCGATGTTTCTAGCGACGTTGCGGAATACTGATACACATTATTGAAGACTGGCTTCAAAATTTAGAGGAAGATTTCTTCATCTCATCCCAACCCAATTACCTCCCCCTCCAGCTGGGCCATCTAGAAGAAAACTGTGTAGCGTATGCCTCAGCAGACTTAAAGGATAGACCAGGTTTAGTTGCTGCGCTTGTAAGAAAGCAATATGCTTAAAATGCGCCGCTTAAATTTGCGAAGACTGCAAATTTCAACCTAAAATAAGGGTAAACTTTGAGTCTCTTACGTGCCTAAACGTATCATATGATTTCGTTGTTTTTTTTTCTAGATATAGATGATTGTTTTTAAAATCATATTTTGCCTAATTTTAGGACAAAATTTTATGTCTCTTTTTTTAATACTTTGTAAGGTCAACTTTACCTAATGTCTAAAAAATGGATCTCAATAAAACTGATTAAATAATAACTAATATATTGTTTTATTCTAATAGATGTTTATTGATTTTATAAGTATATAAACCGTAAAAAATAATATAAATAGGTATTTTTAAATAATTTTTTATGTAATGGTAATTCACGCTAGGTTAGTTGACGCCTGATAGACACCACATCAGTAGAATGTTAACATTATTTTCACCTCAGCTGCAGAGGGTTAAGACAACACCCCATGACTGTTTTGTCTTTGATGTGCGCGCCCGTATACATACAAAGGAAGCCGATAATCGTTAGTCAGACTTGTCGCCGTGCAGTTCTTGTAGGTATTAGACAATTTTGTCTATGAGACGCTTTGTTTGAAGTTTGCGCGTCTTCATAAATTTTGTCAAGCAATAGTCTGTCTTAAAACTATCGTGACTCAAGTCTGCGCTCAGCCTTAATCCATTCTTCATGGAAAAAGTTATGGCCTACAATTAATGATGTATCAGAAACAGAAGAAACAAATGAATGGGATCCTAAAGATACCATATCACGATATCAGTCGTGTTCAGTAAAACCTGCTCATCCTCCAGATTCTGACACCGAAAGACCTTCGACAAGTGGCAGTAAATAAAGTCAGACAGCGAAGAAATGGCTATAGTTGCGACATTTATTGAAATTGAATCAACCATAAAACTAAACACAGATCCAGCCTTATGGGAAATAAACGATTTAACGAGAGATATTATTGCAAGAAATGGTTTCGAACAAAATAAATCCTGTGATTTCACAAATATTTTTTCCGATCATCGCCGTTATTTACCAAAAAATATATTTTACAGTAAAATAAAGAATAATGAAGTTAAAGAAAGGAACTGGCTCGTCTTTTCGGAAAGCAAAGGCTCCGTATTCTGTGGACCCTGTTTGGCCTTTGGATCTATTGAGAACAGGACACAGTTTGACGAGGAAGGATTCAATGATTGAAAGAATGCAGAAGTTCGAGTAGCTCATCACGAAAACTCTCTAAATCATAAATCCTGCATTCTTGCTTTAAGAGCCAGGGGTATGATTCACGGCAATATCCAATGTTCCTTAACTGCCCAACTTAACGAAGAAATTTCTTACTGGAAGAACATTTTAAAGAGGGTTGTTGCTGTAATAAAAGGATTAGCTTCTAGAGGTCTCGCTTTTAAAGGAAGTAATGAAAAATTTGGTGACCAGCACAGTGGAAATTACATTATGCTTTTAGAATTAATAGCAGAGTTTGATCCGTTAGTAAACAAACACATTGACAGATATGCAAACCAGGGATCATGAACAGCTAGCTACCTTTCGAAAACTGTCTGTGACGAATTCATTTATTTAATGGCTGAAAAAGTACTGAAATACCGAGATATGATAATAAATATAGAATACTGAGATAAAAAAGCAAAGTACTTTTCTCGTATTGTGGATTCTACACCGGATGCAGCACATATAGATCAGCTAATACTTGTGATTCGATATGTTTTAGATAATGGAGAACCATGTGAGAGATTTATTAAATGTTTGTCTTCTGTAGGACACAAGGCTCAAGAAATGTTTGATGACATTACTATAGAGCTGGAAAAGTTAAAAATTAATCTCGAAGATTGCCGTGGTCAGTCTTATGATAATGCCTCTAACATGTCAGGGATTTACAATGGTTTACAAGCCAAAATTCAAGAACAAGCACCATTTGCTATGTTTGTTCCTTGTGCAGCTCATTCATTGAATTTGGTGGGAACCTCGGCTGCTGAGTCTTGTATAAATTGCCTGCCATTTTTTTATATTACTAGAAGAGGTATATACTTTCTTTGTGAAGTCAACTGAACGTCGTATATTACTTTAGATAAACTCTAAATACACGAATAAAAATGTTACGACTTACATTTGCGTCGTTGTTGTCCTAGGATATGTATAGACAGATATGTCAAGTTAGAAGTGAAAAAAAACGAACTTTCACTTAGAGCTCGTTCAGACACGCGGGAACCGCGCGATTTAATCGCGCGGTTCCCGCGTGTCGGTTAGTTTTTTTTTCACTTCTAACTTGACATATCTGTAACCGCAAAATTGTGTTATGTATTTAGACAGCGGCGGTTAGTATGCGATTGGCGGCGGGCATCACGTCCGTCAGTTGTATCATAACTACTTTGAGCCTGCGCAGGCGACCGGCCGGCGCAAGATCAAAAATCAATTCTTTCGAGTGACACCGTACGGTGTACCTGTGCGTGTACTCCGGTCGCCTGCGCAGGTCGCGTCAGTTGTTTTCTAGTGTTTCTTTCGGACGGTTGTCTCGTCGCTCGCATCGTATTGCCACGAATGCATTGCGTAATACAGCAATTGAAAATGGCGCCACCAGATTCAACTAAAAAAATCCTTGAAGATTTTATCGAAATTTATAGAGGTAATCCATGTTTTTGATCCGGTACATCACTAATAACTATGTATTTAGAACTACTCCGCCCGTTAAACTTCCCTGTCCCTATACAATTCATTTTGATATTGCCCCACGTCCACAGGTTTTTTGTATTGTTACAATAAATAACATCATTATCACGAAAAAAAATGTATCATAGTAAACAATAAGTTTTTTGCTATAAGTCCACGTATGATTTACAAAAATATCATGTCACGTTCATAGCGAAAAGTGTGCCTCAAATCGTATAGATATATGAGTCACATGTGACTCATGAACTTGTTTCAAAACGTTCCTATGAGTCATATACAGGGTGTCCAATGGAAGTTTTCGAAGTTTGTATCGCAATATTTCGGAAACCGGTCCACGGGTGAGCGAGAGAGTGATATAGTTCGGAGCGGCAATTATGCGGATTGCTTAGTCGCGATGTCGCAGTGGACGAGTGAGCATCGCGCGTTCGCAGTCGAAGCGTTCTTCAGTGCAAACAATTCGTATACCCTGGCGCGCCGTCGAAGAATATCAGACGCACCTAGTGGTAATTTAATTAAAACGTGGGTGCAAAAGTTCCGTACGATAACAAACCACGGCCGGGCCCCAGCCGAACAATAAGAACGGAAGAAAACATCCAACGTGCTAAGAGTAGCGTACGAGAAAATCCACGCCTGTCCGTGCGCAAGAGGGCGTCGACTTTAGCGCTCCCAAAAACGACGTTGCACCGAATACTGAGCAAGGACATTAATGGACTCATCGTTGAGCTCAGCAACACGCATACAGGCTGTATCGTTGATAATGTTTGTGTAAACAACATTATCAACGCTGACGACATGGTGCTGCTGGGCCCATCGGTGGGTTCTATTCTAAAATTATTGAATATTTGTGAGATCTATGCGGCCGAACATGGACTAACATACAACGCCAAAAAAAGTGAAGTCCTTGTATTTAGAAGTGCAAATAAAGGGCCCGCCTATGTTCCACCCATAGTACTACCCATAGTGCCTCTGGCTGAACTGTACCCGCCGCGCAGCCAGCGCTCTACGCGTACAATACAACAACATTTTCAGGATGCTGATGCGGCTGCCTCGCTTTTGCAGCGCATCTGGTATGTTCGCGGAGGCGCGCACGGACGACTTTTACGCGATTATTCGCAAAAAAGTCGCATCCTTATCGCAGCGCGCGCGAGCCAGTAGCAACGGCATCCTGCAAATGATTATGTCCCGTCTGGACTGTCCTATCCAAAACAAATGGATGAGGATAGTAATGGGGAGTAACTCCATTTAAGTTGTTAGTAAGTCATTATTTTATTTTATTTTATGTTACCTAATATTAATTTGAACCAATTGTATTGTATAACTAGCTGACCCGGCGAACTTCGTACCGCCTAATTATTGGAGGCATATTTAGTAAGACACACTAACACACGACACAATACTTTTTTAATTTTATTGAAATTTGTTGCTTTTAGATTTTTAGGAATATTAAAGAATTATAGTATAGATGCACAGCAAAGAGACGTTTACATTTCAAGTGATATTTTACCATAGACAATTTTTTTTGAGTGAATACTGACAAATATTTACACTATAACTATCAAACTACATCTGTCGTTTTTTTTTTGACGGTGGCCATGGTTAGGAAAAGAAAAAGAACTACATCTGTCATCGAGAAAATAAAGAATTCAAACAACTATAATATTTAAATTGTTGATATTTTAAAACTATTTTCCAGAAGTTATAGTGAAGCTATATATCCCTCAACTCCTTAAAATGCATTGTCCCTTTTGTAAAAAGTGGATGGAACGGCAGAACAAAAATAATAACTGTCCAGGTTGTATTAAATTATTATTAAGATGCGACGAATGCTACAACATAATCGCTGACACCTTCAGATTTTGTACCAAGTGTGGTAAGAATGTAGAACGAATAATACGCGTGAACAGGGCAAAAGTACAAAAAAATATATTAAAGCAAAAGCTGCTATCTAAACCAAAACACGTTTCTACAATGCCATCTTCATCATCTGAGGAGACATTCTGTAAATTAAATTTATCGGCCGAAGACATACAGGACATTCAAGTTATTGAAGACAGTCAAAAGCCCAACATCAAGAATGTTCTGGTAGATATTGATGTTATTGAAGACAGCCAGCAGCTCAACATTGATAATGTTCTGATCGAATCAGATTTGTCCGAGTCGCCTAGTACTTCCGCCATATTATCATGTCCTGGCGAGCCAAGTGGTTCCCAAGTAGATGGAGCCAAGTTGATGGAAATAAAGAGTTACTAAGACACGTTGACATTGGCAAAATAATCGTCAAGCAAAGATGGAAGGCATAATTTGAAAAGAAAAAGAAGAAGAGTGATTAATATATTTTGAAATAAAAAAAATGTATCAAATTGAGTTTTATTTTAGATATATACAACATATTATTATATAATTGTAAGGATCCAAATGCACATATTATATACATATTAAGTCATTTATTTATATTTATACACTCCATATACAAAAATTTAAAATGTGCTCGTTTCTGGACTGTGAACATGATAAACAAATCTTTGCTTAAATTAAATACAACACAGTTATCATCATCATCATGATATCGCCCAATAAATGTCCACTGCTGTACATATATACAATTAATTAATATAGTGCTTTCTGGTAGACAATATTTTTAGTTTTTTTTTGCGGTGCGTAAATAAATAAGGATGTTGGTTTTCCGACACGCGAACACGCAACGTATAATTGTCCATGTGCGAAACAGGGAAACTCTAAGTTTATTCCGCAAACTTGCAACGATTGGCCTTGCGATTTATTTATGGTCATCGCAAAAGCTAGACGCACGGGAAATTGCAACCTTTTAAAATCAAATGGCAAATCCGTTGGAATCATAGGTATTCGTGGGAATAAGACATCCTCTCCTTTGTATTTTCCTTTGATTATTTTAGCTTCGATGATGTTATTCATGAGTTTCTTCACAACCAATCTCGTTCCATTGCAAAGTCGAGGTTGATTAATATTACGCAGCATGATGACAACTGACCCTACTTTTAATTTCAAATTATGTGGTGGTAGTCCAGGCAAGTCCAATGAATTTAAAAATTCTGTAGGATAGTTGACTACGTCATCCTGGTTTGTAGCCGTGTCAACTGATTTGTACGTAAACAACTCTCCTGGAAGGAAATTCTGAATGGTAGCGTTGAGATCATCGACATCTTTGTTTTTTGCTGCCAATATTGCACGTTCACTTAGCCAATCGTGGTTATTATATAGTTGTTTAATGTCCGGAAAAACACGCTGAATAAGTTCCTCTTTCGATTCTGTGAAGTGACAGATATCTGTGGGAAAAGTCATTAATCCGGTCGAGCTGTCAACTGCGACCTTACCATTGCCAATATCCAGCAACTGCTTCGAAAACACAGTCGCAGTTTGATCTTGTTGCAAAAACACTCGCATGTTAGTAGTTAATTATAGTGTCTTTACGTGCCGCCACAAATTTGATGATTTTAGACATGCGTTTATTTCGTCAGCAACAGTCGATCGAGGAATTACTGGAAGAGTCTGACGAAAATCACCTGACAACAGTATCATGGCTCCACCAAAAATGTTTTGGTTATCACGTAAATCTTTTAACGTCCTATCTAGTGCCTCCAGCGACCTCTTGTGGGCCATTGTGCATTCGTCCCAAATTATCAATTTGCATACTTGGAGAGTCTTCGCCATAGCGCTATTTTTGGCGATGTTGCAAACTGGCGTTTCGTTGATATGCATGTTTAATGGTAATTTTAAGGCTGAATGTGCAGTTCGTCCGCCTTTTAATAAAGTTGCTGCTATTCCAGATGAAGCCAACGCTAGGGCTACCTCATTTTGCGATCGGATCTTTGCTAATAGCAATGTAATTAGGAACGTTTTCCCAGTACCCCCAGGAGAATCAAGAAAGTAAATCCCCCCAGACCCACTGTTTACAGCTTGTATCAAACGATCGTACGCAATCCTTTGTTCTTCGTTCAATTGCGGAACAGTTGTGCGAACTGCTTCGGTCATAGCTTGAGTATCGTACTGGAGTTCTCTTTGCAACTCATGGTTTAATGCATCTTGCATAGCACGATTGGGTGCTGTCAGGCCCAAACACGACAATACTTTATTTGCCATCAATAAACACATATCTTCTATTATGATCAATGTGTCATTGTAAATCTCTGCCGTAATTTCCAATGTAGGATTCAAAGTTTCACAACGCACGCGATGCAACACATCCTCAGACATGTCATCCCTATATTTCATCCACAAATCTTTCGGATTTGAGGGGAAACATGTCGATATTATAATCGCAAACAGTGTGCGAATTTGATGCGGCGATGAAGATATCACGGAATCCTTGAGCGTATCATCCCAATGCGAATCGTTTTCAAGCAACCGTAATAATTGGCACGCCTCACGGTAAGTCGCACACAGATGTCCATCAACTGTTCTCAATTGTTGAAAAGATGTCGGACCAGAAACATTCACCAATAACAATCTAAGATAATAACATTCATCGTTATTAGGATGTACTGTATATATACGGCCTATAGCATCTGTGGCAAATACATTTTCATATCCTTCAAGTGGTGTTCCTTGTTTACGACGCTGAAAAGACTTTGATGATGCGTTCCATGTGTAGTAGCGCGGCATATCAGCATACAGCAAAGTGCGAGCGAATTGATCAGTTTCACAAATTGAGAAGAAACCTGTCAATGTGGTCACAGGTGGACGTGCCGCTCTATCCACAGCGTTGTTTGGGTTGAAATACACTCGTTGTCCATTTTCCAAATGAACTGCCAAATAGAATACAGTGGGATGTCTTTCATGAATTGCAAACGAAAATATGCGCCAAATAGCCTCATTGCTGCTTACATAGCGACCCATCTGATAGTGAGACACTTCATCATTTGTGTTTGTTACTGCGAAGATGGCCATGTCGCTACCTTTGTTAACATATTTACATATGTACTTTATGGATTTCACAGAGTTACAAAATTCCACATTGATGTGAGCTTCAAAAGTTTTGGACAATATGGGCGAGAACGGCACAATCCAACGATTGTCTACATGAAAATCTTGTCCTTTTATCTTGACATCTACAGATCGTCCACCGTCCTCAACTGATCGCCGACGATACAATGGGTAACCATCGATTCCCGAGATGGTTTCAGCAACCAAGTTTCTCGGGTACCGTTTGGAGCACTTGCCGTCGATCATACAGGGTGAGCTGTTGTTGATAACTCCGCAAGGTCCATGTATCATGTGTTTAGTTACTATTGTATGCAATTTTGGGTCAACCGTTTCATCAGGAATTTCGGCTGAAATAATGGAATCAATTTCTTCTGGCCTTATTTTGTCAACCAACCAGACTAATATATGAGCATGTGGCAAACCACGCTTTTGCCACTCAACAGAGTACATCCAACAACGTACTTGGCCATACACACGATGCTTTGTAATGAAATTCATTAAAGATTTTAATTTTTGCTTGTAAACTCTGGCTGTGATGTCATGCCTATCAAGTGGTGTTTGGTTGTGTAGCAGTTCTTTTTTTATTTCAATCCATTGTCGGTTACAGGTGAATGTAATGAACAGGTCTGGACGGCCATACTTTCGAACATAAGACATCGCATCTTGAGCGTACTCGTGCATGTGGCGCGGGCTTCCGATGTAAGTGGCCGGTAAAATTGTCATTCTTCCTACATTATTTACATTGCCGTCAGCATTGATTGCATCGCGAAGATGAATGTACTCTTCAGATCGAAGCTGCTGTTGGTTTAGACGAATGTATGTCAATCGTTCAGTCTCAATTTTGACGTACATGTCCACTGCATACTGATGAAAGAGCCGTTGACACATCAAAATGTGATTTACTTCACCTTCACGGATCATGAGTCATGCATAATAATTCATGGCACTGACTTTTTTGTGTGTATCAGCACCTGGAAGTACAAATGATAAAAAAATACATTTATATATTGAATTTATAAAATATTTTATTTTGTATAATCTAATTACCTGTTGTTGGATTAACCATTTTGATATTAAAATGGTACCCATCTTCTCCCTGCCAGAAAATTAATGGGTATTGTAAAGCATCATAAGCTCTATGCGTTTCATATACACGTTTCAATTCATTGTTCTGGCGATGAAGTACAATATCTCTTGATTGCAAATTCTCTCCAACAACGACAATAGCCACTTCATCTATTGTCGGTGAATTAAACCTCCTTGCATGCTCTCCAGCAGGTGTTTTGTCGGCTCTTATTACAATATTATGGCTGTCTGATGGCATCCGATCCAGTGCCATTTTGAACACCTTCACTAATTCATTATTCTCATGAAGAAATGTTTGCAGTTGTTGGACAATGGTTGGCTTGACGGTTGGATTATGACCACAACGTGTATCAACTTCCGCATCTTGATTGCCCATAAAATAAATTTGCAAAAATTTATGATCTGCATCTGGCACTGGCAGCATTGCCCCCAGTAGGTGATGAATTTGTCCTTGTATCTGTAATTGTTTAAGAACTGGTTAATTTAATTGTGATACAAATACAAATTAGAATTTCACTAAAACAATTATGGTATACTACCTTGAAAGTGGGCATGAACCCGTCTTGTACTATATGCGTTGCACCAAACGATGTCATTTGGAAGCAATTATTATATTTTTGGATGTTAGCCAAGAAGTGTTTAGACTCACTTTCCATCCCATTAACTAATGAGTGTAACGGTTCAGGTGGTGGAACCAATTGTGGCAATTGTACTTTGCCACCAGCACAACATAATCCTGCAGGTTCACTACTGTATTTTAATGCTTTACAATGTTGACAAATGATTGACATTTCTCCAATCGTCACAGATTTGTCGGCACTATAATCAATTTCCGGATCGTAGGAAAATGCTCCTCGTTCGAGGTTTACAGGAGCATTGCGTCTGCGGAATCGATTAAATTCATTATCCCGTGCTCGCTGCTGTTGTGATCGATGTGCACGAACTCGTTCCATTCTCTGCCTATCCACTTCATAGTTATTTACTCTTGAACGTAATTCTCCCATACTTGTACGACTGTTATCATTATCAGCCTCTCGCTGGTCATTAGTGCGGTTGGAGCGTAAAGTAGCTCGTTGCACATTTACACGACTTCGACGACCTATGTCAGGTCGTTTTCTTTTCCTCGGCATTGTAAGCAGCGAGAAGAAAATCACTTTTAACAGTATTTCAGTATTTCTCCAATTAAATGTTTCTTTTTTTTAACATGAGATGACAAAACCAAGGATGTTAAAGTAAGAGCGCAGCAAAAAGTCTCTAAATCTATGGACAAAACAATGGAACGTTCGGATACACGGGTTTTTTTTACATGAGATGACAAAACAATGGAACGTTCGGATACACTTATTATTATTATAATAAAAATATTTTTGAGAGTTGGTAACACTGTAAGTTTGGCACCCATCAAACATGTAAAAAAAAATTTTGACAGAAAGTAAGTGGTCAACTTTTATATTGGAAAATGGAATTGTCGTCATACTCTATCTTACTCGCAATTTTTCCTTATTTGCTCACCGTTTAGACCTACCCTGGACTACGACAAACATTTTAAAACCAAAATCAGCTCAATCGGCCCAGCCGTTCTCGAGTTTTAATCAGACTAACGAACAACAATTCATTTTTATTTATATATATATATATATATATATATATATATATATATATATATATATATATAATAAATATATATATATATATATAATATATATATATATATATATATAATATATATATATATATATATAAGATAGATTTTAATTTTATAATGACATTATATTTTAAGTTTTTATTTTAATTTGATTGTATTGTTTTATGGAATATGTTTCTGAAATAAATGAGTTAATAATTAATCTCCACCCTTTTAAGGTTCAAATAGTTCAGTGTGTCTACCATGAGTTTTAACAATCTATACTCGCTAGCGACTGTTAACAAAATGTATGAAAACTTTTACAGCGCCTCTAGCGGATAGTTGAGTTACTAAAATGCGCACCATGAGTCGCGTAGATAACTATTCTACGTCACAGTGTAGTAAACTATACTACAGCGACTGTAGTTTGGGCTCCATTTCCATAGAATTTGGTACCATGAGTTACAAATTTGACAGATGTCATAGTAGCGTACTATTACTACAGTAGTTACGGCACTCACCGACCATTTGCTTCGTGAAAAGTCTATAGTTTTGTTGTAAATCTGTTAGATTTGGCGATTTTGTAATTAAAAATGTATAATAGAGCACGTTTTGCTTGGGAAATGTTAGCTTATGCCGAATTAGAAGATGAACGATTTATTATTGAATTAATAAAATTAATATTGAAATGAAATAATTATATTACGATGAATTATTTTGCAGCTCATTGAAACAACTCTAAGTACTACTTACATAATACTATTATTCTACGCTCACGGTCATTATCAACATGTTGTTGGAGAGGCAAACCATTTTTTTCAAGAAGCGATGACTTTATTACATTGAAGAAATAGCACTAAATTACGCCCTAAGTAGGCTACTTACTTCTTTATGTTTAGGGCCTAGACTTCTTCTTGTTTAGGGCCTAAACCATCCAACTGTTGTGAATATGTTTATTAAATTTCCAGTAACACTTCGGGAAAAAGACATCATCACATCATCACCAGCCTATAGCCGTCCACTGCTGGAAATAGGCCTCCTGGGAAAGAGACATTATTAAACAAAATTCAATTAGTGAATCGTATGGCGTCCATCCGTTGTTCGTTGTTGTGACAAAATAAATGCCAGTCAGTGAAGTGAACCATCGTAACACCAATAAATTTGGGTTGCCTTAAATTTCATTGAAATAATTGCGTCAGGCGACTTTATACATTTGTCGGATAACAGTTACCATAACACCTTTCATCTGTCTCAATCATCGTGCAGTATTTAAAAAGAGATTAAAATATGTAATATGAACTGAGGAACGTTTTATAATGACGCCAACATAACAACGCAAAACTACACAGTGTGTAGCTGTAACTATGACGTTAGTAGTTCGCAATAACACAGCTCATGGTACCACTAAAGAGGCTAACTATACTATCCGCGTATTTACGTAACTGCTGTAGTAACGTCAGGCGATCTAACTGTGACAACTCATGGTAGACCTACAGGCTCTTAAACCAAGTGACTACTCAGTACGCAAGGAGTTCTGTGAGAACATATTAAGCCGATTCCGTACGTTAAACTCGATTTGGTTCAGTGATGAAGCCCATTTTCATTTAAACGGGTTTGTGAACAAACAAAGCTGCCTTTATTGGGCACCAAGAAAACAAAACCCTCGAATTAAACACCAACAAGCCCTGCACAGCCCAAAAGTCACTGTCTGGGCTGCTTTGTCGTCGAACGGAATAATTGGACCGTATTATTTCCGAAATCGTGATGCCGTTATCCCGAAAGCGTTTTCAACAGTGCGCCTCGCGCGAGATAATCTGTTATTCAGGATTTTTCTTTCTCGCGATGTTAACGCATTCAGGGCCCCTGACGCGTCTGTGCGTTTTTCATGTCCATATGCCCACAACGCACATGTGCGTTTCATTGATTTCGCTCGGCGTATCTTCAGTGCCCCGCCCGCTTCTGTGCGTCTATTGTTAACGAGCAAGCCCAAGATTTAGGTGCATTCTCTTAGACCCCGAAAAAACGCCTACACAGAAACAGGTAAAAAAGGCAATTACTACTGCCTTTAACGCGCAGACAAAAACAGGTATCCGAGCGCCGCTTACGCCCGCATGTTAATGTTATCAATAACAAGTAATAATGTTATATGAAAAACTAGCGACCCGCCCCGGTTTCGCACGGGTGTACTAGGTATACATATAAACCTTCCTCTTGAATCACACTATCTATTTAAAAAAAACGCATCAATATCCGATGCGTAGTTTTAAAGATCTAAGCATACATAGGGACAGACAGACAGCGGGAAGCGACTTTGTTTTATACTATGTAGTGATGAGGTGCTATACAAAACACAGGCACAGATTAGGTAATGTTACTTCACACTGGTACTGACGACGCGCGACGGCGGCGGCACTTTGATGTGTAAGTACCTACCTAATTACGCATGACATGGGTTGTTCAATTTACCGTAAAGATATACAAAATAAATTAAAATTGTAATTTTCTCTTTACTTTTTCCACCAGGCAATAATATTTATATCGCCTGGCTCGGATACAATGCATTCTGCGACATGAAAGTATTATCTGATAGCTTCCACCACCAAGTGGAGCAGTCTCTTAAAAAAATTAAAAATGTTTGCGACTTTAATGACTATGTAGAAGCCGTTCGAACTTCTAACTCAGGATTAAATTTCCCAAAGCTAATGGATATCAGTGATTTCTACAAATATTGTGATTTTCATTCTGAACAGAAAATGCGTGCAATGAAAGACCGGGTATAAGTTAAGGATTTAACTGTGGTCAAATTTGTCCGTGGAGAGTATTATTTGTTTTACAAAAAATCTCACGCTGATGAGGAATTCATGACCTTAAACTTTTTACAAGCCAAAATTTTCAAAAACAAACAATTCCCTTGTGCTGAACAGAGATGTTCACCAAGGGGTATCGCCTCTTCACGAAAAGAGAAAATTATTAAAGATCTCGTTCCCTTGATGTTACGCAGCCGAAGGCAATTATGGTTTGACTTGCCAGTTGACGATTTATAATTTTAAGAATAAAATAGACTGAGAACTGATGGACAAATGGCGCCACCTGGCATTCTTACCATCCATGTAAGTACCTCCATTACCATCCTTAAGTCTTGACGATTAATTCTCGCCTTATTGTTGTTGTAGGAGGTGATTCCTAATTAATTGATTCATTTAATATTTTAATTATGTTACATTGTTAAAGAAGACTGTTTGATGTTTTTTCCTATATGGTTTTACATTTGTTATTTATGGCTTAAATATCTAAAAGATCCATATGTGTTGTTCGATAGATCTATAAGTGTTGATTTGATACCGAAGAAAGAATAATATAGAGTCCAGGGAGGCTATTGTACCTACCGGGAAAATGCAACTATATATTTATATAAAAGAATGCAAAAGAAGTGATTTGCATTTTCCCGGTAGTTACAATAGCCTCCCTTATTTAGTTTGTTTGAAATGTAAAGCTACTTTAGATTATTCACTTTGCCTTACATTCGCATCTATGATTCCAGAATAATTACTACCAAGAAGACTGATTAATACATATTAAATTATCTTGAGTTTAATGATTAAGTTTAATGTAAGAAAACTAACTTCTAAGTTGTGCCATTTTTAACTGGAAAGACTGATTCAATTACGTATATACCTATATAAACGTAACACTTACAATTAAGTCGCCTTATCTGAAACATGAGTATCATTTTTTTCAAATATAATTAATTTATAAAACCAATAACTAATAGTGTTTTATTATCACTAACAACAATAGGGTTAAAATAGGGTTACTTAGTATAGACACAGTAAAGAACACACTTCCTGTGTTTATGCTAAGTGTTCTCAATTAGAGAGTTTTTAAGAGATACTTAGTTTAACAACAATAATGAATTTATTTTGTCTTTAAATTGCTCAATATTGGTTTTCAAAAATAGTAACAACTACTAAGATCTGATTACAAACAAAGGATTTATGGAAGATTTTCGCACCAAATCTTTAACTGCGTTTTTCTCGAAACCGTCGAGAGAGCACTTACTGTATCTATGCTATGGACGGCAGAATAGGGGTAGCCAAGTTTCCTGCTAGCCGAACCCATTGTAGACATTCTACGTTTACAATTAAAAGTTGGCCGGTTAATGCCGTAGAAGTAATCTTGTTTTGACCACATACTCTAAATTTCTTATTTTCACCTTCAGTCTGTTTCTGTAAATCATGTTGAAGGATTCCCATACCATGGGTGTAAAACGGTGTGACATGTATGTCCAGTATAACTGATATTTCCGTCTGGGTTTGTTCGTATAACCCGCACGTTTGGGTAAGCGTCATAGCTGGATTTTTTAATAATACTTTCAGTAAGTTGCTTACATTCATTGCATAATCAAGAACACCATCATCAGTTTTCACTATGCCAGCCATAATCTCCGCTCTTTTTTTCTATACAGCAACCGTGCAACCAGGTTTATCGAGGAGTTTAATTTATTTATTTACAAACGTACCTCTATTTTTACGGGAACACCCAATGCAATAGAGTACCTATATTAAAATTAGAAATAATTATATAACAGAAAAACAACACAAAATCATAGTCAACCTTAGTTTAACTTTACATTACAAAATCATGAATTAAAAATCACAAATCATATCCATTTCAAAAACAATAAAATTACATTAAATAAATATATTATCGATAATAAAAAATAAAAAACTCCGATTGTTGTCGGTTTTTTTGCGCGAGACAAAGGAGCGCGAGAACAGGCGAGAACGTGTATTGACACCACACTCGCTGCAAGTGTGGTGTCAATACACGTTCTCGCCTGTGTGCGAGTGACTCGCATGTTTCTCAGTAACGAGCCGCCGATTGAAACGGTTGTATTGTGTACTGCAAGGCATCAATATGAGCGTGACTTGGAAAAACGAACTTGAGTTGCAATTTTTAGAATATTTCCAAGCGGAACCGGTTTTATGGAATACAAATTTAAAAGATTACAAAAATAAACTGAAAAACCATGATGCGTGGAATCGTACAAGTGAATTGATGGAAGTACCCATTGATGAATTAAAAAACAAAAAAACTTCGTTATTTGCAAGCTACAGAGGGTATAAAAATAACGTTAAGAACTCAGAAAACTCTGGAGCAGGTGTCGACGATGTTTATAAACCGATATGGTTTGCATACCAAATAATGGACTCATTTCTTGGGGATACTACGAAATCTAAGAAGACAATAAATACGGTAAGTAGGATATTTTATTATATTATTATTACATAAATAGGAAAGTACGAAAGAGCCTTATGCGTCGATACGGCAAGTTTTCCTTTAATAATAAGTATACAACCATCTTATGTCTTTTGACAATCAGTTCATAACCTATCTACTGAAATACAAGCAAATTCTTCTCTTATTTCTGTTGCGTGATGAGCCGGTCGGCGTGGTATATGTCGCGAATTTCGAATAGCACAGGTGCTCTCCACTTCTCCTCTCCAAGAGCCCGGTTCTATTAATGTATTATTGTTGTCATAAGTATCTATAGTTCCAGAAGGTGTGTAAATGTGTGATGATGTAGTACTTCGTCTCAAATTATGTAAAAGTACATGTTATCGTTATCAAGGCGGCTTTTTCCGGTTGTAAATTTATTGGTTTCTTGAAAATTCGAAATTTTGTTACTACATATAATGCCGAAAGTATTTTCAACTACTACTCGTGCTCCAGATAAAATCTGATTAAACTTTCGTTTTGATGATCCCAAGTCGTGATTTCCAGAATAGGGTTTCATAATGTTTTCCGAAAGGGCAAAAGTGCCGTCTCCCAAAAAAACGTACGGCACGTCGATGTTTAAACCAGGCAACGGATGTGGTTGTGGTAAATTTAAATCATTAGTCTGTATTTTTGTCCATAAAAGTGTGTTAGTGAAAACTCCGCCATCACTAATTCTGCCTTGACAGCCAATGTCTGCGAAAATGAAATTGTACTGACTATCAACCAACGCCATCAAAACTATACTGAATGTTTTTTTTATAGTTATAATATTCCGATCCGGAAATTATGGGACATTCTAAAACAATATGTTTTCCGTCGATAGCTCCAATAGCACGCGGAAATTTCAATGCAAAATCTTTTTCGATTTGTAGCCATTCTTCAGGGCACGATGGTAACTGCAACAATAAAAATAACCATTGTAATTTATTTGTATTTTAGGAGGAGCAGTCTACTAGTAGCGAAGGAAAAGAAGAACAAATAGAACTTGAAAAAAATCAGAGTAATCAAAATCCGCATGCTGATAATCAAAGTCAAACAGTTAACACAAATGCAACAGCAGTATCAACAATTCGTCGGCGAAAACACCCCACCGAACTGTTTGAAGCAGAAAAAGTTATGAAGGAAGCCTTGTCTACGTTTAATGCAACTGTTAAAAGAAATGCACCTCAATCAATCCCAAAAGAAGACGATGATTGCGACTTGTATGCAAAGCTTTTGGCCATAAAGTTGAGAAAGTTATCAGAAGAAAAAAGATTAAGGTTAATGCATGACATAGATGCCATGTTCCTAGGTTTGCAATATACAATACATTCAGAATCTTCATCACAGATACATTTATCTTGTGTAGCCTAGTTGTGGGCACAGCGAGTTTATTCTTATTTCTAGTATTTACATTATGTGTATCACTTTTTTTATTGAACCGATTGATATTTTTATGAGTGTACAACAAGTTTTCATAAATATATTGACACGGTACTGTCATTATGTTTATTACGCAAATCATCTCACAATCAATATGAACCGAGACCTCGAACCTCGTCATCCTCACGTTCCGAGCCGATCATTTATTACTCACCAGTACCAAATTCAAACATTAATATCCTGTCGAATGACGTTTTGTACCCACCAGTAATTCACATTCCCGATCCAAACACTAGTGCAGAAATAGGTACTGTGAAGGTTCGCCAAATTCACTTTTTCGGGAAAATAACATGACTGCCTCCAATATTATAAATGAAGCCTTTCAATTGTGTAACAAATAAAACAGTTTGATACTAGATCTAACACTAAAAATTTGTAATTCGTTCGTAAATCCGCATTGTTGGTAAAACTTAACTTTTATCATTTTAAATTAGTTGTAATAACAGGTTTTTTTCTTAATAAAAAATCATAAAATGTCATATTGTATATTTTTACGGATGGCAATAGCCATTCACATACCTTTATATATTCCTTTAACACTTCATTTAGGGCTTGACAAACTTCTGGTACTATTTTGAAATCACTATTTTAAATAAAAAATGGAGACTTTGGTAGTCATCTCCTGTGGCGAAGTATCGTAGTGTTACTGCAAGACGTATCCGAGCTGGAATGGCTTCCCTTAATTGAGTATTTTGCTTAGAAATCTGTGTTGACACTCTATTCAATAAATATTCAAAATCCACTGAAGACATTCGAGTAAACTTTTTAAATTCATTTGATGGTTCGGCCACTAATTCTTGCAACTGCTTGTCCATAGTTAGGCTGTAACAGAGAAAGTTATTTCAATAGCCTAATATTAAAAAGTGTGGATCTTTTTTGATTTAAGCATTAATTAATTTAGACAACGTGTTCAATGTTTTTTTTTTTTCATTTAATCATTACGTATAAAAATGATAAGATAACAACCTACTTAGCCTTTTAAAAAGTACTTACCTTGTTCTATTACGATGAATTCTTGTCATCCACCATCTTCTTTTTCGCCACTTCTTTTTAATTATTTTTTTCTCTAGGGCTGGTCGCCTTCGTCTGTGCACGTAGTCTGCCGGCACATTCAGCCGCAGAATGTGATAAAATTAATGAATTTCACAAATTCATTATTGGTCACTGAATCTACGTATTCTCCATATGACGTCCAGTCTCTAAAAGCTGTAAGTAAAGTTTGAGAAATCGAATCAAATGGGCACGTATTGCTGACAATTTTATTTTTTTTCTTAATTCGCACAGGTTTTAAAAGTAATCCATTTTTGAGCAAAGGCATGTTTGGCAACTATTTACCAATTTCGTTGTTTCAAGTCAATGTTTTTCGTTTGTACCTGTTTGTACCCTCCAGATTTGTTTAAAATCATGTCAGATGATTCAATAGCTATCATCGTATGTACCTCTGTAGAACCTAAGCTTAAATTTTCTGAAGAAACCATGTGAATTTCAAAAATCGGCACCTTTTTAACAATTTCGTTATTTCATGTCAATGTTTTTCGTTTGTACCCGTTTGTACCGTCCCGATTTTGCTTTAATTATGTTTGTTGCTTCAATACATTCATTATCTGTGCTTTTCTTGTACTTTACTTATGATTTTCTGAAGAAACTTTTGCAATATCTAAGGAACGGTAACTTTTCAACAACTTCGTTGTTTCAAGTTAATCTTTTTCGTTTGTACCCGTTTATACCCTCCAAATTTCACTCAAATCATGTTAATTCATTCAATATCTATCAGGATCTGTGCCTATGTAGAAGCTTACATTTTGTAAGAAACTATCTGAATTCCCAAAAATTGGCTACTTTTTAACAATTTCGTTGTTTTAAGTCAATGTTTTTCGTTTTTACCCGTTTGTTTCAGCCTAAAAACGAAATATTATACGTTGAATATATCGACAATTTTAAGGTCTAACGAAATCTGTGGCTGGGTGCTATAAATTATTTAACTTTGATATTAAATTACTCACTTTACCCACGTAGGTCAAAAACTACTATTGGAAAATCTCCCCCTCTCCATAACTTTTACACCCTTAGGGGTACGTTCATAAACGACGCCCGACGACGCTTGATGACGTAGTAGGCGTTTTAAAACCCTCGAGGCGATCACTCGACGATCCCTGATCGCCGTTCGTAAATGTCACTCGACGACGCACCGGTCGCCCCACGCAATAGGTGGGTGAAAATCGCCCTTACAGACGCCTGACGTTTAACTTTGTTATTGTTTTGAATTTTACGAAATGGAGGCAATGGAGGAATCAATAGAAATGAGTATTGTGACTGACGAAAATGGCAAAATAATACTAGATGATCATGGCAGGGTGTGCCTTCAAGATCAAACTGGTAAGCTAATTACTTAAGCCCGTATAAGCCGTACTTAATAGGTTGGATTTTATGTTGTCCGATTCTCGGTCAATATTCAACAGGTGGTACCTATTCGAAAGTAATATCTCATTATTCCCGTGTGGATAGGTCGATGAGACTTGGATGAGACACACTTGTCCGATTTGAGGTCACTAACAGTTTGCACAGTTCTAACATCTACTTCTTAAGGTTGTAACGGTGTACCTACTTATGGTACCTACCTACTTCTTCTTACTTTTTTCAGATCCTAATGGAGACTATTTTTGTTCAGCAATAATTTGTTCAAACCAATTTAAAAGCTTTATGCTTAGTTATATTTTTCTGTAGCTGTATTCTTATTCAATTACAGAAGAATCTACACAATCACCACGGGTTCAGAACAAACATGATTCGCAAGAAACAACACATAGAACCAATTGGACCAGGCCTGAAATATTGCAACTAATAGAGGCATACAAGAAAAATAAATACTTATTTGATAACTCCACCATAAGGAATGAGGTTGTATGGCGAATTATCGCTGATGAAATAAATCACCATACACCTCAAGAAGTCCAAAATAAGTTTAAGTATCTAAAGCAAAGGTATATCAAAAAAAAGGACAACATGGGTCCAAGGAGTACTGGATCAAAGCCTTTCCATTTTGATTTCTATGAAGAATTCGATGAAATGTTTGGAAAAGACCCCAATATACAACCCATTTCAACTGCTTCTACAACAACCCCCATGACAGAAGAACAATCAATTATTGTCTTTGGCAACTCACCACAAACATCATCAAGAGATTTACCGTCAGAATCTTTGGAATCTGCATCAGAATCTTTGAATTCAACTACAAAGAGAAAGAAAAAAGCCAACTTAGTCTACAGTCTCCAGACTTTTGAAAAAAATGCTCGTTTAAGGGAAGAAGCAAAAGAAAGGCGCCACAAAGAATCATTGGCTGCCATTAATAAATTCAACAATATAATGGAAAAATTCTTGGAGAAAATGTAACTTGATTGTAATGTTCATTTATTTTTCAATAAAAACTGTGCTGACTTAAATAGCCTTATTTTGATTTTGTTACTCTTTAAATATTGTTGTGACCTAATTAACTGAATGTGAACAAATAACTTTATAGGTAAAGATAAATAATTATATATTTTTTAAACATAATGGAAACAAAAAGGTTCAGAGTAAAATTTATTTGATCTACAACAGAAATAAAATCAGAACTAAAAACAGAACTAAAGTAGAAGGCCATTGGTGACTGACTGTACAAAGTAGGTTTTATGCCAATAGCGCTACAGCAATTTCATCTCGCCGACGAAGACCTACGGTTACATTTGGTTCCCCATCATTTGCCTCAACATTTTCTTGATTATGATGTTGATGCATCCCGTCATTAATGTATTCTTGAATATTTAAATCAATATGGTTCAGGCAAATATTGTGGAGGACACAACATGCTACAATAGTGTAAGGTATTAGATCTACCCTGTTCATGTCCAAGTATTTGAGGCGTCTAAATCGTCCAAACAGGAGTGCAAATGATCTCTCAATGACCTGTCTTGTTTTGGCATGAACCGTGTTGTAATTTGTCTGGAATTCTTGTAAATTGCCTCTATCAATGTATGGAGCAATACACCATTCGAAAACTGGGTATGCTTTGTCACCTATAATAAATTCATTATTGCTAAAGAATCTTTCTGTGTTGGATGTGATATTTGCATAAATATCACTGTTAACAAAAATACGCCTGTCACCTACTGAGCTTGGATACCCAGCAAAACAATCTGTGAATTTTAAAGACGGTATAGCTATAGCTTGTAAAGTTACACCATGGGAGCCTTTTCTGTTAACATAACGCTGTGCATTATCCTTGGGGGCTTTAATATTAACATAAGTTCCATCGATTGCCCCTGTGACTTCTCTTAATCCAGCAAAAGCTGCAAATGCTGCTTTGATATGTACTCGTTCTGACTCTGTAGGCCATTGTATAACATCATTTGCTATTAAGTTTAGGCCTTTGATGACTCTTGTGAACGACTGAAACAGTGTGCCCTTAGGCATATCAAATCTTTCTCCAACCGATCTGGAAATTAAGAATAATTCGAGTTCAAAAGCATTTCACATCACACAAATTTTCATAACGAAAAGATCAAGATGTTAAAAGTGTTTTATAAGTTTCACACTAAGCTATTGTGTGTATGCATCATAACAATTTTTATTGCATCCTACCTGTATGAATCTGGAGTGGCTAAGAGCCACAACACAGCCAGAAGTTGCTTCTTGGGATCAACCTGTGGTCGATTGCAGAAATCGGATTGTAGGTGTCCATGGAGCTTCTGTAGTAAACTTTCAAAAGCAGGTACTGTTACTCTAAAATTTTCTTGGAATTGTTTATTACTGCACAGTTCCACAACATTTCCAATGTAGTTTTTTATTCTTATGGGAAGAATTTTTTGTTCCTGTTCGTTTACGACGATGTGAACTTGTGCTTCTATAAATTCTTCTTCGCTGTCATCGTCATCAGCGTCGCATAAATCGTATATAATTTTAGCTGCTGCGCAGAAAATAGTTCCAACGACCTGGCGATCCATTTTTGTGTTTTGTTTTTATGGATGGTTATTTTGACAGTGACAGTTGCACTTGGTAGCCGTTTGAAAACGTCGGATGACGAACGACGCACGCTTTGGGACGATCGCTCGTCGTCGGATGAGGTGAAAAAACGCACCCTAGGGTACAAACGAAAATTTTGCCGGTACAATCGGGTACAAACCCGTTAAAATCAAATAGGATCAAAAAAACATGAATATCTCAAAGTCGGTTGCTAGGTTTACACAGCTCTCGCCCAATTGTAACAGAAGATAGGTGCGATATTGATATGAACCAAATTAATTTTAAACAGAACGCCCCCAACACCTTAAGCGAAATAGTGATACAAAATAATTCAAATCACCACAGGGTGGATTTCCAAACAATGGAAGCAAATGTCGGGCTAGAAGATTTCCCTGTCTTAACCAAAGACGATCTTATAATAATGGCGTTAGGAACTTATCAAATCGCTCAAGCCAGGAGTTATTATGGCGAGCATATAAAAACAAATGGTGCATATGTAGTGCAAGTATGTAGAGGAAATGATGCCAATCTGTTTCCAGATGACTCGTGGCTATTACGTGCCAAAATTCAATCGCGTCATTCGGGAAACCGTATGTATTTAGTATATATTTTAATAAATAACCTCATGGAGGGCAGAGAAAAAGTCGCGGGATGGTATTGCTCATGCGTAGTGGGGAAAAGAACCCTGGGCTGTTGTTCCCATATGTGTTTAATATGGTTCATGGCATGGGCTCTACACCAGGAAACACTGCCTTCGTCACCAGCGGCATTTTTGGATTCAATAATTGTCAGACATGATATAGAGAATGAAGCGAATGACGAATTTTAAAACAAAAAAGCCGCTGGTGACAAACCAATCGTTGTAGATACCAATTTAAATTATGTACATACCTACTACTATAATAATAAAAATGTGTTCAAGAAAAAGGTTGGATTTTATTTCCCATACCCTACCTACCTATTAACCTCTCGTCTGTCATGTACACCATAAACCACTACTTGCTTTATTGTAAAAACAACCTTATTGTTTTTTTTCTAAAATCGAAACTAACACATACAAAAAATAGATAAGTAATCTAATTGTCTTAATTTTTTTTAAGAATATAAATCATATCCGCTACGACACCTTAATTTACTTATAGAAAATGAAATGCCGTGCGCCTCCTGCGGTAAAGATGATCATCAACGAGCTAGCAGTTCCAAGTGCATCAATCGAAAACGTAGAATCAGAGAATCGGAACTAACTGCGAATGAGGATGTACAAGTTTATACGGTTAAATGTGGTTTGAATACATTTATTTGTCTGCTCTTGGATGAGCAACAAAAAACCAAACTACTGGCCGAGATCAGAAGAGATGTGAGAGATCTTAGCAGTTTTACAGTTGAATTGTCATATTTAATAAATTATTTCTACAAAACCTATTCTAAAGATTCAGATTTCCTAGAGAGATACAAGCAATTGGATGTTTTAGCATTTACATATCTATTGAAAAATGTAAACTACACCAAACTACCTGATCCGAAGCATGTATTCGAAGAGTACAAACGGCTGCGTGGAAGTAGTGAATTATTGTAAAATTGTAAATTACGGAGCTTTAACATTATGGCTATAGCTAAACAGTACGAAACTATATTCGAAACCAATCTACAAACGCACGCATTCGCTAGGATAAAAAAATATTTAAAGTTCAAATTTAAGCTTGACAAGAGATTGGTTCACGACACTGTATTCAGAGCGTATTATATGCGTATTAGCAGAAGGTTGCGGGTTCGATTCCCGCCTCGGAACAATAATTGTTCCGAGGCGGGAATCGAACCCGTAGTAGACGTAGTTACGCTGAAAGGACTCAATCCACACTTTTGTCAAAAATGAGTTAAATATACCAAAATAGTCCTAAAGGTCGGTTCTATCACCTCGCAAAAAAGATCCGTAATCGGATAACGCTAAGGTGGTTATTTGAAATACAAGAACCAAGCCACATGTATGGCGGGTATTTTTTTGCAAAACACTGTAATAACCCAGGCTACATGGATCTTTTTTAACACTAGAGGGCTCGCGCGGGTGACACATGTCACCCAGGGTGTAAGATTGATAAATAACTTTTGAACGAATCGCGCTACAGTGCTGCCCTCTCAGGTATTCCTCAAGTATGGACCGTCCAACACACCAGTAGTGCGCCATCTTGTGAGGTGCATCGACGTGTGCGCAGTGTTTTTATAAAGTACGTGGGTGACGCATGTCACCCGCGCGAGTTCTCGAGGAAGTTTTAGAAGTATATCTTCATGTAAGTTATTTATTACTTACTTGTTTTACATGTTTTATGATCAATTTATTCTTTTTAACTAATTTGTTTTGTATTCGTGACCTATTCATTTACGGGTTAATTCTATTGTTTTAGGTTGTAATGGCGTCAACGTCGAATGATTTGACTATAAGTAGGTGGTTAGAGGAAGCAGAAAGCAGCGGCTCATCGGACGAGGAAGGGTATAGTGATCCAGAGGAAGAAACAATTCCAATTCGTTCGCCACAGATTTCTGACACGGAACAAGAAAGCGACAATGTATCTGATGAAGACGAAGATAATGTGCCTTTGTCACAGCTTGCTGTTTATGAATCTCGTAATGGGACGAAATGGAGTAAATTTCCACCAGCTTCTACTAGAACCAGAGCCCATAACATTGTGACGAGACCTCCAGGTCCAAAGGGTATTGCCAGAGATGCTGCGACTGCACTCCAATCTTTTTTGTTATTTTTTGATACTGATATTTTGAGAATTATTGTCGAATCCACAAATATTTATATCGACATAGTCAAACAAAGATATCAAAGAGAAAGAGATGCTACACCCACGGATTTGGTAGAAATGAAAGCTTTTGTCGGCTTGTTGTTAGTGATAGGAGTTAGTAGAGCTGGAAGAAGGAACCTCAAAGACTTTTGGAACAACTCTCAGGGCCTTGGTATCGAGTTAGTATATAGCACAATGTCGAAAAGTAGATTTCGATTCCTGTTACGATGTGTGCGCTTTGATGACGTTAGAACTAGGGCAGCTCGTCAAGAAATCGACCGTTTAGCACCAATACGTCAAATAATTGAAATCATGCTTCGCAACTGCACAGAGTACTATACACCAAGCGAAGCCGTGACTCTTGATGAACAGCTTGTAGCATTCAAAGGTCGTTGTGGATTTATAATTTACATGCCAAACAAGCCGAGTAAATTTGGTGTCAAAATAATTATGGTGGTAGATGTCAAGTATCCGTTTGTGTGCAATTTTGAAGTGTACGCAGGTCAGCAGCCAGAAGGTCCATATCGCTTATCAAATCAAGTTCCAGACATTATCTACAGAATTTTGGATCCTTTATATGGCTTAGGATGTAATGTGACAATGGACAATTGGTTCACGAGTGTACCTGTGAGCAAAGAGCTACTGCAAAAAAGTATCACAGTAGTTGGAACACTAAAAAAGAATAAACCTGAGATACCTCAGAAATTCAAATCCAGTCAGAACAGGGAAATACGAGACTCCACCTTTGGTTTCCAATCTAATAGTACACTTGTCAGCTACGTACCAAAAAGAAATAAAGTCGTTTTACTTCTGTCTACAATGCACAATGACGATAAAATTGACCCCGATAGTGGAGAAGCTAGAAAGCCCGAAATAATTACTTATTACAATCACACGAAATACGGAGTTGATGTTTTCGACAAAATGTGTCGTCAATATGATGTAACGCGAAATAGCCGACGATGGCCTCTAACATTGTTTTACAATTTTCTGAACATGGCTGGTATAAACGGTCTAGTGATTTATCAACTGAACAATCACCACATCAAGACAATCCGCCGAAAATATTTGCAAGAGGTCGGATTCGAACTTGTGAAACCGCTTATTACGCGACGTATTTCCCAAGAAAATATCCCCAAAGCTATAAAATTAAAAGCTAGGCTTCTTCTGGGGCTGCCGGAAAACCCGCAAGTACAAAACTTGCCAATACGCGGTGGTAAAGGACGATGTGACTTCTGCAGTAGAGCGAGAGATCGAAGCACTCGCAAACAATGCGGTAAATGTAATAGGCGTATTTGTCCGGATCACCAAATCATAGTGTGTCCTAGCTGTGATGAAAATGTTATTGAATAGGAACAATCTGTTCGTTAATAACTTTGTAGATGATTTCTTTATCATATTAATGTGTTCCAAAGAATAAAAAACTTTTTGATCTCAATAAGTACAAAATGTGTTAAATTTCAGAGAGGTTAACCATTTGTTTTATAATTCATATAAGTTAAGCAATTTTTGACTTTTGCTAAAATATTTAGTACGAAATAAAGTTGATTTGTATCATTATACCCTTTTTTATTATCAAACATGAGTGGTAAGAAAAAAAACCTATGTCATAATGGGTGACACATGTCACCCGCGCGAGCACTCTAGGACTATTTTGACGCGCGAGTCCTCTAGTGTTAAGAATCTCAATCTCAAAGAAGTGCGAATTAAAGTAAATTAGCAGAATAATCTCATAACACCTGAATCATTTCAGTTAAACTTACTTTCATAGAAAGTAGTTTATTTTTTATTTAGCTAAAACGACTCAAACAGTGTAGGTCATTTCTGTTAAAGTAATTTACAAAAAATCAAGACGATTTCGCATTTAGCTAAAACGACTCAGACCATGTGGGTCATTTCTAATAAACTGATTTACTAATAAATAAACCCATTTAGCATTTAGCTAAACCGACTCAATCTGTGTGCGTCATTTCTGATAAATTCATTTTAAAAGAAACTACCCGATTTTGCTTTCAGTTGTAATGACCCAAACCATGTGAGTCATTTAAGTTTATTATATTTAAAAGAATTAAAATTATTAACAGAACTAAATTCAGTAAAACTTAATGAGATTTAATTATTATTTTAAGAACTTAGGATCGATATTATCGAATCGATTCCGGCCTACGTCACTACCCCATCCCTATTTTTTCGTACTATGTTGGCAGCATTGTTGTTGTCCTACTCTGTTCAGTAGAACATTACCTAATCTGTGGTTTTGTTCTCATTCTTTTCACGTTTGGCGCCAAGAAAGTTTCATAGGGGACATAACTTTTGTCTTATTTTGTTAATGATTATTTTGGTAAAGTGTTACAAAAAGTGTAATTTGGACTTACGTTGAGAATAATGAAGAGGATTGATCGAATTTTAATAAGTGCTTTGGATAATTCCTATAAGAACGAAGAGTTCTCGAAGCGTAAGTCAGTTTTATTAACAAAAATTATGTTGAAACAATTATATTCCTATCTTGTTATTATAAGAAAACTCTGCGTTACCAGTTGAGTTAATCTATATATTTTCACAGGCGCAGACGTCATTCCTACAAGGGCGATTCAAAATGATACTCACAAAGCACGTCCTATCACCAAGAAAACAGGTAGGTACCTATTTGTCTACTTTCCATCTATTTTCATCCCGTTACGAAGCGACACCTTTCGAGGCGAATTTTACTCCATACAAATTAAAAAAAAGATAAAGGTGGTGATGCTTATGCTTTCATGCAATATAAATAATACTTGTTTCAGATGATGGGGATTGTCCAGCTGCTTCTGTGGCTCTTCTTATGAATGCACCTGTAATTAGTCAGTTTGAAAGTAATAATTTAATTTTAATATTTTATACTAGCTTACCTACTAACAAATAATATCTAGACATGTCCTCAGGGTGGTGGTGCTTATGCAAATAAATGTTTTTTCTTTCAGATGATGTCAGTTCTCTAGTGGCTCCATTGTACTCAACTCTGACCCCTTTGCTAGCTGCGACTAGGAATACTGAAACTCAAAGTAACTTGCCACTGGATATTTCAGGAAGTGAAAAAAGTTCATCACCCTTACCTCCAATGTCTCCCAAAACTTTCGAACTTTTCAAAACCTTAGACCGAACATTTCCTTCAGAAAATACTGAAGAATTTGTTGAATTTAGAACTCCTGACGAAGATAAAAGAAACAGAGAAACCATTGAGATGGAAGGGACCGATATCAGTTGTGATTACGACTCCGATTATGTGCCGGATAGCGAAGAAGACTCAGATAATCAACATAATAAAAAGAAAAGATATAACGGTTTAGTAGGTTGGAAAAATAAATTAATACCAGATAGCGAAGACGATACTGATGATGATACCCCAAGACCTTTGTTACAAGCTCATGCTGCTATGGCGCAAAGCGTAGAAAATCCAGACGAAGTTTTAGGAACTGCATACTGTGATCGTGATGAAGAAACTGACAATCTAGTTTCCAATCAAGAGTCAGTTTATCAGAACTTGGAAGTAGGAACAAACTCGGAACAAAACACCAGTCAGAAAGGACGTGCTAAAAAAGGTCGTAAAAGGAAATATGCCGAACATTCCTTAGCTCAGAGAAAACAACGAAAATATAAAAATTTACCATACAATGCAAAAACAAAACGAGTTGAATCAAAAGTATTTCAAAACTATGCATGTACTTGTACTAGACAATGTTTTGTTCAGGTTTCACAAGAACAAAGAAGAAAGGAGTTCGATAAATACATAGAACTGGGATCTTATGAAGCGCAGCTGTTATTTATTACAAACAATGTCGAAGAAGCGCCAAAAAAACGATCATACACTCTGACAAAGAATAAATCCGGAAAAAACAAACCCAAAGCCTACACAAGAAGATATTATATAAGCAGTGTAGAAGTTTGTAAAGACATGTTCTTGCATAATTTTCAAATATCTTCCAAGAAAGTTGACGTAAGTTTGCAGAAAAAAAGAACAAATCAGAGTTTGAAAGATAACAGAGGACTTCAACAGGGAGGCTGGAATAAAACGCCAGAAGAAGATGTGGAGTTCATTAAAAAGGTAATTAACTCTCTACCTAAGTACGAGTCCCATTACAGAAGAGAGAACAATGGTGACTGCCTATACTTAAAACTCGGAATGACTGTACAAAAAATTTACGAAATTTACGTGGAGGAATTCAAAGCTCTACATGGCGAATCGATGAAACCTGTTTCGTTTGAAACCCTAAAAAAATATTCTACAAAAATTTTAACTTGCGCTGCAAAACTTTAAAGAAAGACACTTGCAATAAGTGCGATACTTTGACGCAAAAGATAAAGAACTGCACTTCTATCAATGAGAATCTAGTATTCGAAAAAGAAAAGGAAGATCATCTGAAACGCGCACATGAGTTACGACAGCATATGAATGACGATCTATCACGAGCCAAAACTGATAAAACATTTGAATGCCTCACATTCGATTTGGAAAAGACACTTCCGCTTCCGCGCATCCCAACCAATATCGTGTTTTACAAGCGCCAGCTATGGCTGTATAACAGTGGGATTCATAATGGATCTAAAAACACCGGTCATTGCTACGTGTGGTTGGAAGGAGAGGCAGGCCGAGGAGCACAGGAGGTCGGGTCGTGTCTAGTACATTATATAAAAAATAACATCGACGCAAACGTCACAGAGCTGGCACTTTGGAGCGATTGTTGCGGAGGTCAAAATCGTAACATCAAAATAGTTTTGATGCTGAAAGCTCTATTAAATTCACACCCGACTCTGCAAACAATACGTTTCAATTATTTAGAGTCTGGGCACACATTTCTCCCGAATGACACCGACTTCTCAAAAATCGAGTATCAGCTAAAATATCACGAGAGATTATATACCGCTGAAGAGTATGTAAATGTAATAAAGTCCTGCAAAAAGAAAAATCCTCTTATACCTTATAGAATGCAGAAGGAGGATTTCTTCGGAACGGCTAAAATAGAAAAGAAAATAGTTAATAGAAAAGTATTTACAACAAAAGAAAAAGTTAACTGGATAAAAACTAAAGAAATTTTTGTAAAAAAAATTGTAAATATTCCATATTTATGAAAATAGACGGAGAAGAAAAAGAGATTGACATCAAAAAAACCTTTAAAGGAAAAACAATTTCCGATATTACGGAAAACGATTTTGTTTGTCTTTGGCCTGAAGGTAAAGACATTGCCCAGGCTAAATTAGATGACCTGAAATCAATGATGCACCTAATTCCCAATGACTGCCAGGGTTTCTATAAGAATTTGAAAGGGATGCATTTTGTGGAGGACGTAGACGGTATCGGGTCACAGGTAGATTTTACGGTGGAACAGGGTGAAGATGACATCTAAGAACATCCTTTTTTTAAATAAATGATATTTTGCACAATTATATAACACTTTTAATAATAAAATCAGTTTTATTACTACTTTCTGTTGCTTAGGTCGTTTTAGAGAATTAAAAATAAAATACTCCGTTATGTCAAAACCAATTTAACAGAAATGACTCAACCCCATATTTTTCTCAATAACTGAAAAAATACGATAGTCTGTGTAATAAAATTAGACACATAAAAATAATACTATTTTTGGTCACCTGACACTATAATTTCAAAATTTTACGAATGCAATAACATTGTTGAAACATCGTCTAAACTTTAAAATGCCATATCTCCAAAGTAACATTTTGTGGATTGAGTCCTTTCAGCGTAACTACGTCTAATTGTGTGTACGATCTGCATTATTTATTATTTATTTATTTATTTATTATGTATATCAGTTATCTAGTACCCATAACACAAGCTCTGCTTACCATGGGGCTAGATAATGCTGTGTGTGTTGTCCAGCATTATTTATTTATTTATTTATTTTATCGATCAGAATCCGACAACGAAGACTCTGAAATTGCTGATCGGTAAAGAAAGCAGAATATAACTCAAAAATCGATGAAAAAGGATTACTGGAAATTTGTATAAGCCGCGCAGATAGAGAATAGATCTGAAAATGGCGTCCGCTCGCGTTCTCGCTCACTCTCTATCGCGTTCTCGCTCACTCTCTATCGCTGTCTATACTCACACAGTGAAGTACGCGCTACAAAAAAATAGTCAGTCAGGATCTTTTCCCCTCTGGGCTTCGTACTGAGAGGACGTGTGCTGTTCGCAATTCCCTGCATATATTTTGATTTTAATTTAAATTATTTTAAACTCATATTTAAAGTCAAGGAGGTATCGGTCCCTCTCGTTTCTCCCTGTGGTGTTCGTCGTTTAACCTAGCGGCCATCTTGGATTCTGTCGGACCTCTCTCCTTCGCGGTGGTGGCGTGGGCTCCGTGGATGTGAGTGTACTGAAAATTCCTTTTAGAGTTGCACAATTCACCGGACAACAGACCGCACAATTATTTGACGCCAGTGAGGATCGAACACGGTGCGGCGCGGTGCCCGGTCGCTGCAGGCTGTCGCTCCGACAACTGAGCTAACAGAGTTGATTTTCGAGCGCCGAAATTTACCATCTATTCCTGCCGCTATTGTTATCCGCTACACAATAAGCCTTGTCCAAGATAATAAAGCATAAAAATGCTTTGCCACGGATGTCAAATAGAGATAAATAAGGGAGATTCTCTGAAATGCAATAATTGTGCTTCCGCATATTGCTACATATGTCTTAATCTACCAAAAGATTCTTCCAAAAAGCTAAGCGCTGATAAATTGGCATCATTAAGCTGCCCTTATTGCCAGAACGTTACTCGTCGCAAGGTAAATGATAATACACAGATTGCCCAAGTCAACATGTCTATGAACTCCTCATTTAGCCAAAATATTTCTACTGACGCTCAGGAGATTGCTATTAATACCTCAACAGGCTCCAACTTATGTAATCAGCCTGTCACCATGGAAAGTATCAGCATGCTGTTTGATATTAAACTCTCACCAGACTCTGCATTTATGACCAATTTGCGCTCTTCGCTTAAAAAAGACATGGAACAAATGGTTTCCGTGGAGGTAAATCGGGCTATTGAAAAGGTTAAGGATGACCTAGCTGTCTCGATGGATTATTTATCTGCGGAGAACCAAAGCATCAGGACTGACATAAGTGAGAAGGATGCCCGAATCAAAGAGCTTGAATCTGAGCTTAATAAGTCGCAGTCAGCGGTAGCCAAACTTCAAAGCCGAGTGACGGCCGTTGAGAAATTTTCTCGCGATTTGAATATCGAAATTCATGAGCTGCCTGAAAACAAGAATGAAAATCTCATGGCCTTGTTTAAGCAGATGTGTGAGTGCCTGCAGGTCTCTGTTACTGATAGTGACATAGGTTTATGTCGACGCGTCGCCAAGATGAATCCCGACTCCAAGAGACCAAGAAATGTACTTGTAACCCTTTCATCGCAGCGCCTTCGTGACGTGATCTTATCGGCGGTCACCCGATTCAACAAATCCAACCCCAAAGATATGCTTTGTGCTACGCACTTGGGCTTGAACACCACTACGCGAATTTACGTAGCAGAGCATCTGCCTGCGGAAGTTAAGGAACTACACAGCGCTGCTAGAAAATTTTGTAAAGATAATAATTTTAAGTTTTGCTGGGTGCGTTTCGGTAGAGTTAGTATTAGAAAGGACGAGAAGAGTCCTGCCATTCTTATAAAGAGTATTGAGATTTTGAATAGCCTGTGTCGCGAGTAATTACATTGTTACTGGGTAAGTTACAAAACGACCATAACTAATTTTGTTTTATATAATTAGGTATTAGACTTATAGTCCTTAATCTAGTGTTAATTTATTAGTTCATTATGGTCGGAGTTTATTATCAAAATGTAAATAGAATACGCAGTAAACTATTGGAATTCAATTTAAACTTGTTAAATTCTAACTTCGATATTGTATGTCTTACGGAAACGAACTTAAACAAAAGTATTTTTGATGGCGAAGTTGTTGATGCGCGGTACAATCTATTTAGAAGAGACCGCGAAACCACCAGCTCCCTTAAGGTAGAGGGAGGTGGCGCCCTATTAGCGATTTTGCGTAAATATCACGTTATCCGTCAGACATCATGGGATAGTGAAATGGAGGATATCTGGGTGTCAATTATTCCTGAAAAGCTACACTCACCCCGGCTCAATATTTGTGTTTGCTATCTACCACCCGACCTCAGCTCGGAAAAGTTCGAATATTTTTATACTCACTGTCAAAAATTAATGCTTAATGATTTTCCTGACGATGACTTCTTGCTAATAGGTGATTTTAATACACCTGATTATGTATGTGGCAGTTCAAATCTTGCTCCTATATCTGACCTGCCTGTTGTAGCCTCACACACAGCCAGCATTAAACTAACTCTATTAAATGAAATGATAAATCTTTGTAATTTAAAACAGTATAACAATGTTAAAAACGCTAAGGGCCGTTTATTGGATCTGGTCCTCTCCAGTCTTAACAACGTCTCGGTTACTGAAACCCCAGCACTCTGTCGATTGGATAAGCCACACCCAGCAATTTGTATTGACATTTCTATATTTAAAGTATCCGCTGGATTAAAGAGATGTAATACAAAACAATTAAATTTCGCTAAATGTAATTTTGACAAAATCAAACATGAAATATCATCCTTGAATTGGCATCAACTGCTTTCCTCTACAGATGTTGACTGTATTATTGATGTTTTCTATGAAAATCTGTTCTCTATTATTAATCGACATACCCCGTTGTCTACTCTTAAAGCTTCGTCCTATCCTATCTGGTATAGCAAACCCTTAATTAGATGTCTAGAGGAAAAAAACAAATTTCACAAACTCTACAAAAAATTTGACAATCCTCGGGATTATGACACTTTTTCTTTACTGCGTCATAGATGCAAGATCCTCGCAGATGAATGTTATAAACATTTTGTTTCGTCTACGGAAGCTTCGATACAAAGCAATATTAAATCATTCTGGCGATTTGTCAATAATCGAAAGGGCCACTCTTCTATACCTCAGACAATGACTTTTGGTAACTCATCCTCTTCCAGTGGGCAGGGAATTTGTGAGTTATTTTCACAATACTTTAGTTCTGTCTTTACTAAAGACACAAACCTTGGTCCTGATCCTGATATTGGCACCGCTGCGGACTATTCTACTGGCTCTATATCAAAGGTTTTAGTAATGGAGAAAGACATTTACTTTAAAATAAAAAGATTAGATAAAAACAAAGGACCGGGTCCGGATCTTCTCCCACCATCATTTATTAAGGTCTGCGCCCACGAACTGTCTGTTCCTCTGTGCATAATATTTAATAAGTCTATCAACTCTGGTATCTTTCCGAAACGATGGAAGACTGCACATATAATTCCCATTTATAAATCTGGAGATAAGTCCAGTTGCGTAAATTATCGTCCAATAAGTATTCTGTCTTGTTTCGCCAAATTGTTTGAGTCCGTGGTGTACGATTATTTATATAGTCACTTCAAACCAATTATTTCCGACAAACAACACGGTTTTGTTAAAAATAGGTCCACTGTTAGTAACTTTCTGGTTTATAAAAATTATTTATGTCAGGTATTTGCCAAGGGTGGTCAAGTTGACTCAATTTACACCGACTTTTCTAAAGCTTTCGACAGGGTTAGCCACAAACTGTTGTGTCGTAAGCTTCTGCAATACGGGATTCACGGCAGCTTGTACCGGTGGTTATCTTCATACTTGGACAAAAGAAGTCAGCTCGTGGCTTTGAAAGGGTTCCTTTCTGAGCCCGTTTTTGTTACTTCTGGAATTCCACAGGGTTCCCATGTCGGGCCACTGCTTTTTGTAATCTTTATCAACGACCTGGTTCAGCGTCTGTCTTGCGACTGTCTTTTGTATGCAGATGACCTCAAAATCTATAAGGCCATCTCTAACGTCGACGACTGTCACATTCTTCAAAAAGACATAGAGATAGTAGCTAATTGGTGTAGTGACAATCAGATGTCCTTAAATATTGACAAATGTTTTGTAATTACATTCACAAATAAGGTCCATAAAATAACTAACAACTATTACATCAACGGTCATACACTACATAGGTCGAATGTTGCTAGAGACTTGGGGATATTGTTTGACGAGAAACTATCTTTTCGCGAGCACATTCAACACATAACTTCTAAAGCCAACCAATTGTTAGGATTTATACTAAGATCTACAAAAGGTTTTAGAAAGCCACAAAGTTTCCTTATCCTTTTTTACACATTAGTAAGAAGTGTCCTAGAATATGCTAGTCCCATATGGTCACCATACTACAATATCCATACTAATGCTGTTGAAAGGATTCAGAAGAAATGCCTTAGAATGTTGAGTTATCGTCATCGCCCAGGTCGATCTGATTTAACATATGAAAAGAGGCTCAAAATATTTAACGTAACTTCGCTAGAAACCCGTCGTGCATACTTTGATCATATATACTTATATAAAATAATTCATTATATAATCGATTCCCCTGACCTACTATTTCAAATTAGCATCAATACAAAATTTAGTGCAAGAAGGTCAAATAAGAGCAATCTTTTTGCGTTACGCACTTATAAGAACAACATCTCTTATTACAACCCACTCACTAGAATGGCGCGTCAGTACAATGAGCTGTCCATAAAACATATAGAACTCGACATTTTTAATCCTAGAATTAACTATTTCATTAGAGAACTTAAAGGTATCCTCCATTTCAATGATCCTCATATCGCTGGTCCTCCAAGTTGGGCCATCCTACCTGGTGATGGAATTGATTAGAGTATTGCCCGGTCTTATAGCTAGGTAGTGCTTGTTTAATTTTATCACCAGTTTCTGTTAAACATTGTTTTTGTTTTTGTTAATATTAGCCATTTAGTACGAATTATTATAATATAATTTACTAAGTTTAGCTGTACACACATATCTTTACGGTACAATGTAGATTAAAATTACTTTTTTATGATTATTTTAGATAACATTGTAATGTGTTTTGTGTGTTTAATAAATAAAATAAAATAAAAATAAAGATTCGCTTTCCACGCTACTTGACGCACTCCGAGTTATCGTTAAATTCGTTTCGTTATTTTGTTGTTTTCGTTGATATTCATTGTTGTTTTTGTTGAGTTTGATTGTTATTTGTTTGCGTTACGTTTGATTGTTATTTATTTTCGTTAAGTTTTTGTTACGAACGTTGACATTTTGTGATTGATTGACAATGGCTTCACGAAAACGTGGAAAGATTCTTCACAGTGATTCACGTGAGATTGTTTACAACGTTATAAAATACTTTGACGAAGAGAAGAACTTGGAGCGTTATCATCCGTTAAAGTATAGCGCCGCACGCGCAGCGATGGCGACTAATTTATCGATGGCTACTATATCGAGAATAAAGAAAGAAGGTAATTACATGGTACCTACACATTATTTTACGCGGTTGCTTTATGGGCGTGACCAAGATAGATGGATAAATCAATTTATTTGAAGATGATTAGCCTTACCTCGATCGAGTATGATTTTTTTATATAGATTTTCTGGCCTGGAAACGAGTGTGGTTTTTGAATAAATAGTTTCTGGCCTGGAAACGAGTCTTTTTGGCAGCGAGTATGACTAAGTTCAGTGTTGCTGACCATCAGCCATCGTCATCATCCATCACCATTAACATTCATCATCATCAAACACCATAATCATCGCCCACCATTATCATCATCATCGTCCATCATCATCATCCATCGCCAATATCGCCATCATCATACAATCATCAGCATCACCCACCACCCTCATCATCCACCACCATCATCATCCATCATACATTATCATCGACATCATCACCCACCACCATCATCATCATCCATCATTATCATTCAACATCATCCATCACCATCATCAATCCTCATCCATCATCATAGCTGTAGGTAGATAGTGTAGATAGTATCATCTTCAAAACTTGAAGCATCTGAAAATACGGGTCCACAGACGCCCCGTATCGATCAAGTCATTCATGGTCGATCGTACTCACCGGCGTGTGCGAAATTGCGAACGGCGTCGCTCTTTAACGATAACTGACAGTAATAGTAATATTTTACTCTTATTTCAGGTAAACTTGAAGAACAAACCAACACCAAGATCCGTACGCCGAGTAAGGGCAAAAAAGGCAAAAATAATACGCGTGTCCCCATGGACAGCTTCGATATTTGTGCCATTAGAAATATTGTTGCCTCAATATACGACGTTCGAAAGGAGGTACCTACGCTGAACAAGATTCATGCGTCAGCAAGAGCTGATTTAAACTATAAAGGCTCCAAAACGCTATTAAGAAAGATTTGAAAAGAAAAGCTCGGATTTAAATATAAAAATGCCGCCAGAACCGAATGGTGCTCATAGAACGCGATAACATAAAAGCGGGGCGAGTTAAATATTTACGCCGCCTCCGACAAAATGATGCCATGGGTGCGGAAAAAAGAAAGTTGTATATATGGATGAGTCGTGGATCCATGCCCATTATACTGTCAGCAAGTGCTGGCAGTCATCCATCGATAAAGGCGTTCGCAAAAATGATAGTCCCGGACAAAGGTGGGTGATGGTTCATGCCGGCTCAGAGGATGGGTTTGTGGAGGGTGCAGGATTATTATTTAAAGCTAAATCAAAAAAAGGTGACTAACATGACGAGATGGATGGTAATAATTTTACGAAATATTTAAAAGAAAAACTAATACCAAATCTGCCTGAAAATTCCATTCTCGTCATGGATAATGCATCCTACCACAGTATGCAGTTGGATAAAGCGCCAACGACTGCAACCCGCAAAGCGGACATAAAGATATGGATGCAGGAGCACGGTGTCTCATTTGAAGAAGACTGGACTAAAGCAGAGCTGCTCATGCAGCTAAAAAAGCATCGCCCAGAGAAAAGTATTTGGTGGACGAACTTCTGCGTGAACTGGCCATGAAGTCCTCAGACTCCCTCCTTACAACTGCGACCTGAACCCGATAGAACACGTTTGGAATTTAATAAAACAACGAGTCGCAGATAAAAATGTAGAGCAACACGAAAACAAAATTGAGGAGTTCACAAAAGAGGCCATAGCTTCAATTACGCGAGACGACTGGAAGAAACAAGTAAACCACATCAAAAGAGTCGAAGAAGAATACTGGAATCGCGATGTAGGTAGGGAGAGGGAAATAGAGGACTTCATTATCAGTGTCGGTATGAACAGCGGCAGCGAAGATGAAAGTGACGACTATGAAGACCAGGACTGTGAAAGTGGCCAGTCCATGGAGGATTATAATGAATTGATGGAGGGAATCGAACCAATTATCAATCGAATGTTTTCATAAGTAAGTTAAATTTATTAAAAAAACTGAACATCCTGTATAGAATTATCTTGATGGTGTTTAGGACAAACAAGCCCTGAACTACCTTTAACTTTTCATGGTCTATCTCCATGGCATTGTGCTCAATCTCCATGGCATTGTGCTCAATCTCCACTTCCGAAATTTCGTCGGAGGCATTTTGTCCAACCTCCACAAACAAATAAAAAAAAATCGGTTTTTTCTTTATTATATTAACATAAGGTATAGATAGATAATCATATGAATTTGAAGTACATTATTCCTACAACATCAAATATTTTAATAAATTTCTATTAATATCAATAACAAACGAAAAAAACCTTTCCTGTAAAATTTACTCAAAGGTCGGTTGGCCATTCAAGCACTGAGGCGGCGAAATGCTATGTGAATAAAGAAGATATGACAATTACAGAGAGTGAAGTGAAGTTAAAGCTTCAAGCAATACTCAATTTAACAGTACAGAGAATATTAAAAACTATTACAACAGAACTTCCTGATTCGGACTTAACTCTTGTTAGTAAATGGGGTTTTGATGGTGCATCTGGACACAGCAATTACAAGCAAAATATGGAAGGGCATGATTCTAGCATTTTCATGTGTTCATTCGTTCCACTAAAACTCGTGAAAGATGATTCTAATGAAACCGTATGGGAAAATCCAAAAGCATCCTCAACATTTTACTGCCGACCACTTTACTACAAGTTTGCAAAGGAAAATGACATAAACATCAAGGAAGAAATGGCTACCATGTGAGTGAGATCAACAGTTTGCTGCCAACTATTGTCGGAAACACAAATGTGAGGCACAAGCTTCATATGACTATGATTGATGGCAAAATAACCTCACAGCTTTCGGATACATCAACTGCAACATGTGATATCTGTAAAGCAAAACCGAAAGAGATGAATGACATTGTTAAGATATTGCAAAGAAGTGTTTCGGCAGATATATATCGGTTTGGCTTGTCTTCCCTTCATGCACGTATCAGATGTATGGAATGCTTGCTGCATATATCTTATAGGCCAGATTTTAAGAAATGGCAAGCTAAAGGGGATGATTTAAAGGGATTACTAGCTACTAAAAAAGAAATTGTACAGAAACAGTTTAGAGATAAGATGGGGTTGCTAGTTGATATTGTAAAGCAGGGTTGTTATTGTCAGATACATTATTGTTTACTATCGGTTCATCTTGTTTTGTTCTACAGATACTTGAGAATATTTGGGTCCCTGCTATTTGGAACTTTGCACAGGCTAGATTTTTTGTGGTGGGTTGTATATTCCCTATGTCTGTGTGGGACATTTTTGTGGTGGTTTGTATTATCCCTCTGTCTGTATCGCTTTTTGGGTTTTGCTAGTGTTTTCTTTGCTTTATTCCACAGATGAATCGGAAGGTCCTAAACGATGATGAAGTAGAGGGGGCTCTTCAGGATTTATTTGGTTTACCAGAGGATCCTGACCAATCGGATGACAATTTAGAATCTGACGAAGAAGACGTAATTTTAGCACAGTCCGCCTTCCAAGAATCCTGGAAGATTTAGATGAACCTGGTCCTGCAAATTTACTACTGGATGATGTGCCAATGCAAAGTCCATCGTCTATTTACGATCAGCCTAGTTCACCATTAGTTCAGCAACCTGATAACTGTCCACTCAGCCCAATAGTACTTCAGCCTGAAAATTATAGCTCAGTTCCTGCTCCTGCTAGAAGATCAACAAGACCAAGGCCTGCTGCACCTGTGCCGGGTACTTCTTCTGCACAAAGACCAGTACGATCAGTACCAGTAAGACCTGTCATAAGTGATTCTTCAGATGAGTCAGATGCCGACGAGGAGTTGTGGAAAAAAAACACTTTTACTACTAATAGTAGACCTAATTCCGTCTATGACGAAACCAAAATGCAACCAACACAGGGATTCAATAGCAAAACCAGGCCGATTGTTTTTTTTGATCGATATTTATCAGAAGAAGCTTACTTGATAGTTTGCCAAACAAACTTATATGCTGGACAACAGAATTTTGGATGGTGGACGCCAGTTGATAAGAATGAGATAAAAGCCTTTTTAGGCATTATTATAGTAATGGGTTACAATATTCTGCCGAGCATAGATCTTTATTGGTCTTCTGACCCAGGATTCAGGGTGAATGAAATAGCAGAAATTATGGCACTGAGAAGATACAAGCATATTATGCGATGTTTGCATATCAATGACAACTCACTGACACCCGAGAAATCAAGCCCAGATTATGAAAAACTATACAAAATTCGTCCACTGATAAATATTATCAATAATGCTTGCCAAAGTAACGCTAAAAACTCCTCGTCACAAAGTATAGACGAATCCATGGTTCTTTTCAAAGGCAGATCCGCACTCAAACAGTATATGCCGCTAAAACCCATAAAACCCATAAGACAGCGCAAGCGGATACCTTTATGAGTTCGACATATACAGGGTTATAGGTAACTAATCAATAACCTCTTAAAGGCGACTTGGGTACATCCAAACTAACAACTTTTGTTCTATGACTTTATCTAATTCAATGATTTTTTTTTCCTTACAATTTTTTTTAAAGTAAATTTCCAGTTCTAATCTTCTATGTACGCTCTCTGTAGGCGGTCAGTGATTAAAGCACGCGGCGCGCGTTTGTGTGTGTGTCGGCTGTACAGAGAAAGGGGTTGCGGAGGTGAGGCGCGCGGGGGCGGGCACTTGCCCTTGACCTAGTTTACGCAACGCACGACAGTTGCAATTTTGGTTGCGCGTGAGCCGCCGCCCGCCCTGTATTGTCTATGCGATTATTATGTGACGCGATCGTTTCACAATGGCGTATCGATACAGTAACATTGAGTACACTGAAATGGTGCGTGTGTATGCTAGGTGTGGTGATAATGTGTCTGAAGCTTGCCGTGAGTTCGCGAGACTATTCCCGAATGCGCAGAGACCGAGCCCCAGTACTATGCTGGGCGCAACACAGCGTTTACGCGACTACGGTCAGTTCAGACCAAGAAAGGCATTCGGTGGTCCGACACCGAGGCACAGTGTCGCTACTCACAACGCCATACGGGACTTCTTCGAGGCTCATCCCGCAGCGAGCACCAATGACGCAGCTCGACGCTTCAATGTGTCGCAATGGTTCGCATGGACAGTGATACATAACGAAGGAAAGCATCCGTTCCACCTTCATCGAGTCCAAGAACTGACAGACAATGACAAACAAGCGCGGGTTACATTTTGTAACTGGCTGCTCGCCAAGAGGCCTTCAGTGTTGTGGACCGATGAGGCCACATTCGGGAGAGTGGGACTTTTTAATACACGAAACGAACATTTGTGGTGTCACGAAAATCCCCATGAACCCAGGCCGCATAATTTTCAACACAGGTTCTCAGTGAATGTTTGGGCGGGGATTGTGGGCAATGTCTTGCTCGGCCCAGTGATATTAGACCGTTTGAATGGTGTTTCTTACCTAGAATTTTTGAGGAACACTTTGCCGGATTTACTGGAAGATGTACAGCTCACCTCACTAAGAGGAATATACTTCCAGCAGGACGGGGCGCCGGCGCATTTCTCTCGTCAAGTGCGTGAATTCCTGGACAATGAATACCCGGGCCGATGGATAGGCCGCGGCGGGCCTGTCGCCTGGCCTCCTCGCTCGCCGGATATTACGCCACTGGATTTTTATTTGTGGGGGCACATTAAAGCCATTGTGTACAAAGGTGGTGCATTAGAAAGCCGGGAAGCACTAGTTTCCAAAATAACCTGGGCATTCAACCAAGTAAAAATGAACCCCCAGGTACTATCCAGGGTTCAAGAATAATTAGCATTCAGATGTGGACTGTGTGTGGGTTGTGGCGGTGATTATTTTGAACGATTTGTACGTGATAGTCATCGTCACCCCCGTGACTTGAGTTTGAGAGGTGATCATTTGTAAAAAGGTTTGTGAATTTTGTAAATAGTTAAATTATTGTAAATAGACTGATACCACTTTTTAAATACGCCTACATTAAAAAATAACTTACAATTTATTTATCTTCAAAGCGCGCTTGCGGCTTACCTACCGACCTACGAGGCTACGAATATTGTAGGTACTCGGTACATCTACGCGATCGGTAGACATAGTAAATGTTCGACCGCGCGCTTCTTTTGATGCGATTGATTACGGATTATGTTCATATTATTTTATTTACTTTTTTATTTTTTAATGTAGCCAGTCCTAAGCCTGGATAAGTATGAAGGAATTGTGGATTCAAGGCACAAACATGTAAAGATCCTAATACCTTTGAAACACTTAACTTATGTAGGAGGGTTGATATTCTTTCTGCTACGCGGTCCTAAACGCTTTGTAGCACGTCGGCCGGGCGATTGCGTAACAGTCGTAGCACTCAGCTGACTGCGCACACATACGCTATGCCGGAATCGAATAAATGAAAAGTAGGTATTTACGAGACATAGATCTAACAATTGATAGAAATTCCCAAAAACACTAAAATAAAAAAAAGCTTGTGATGTATTCCGTTTTGGAAAAAGTCATAGAACAAAAGTTGTTAGTTTGGATGTACCCAAGTCGCCTTTAAGAGGTTATTGATTAGTTACCTATAACCCTGTATACTGGAAAAACTAATGATGGAGTAGAAGAAGGGTTGGGAAAAAAAATTGTAAAGAAGTTATCGGAGAAGCTAATAGAGCAGGGGATGCAGAACGTTCACATGACTTTCGATAATTTCTTTTGCGATTATACACTTTTAGATTACTTACATGAACAAGGTATTTACGCCACAGGAACTGTGCGCAGACACAGAGCAGATATGCCTCTGCTCGTAAAAAACATGAAAGGAAAAAAACTGAAACTAACTAAGGGACAGTTCAAATGGAGAGTGAAAGAAAACGTTGCGTTTGTGGTTTGGCAGGACAGCAAGGAAGTCCTTCTTATGAGCAACGCATTCCACCCTAAAACTGGTCAAACACACGTAACAAGAACAGAGAAAGACGGTTCAAAATAGAATGTGCCATGTCCACTTGTTATAAAAGAATATAACAATCGAATGGGTGGCGTTGATCATTTTGATCAGCTGAAGGGCACGTATTCAGTCGGAAGACGCAGCAAGAGGTGGTGGCTACGCCTGTTCTATTTTCTAGTGGACACGAGCATAACTAATGCATTCTTATTGTGCAAAAGCAACAATAATTGTAAACTGTCCCATCTTGAGTTTCGGGTTGGATTAGCAAGAGGGCTGATATGTGGTTTTACGAGCAGAAAACGACGCTCGACTAGTCTACTATCGTATGTTTGTAGAAGAAAGCTCGCTGCAAACGAAAATCGTCAAAAGATGATCAACGCTGTCGCCGATGAAATAAGATTCACAAACGTTGGAGATCACATGCCATGTCCATTGCCATCCTTCAAACGATGCAGAATGTGCAGCACAAAAGCCCACGATAAAAGATCCAAGATTATGTGTGAGAAATGCAAGGTCGCACTTTGTATCGTGCCGTGCTTTTATGACTTTCATAAGAAATAATTAGATAAGAATAAATAATACTGATACATATAAGAGATTAGATGAAGATAGGATGAACCGGTGATTATAATGATGATTGTAATTCTAGTAAAGTAAGTTAGGTATAACTAAATAAACAACTTACTTATTATTATTGTTTTATTCCAATATCACCTAAAAATAAACTATTTACAATTGCTTTACTTGCCAAAAAACAGGTCCAATTTGAAATAAGCGAGCTCGCACTAGACAGTAGAATCGAGAAAATCTTACAGGTAAAGGGAATATATTTCCCACCATGTATGTACTTACTAAAATATATATATATATATATATATATATTTTCCTTTCTACCCCTATTATATAGCTCTAATCACTACCAGTTTTATTTTTCCACTGTCCACTCCTTATGACCGTTAAAGGGATAATTCTTGAAATTATTTGATGCGATATTTTGAATAAAAAATGTAGACTTCTATAACTGTCAAAAAAGTCAATGCCAAACGTACTTTTGCTGGAATTGCCATACGAAATTTAGTATCTCTTTTGGATATCAGTGGTTCCACCATTCTTAGTACGATTTCAAAATCAGTAGCTGACATTCGTACAAAATTATAAAATTCCAAAGAATTTTCCTCCATCAAATCTGAAAATAGTTCCTACATTGATCCGCTTAAAAAAATAACACCATTAGATGTGGTAGGTATGCAAAATATTATATTAATAGGGATGGCAACTATCACGATGACGTAAATCAACCGTTGTTCCAAAACAACTGTCAAATGTATGGACTTTTAACATGAAAAATATTTTTCTCCATTAACTGATCCAATATCGTATTTTAATATCAACTATCGAAATGTTTATATAAGCTAGCTTCGACATATTGGCTTATTTATTGTATAAAAAATAATAAAAAATATATTTCTATAGGTTATGCATGCAAAAATATCTATTAAGGGAACTAATATGAGTTTTATACATTTTCTCACGAAAGCGCAAATGATTTGTCACTTTTCTTATGCATTAATTACCCATATAAAATGCTAAAACTAAAGATATTTAATATTTTTGTTGGAAAGATCGTAAACAGTGACATCTACAATTAGCTTTGCGTTGCCACCTCTATTATTAGAATACAAAAGTCGTGTTTATTGTATTGTAAGTATATAGGTAAGATTTTGCTCACCGAGTTCGACGACGATGATATTGAATCATCCACCATCTTCTTTTTAATTTTGTTTTTTTTTCTTTTTAATTGAATTGCATAGATGAATATAATAATTTAGAACACTCATTTTTGCCACTAGTGCAGCTGCTGCGTCCATGTTTCAACCTCAACTTGTGAGCTTTTAACGCATTAACGAGTCGAGAAATATTTTTTTGCAGCGTTAATGCCTAAATGTACCCAACGCGCAATGTTATTGCATTAAACGACGCGCAGTTTGGCATTAAGTTAACGTTAACGCTGAACGCAGGTGGAGCAGTGGCTTTACAGGGGGACGCGGGGGGTTAAGATCAAAGGTCATATGGGATCACTTTAGCCCCAGTAACAATATTTAATAAATTATAGCTCAACAGCTCTTAACAGTAATGAGATATTTTGAAAAACATTTTCGTTTTCATACATTTAAAATGTTCAAGTTCACTTTTTATGGTTTTTTACCAGTAGAATAGGTTAAAACAATTAAATTATGCGGTTTTATGTCGATTTCAATCATATTTGACCCTTTAATGAAGCAAAAAAAATATTTAAAAAAATAAAATCCTATGAAAGGGACGCTCTCAAACCGAACCAGTGTGCGGCGTGAAAAAGCATTTTGAATATGAGTCTTCGACGAGGTCACCGGGGCCCCCCATGGCGCAGTAGACCCGACCAGACGTCCGGTGACCCCCATGGCGTGTTAAGAAGCTGTTAGGTATTCATTTGATCATGGGAGTCATCCCATACCCACGGCTATTTATTTATTGGCGGGCTGGGATGCGATTGGACATGCTTGCAAACATAATGCCAAGAGAAAGGTTCAAGAACCTGCGTTCAGCTCTGCATGTGAATGATAGCGATACAGCACAACCAGGGAACACCAACGCACTCTGGAAAGTGCAGCCAATACTGGACCAGGTCAAACAAACTTGTGATCGACTCGAAAGACCACTACTTATGACGGTCTAATGATAAACTTTAAAGTCTACGAGGTGCAAGCACTCCCTTCGGTGACAGATCTTTGGGGGCTGGGGCCTCGGTGATTTTGCTTCTCTCCAAATCAATTTCAAGAGGCAGCTGTATTTACTTTGACCGATATTTCTCGTCGATACCTTTGCTTGAAAAGCTGAACACCATTGGAATACACGGCACAGCGACGCTAATGATGAACCGTCTACCAGAACGAAAGAACATAGATTTCAAACCTAATCGCCGAATGCAGCGTGGTGAATCGCAACAGTTCTTGTGTGACGTTGTTGTTGTTGTCAAGTGGATGGATAAAAGTCCGTGCTAGTTGGATCTAACTGCACACCTGCAGACGAAACAACGTTTGTAAAGCGCTGGGATAAAAATTTATCAGCATTCACAGATGTTACTGCGCCAAGAACCATTGCTAACTACAACAAGCACATGGGAGTCGTTGATATCCTTGACCAGTCGATGGAGTATTACCGCACCTTCATGAAGACAAGAAAGTGGACTCTGAAGGTAATACTCCATTTCTTTGATCTAGCACTTTGCAATGCATGGTTCCTAAATAAATTGGAATGTGCAGCAGCTGAGATTCCAAGCAACAAAGTGATGGATTTGTTAGTTTCTAGAAGGCATTGATAGTCCTCGCGCATGTAGAATGGATAAGTCCCCCCCCCCTCTCTCCTCTCTTCATCTACTCTTGTCGTAAGTTTGAACCCAATCAGTGCACGGGCAGCCGCAGGAAGAGAGGGTTGTTGCCGCCGATCGCGCGGCGGCAAATTTGTCACGGTGCGCCTACTCACGTAAGTAAAATTATTGACTGTGCTTATTACTGTAACTAGAATTTATTAAGTTTTTATATTAATTTTGTTACTGTTCATTTTTTTATTATGATACTGACTGACTGTTTTATTATTATAGACTGAATGATTATCATAACTATTGCCTGAATTTTACCTAGCTATGTATCTACGTAGCTAGGTATACATAGCATATTCGCAATATCTACGTAGATATTGATGAGTTCATTCGTAGTACCTACTTTTTATTTGCGGAATTTATTGCAAGTAGGTATCTACTACTGAAAGTAATGTATTCATGAAAATATATTGATGCCTTCTTATTATTATTTTTAGGTTTTCTCCGTGCCATACATACATTATGGATAGACAAGTCGCCCAAATAGTTTCGTTTTTGTGGTTGACCGAACAACCTGATGGTTACCAGAAGATCTTGCCTCAATAAATTGAATTTACCATTGAGGAACCAAATCGCTCGCTTTGTAGCACCAGAAGACCAACCCTCACCTTCAGAAAGGCAAGGAAGATGCGCAATATGTCCATCTAAGAAAAATAGAAGGACCAAAAAAGGGTGTCATATATGCACAAAGTTGCTGTGCAATGACCACTGTGTGTACCTGTGCCAAGGCTGTTTTGCTGAAAAATATGCTAGCGAAGAGTAATGCGATAAGTTCCAAACAGCCAATTCCAGTCAATCCCTGCAATGAATCCATCGAGAGTGATCCCTATTTAAATTTAGATGAAGAAGCTTACAGTTATTATACATTGTAACGAATAATTTATACTATTATTTCCGTTTTTTTTCGATTTTTTCAATATGATTATTATAGTTGACATTATGAGAATCATGATGTTGAAGTATACACAACTTACTTAGTGATTTACCTATAAATTTGGTTCTAAAATCATTAATTTTGAAAGGTGTTTCCGAATGACTACTATATTAATAATGTATTAAATTAATGCAAATTGCATTATTTTTAGGTTGTTGGATAAAGACACAGCAAGAAATGTAATTCAGTCAACGAAAATGATGTAAAGTCAAAATATACCCTTGCTCAGCACGCTTTAAGCATCATACCAACCTTTACTCATGCATCGAAAGAATTTCAAGAAAATCTTATACCAAAGCTGCGTAATGATAAAATTTCACTCATAATGATACAGGACCCTTTAATTATTGCTTATGGATGTGGACTTCTAAAGAAAAGATAGAAAGGAGATGCAGGAAAGCCATCTGCTCCAAGATGAGGGACCTTACTCATCTTTTGAAGATTGTACGAGACAAACAGCCTGTCATTGTTCAATTACAGGGAATAATTGACCCTAAATACTATGAATGTTTTATAGAGGCAGTTAAAGAAATGAGTGGCTTTAATGAATAAACTGGCTTTATTAAAATAATAAACATACCTGCAAGAGTTTGCCGGGAAATATTGGTTTTGGGTTGCATTGAAATCTTGTTCGACAATACAATTATAAATGGTAGCAAATCAACAGCGCTAAATGACCAAATAAAAAACAGATTGAGCGAGTTTAAACTTTTTCTCGAAGCAAATTGGCAATGGGAAATATCGTCGAATGGCGAAAAAACACGAAAGCGTAACCTCATGACTAAATCACAAGTTATGCCACTTGAGGAAGATATCGAGAAAGTAATAATAAAAATACACGACTTGGAAGAAAAACACTACTATACAATTCTAAAAAAAGATACCACTAACGTTAGTTACGAAAATCTTTGTGAGGTCACAATTGCACATATCATACTTTTGGAGCGCAAGTGAAGTGGCCACGTCGCAGAAGCAGAGCTGCAATATTATCTCAACAGAAAGACAGATGAGATTCCACATTAAATTCTGGAAACGTTTGATGAAAAACAAAAACAAGCTATTGCAGATTTGGGCATTTTCCATATTCCAGAGATGTAAGATGCCAACGACAGTGGATTACGTTGAAATGCAAAAACAAAGGAGTACTGAGCACGATAGTGATTCAGATGGAGAGCGGGAGTGTAAACCCGGTTTCCAGTTATTCTGAAAACCGGACTAAATTTACCATTTTTCAAAACCGGTGTCTAGGATTTAAATCCTCCTGCGCCGTGATGAAACTCTTCACACAGCTGATACGACATTAAAATTCATGATCAAAAAACTTTATGAACAAAACAGTGATTTGAGCTCAAAACTAGCGATGAACTTGCGAAGTCGCGGACAACTAAGACTTTTATATTGTTCTTTGTGTTTTCTTTAAGATTTTGGGGTTACTTTACAGTTAACTTTGTTTTTGTGGTAACAGTTTTATGAAAAAATATTGTTTTTTTTTCAAGTTTTAAATAATCAATCATAAAAATAATCATTTTTTTAGAGACTGTTGCTATAACATTTGTTTATTTCTTACAAACACATCCCTTGGTAATAATAAAACAAAGTTTATATAAGGCTTTCTTATCAAAATTACAGAAAAACAAGGAATCGAACTTTCGGTTCCAGACACCGTGCGCGGGTACATTTGTTCATTTTTTGGCGCAAAGTTATAAATGTTCCAGCAGACTACGTGTAGATATTTCAGACCGTTCGAAACAAACCATTTGACGTAATGTATTCAGAGCACAGTTTTTTCAAAGATTTCACCATTCTTAAATGGTACAAAAGCATTCGTCGAAGAACAAGAAGTTGGCGAGCTGTTAAGTAACATTTCAGAATTCAGTTCCCAAGCTATAGCACACATTGCAGGTTACATTGCCTGGATTTTGATCAAGAAATTAAATTGTGACGTCTGTGCTGGCGCACTTATTACGAAACAAATTAATTCGCTACACAAATTCGTGGTAGCCAAAGATAATGGTGGACTGGTTTATCCATCTGATGACATTTATTTGTTGAAATCGTAACTGTACGCATATTGAGAAACCGATTACGTGAGGTCACTGGAACGCGAGTGAGTGACCAAACTGTTCGGAACAGACTTCATGAAGACCAACAACGTTCCAGAATGCGAGTTGTTCGGCTCAAATTGACCAGGGCCCACCATGCAGCGCGATTAGGGTAGAAAAAAATATGTACATTGTGACAATTGAATTTGTACCAAAAATTTTAAAATCATATTATTATTTTCATATTTTTATTAATTAAAAATATTTATTGAAAATAAAGTAGCGCCTTGTTTACTGTCTAGCTGCATATTTTATTTTCTTTGATTGTTGTAGTAGAATAAAAGTTATGATTTTTTTTATAGGTGTAAATTTTACTTCCATACAAATTAAAAATGTCGCTACTACTTGGCGACTTCGTTTCGTCACAAAATGATTTTTATCGATTTTTATTGTATTTTTGCTTGAACATGACATCCATAGTCTAAACCAGGGTTTCGCAAAGTGGGGTACGCGAACCCCTAGGGGTTCGCCATTCGACGGCAGGGGGTTCGCGACATGATTTACGTAATGGTGGCGTGATGACTGACGAATGCTTCGATGCAAGGTTCCACGTGCAGTGTATTCACTGTGCAGGATAAAATAAACGCACTTATTAAAAAAATATAATTTTGGAAAACTTGCTGGAGATCAAATATCTTTGAATGTTTTCCTCTTTTGTATGAATTTATCACGACGAACGACTTATCCGTGGATTCTGAAACAAAGGCTGACATTGTTCTTACTAAAAAGGTATTTTCCGGATATTGATAATGCTAAAGATGGCTGGATTCGTAACCCATTTTCGGTCACGACCGAGAGCATAAATTCTAGTTTGAGTATTAAGCAACAGGAGTCATTATTAGAAATGTCATGTCCGCAGACGAAACTCTCTTCAAGCTGATTTAAAAAAAAAGTCTTTGATAGATTTTTGGGCAACTAGACAGGAAGAGTATCCAGAACTGTCACGCAAAGCGGTGAATTTCCTTTTACCCTTTGCTACAACATACTTATGTGAGAGTGGGTTTTCACACTTGGTCATGATAAAAACTAAATATAGAAATCGACTTGATGCCGAGTCAGAATTAGTTAGTTAAGGGGTTCGCTGTCACCTGGAAACTTTAACAGGGGTACGTGGAGCCGAAAGTTTGAGAAACCCTGGTCTAAACTATGGAATTGAATAGTCTTCAATATAAAAAAGATGATTTAAATACAAAAATTAGCTTTGAATATTTGTCGTCACTTTCATACCTCAGGAGTAAGTGACGTTCTTTTTTGGCATTTTTAACTTTAAATTCTACCATTTCACAGCATTTTTATGAAGTGGCAAGGTGTTAACTTGTGTCAAAGCCAGTGTTTCCACTTTTAGGGATTTCGCCCTTTTTTAACCTTTAACTGGTTACGTGGGGCCTCACAGGCCCGAGAGCACTAACAAAACGTTTTTTCACCCCTTTCCCCTCGCGTCCCGGGTATATGAGTCTCAGTAGCTTCGAGTTTGGTTGCACCCATGCCGTGGGTAGGGATAATAGTGTCGGTGGGGGCAAATTCGGTGAGTTATACGCAATTAAGAGGACTCTCAGGCCCTGCGTCACCACTTACTTTACTTTTTTTTTCAGAGTTGATTTTATGATTTATTATGGGGTGTATCTGAAAACATAAAGGATGAATGATACAGAACCACCTAGAAAAAGACGTAGAGTACTGGAGCAGAGCAATACAGAATAAATTACTAGTGTACAAATTATACCGGGAACCAGTTCAAATGTTGATCAACAAATCGAAAAAAGGCTGGGGTGAGAAAAATTTAGTGATTCTTCAGCAGATGATTTAGAAGACAAAGTTAATTAATCGAAAATGCTATAAAAAAACAATTGTATACTACAATTCCACCAAGGGAGGAGTGAACAAGATTGAGAAAAAATGCTCAATCTTCAGGCGAAGTCGCCGTACACGAAGATGGCCCATGGTGATTTTTATCGCATGCTGGACATAAGGACGGTGAATGCGCATCAAACTGACGGAAGCAGAACCGTTCAGAGAGGGTTTTACAGCACATACAGCACGAGTTTATAAATCACGAATGCGACTTGAAATAAGGTCAATAATAAGGTAATCCGAAGAATTTTGGCTCAGATTTGACACCTGAGCCACAAAACACGCAGAAAAAGCGAAATAAATGTGCAACCTGTTCACCTAAGCGGGACCGGCAATCTATTTACCTATGTGTTTAGTGTAAAAATCATGTATGCCTGCAGCACGCGAAACAGTTATGTCCTGAGTGTCAATAAAAACATGTGAAGTTTACCCAGTGTCAGTTTTGTGATTTAAATTTTGATAAGAGATTTATGTTATTTTATAAGATGGTTCAAGTCTACACTAAGATTTTAAAATGTTTTTTGTTTTTTATGACCAAATAATGATATCATATCGTTTTTTCGAATAATACGAGAGCTAATTTTGATATGTCTTGTTTTTAAATAAAAGTGATAGTTAGAATACACATAATTGTTTTATTTCATACCTAAATATCCATATTAACACAAATAGGTAGGCTACAGTCATTCATTTATGTACAGCTTGAATTATACGTATATTCATCCGAGGCCTGTCAGGCCTAACGTCACCACTTACGTTACACAAATGCCACGTCACCAGTTAAAGGTTAAGGCGAAACTACATATTTCATGTACGACTTAGGGCTATTTTTAATGCGACAGGGATTTAGCGAATTTTAGGGAAAAAATTACTTGATGTGGTAACCCTATTAAGTCTCTGCTTTATAGCTCTATCTATTTCTACCTATTAGGGGATTCCCCAAATAAGCTTCGTATTGTAATCCGACAAAAGTTAGTTTACCTTCTGGATAGTACTATTACCTATTTTGTAAAGTACATCAGAAATTAGTTACATGATTTAGGGATTATTTTCGTTTTTGTTATTTTTTAAAGCGGTCACGAAACAATAAAAGCTAATTTTACGTTATTTTTGATTGTTTTTATAATTTAAAAATGGACAAGGATGATGATAGTGAGCAAGTGCCTTCTTCATCTCAGGATAAAGGAGAGAAGTCGGCTGCAAGTAAAGATAGTAAGAAATATGCGCAAAAATTTAAAACCTCTTGGTTGGAGCATCCAGATTTTAAGTCTTGGCTAAACAGATCTGACAAAGGTGACAAAAGCTGACTGTAAAGTATGTGATTGTGATATTGTATGTGGAATGTCCGAATTAATGCGACACAACAGAAGTGCCAAGCACTCAAAGCAAATTGCTGTTGTATTACAAAGTGGAAAAATTACAAAATTTTTGAGCAAAAATCAAACACATACTGCTAAGGTATTAGATATGGAATTAAAAATGTGCGGCTTCCTCGCAAAACATGATCTGCCTATTTCTTTAATAGATGATTTTATGGCTCTTACGAGGAACTTGTTTCCCAAGTCTAAATGTTTAGAAGAGTGCGTCTTGGAAAACAAAAAGCAACAAATATTTTACGCCAAGTAACAGATTTTTTGATATGATTAATATAGTTGATGGGTCAGCAAAAGGCATATTCCAAACATTGAAAGATATATTTGCGAAACATGAAATACCACTTCATCATGTTTTTGGATTCACTTCTGATACAACAAATGTTATGATGGGAAAACACAATTCAGTTCAGGCATTACTCAAAAAAGAGATTCCACATCTTGTCGTTGTAGGGTGCACATGTCACCTAATTCACCTAGCAACATCTCATGCTTCCCGCAAACTGCACAAAAATTTGGAAGATTTGTGCCGTAATATACCAGCATATTTTCACATGAGCCCGAAGCGATTCGGTTCGCTTCGGGCTCATTGAAACAGTTCCAAGATTTTCTGAAGATTGACCATCAAAAACTGTTAACCGCAGCTAATACAAGATGGCTGTCACTTCAAGCTTGTATTGATAGGATACTGGAACAATATGATGCCTTGAAATTATTTTTTACAGAGGCAGTTCTTCAGGACCCTCTAATACCAATGATTCCATACTGACAAGTCTGAATAACCCATTTAATCATGCATTATTGCACTTCATGAGCTATGTCTTCTCGATAATAAACGAGTTTAATACCTTCTTTCAATCAAAGTCACCACAACTTTACATGCTGCCAGAGATGATCCGAAAGATTCTACAAAATTTTCTGTGTAACTTCATAAAAAACAGTACTTGAACCCTGGAGATCTCAACCACTTCATGACAATAGATGTGACTAAACCAGAAATTCAACTAAATATTGACCACATTTATGTCGGTCTGGACGCATATGCCATTCTACAAGATTTAAAGACGAAAGCTCCAACAGAAGAGGTGAGCAAATTTTATACAAATTGCCGGGAATTTTATGTAGAAATTATTGTACAGATTCAAAAGCGGTTCGATTTAGACGAGAAACTTTTTGGTTTGATGAAATATGTAGATCCTGAGGTAGCAAGAAATTTTGAAAAGCAGTCTATGAAAGACGTATTTGACCATTTTGGTTTTTTGGTCACAAAATGCAACATGCAGAAAGCTGATAATGAATGGCGAAATCAAGCTCTAATCGAACCCAAGTGTTTTGGAGTTAACGATGAAGAACAACTAAAAATAATGCCAGCTGAACTTTACTGGAATAAGGTACTAAGCTTGAAAAACCATCGTGGTGATTTTCTATACGAAAACCTCGAAGCAGTAATATCATTATTACTAGGAGTGCCATCTTCAAATACTGAAGTAGAAAGATTGTTCAGTGTCCTAAAAAAGTTAAAAACGGACAAAAGAAACAGGATGGCTAATGAAACCCTCAACGGAGTGCTTCACACTATGTTAGGAATGCTGGCTAATAACTGCTCAATTTTGGAGCCTACTAGTGCTATGCTCAATGCCGCGAAAACCTACAGAAGTAATGCTTCAGTTTCTCACTCTTACACTTAAGTAGATAAGTTAAATCATATTAAAAAATTTAAAACGAAATTGTATTTTATTTAAGATTCAAGCGCCCTAAATCAGGGAATTTCAAAAAAGAATTAGGGATTTTTAGGGATAATTTCCGAAGAATTTAGGCCAAAACCAAAATCTTAAGTGGAAACACTGGTCAAAGCAGTAGTAGAAAAACGCCATGTTGTTTTGGTAAAAAGTTGGTGAGACAGAGTGACACGAATTTTGATAAAAAATATTAGAGTATCTGACGCGATTTTCTTCGTTGCGGTAAGTTAAATTAATAATATATTTGTTGATTTTCAAAGTGTATGCTATAGAATGTGTCCTCGGACACGAATAATCGATAAATGAACAGTAATTTTGGCAAGAGATATTTTTAAGGTTAGGTTTTCTAAGTTTTGTTTTCTCAGATTTGTGACATTTTGTTGCATAACCAAAACATGAGCGACTAAGGCTTAGTTCATAATAGTTTTTTATGTATGTTCGTCGCTTTCTCCAACTATTAGGGAAGATTTATATTAGACCGGGGCGTGCCCGGGGCGTGCCGTATACGTGGCACGGACGGGGCACGGATTTGAAACGTTACATACATTTTATATGGACCAGTTCATATTACACCGTGCATGATCCGTGTCCCGTCCGGGCCCGGACGACGCTCGTCTACGTCGTCGTGTTGCACGGTTCCGCCCCGCCCCCTCCACGTCCCGTCGTAATACGAACACACTTCCGTGCTGCGTACGGGCAGTGACCGATGTATGTTTAGTGAGGGAGCACGCACGCTCTGAAGCTCATCTTACGAAAACGATTCTTTGTGCATGACTTTGCAACCATGGACGACGAAAAATTAATTGAACATGTCCGAAAGTATCCCGAGCTTTATGACATGACCCATCAAAAATACATGGATACAAAGTTCAAAACATCCATATGGACTTTAATTGGAAATACATTAAATGAAACAGGTGAGTAAAATACTATAATTATTTATTATTATGTAATTAAATATAAAATACACATACCTATAGGTTCTTATTATTATTCTTCTTAGGTTGTATTATTAAAATGTCCGGCCGGTGACGAAAAGTAATTTTTAAATATTTCTCTGACCGCAAATGCATCGTTTGTAGATTGTCCGTGATTTTGTGGTCGTAGTTGATCAAGAATGGACCGCCTTAACTGTAATATACAGGGTGTCCGCCGGCAGATTTTATACTTCAAAAAATAAAATAAAATAAAAATATGAGTACAATCAAAGTTATTTATTTGTTATCTTACATAATAATAATGCGGATTTTAGTTTTTAAAAATCACTCCACTCAAATGGCGTCCTTCAAGCCGCAAACATTCTTGCAATCTTTCCCTCATGTTGGCGAAAACTCGCTTGCAAAGTTCTGGACTGATAGCTGCGATCTCTCGTCGGATATTTTCTTGTAGGGCCTCTATTGTTGATGGTGAATTAGTGTATACACGAGATTTGAGATATCCCCATAAGAAAAAATCACAAGGGGTCAGATCGGGTGATCTAGGCGGCCAGGCTATGTCGCCGAAGCGACTTATCAATTTTCCAGGAAAAAGCTCTCGCACTTTAGCCATTGAGTCCCTAGCAGTGTGTGCCGTGGCTCCATCCTGCTGAAAATGTGTTCTGTTATTGTAACCAACATGACGATGCAGCTCCGGAATAAAAAAAATGTCCAGCATCGCGCGGTACCGTTGTGCGTTGACTGTTTCACCTCTGCCAAAAAAATAAGGTCCAATTATGCCATTTCCAGAAACGGCGCACCAAACTGTAGTCTTCGGGCTGTGGAGAGGCTTTTCATGGACTTCTTTTGGGTTGCTCGCACTCCAATAACGCATATTCTGTTTGTTAACGTACCCCCCAATGTGAAAATGCGCCTCGTCGCTAAAAAAAATGTTACATAAACGCGTAGGGGTAGAAAATCGTTCCAGAACGACTCTAGCATAATTCAGCCTTTTTATGTAGTCATCTTCTTTCAATTGCTGGATGATTTGGAGCTTGTATGGATGGAACTTCAATTTTTTTCGGATAATTTTGTGAACTGAAGTCTTTTTCACACCTGTTGATGCTGCAATCTTTCGTACAGACTTACGCGGATTTTGTAAGATTTCCCTTCTCACAAGTTCTACGTTTTCAGGAGTAGTTACAGTCGTTGAAGGTCCAGGCCGAGGTTCATTTCCGACTGATCCGGTTTCTCTAAACTTCTGTACCCACGCCCATATCAATTGGTTTGACGGGCCATCCTTCAATCGTCGGATATCAAAGTTAGAACAAAACCGACGCCTTGCTGCATTGATCGAATTATTGTTCGCAAAATACGCCTCAACTGCAAAAGCGCGGTGCGCGCCCGTCCACTGACTCATGGCTACTAAATAACCCGCAGCACTCCCGCGTCGAGAGATGCCCCGCTCTCCCCGCTGCCGCCTTCCCACACGCCGTGAGCTCAGTTCAAAGTGTAAAATCTGCCAGCGGACACCCTGTAGATTGTTCTGTATCACGTGGTGTAAAAGTCATGTCATTTTGGTTGCGTAAATAGTTATGAAGTGTGCAAGCAGCTAATATTACATTATCAACATTTTTTGGGGCCATCTTTATTCTTCTAAAGAACAATCTGAACCTTTGAGCTAGAATACCAAAAGCACATTCAACTAAACGTCGTGCCAGCGTTAATCTATAATTAAAATATGTTTTAGTGGCATCTCCTATTGTTTGGCTACCTGGGTAAGGTCGCATTATATATGTTTTCAAAGGAAACGCTTCATCGGCTACTATAACGAATGGTGCAATAATATCCGAGTTAGGTAATTGTCTTGCTGCAGGTAGATTCAAAGTTCCATTTTCTAGTCGTTGTCCTAAAGAAGACTTTGCAAAAACACCACCATCACTATTTCTTCCATATGATCCAACGTTTACTGTAATAAATTTATAACGCGCGTCAACAAGCGCTAACAGTATGATTGAGAAAGTGTTCTTATAGTTATAAAAGATAGATCCGCTATTAGGTGGTGCCTCAATGACAAAATGCTTTCCATCCAATGCACCAATACAGTTGGGAAATTTCCACAAAGTTTCGAAGTCATGCGCTATCAATTTCCAATTATCCTCCGACGGTTGTGGCATTACTTTTTTCATAAGTACGTTAACAATAGCACGACATGTACTGTTTACAATTTGATGGACTGTCGTGTGACCCAACCGAAAACTGAATGAAATGGTCAAGTAGGAATCTCCAGTTGCCAAGTATCTGAAAAGATAAAGATGTGTTATTTGCCACCCTTCTTTGTCAGGGCAAGAAGAGAGAAGGCGAATACCATGTTATTGCATTTATTAAATTAAATCACAAAATTTTCGTTTGAAGAATACTATTTATTTAATAAATCTAATAAAAGGGTTCCATTACTAATATTATAATATTTTCAAGCTATATACAAATTTTATTTGCATATCCCTATGTTTGTTTCAGCTAACGTTTGTAAATCAAGATGGACAAATATTAGAGATCAATTTAAAAAAAACTTGAACAAAAGACAACTAAAAAGTGGTCAAGCAGCAGCCAAAATAAAAAAATATAAATACGAGGATTTGCTCCAATTTTTGGTCGTTCATATACAGGACAGACAAGTTATCGAAAATATTTCAAATGACGGTGAACCTGAAGAGACGCTTCAAGATTATACTGATACTCCAACAACTGCACTAACTGATACTTCAACAACTGCACTAACTGATACTTCTACACCTGAAATTTTGCCTCAAAACCCCAGTATGTCTACAACTTCTCTAAATTCGCCGCAAAATATAACTGCACCTACAACTTCAAGTCATTCATCCCAAAATGCAAATACAGTAAAAAAAAAACAAGCTCGTGCTCGTGCGCAAAAGCAAGCGTCGTCACAACCATCCGCTTCAGCTTCTCTAATGAAATATATTATTGAAAATAAAAAACATATAGAGGAAGATGATCATATCGATGCTTTTTTCAAGGGATTGATACCGACGATAAAAACATTTTCGCCTTATTATCAACATATAGCAAAAGGAAGAATATTCCAAGTTGTTCAGGATTTAGAATGGTAACGGTTGAGCACTGATCCTCAAACTTATACATCACCATCGCCTTTATCATCACCATCAACATCTACTCCAACCCCTCCGCCGCCAGGTGCCGACACAACAAGAAGATAATTCTATAGACACAGACCTATCAACATTTTTGAGGGAGTATAACCCCTCCAGTGACAATTCGACGGTTGAAGAATCATAAATTAAATGTCATAATAAATATAATGAAAATGTTTTAGAGTATGTCCTTAATTTTGTTATTATTACCTTGTATATGTACCTTTTGTTTAGACTCTCCCGCCTGTAAACTTTAATTTTGCTGTCACAATTGTACAATATGCGATTGATTGATTGATTAAAGTCTTAGTAACGTGCAAACAAAACGAAGCATTTTTTTTATTTTATAGTAATTACCTGAGACACACTGCTAATCGTTGTTTAGGTTCTATCGGTGTCTTGAATCTCGTCTGCTGTCTTGTAAGGGCGGGCTTTAGCTCATTTAGTAAAATGTCAAAGTTTTCCTTGGACATTCTAAAATATCTAAAGAATTTTTCTTCATTGTCTGGTAAGTATCTACATAGAGTATTAAATTCTCCGTCAAATTGACGCCTTCTCCAAAGCGGATGCACGCTCCATTTCCGTTTAACCTGGTTCTTCTTAGTTCTTGCTTCTCCTTCCTCTTCATCTAGAGCTACCGCAATAGCAGCCATCTCCAGTAAAGAAAACTCCATTATTATTAAATTTCGATAATTGGGAATATTCACATCACTACGCCGTATTGAAGCGACCGTGGCGGCTTATAGCCCGTTTAACACTCGGTGTAGTATAAACGTGTAGCACGGACGGGCCCCGTTCCAGCCACGCCCCGGCCCGCACTCGGCCCGGTCTAATATAATTCATCCCTTATGGACCGATTTTCCAAATTCTTTCGCTATTGTAGGTATAGATAATGATCCAGTAATTCCCTAAATTTTTTTAAAATTAAATTTATCCCGCAAATCTTAAAAACAGGATTCGAGGTCGTTATACGTTTTTTCAAAGCAATATAATTTTAATTATATTATGATAGGTAGGTGTGTAATGAAATTTTCAAGAGCAATCTTCCTATCAATTTAAAAAGCAAAGCCATGGACATCTGCCTAACACCCTGTCTGACCTATGCTTGCCAAACCTGGAACACAACAAAGAAAATGCTAGAAAGACTTAGAATATGCCAGAGAGGCATAGAAAGAAGTTTCTTAGGAATCAAACTCAGAGAGAGAGTGAGAAACCAAGAAATAAGAAGAAAAACCAGAACAAAAGACGTAGTAAAAAGAATACTGGGCTTAAAATGGAAATGGGCAGGGCACATTCAAAGATTAAAACCCAGCAGATGGCCATATATAGTCACAAACTGGATACCGCTTGACCAAAAAAGGAAAAAAGGGAGACCATTCAAAAGATGGAATGATGACATCACACAAGTAGCTGGAAAAATGTGGCCACAAAAAGCCAGAGACAGAAACCTCTGGAGATCCTTGGAGGAGGCATACACCGCCGAAGGCGGTCCATATCAGGACATGACACAAAAATATCTGACATAATTAATTCTAAATTCAATTCAATTCTAATATTATAATGTACCTACACAACTATTAACCCTTTATTTTACTATTATTATTATTGTTTTAAAATTGTACATACTAATAACTATTGGGATATGGAATAAAGCTGTTTTTATTTTATTTTATTTTATTTTTATTTTATTTTAGGTGTGTAATAAAGTACATAAATAAAATTTTGTTAAATCCTACTTCCTACGTAGATATATAGCCGATAGATTGTGAAATGAGATTTTTATTTGGTTACATCAGATCTCCAAAACCACTGAACACATCAGGATGAAATTTGGCTTGCATTTAGAATACAGCCTAACTAAGAAAGAAGGCTACTTATTGATACCGAATTTAAATAATTTAGAAGATAAAACAACACCAGTTAGTTATTTAAAAAAAATTAAATACATATTGGTATCGATTCTGTTGTTTAGGATTCCTAACTTAAATTTTAGGTTTTCTAAGTTAGGTTGACCTAAAAAATATGGTATTCTATTGACAGATCCTAAAATTACCTAAATTAGAATGTGTTTGAAAATTGCAAAACTCTCTAAGTTGAGTAGTTGGTGTTGCTGTAAGCAAAATCAATATTTATTTTATGATGTTGCTAGTTTTCACAACATTTGTGAAATGAACGAATGATTTGACATTGACTTATCTACACAACAGGTCTATCATGACAGCAGTGCACGCACTTTGACAAAATTATACTCCTAATTGCGGCGCCAAAACAAAAAAGAAGTTGAAGTTGTTCGTTTTGTAAAATTCCGAGTGCACTGTGCATTGCATTTTAATTTTTAAATTATCTTTGTATCGTTATCATATCCATGCAACGGCTCCCGGCACGAAAGCGCAGTAATCTTCGCCAAAAGGCCTGCCTTTTGGCGAGATTACATGCCAGTAAAGAAATGGCGCGAGGTAAGTAATATCTTTGATGTATGAAACTATATAAGCAATTATTCTTCGTGTGGAACAATTTAACAGATTCAATTTCAAAATATTTTTTTAGAAAATCAAGCGGACTCTGTGGTGGTGGAGTTTTAGGCGGCATTGGCGGAGGAGCTAAACGGTTTGGGCTGCGAAATAACTCCTCAGCAATGGCAGCATGTAAGTAGCTGTTGTTGTACTCAATGTTAAAACGAATGTTATTCACTTGCCCTCAGTCATTCATTATCTTTGATGTAGATACACAATACATAAAACACTTATCAGCATTATAATTTAACTGCCTATTTTATTTCATAGATATGGAACAACTGGGTGATGAAAACAAAGGCAAAGGCAAGGAGGGTGTTTGTACAGCCTATACATCTGTTCCTATCTGGATTAGGAGTAAGGAGTACTTCAATGAATATTCGTATTTTAATTTGAATAAAATGGCGTATAATTTTCTTGTCTTTGCATTACATGGCAAAAGTTATAATGGTAAGGGGCGAATGAGTTATGAACAGAAAAGAACGAAAAAATGAATGGACGAATGAGAATGATATACAGATTAGAAATATTTTTTACAGCTATGGGTATCATTGACTCTGGTTCATGTAGTTCCACCGTGATCGGGTAGATGGCGTTGGACGTGGCTTCTGAACATGCCGGCCGCCTTGGAAGATCCGGGACGGAGGCTTCCAACCTGGACTGCTCTGGCTCACTGGCTCGATGGTTCCGGCAGCAGCGGGCAGATCTTCGAAAAGGCTCGCCGAAGGATGCCGGTTGATGTCCGAATCTCCGCCACTCGTGAAACACCATCCTTGCCGGGGAACAAACGTGTTACCCGACCCATCTTCCACTTCAGGGGAGGTACATGGTCTTCCTTGATGAGGACGAGGATGTCCTTGTCGATGTCTTGGCTATCGACCTTCCATTTTGTGCGCTGTTGGAGCTCCGACACGTACTCCTTTGACCAACGCTGCCAGAAATGTTGTCGAAGCTGCTCCACCAGGTGATAGCGGGTTAGGCGCGTAGGTGCGACGCTCGTCAGGTCTTCGCAGGCTGGCGCTGTCAACGGCCGGCCAATAAGGAAATGAGCCGGAGTAAGGGGAAGGAAGTCATGGACATCTGAGGAAAGAGGAGACAAAGGCCGGGAATTCAGGACGGCTTCAATCTGCGTTAATACCGTACTGAACTCCTCGTGCGTTAACCTTGCATTGCCTAACACTCGCCTTAAGTGATATTTACACGATTTGATACCAGCCTCCCAAAGTCCGCCGAAGTGAGGACTGTAAGGGGGAATAAAGGTTAAACGAATTTTATTATTACTCATGAAATTCGAAACATCATCAGAATGTTCGAAGAATTGATTTACATCTTTAAGTGCCCCAACAAAGTTTTTTCCATTATCGGAGAATATTTCTAATGGCTTACCGCGTCGTGCTATGAAACGTTTCAATGCTAGTAGATAGTCCTGTGTCGATAAACTTCCTACCAGCTCAAGATGTACGGCGCGAGTTGTGAAACAAACAAATAAACATATATACGACTTGATTAAAATAGCACCTCTGCCTTTACGATTTAAAATGGAGACAGGTCCTGCAAAATCAGTCCCGCAACGCATGAAACAGAAACTCCCGACTTCCAATCTTTCCTGGGGTAAATTACCCATTTTTGGGGTAAAAGTTTTACCTTTTAACCGCATGCACGTAACACAGTTATGTACTACTTGCCTAGCCAAGTTGCGCGCTCCTAGCACCCACCACTGCTCACGCATGGAATATACTAGAAGCTGAGGCCCAGCGTGTAGTAATTTCTTATGCTCATACTCACACAGCAATCTTGAAAATCGATGTTTACCACTCAAGAGCACGGGATGTTTTTTGTCGTAGCTAAAATCAGTTGCGTTAGATAACCTGCCACCTACACGAATTAGACCGTTGCTATCTAAAAATATGCTCAAACCCGCAATTTTATATCCGGTTTTACCATTTTCTTTGAATGGTAAATTGTTTAATAACCTATGATACTCATTAGGAAACGATTCCTTTTGCACTGCGCGTGTTATGGTGATAAGCGAACGTTCCAGTTCTGCCGCCGTTAGCAAACCGGTTTTGTGGCTAGGGACGCACGGCGACGACCGCGCGTTATCGATGAAACGATGGAGATAGGCACAAACACGCTGTAAGCGAATAAAGGAGGAAAAGCGTTCACAATTAAATAACGGACTCGTTTGCGTACAAATTAAATTAATTGTGTTAGGTTTCTGTTCCGGTAAATCATCGCTACACGGTACCTCCCTATTGTTGGACCAGCTACTGCTAGGTTCGCCTAAAAACCTAGGTCCACACCACCAATGATTACTAGTATCGTACTTTAATGAATCTAAATTCGCACCGCGCGTGATAAGGTCGGCAGGGTTTTCCGTGCCCTTAACGTGCCGCCAAATCGTATCGTCGGTTAGTTCATTAATTTGAACGACCCTATTTTGTACAAACGTTTTGAGAAGATGCGGAGACATACGCAACCATCCCTGCACTATTGTAGAATCCGTCCAGAAATATACTTTGTCGAAAGTTATACAGAGGGATTCTTTTATTTTTACGAATAATTTCGCACCTAATAATGCACCACATAATTCAGCCCTTGGAATAGAGACAGATTTGATCGGACATAGTTTGCTTTTAGCACACAATAGATTAACTGATATAGAAGGAGTCTGATCACAATCGTGGCGACAGGACCGAACGTAGGCACAAGCACCGTAGGCCTTTTGTGACGCGTCTGTGAATACATGTAACTCGGTGTAATGAGAATCTACAGATGTTACATAACGAGGAATACGAATTTCCTGTAAACACTGCAGATTAACAACAAATTCGCGCCATGCACTTGCGATGCTATCTGGTACCTGTTCGTCCCAGTCTAACTTTTGTAACCACAAACCTTGCAAAAGACATTTGGCTATGATGACTGCCGGAGATAACAAACCTAACGGGTCATAAATCTGTGAGATTACTGATAACATTTTGCGTTTGGTTAGCAGTGAGTCATCTTGTGACAACTTTGTGGTGAAATGCAATTCATCACTCTCCGGGGACCAACCGAGACCTAAAGTTTTGGACAAATGATGTTCGCCTATGTTTAGGTCCTTACTACTCTCCGGACAAACTTCGTGATTGAAAGTCCATTTGTGTAACGGAAAACAACCAGATTTCAACACATTAGCCGTTTTATTGCATAACTCTAACAAGGTATCTGACTTATTATGCGAGATAATGACATCGTCAACATAAAAGTTGGAATTTATGATTTCTGTTACACGCTCATCATCACATTCTTTCGCTAATTGTTTCAGGCATCGTATGCTTAGGTAGGGCGAAGACGAATAACCGTATGTCACCGTATTTAATGAAAATAACTGTAAAGGTAAGTCTTTATTTTCCCGCCACATTACTAATTGTAAATTACGTAATGCCGGCTGTACTAAGATCTGTCTATACATCTTTTCTACGTCGGCACATGCTACGTACTTGTGCTGCCTAAAACGGAGAAGAATAGAGAATATAGTATTCTGAAGAGGTGGGCCTATATGTTGTATGTCATTTAATGATTTATTAGAAGTTGTTTTGGCACTTGCATCAAAAACAACTCGTAATTTAGTGGTTTGACTAGATTCGCGGTACACGCCGTGATGCGGCAGGATGTAGTACGGTTTGTTCGGGTCCGGGACATTACCTGGCACCGGGGACATGTGACCTAATGCCTCGTACTCGCGCATGAAATCACAATATAACTGTTTATATTGTAATGACGAATCTAGTTTCCTCTCTAGCGATAAAAAACGTTTTTTCGCCGTGGTAAAAGAATCTCCTAAAACGTCAGCAGATTCCTTAAATGGAATGCGCACAGAAAACCTACCCTGATTATCGCGCTGTGTAGTTTCTGTAAATAACGATTCGCAATACCTATCCTCCTTCGTCAACGCAGAAGGTAAGTCAGTCAGCTCCTCTAACTCCCAGAATTTACGTAATTGAGAATCAATTTGAACAAAATTACACTGAACATTTTTCATGAGATATGACTGAACATTGTGGATAGGTCCAGAGATGATCCATCCTAACTTCGACTCGTATAGGTATGGACCAGCCCTAAGTTTTATTCTGTTTTCCTTGAGTAGGTCCCAGAATACGTCCGCGCCTATAAGTATATCTACCTCGGCCGAGATACTAAACGTAGGATCAGCGAGCGAGATGTAGCTAGGTATACCTATGGAATCGCAGTTGACGTTTATCGAAGGTAGCTTCGATGTTATGCTAGGTAGAACCAAGCATTGGATTTCCTTGATGAAATCACTAGTTTTTGAACGAATCTGTAATTTACAAGCGTGAGTACTTTTTGATACGGTTTGACCTACGCCTGTAATCTGAACAGTGGACTGTATAATTGGTAACTGTAAACGAGTTACTAACGATTTGGTAACGAAACAGTTTTGTGACCCATTATCCAAAAGAACCCTAATAGTGTGATACCGATTATCCGAATCAGGTACATCTACTAGCGCGGTTGACAACAAGACTGGCTGTATAAAAGATTGACAGGACAGTGCTGTGCTTTCGCCGCGATCTTTCGGCGCATCAGCTGACATTTGTGAGTCATCATGACACGGGGACATTAAACTGGCGGCGACTGTACTTATGGTTTCACTAGGAACGTGAAGCAGTGTGTTATGCTTCGCACTACATAACTTGCAAGGGCCGTAGGTACAGTCATTAATAGAATGCTTGTCTGAACGCAGACAGTTAGAACAAAGTTTTTTAGTAGCGACTATTTTTTGTGGTTGTTGTGACTGATCGTTTAATATGCCTTTCGCAGTGGCCATTAGAGAGAAGTATATTGACTCAAAGGATTCCCTATACTCCATTTGAGTCACAAGATCAGTTTCATCATCTATTAATTGTTCTATTTCCCCTTGGACGTCATTGAAACTCTGGAAAATTGCTGTATTTGCCTCTACACGTAGCTCAAATTCTACCCTATTGCTAGCTGTTTGGTTAGGATTGAGCTCTTGTTCCAGCTGAACATTATGAATATGCTTTCCAAACAGAGTTAACCTACATTTGAGGTTAGCTCGTTGCTTTTTTAACGACGTAAGGCGACTTCCTAAAATATTAGGCACCTGCAAACGTGGGGACTTTGGCCTATCTAGCTTAGTGGAATCGCTCGGATCTAGACTCATTTTATGTCAATGCAAACACTTACGATTTATCTGCGGTGTAGGCGATGCAAGGTACACAGGTAACGCACACACGAAACGCACAAAGAGCTGAAAAACGAAACGAATATTAACGCAGACTGCAGAGAAGTGGGAGAGGAAGGATGGGTGAGATGAACCGACCGTTGTAGGCGCTCGCCGCTACTCCAGGCTTCTTCCACGACTCCACCACCGGCTTCCCAGTTTCGACCGGGAAAAACGTGTCCGGCTGTCCGCGTGGCCGCTCGACTCGGCAAGGCGGGTTCTTCGTTTATTTGGTTCGAAGGATCAATGTTTGTACAGCCTATACATCTGTTCCTATCTGGATTAGGAGTAAGGAGTACTTCAATGAATATTCGTATTTTAATTTGAATAAAATGGCGTATAATTTTCTTGTCTTTGCATTACATGGCAAAAGTTATAATGGTAAGGGGCGAATGAGTTATGAACAGAAAAGAACGAAAAAATGAATGGACGAATGAGAATGATATACAGATTAGAAATAATTTTTACAGCTATGGGTATCATTGACTCTGGTTCATGTAGTTCCACCGTGATCGGGTAGATGGCGTTGGACGTGGCTTCTGAACAGAGGGCCAGATCCACCATTAATGGCACGGGAGGTGGACCTGCTGGGCCAGACCTAAGTCACTAGGACAACAAAGTCCTCGAGATCATTGGGTCGGCCTCAGTAGATGGTTTTGCCAACCTTGAGGTGGTAAGTTGTTTCATTTATTATTTACTTACATACATAGAAAGATGATCACTTGTAATTATAAGAATTTATTTAATTTATTGGACACATTCTTTGTATACCTACGACCATTTCAAATACAACACAAGAACACCGTCATATATGACAGGATGATTATAGATTACCTAGGTGCCCAAAATTTATCAAAATAAAGTTTAACTCAAGAATTGTGAACTTGATCTTATGATATACCCTTGTTCTTGTTTTAACAGTCTTGCCTTTTACAGGGTCTGGTTCCTTTTCCAGCACTGGCACCTTCACCACCACCGGTGCCTTCATCACCACCACATATATTGCCTTTGCCAAATGAGCGAAGGAGTCGTAGCCGCTCCCCAAGACCAAGACCTAGCCGGAAGGGCACAAGGAGTCCACCTCATCCCAGACGCCGCCTTCACAGGCCATCTCGGACTCCAGTCAATCAAAGCCTGATTGAAACCTTAAGCGAGAATGGCAGGCTAATGGCAGATAGCATAGTAAGGGCTGCTGAAATTATAGCAGCAGCAATTACTACTGCTCTTCTGCCAGTTGTAATTGAGCCCACTGAGGAATAATGCCATTTCCTCGCTTAAAGGCCACTAAAGCCATACACTTGGAGCTGGTGTCTGATCTAAGTTCAACAGCATTTTTATCAGCACTACGACGTATGGCAGCCCGGCGAGGTACCCCGCGCCACATCTACAGCGACAACGGAACCAACTTCGTCGGAGCCAATAAACGCCTAGAGCAGGAAACTATCAACCTTAAAAGCACACTAGATCATGAGTTTTACTCAACAGTGGCTGAAATGCAGATAGAATGGCATTTCAATGCTCCTTCCTGGCCCAGTGCTGGGGGACTATGGGAAAGTGCAGTCAAAAGCCTTAAACATCATTTTCGTAGAGTGATCGGAGATCAAAAGCTCACCTACAAAGAGCTATCAACACTTCTTGCACAGATTGAAGGATGCCTAAACACGAGGCCTTTATGCGCACTCAGAGAAGATCCAGATGACATCAATTGCCTAACACCATCTCACTTTTTGTCAAGCGGCCCAGTTCTTACTCTTGTGGAAACTGAAACAGATCAACGCACCAGATGGCAATTAGTACAAAAAACTTTCAAAGATATCTGGAAGAGGTGGCGAGCAGAGTATTTGTGTCAATTATCAAACAGAAGCAAATGGCAGAAAGCAGAAGCAAACATCGAGCTAAATGACATCGTAATCATACACGATGCGAATGTACCCACCGGTAAATGGGCCATTGGAAGAGTGGTAAAGCTTCACCCCGGAAAAGACGGATACGTTCGCGTAGTCACGCTTAAAACTAAGAATGGTACTATGAAAAGACCAATAGTAAAACTATGAAAACTGCTAGTAAATGAGCCTTTAGCAAGAGTGGAACAGCAAGAACAAAATAAACAAGCACAAAAAGAACAAAAATCACCGACAAAACAAACAAAATCAAAATCAATCAATTTTGTTGGGCTACTGATGATGACAATGATGTTATTCATAACGCCCGTCCAATGTTACTACAAGTTATCAAATATCAACAACAATCAAAGCATTTATTTCGACAAATCATCATCGATAAGCCTTGTCCGAGACGAGTGGAAACTTATCGTTAATTATGACATGGACCCATACCGGCACGGATAGCAGCTATTCACGATATATATTTATCATCTAGAAAGCATGTGTTCAACAGAATCAAAACAAAATCACTGTGACGTCGTCTTACTACAATTACGTCACGGATTCGAAGAAATACAGTATTACAACAGCTTGATGCTCGGCAATCACACACATGAAACACGACACCGCGACGGCCTTATCAATGGAGTTGGATACCTGGCATATAGCCTGTTTGGAATACTGGACGAACAGTTCGCAGATCAATATAATATAGCTATTCGAAACAATCAAAAAGAATTCGCACTCTTATGGAAAAATCAAGCAACAGTAATTGAATCAGAATATAACCTACTGAAAAGAGTGAACAATCAATGAATAATCAGTATACATTAATTATTCCATCAAGAAATTATCAGACTAAAGAAAAACTCCAATACTCTATCAAAACTAATCGAATCAGTGGCTAATAACAATGATTTTGCCTTATCATCAAACCAATGCACAAACAACATCAAAAAATTTTTTCAGCCCACTGGTCGGAACTTAATCACTTGAATACATACCTGTATTTTATTTGCGATCAACATACCATAAGAATCATATGCGAGCATCAAGTTACTACTATTACTGTAAGCAAGGCCGGCATTATGACACTTGTAGACGGCTGTCACCCGGCGGCGAAGGCAAATCCGCTGCTCTGCGCGAATCTCGCACCCACCCGCATCCGTGCCCGACCCCGCGCCCGCTACTGCGCCGACGGCGGCGGCGGCGCGGCGGCGGCGCCCCAGAGCGAGCTCCCAAACAACTACGGCGCCGCGGCGCCGACAGCAACAGTGAGCACCAGCATTATCAACAAAGACAATCAAAGTGCGCGTAGTAATTTTGTAGACGCAACTACTTCGCCTATTTTTATAAATCATTTTATTAAAAGTGAAGTGCAGTGATTGAAATATAATAAGCTGGACATTATTAGAGACTTTGCTTTTAGTTTGAATTTTTATACATACTTTTACTATTTTGTTTCTATCATTTTACATGTATCAATTTTTATAATATTGTTAATCATTTTGAATTCTTCTCCCTCGGGAGCATGTACGATTTATGTATAAACCGCACAATTGCACTTCTGCAAGCGGTGCATTTTGACCTACCTAAGCTTCGACCGCTCAGTACGCGTTCGACCGCTGTCCCGCGCAGTCATATCAAGCAATAAATCAAGTATCAATTAAACATCTCTCTATCTCTTACCATCTCCATCTATACTCAACTATCATCTAAAGGTGTAGGGCCGGAAACCTTACAATCAGAATTAACAAACAGCTTACAAATGCAAATAAAAATAAACAGATGCCTGCTTAAACAGATATTGAGGCTTAAGAAAAAGGCTGATACCATACAACCAGACAATCCATGTTGTTTACTTACAGAGACCTGTAAACATAAACTTGAAATCGCCATTCCGCAATCTACCATAGGAGAAGAATTGACTCCAATGAAGAAAACTGAGCAGTTTATCGATCAAATGACCTCTATTAGCAAAGACGATAAAGAAAAAATTCTGGAATTAAATGTTTTGACAGAATCTTTAAAATTAGGCTATAAATCGGCAAAAACTACAGAAAAACAGACTTTGAAAAATATTATAAAGAACCCGATAACTCATAGATACCAAGTCATAACAAAGCTTTCGAAAACAACGATTGGACTGACGACTGGTAGAATTAGAAAAAGCGGAAAGATTGTATTAAAAAAACGGGAAGCGCTAAAACAAGAAATACATCAATTTTACAACAGAGATGATATAACTAGATGCACAGCTGGCAAGAAGGAAATTAAAACTCTATTTTGAGTTTTAATTTCCTTCTTGCCAGCTGTGTAAGTACCAATGTAAGGTTCAAAGAAAATATTAGCTAGATACAATAAAAAACAGTTATAAAAAATATAAAGATGGTGGAGGGAAAGCTTCTTACCAGACTTTGGTTCGTCACCGTCCGTTCTATGTTTTGAATCCAAAGTTGGCTAATTGCGAAACATGTGCATGTATGCCAAAACAACAAGTAACATGCCAATTTTAATTTTATGGTCTCTAAATTATATAAGGTCAGCTGCATTAAAACTACCGATATAAATGAAATTTTGAAACATTTATCATGTGATCTCAACTCAAAGGCATGTATGTATGGAAAGTGTAGTGATTGCTCTACTAAAAATTATAAAATTGAAACTGATAGCGATTTTATTGAGTCTGAAAAAAAAACTTACTTGCAATGGACCTTACGAACAGTTCAGTATGAAAAAAAGAACGAGAGATGGAAAACTGGAAAAGTTAGAAACGAAAAAGTATAAGAAAGAAGTTATAGAAAGTAGTTTACAGGAATTAATTTTAAAATATCAGGAGGATGGATGGGCCCTATTTGAACCTATTTACTTAGATTTATCTAATGAATATTACCTCCAAATCAATAAACCATCAGGGTGGTCCACGGCATAACGGAAATTTTGTCAAATGGCCCCCCAGACCACTGATTCTACATCTACGCCTTGCCCTTGCTAGGGCAAGGCGTAGATGATGTACATAGATCAGTAGATAGATCATAGATTCGGTGAATGGGCCCAAAACATGATAGCCGTTGATACCGATATTCATAGGCAAATTTGTTTAGCGATGTAGCTCACTTTTGGTTAAATGGATATGTCAATAAACAAAACTGCCGTATTTGGAGTGAAGATAATCCTAAAGTGTACGTTGAAACACCGTTATATCCAGAAAAACTGACTACTTGGTGTGCTTTATGGGCTGGTGGAATAATTGGTCCGTACTTCTTTAAAAACGATGCTGGCGAGAACTTTACAGCCAATGGTGACCGCTTAAGAGCCATGATTACTGACTTTTTCGTTCATCAATTGAACAACCATGATGTGCAGGAGCTGTGGTTTCAACAAGACGGCGCAACTTGTCACACAGCTCGTGCCACAATTGATTTATTGAAGGAAACGTTTGGTAACCGCATAGTTTCACGTTTCGGACCCGTGAATTGGCCTCCAAGATCATGCTATTTAACGCCGCTTGACTATTTTCTGTGGGGATATGTGAAGTCTCTAGTCAACGCCGATAAACCCGAAACGATTGACCACTTGGAGGACAACATTCGCCGCGTCATTGTCGCTATACGGCCACAAATGTTGGAAAAAGTCATCGAAAATTGGCCTCCAGAATAGACTACTTATTTTTTTAATTTATTTATTTAATTAGAACGGCACAATCACCAATTACACTAATTATTTTACATATGAGAAAGACGAGTCACCCATCCCTCTTACAATAGATCCAACAAACTTCGCCATAAACTCGCGGAACAGACATTGAATTCTCATCTTCTCATAAGAAATTAACTTAAGATAAACAACAAGAACTGCTCGTCTTATGATATCCCTGACGATGTTGTTAACCAGTCGGCAAAGAAAGACAAAAATAAACTGGATAAACTTGAACTTGAAAAATGAAAATGAAATGAAAAAGGTTTACTTCATCAACTTCATCTTCTGTTGACATTTTAACTGAAGATCCTGGTGACTTCCTATTTAATTTTGAAATTAAAGTACAAGTGTCTAGCTAATAATATAATAACTCTCATAAAATCATTTTCATAAAAAGAAAGTCACTACACAAGGCGAACTATAACATATTTAGATGCTAAATTAAACGTTAAAATAATGCATCAACTGTTCATGAAGCAATACCCAAGAAGTAAACTAAGCTACCAGTCATATTATGACATATGTTGTACAAATTTTAAGTTGAGGTTTGGGCAGCCACAAGTGGACACATGCTGCACATGCGAAGAATCGAAGGTCAAGCTCAAGAACCCACATCTCAATGAAGTAGCCAAAAGAGGTGCACACGCAGAGTTACAGGTTCATGAAAAGAAAAGCAAGAAGTTTTATAGGTACCAAAATCAAACAAGAATGAGAAGATTACCAGAATAGTGAGCATACTAATGTGTTGGCTCTTTGCTTTGATTTTATGTAAAATTTGCAACTACCTAACATACCCATCCAAGAGATCCAAGAGACAGCTTTCGGTTAGTGTCTTTAATATGTATACACAATATTAAGTCCAACCGAGGCAAAATTTATATACGAGGGGTGTTCAAAAAGTAGTGAGAATGACGTAGTAATGAGGGGTACTTTAAAAAAAAAATTATTGTCACGGAAATAATAGGTCTTTGTCATAATACCCTAAAATAATGAGCTTTCTATCTTGTCTGTGTCAGTTGTATTATTTATTTGTTTGTGACGTGACGATTACTCTCGCTAAAAATGGATAAAATTGAAATCCGAGCGGTGATAAAATACTTTTGCTTGAAAAATTTTACTACGGAACAAGTTTTTAAAGATTTACGTGAAACATTGGGGGAGTCTGTTCCTCCATATTCCACAGTGGCTCGGTGGTGTGCAGAGTTCAAACATGGTAGAACATCGGTTAAAGATGACCCTCGCTCGGGCCGCCCTTCGACGTCAGTCACTCAGGAAATGATCGAAAAAGTTGAAAAAATAGTTCTGGATGATCGCCGTGTAACAGTCCGTATAGCTGATGAGTTGAAGATTTCAACTGGTAGTGTGCATAGCATTTTAAGATCACTTAGGAATGAAAAAGGTATCCGCGCGTTGGGTCCCGAAAATGCTAAAGGACGCACAAAAGCAAACGCGACTCAACATTTCAAAGAGCTCATTGGAATTGTTTCAACGAGATCCTGATCTTTTTTTGGCTCGATTCGTAACAATGGATGAAACATGGCTTCATCATTATGATCCAGAAACGAAACAACAATCAATGTCCTGGAAAAGACCGTCATCTCCCACACCAAAGAAATTTAAGACTCAACCATCGGCCGGCAAGATCATGGGCTCAGTTTTTTGGGACAGCCAGGGGTTGATAATGATTGAATACCTTGAACGTGGAGCCACAATCATAGGAAATGTCTACGCAGAACAAATAAAAAAATTACGTCAGGAAATCCTTAAAAAGCGACGAGGAAAACTCGCGAAAAAAGTTTTGTTCCATCAAGACAACGCGCCGGCGCACAAAGGAATATTCAAGGCATAAATCCGGTCAAAAGTCAAAATCACAAACTGAATGTAATGACACTTAAAATGCATGTATCATGTAGCGTAGTAACCGGTTTATCGAGGGGCAGCTCCCCGCCTGTCCCAGCGCCGGCCATCTGACTACCTGCTCAGTCGGAATTAAGTCGTTGTCGAAATTGCATGTCTTTGTTCTCGGCGCTCTCTTTTGTGACACTAAGTTCTCTGTGTAAACATGGCTTCGTGTATTGGACTACAAGAAAAACAACAATTGAATATGGAAGTAGAAGGTATGTACTATATTATAAAATTAATTTAACGTAGTTTTTTCCGATTTCTTCACTTGCGGGGTCAATATTGGAAACACCTTTTAACTACTCGATTTTTTTACTAAATTTGAGATATCATGGTGGATTTGACTAAGTGTCGCGCATTGTCGCCCATTTTTTATGTTGGCATATATTTAAGACCTTTGCGTACAAGAATATGTAATAAAATAGTTCACGAAAGTTCACTTTTTTTTTTTCAAAAAAGTTTCAGGGATGAAATGGGGTTACTTGTCGATATTCCAAAAGTCGGCTTCGGAAACAATAACGATGGCAACACATCCAGACGATTTTTCAATGACCCAGAATCTTCTTCTAGAATCACTGGCATTGACATATCGTTGATTAAACGGTTTAACACAATATTAGAGATTTTATCAAGTGGTTTCAAGATTAATCATGAAAAATTCGATTCGTTTGCCCAAACAACAGCTAAAATGTATGTAAAGTTGTATGGGTGGCATCCCATGTCACCCACAGTGCATAAAATCCTAATGCATGGAGCCGAAGTCATTCAGCAAGCTATTCTGCCAATTGGACAACTATCGGAGGAGGCATCGGAGGCTAGGAATAAGCATTTGCGAAAGTATCGCATTGATTTTGCTCGGAAATTTAGTAGGATAGATTGCAATAGAGATGTATTGAATAGACTTTTGTTAACATCTGATCCCTTAATTAGTTGTAGCAGGAATAAACGTCCAAAAAAATTCAAGTCCTTCTCAAAAGAGGCAATGGAAATTTTGATTTCAACTGCACCTTATTATAGATCAGATGAAGAAAATGTAAATGAAAATAGTGATTCTGATGGCATATAATTTAAACCTGCTTTATTTTTTTCTTTTCACTCTAAATAGGATTGTTTTAATTTTTTGGCTGTATTGTTTGTTTTGCTAATGTATATGTATTTTTTTTGGTACCTAATATATGTATTTTTTTCAAAGTATTTAATAAATATTTAATTAAAAATATATTATATCATGTTTCATTTCATAACAATTTAGAAAAAACCAACAAATCAATCATCAATTTGACCGGATTTTTGGGTCTAATACTCCTATGTGCGGCGCACAAGTCTGCAGTTGCCATGTCAGCAATCCAAGATGCTGGCTTTGAGATCCTCGATCATCCGCCATATTCAGCCGACTTGGCCCCAAGTGATTTCTACCTATTTCCGCGTTTGAAAGAACACTTGAGAGGCACCAAATTTGAAGATGACGAAGAAGTGAAGGCCGCCGTAAACGGTTTTTTAAGTACTCAAGATAAAGATTTTTTTTAAAAGGGAATTTTGGTTCTAGAAAAAAGATTTGCTAAATGTATTGACCTAAAGGGTGATTACGTCGAAAAATAAAATAATATTAAATAAATTCATTTTCTAACATAGCTATTCTCATTACTTTTTGAACACCCCTCGTATATCATGAGGGTGTCGCTAAGAAGTCACCGGATGAAGTGGCAAACTTTTTACTGGATTATATCCATAATGATGTTCCCCCACATATTGATGAAATTCATATCTACTCTGATAACTGTGGAGGGCAAAATAAACATCACACATTATCACGTGTGCTGCTGGCATTAACAGACATGGGCCAATTTAAGAAAATTGACCACTATTTCCCAATAAGGGGCCATTCCTTCCAACTATGTGTACAGAGAAAGGGGTTGCGGGGTTGCGGTGAGAAGAGCGGGGGCGGGCACTTGCCTTGACCTAGTTCACGTCACGATACGCATGACAGTTGGAATGTTCGATGCGCGCGAGTCGCCGCGCTGTGCCGCCGCCGCCGCGCTGCCCGCGCCGCGCCGCCTAGTATTGTCTATGTGATTATGTGACGCGATCGATTCACAATGGCGTATCGATACACTAAAAAGAAAGAAAGAAGAAAGAAAATTATTTATTAAACATTTACACAACACACAAACAAAGTTAATTACACATAATTATATTAGACTACAAAGTACCTACTTAGGTACCTATTATAAAACACATAACATCGACAAAATATTAAAAAAAAAAAGTGAAAAGGTACAAAATGTAAGTAGTATTGTATATGGTACTAAGTAGCCCTCACAGAAAGTGCTTGTGTAGGTCTAATAGGTCCTGACTCAGCTTGTTGCTCTATCACAATAACCCAGGTCATTTGTGAAAGAGCGCTGGTTTTCAGTCAGAACCCGGTAGAGTGGCAGACACGATCTCAGATCCAGCGCACACAAGACGTGATTGATGAATAAATACATACTAGATTTTATTAAAAAAATAAACAAATAAAAGATAATAATAATGGGGTGAGTAAATTATGTACAAGCTATCAGTGAAAAAATAAATAAATTATCTACAGATTTTCATCATTATTGGATTGGGAAAAAAAGGGGAAAAAACAAGATTGGTACATTCCTCATTCAAGTTCAACATTTACTTATTTACTGCGCATACGCTGAAAACAGCTCAGTTGAGCCACGAAAAACCTGATTTTCCCATCCAACTTAAATGTTATGTGCATCGCTTCGACCAACAATGTGTTGTGAAGAGAAAACTGCCTTCTCGAGAGGTGAAACCAATATCCACGAATCTAACCAGCCAATCTGTTCTTGGAAACTCCACATAAAGGTGCCCTGCGGCTGCAGGTCATTGTTAAGTGTGCAATAAATAATCGGTGAGTTCAAGTTTTTCAATTATGAGTTAAGTTGAGTCGCAAGTAAATGTCTTCGAAGCTTGTGTCTGAAGGTGTATACTGATTCACATCCACGAATCGGCGGCAAAAGAACATTAAACCAGCTCGAGGCAGCGTAACTAAAGCTACCACGAAAAGCTACGCTTTTGTGTCTCGGTGTAACAAAGTAGAATCCGGATATAACGACCTTCAAGGGACCGGCGATACTATGTCGTACTAACCGGACGACGCACAAAACGGACGGATTATTTCTTAAGTACATAACTTAACTTGTACATACATAACTTACGAATACTTACATATTATTATAATATAATTTTGGTTTTCCTATTTAGTTAAATAAAACATTTCATAGAAATCACAAATGCTTTATTTTGATAGTTCTTAAACATTAAAAATTACAAACATAGGTACATAATGTACTGTAATACAAATATGTAAATAAAATACACAATCACTACAGACTCACACATAGCTCTGTGTTACTAACGTAAAAAGTCTGTTATTTGAGTATGTTTTTGACAAACTTTTGTTCGGTAGTAAGAACTTCGTACGGCATTGTGAATTCGTGACATCATTGTTTTCATAAGATCATCATCAAAGTTAGTCTGAACAAATACACTGAGTGTTTCTGCAGCTTTCAACGCCTCAGACACACTCAAAGTCGGATGAATCTCCTCTGGTTCGCTATCATCACCGTCGCTATCTTTGCCATTCATGTCGTTGGCGATGATATTTTCCACAATGTTTTCATCAGACGGTTCTTCACAAGTGGCGACAGCATCATCGACAAACGCGTATTGTTCAAAGTCCTCATTTGTAACTGATGCCCATTAATAGCCCTTGCCCAAACACTCAGCGGTACGTCGTCTTCTTCGTTAAAATCATCTGCGTTTGAAGTTATGGTACATTCTACGTTGCTTCGGACAAAACCAGCGTGTTCGTAACAGTGAAAAATCGTGCCTTGCTTGAGTTGGGTCCAGGCATCTTGAATCATTAGTATACCATCAAGAACAGTAATCTTTGGGTACTCAAAACTAGTGCTTCCGCAGCCATCTAGAAGCTGGATCATTTTCAGGACAAGGTTTTTACGAAAATGTGTTTTCAAAGCTCGAATAATCCCTTGATCCATGGGTTGCAACACTGATGTCGTGTTTGGAGGCAGAAACACCAGAGTTATGCTTTTTAAATCTGCTATGTGGGGATGTGCAGGACAGTTGTCAACTAATAGCAGGATTTTCTTGTTCTTTTTTGTAAGTTCACGATCCCAAGCACGAACCCATTTAGTAAAAATGTCAGCAGTCATCCAGGGTCTTCGATTGCTTTCATAATCCACTGGCAAATGTCGTACATTAAAACATCTGAGGCGTTGAGATTTTCCGATTACGAGAAGTTTTTTTTTAACTGTACCACTCATGTTGGCTGCCACCATCAGTTATTCTCTCCTTTGATAATTTTCCTCCTTTACATTTTTCACCTCTAAATTTCAACGTCTTGTCCGGGGTTAATTTATAAAATAGCCCGGTCTCATCTGCATTAAAAATTTCATCATCTGTAAATTGTGCATGTAAAGTAGGCCAAACTTTTTCTAGCCAATCGGTTACATCACTTTGTTGAACTGACAAAGATTCGCCAGCAATCTTACCACTAACGATGTTGTGTCTTACTTTAAAACGGTTTATCCAACTCATGGAACACGTGAAACTTTGCATGTCTAACTGTCTAGCAAAAAATTTTGCTTTCTCTTGTAGCAAGGGTCCATTAACAGGTATTCCCCGGTCGCGCTAAAGTTTGAACCACTGTAACAATGCCTTATCCTGCTCATGAGTAGACGTCCTTACACGTTCGCATTTCAAAACATTGGCATTAAATAGCGGCTCAATCTTATCTTTATTCTTTTTTATTGTGGATATTGTAGAATGAGATACGCCAAACTCCTTTGCGAGGGTTGCATTTGATTCACCGGCTTCCAATCGATGTAATATTGCACTTTTTTCTTCAATTGTAAAACACTTTCGCTTCACTGAACTCATTTTGTCGAGCTTTATGAACTTGTCATAACAGGTGACAAACACGAACTGTGATTTACGCGCGCCAATAAGGAGGTGAAGCGCGCGGGGCGGGGGTGCGAGTGCATAGGTAAACAAAACATTGCGCGTGTGTCGTTTTAACCGGACGTATTATCATAAATAAATAATGGTCGCTATAAGCAGTTGGTCGCTTAAACCGGAGTCGCACTAAACAGTTATATTTTCTTAGTACCTATCTACAAAACCTAACTTGAGTAAAGATTATCGACGCTAAAACCGATTAGTTGTTATAAGCGAAGTCGTTATATATGAATTCTTATCTTAATCTTATTTATTTAGAATCCTCCTTCGCCCAATGAAGTTTTTTATAAAGATACAAGGGAGTTTTGTTAGCAATCACACCAAAAAGGAGGGTAGCTAGGTGAAGATTGCGACGCGCACTCATTTTCAACATGTCAGATGAATTTAGAAAAGGTGTGACATGAGTGCATGGTGGTATGTTAAAACAAAAACGTGCACAGGAATTTTGTACCTGCTGCACCAAGGTTTGGGTCCGCTTTAGCAAGCATGGGCCATAGACTATATCACAGTAATTTAACCTAGATAGGATGAGAGATTCACATAAATTGATTCGTAAGTCCTCACACAAGTACTTCCGAATTTTATACAGGATTCTTAGCCGATAAAAGCAGTTACGCACACATTCGGATACATGCTTTTCAAAACGAAGGCTGGAATCCATTACAAGCCCAAGATTTCTAGCTTCAGTAACCTGTGAAACATTTTGTCCATTTACCTTAATATTTATTATTCTATCGGAAATTTTAGCCAGACACTAACATTGAATACACTGAAATGGGTACGTGTCTATGTTAGGTGTGGTGATAATGTAGATTGCCGTGAGTTCGCGAGACAAAGTGCGTGAATACCTCAACCATGAATACCCGGGCCGATGGATAGGTCGCGGCAGGCCTGTCGCGTCGCGTCGCCTGGTCTCCTCGCTCGCCTGATATTACGCCTCTGGATTTTTATTTGTGGGGGCACATTAAAGCCATGATGTACAAAGGTGGTGTATTAGAAAGCCGGGAAGCACTAGTTTTCAAAATAACCTGGACATTCGACGAAATCAAAATGAACCCCCAGGTGCTATCCAGGGTTCAAGCCCAATTAACTTTCAGATGTGGACTGTGTGTGGGTTGTGGCGGTGATTATTTTGAACGCTTTGCAGTGTAATTTGCCACTAGAAACAGAAAGAGCCATAATTATATCTGATGGGTGTGGCCACCAGAAAGAATCTAAACCGACTACATAACACGGATGCAGCAGGCTCGCCCGAGAAACCCTTACGATGTAAAATCCATTCATTATGACTTTTTCCTGAATTACGAATTACGAATTAAAATCCAACTTTAAGTCGATAAGACCGAGGAAAATGTGAAAATGAATGGACAATCCTTCCTCAGCGAAGGGCTACTTATTAATAATAATGTGAGCTTCAATTCATTTATGGTGAGAGTACCAATTCATCATCTCTTGACGTTCTTAAGCACAGAGTTTTGGCCTAAGGGTGTCAAGTTCCGAAGGTTCACTGGTCGCCTGCAACGGGACACCGCTGCACCGCCCGCGTCGTGCACCGACGTCAGTAAATAAATAACACCTAATACCGTAAAACGGGGTGCAGGGGTCAATAGGGATAAAATCGATGAACAAAATTGAAGCGGAAACACTATCAGAAATCTACCGATAATCGTCTGATTTTTTATGAGTTTTATAGTAGAATATTGAATTTTTATACTGGTAACACTTTTTTGACGTGAAGATGGTCACAAGTCAGAAAAAAATACATCTGAAGTTCAGCAGGACGTGATTTTGTCCCTCAAAAACTTTGAAAAACAAGCAGGAAAAAGTGATTTCTATTAAATGAATCGTGCTGAGTAACAAAAGTTAGTGTGTTCTCCATCCAAATCAAGTATGTTACTACAATTTTCTTGTTTAATTTTAGTTTAAACCGAAAATTTATGAGTGCCGGTAAATTTTGCAAAAAAAGAGGGTAATAGAGACGCCTACAGGATATTATCGGGATGTCTGTGGGGTGAATAGGGACGAGAGTCCTACAAACTAAGGACGTGGTTGTATGAAAAGGGACACTAAAGCATGGATAGGGACAGGGGTGTCACTCACCAATATCGCTAGTATTTGTCTATAATAATATTATTATTCGTTATTACCTAATGATGGGTGGTTTGGTTAGGCTTATTTATTTAGGTACTTAGGGACTTTTGCTTTTTGCAGGCACAATGCCACGAAAATATAAGCCCAGCCAAAAGAAGAATTATAAAAAATATGACCCGAAAGTAATAAACGACGCCCTCAAGGAATATAATACAACTAATAAATCATTAGTAGACATACAGAGAATCTATAGTATTCCAAAATCTGTCCTACACCGACACAACACTTTTATTGTAAAGCCACAGGGCGGTCAACCTTCTCTTAGCCAAAATGAAGAGGATTACCTAATCAAATATATAAACACCTGTTCGGAGTGGGGATACCCATTAGAACCAATTGACCTCAGGCTTGTAATTAAAGGGTATCTTGATAAGTTGGGCATTGTTATCAAAAAATTTTAAAACAACATGCCAGGTGTTGAATACGTCAAATCTTTTCTCCGGCGTCATGACAAGAAGATAAGCTTGAGATTAAGCCAAAACATTAAACGATCAAGAGCAGCTGTGTCCCCAGAGATCATAGAAAGTTATTCTGACGAGTTGGAAATCTCACTACAAGGCGTGCCGTCAGAAAATATAGTCAATTATGATGAAACCAACCTCACTGACGACCCTGGCAGAAAAAGAGTTCTGGTTAAGAGAAGCGTCAAATACCCAGAACGGGTCATGAACCACACAAAAGGGGCGACGTCAATTATGATGGCGGCTGCAGCAGATGGCACGATATTGAGCCCGTACGTGGTTTACAAGGCGCAGAATATGTATGACACGTGGAGAAAAAATGGACCTAATGGGTGCAGGTACAACTGTACGAAATCTGGTTGGTTTGACGGCGCTATTTTCGAAGACTGGGTGAGAAGTATCGTCCTACCTTACTTCAGCAACAAAACTGGAGACAAATTTTTAATAGGTGACAACCTCGCCTCTCATCTGTCGATAGACTTAGTTGCAGAATGTAAAAATGTCGGTGTCCGATTCATTTTTTTGCCCAGCAACTCAACACACCTTACCCAACCACTTGACGTAGCATTTTTCAGGCCGTTAAAGATGGCTTGGAGGGATTTAATTCTTAATTGGAAAAAAACTGATGGTCGCATTCTACCTACAATTCCGAAAAACGTGTTTCCATCATTGTTGAAAAAACTTATGGACAAAATAGAGCCCACTGCATCTCAAAACATCATATCTGGTTTTGAAAAATGTGGTATTCGCCCAATCAATAAACAAAAAATTCTTGAGAGACTGCCATCCTTCGAATCTACAGAAGACACAAATTTCAAAGGTGCAATTGATGATACAGTCTTGAATATGCTAAAGGAAATGAGGTATGGTTCGGCCCCTAACAGACAATACAATAAAAAAAAGAAAATTGAAGTTGTCGCTGGCAGGAGCGTAGAAAATATTGAAATAGACGAAGTAATTGAAGATAATGATATTGTGACAGAACATATTAGTCTACAATGTGAACAACCAATGGAAGATGTGATTCCCGTAGCAGGGCCAAGTAAGACACATGTTTTAAAAGAGACTGAAATGAAAAAGTTGGAGAAAACCGAAACAAAAAAGAAGCTTAATACTCAAAAATTTAAGAAGGAGCGAAAAATTACCAATAAATCAAAAAAAACTGACAATAAATCTCTTGTAAAAAAAACAAAAATAAAAAATATATCACAAAACGTAGCAGAACTCGCCGGCGGTTTTGCACTGGACAAAGAACAAGAAACTAACTCAAGTGCAGATAATTTGTTGATGGTGAACAATAATAATATCTCTACAACAGAAAACAACTTCAAGGACCTTATTAATTATGTGATAGATGAGAATGGCAAAGATTTTTCTAAAATGGACTATAGTACATTGGATATTGCTGAAATGCCTGTGATATATGAGGACACTATTACAGTTGGTGATGAGATAGAAGTAACTTCATGCGACAAGTTAAACCCAAAAATTGAAATCATATCTCAAGAAAAAGTGAGTTATAAGCCAAAGAAAACTCTTGATTTGAAGAAAGTCCAAGTAAGAGACAAAATAAAAATCAAGAGACCGAAATACTATAATAATGAGAAAGAAATATTAAGTGATCTGATGGATACTGATTCAAATTAAACAAATATTTTTAACATATTAAATTAAGTACTCAGTGTACTTAATTTAATATGTTAAAAATATGAAAAGACTGATTGAAAATTTAATAGTTCCTATTATGTAAGCATAGCCATTAATATTACTGTTGTAACGTTGTTTTCAAATTAATAAAATAAACAAAAAAATTTTTTTCTCTTTTTTTCTAATTATGACTTTGGGGTCCAGTATATAGGATAGTAGGTTTGAGTAGGTATTTTGATTCTCCAATATTTACTTTCTGCACTTACTAATCTTTTGACTCGGCTAAAGTCGAAATAGGTAGGTAGTTGCTTTTTTGTTTTTTTATAAGTTTAATGAATCTGATTCAAAAGACGTTCGTAAGTCGCTAAGGAAGCAATGAAATCTGTAGAGGTATAATGTATTTTACATTATTTCTATAGTACTGAATTTCTTATTTTTTCATTCTTAGTTCTGAATAATATTATTTGGGGGTTTGTGACAACCCTGACCATATTTCTCTATTGTTCTCAATGCCGTCCCTATTAACCCCTATACGTGTATGAATAGGGATAGCATATATTTTAAGTATTTACATAAAAGAAGCTCACTATCAATGAGTTTCGCATACAATTTCATAATATACAAGTTAAGACTAAACTTTTAATGTAGTAAACTAATAGTTGTTGATACAAAATTCATTAGAAAAGGGCACTCAAAGTTGAAAACCATCCCCATCCACCCCATTTTACGGTAACATAAAATATAAACTTAGATCGCACTTCTTATCGAACCTACATCATTATCAGGGGGTTTGATTCAGTTACTGATCAATTTACTTACCTAATTCCAATTTATAATCTTATTGCCTGAAATTGAATAACTTTTTTGTCAAACTTATGAGATTTTATTCAGCTGACTCTCAGCTAATAATAACACATCTATACAAACCTTTGTGGTTTCCTTCGCGTTATTTTTAAGCTTTTTTATGTTACAATATCTATAAGTTGGTAAATAAAAATAAAAAAAACTTAAAAGAAAATAATAATGATTTGAACCTTTACGTTTCCGGTTGTCAAACTGCGAACAATACCTTTGACTTGTCCTTCGAAAACAATTCCAAATCACTGGATTTTCAACACAATCAAGAAATTTGTCAAAGTAAACAGACATGTATTGATATTGTTTGCAAAATGTGGCATACGATTGTACTTCTGACCAATCAAATTACACTTCAATCTCCCTTTTGGAAGTTGAAGAATGCATTTTAAACGATGATGACTTCACTGAAGAAGAAACTGAGATACAACTTTTACAACAAAAGGAGTTTATGTACGTAACGATTCAATCCTGCTAATTTCTTTAAACTACGAAATTAATTTTGGTGGAATGCATAATCATAATTATTCTCTAGTAAAAGGCGGCATCGTGAGCGAGAACTATTACGTTGACGCTGAAGAGTTTCGCCGCATGCATGCATTCCGCATTGCTCGTGTCTATGAACAGGAGTTTCACATTCAGAAATTTTATGAGACGTTTACCAGATGGATTACCCTTGCGGGTGGGATAGACCATGCATGATGGTATGTGTACGGGTGGTATCTTCAACAATGACGACGACCGATGTGGCGCGGTGGGCGAAGGTCCGCCTGCGACGCAGGAGGTTGCGGGTTCGATTCCCGCCTCGGAACAACTGTGTGTACGATCTGCAGATATTTGTTCCGGGTGTTCTGGTCGTTTTCTATGTATAATCAAAAATATCTATCTATGTAATATATTGTATTATGTATATCAGTTATCTAGTACCCATAACACAAGCTCTGCTTACCATGGGGCTAGATAATGCTGTGTGAATTGTCCAGCATTATTAATTTATTAATTAATTTATTATTATTAATGAGAGAGGCAGCTACACAAACGTTGTAGCGCATGGACAATTAACAATTATGTTCTAAACTGGTACAGCTGTCCGTGTAATCAAGGATGATAAAATCCGTCTTACCAGTGGAATTAATTGCCCCATTGATAGCGATAGATTTCTTGATCCTACATATGGTTATATTTTTTAGAAAGTAACAGTCATATTTCCATGTTCAGATGACGCGTATCATGATACAATGGACCAGCTACAAAAATCACCACAGTAATCGGCAAAACCAAAGGAACTCGAACGCCTAGTCTACATAAAAAATAAGACCATTCATTGAAATTTTGAGAGGACAACTAAAAACAATTTCTATAGAAGAATACATGGCTGTCGATGAACAAATGATTCTCACGAAATCCAAAACATCAGTAGACGTTACGTCAGTACAACGCAAAAAAGCCACATAAGTGGGGATATCTGAATTTTGTTCTAAGTGGGCTTCAGTTATGACTTCGACTTGTATACAGGAAAACACAAGACCGATTTGCCTGAAATAGGGCTAAATTAAATCAAATATTATTTTTCCTTTTCAATTCATTCTTCTACAAGCCTATTACATTTTTCAGATCTATCTATAAGTTTGTTTAACCTTCGATGTTTTATCAAAATATATATTTTTTTTTCAAAATAGGTTGAAATTGCAGACTTAACTTCTTCATCGTCAGTAAAAAAAAATCCACGATGTTTTTTTTTTCAATTTTGGAAACCAATAATAATCAAAGGGAGCTAACACGTAGATGAACTGAAGTAGCTGCTTGATGCGAGCAATAGGTCTTAATGTGGTCATGATAACACAACACAAGGATACGAAGAACACCTCTTATGGACAGAACGTGAGATTGTTTCGTTAATTCAGGTAGTGAATCAATAAAAAAACGTGGAACACTCAGGTTCAAGTTAACTCGTAGATGAACTAAAGTAGCTGCTAGATGCGAGCAATAGGTCTTAATATGGTCATGATAACACAACATAAGGATACGAAGAACACCCCTCACGGACAGAACGTGGGATTATTTTGTAAATACAAACTTGGTTGATAAACATTTTAAAATACTTTTATATTTTGTAAGATTACTTTTAACTAGCTAAAATTGATAAGGGTCAGCGCCCTACACCGTACATACACCACTGCGGACATCATTCAGGTAAGTCCTAATAATCACAATAATCTACCTTTATTTACATATTATTTCTGTAGTAAGACGACATCGAGAATCAGAAGTTTCTGGGCCTAATGGAGATCAAATTTATAATTTTATTATAATATATCTGAACATATACTTGTATATTTATAGATTGACATTAGCTTATACATACTTCGTACATGCACTCTATCACAGCACTGCAAATGATTTCGAAGATTACATTCATCAATCATGATCATATGTCAGGCCTTCTGGGATTCTAAATCGGAGTATAGTATTTACACTGTTTTTTAAGTTTTACGAAAAAGTACTTATTCGGTATTAAATTTCTTCAACTTTTATACAATTATCACAATAAAAAAAATCACTTTCTACCTTAGACAACAATCCCTGTTAGGTCTACAAGATTAGCTGTGTTTGAGACATCTTACAATTCAGTTTAAATTAGTCAGAGTTACTTTAAACTGAATTGTAAGAAGTTCCAAACATATGGTATGGTTCTATAGATGTATGTATAGGGTAGACGGTGTCAGACTGTGTCGTTTCTCACGACGTTCTCTGTGGCAAGTACGTCGCGTGCTGAGAGCCGCTTGGCGCTTGGAGGCCTAGACCCAAGTAGAGGAGAGACTCCGCCCCGCTTCATTGACCTGCAAATAAATGTATACTAAGTTAAATATCGTTTTTATCAACATCATTTCAGTCGTAAAAAGTCGTGGGTATCCCAAACATAAGCTGCCTGTAATATGGTTGTAGCTTGGTGAAATTTTCCTTTCTCTTGATTTTATTTATTTAAAACTGTGATACACGTTTAAAGGTTGTTTTTATTCTTATGTAATGATGAGGAGGGCGAGTGCGTGACTGTGCTATTGTTTACATCAGCTCTGTGAAGAATAATCTTTTAAAATTAAATCAGTGAATAAATATGTCAGTTTCGAACACAAAAGTGTGAATTGAATATGGATCGAGACGGTGCATTATTATCTAGCCCAGAAATCCAGGAACACGAAAGAAAAATGGTAAAACAACCGACAACAAAAGTCGGTATAAGCCGCGCAGATAGAGAATAGATCTGAAAATGGCGTCCGCTCGTATGCGTTCTCGCTCACTCTCTATCGCGTTCTCGCTCACTCTCTATCGCTGTCTATACTCACACAGTGAAGTACGCGCTACAAAAAAATAGTCAGTCAGGATTCGCTTTCCACGCTACTTGACGTGATGTAGGTAGGGAGAGGGAAAAAGAGGGAGAGGACTTCATTATCAGTGTCGGTATGAACAGCGACAGCGAAGATGAAAGTGACGACTATGAAGACCAGGACTGTGAAAGTGGCCAGTCCATGGAGGATTATAATGAATTGATGGAGGGAATTGAACCAATTATGGGTTCAGATGACCAGGATACTGCTGGACCAAGCGGTTTATAAAACCTTTTCTCCCCTGTTGGTCGTTTCAAAGCCATAAAAATAAATGAAATTTACTTCAAATTCTCTGTCTGATTCGTACATTTTTAAGCTAAATCCTTTTCTTGTGTCTTGTAGAGAACCAATAATCATTTAGATAGGCAGGTACCGCCTGTCTTGTTCAAAAACCAGCAACAACAAAAAAAGTCAATAAAAATCGATGTTTGAGAACTTGTTTTGCAACCGTGCCATGCGTACCCGCCGCCATTTTCAGATCTATTCTCTATCTGCGCGGCTTATACGAAACAAGCTGATTAATAAATCTAGAAGATTATACAAAACTAAACGTAAACTAGAAGTTTAGTCTCTTTAAAAATACAGTGGTATAAAAGTGATGAAAAGCAGATTTTAAGAAATTAGAATAATAACCTAAAAACTCAACGAAAACTTGCAATTAATTACTAACCTCTCTACATAGAAATTACTGAATCCACACTACATCATCTAGCACCAAGCAGATCTCGCGTTTTGGGTACTAGATGACTGATTTACCACAACACAATGGACAATAAATGGAAAGCACCAACAGCCAAATTATCAAATACTTGGTTCTAGAAACGTAAACGGTTTTTTTTTAAAATAGGAATCATACAAAATCCATGAAAATTGATTAATATATCATATCACAACCGCTCGTAAATCGGATTAACTAGCAGAAATTCGAAACAAATATTGATTATAAAAGCTTTCATTCGAATGCTACGTTTTCTAACTCAACAAACAATGGTACCAAATCTAAACAAATCAAATCTATTTTATCCTATTTCGCCACGCATGTTTAGGTGATTATTGTGTTGCTGAAATTTGTATCTCTGCTTTGAGTGATTACCTAGCTTTTACGTTATCAGTTTAAGTTTTAATTCTGTCAGTGTTGACATATAATATCTTAGATTCTAGAACCAAGTATAGCTGTGGCAGTTTGTCTGGCTGGCCGTCTCATTATCATCATCATCAGCCTTATGTTAGTCCACTGCTTGACATAGGCCTCCCCTAATGAGCATCATAGCACCTTGTCTTCAGCTAGCTAGACGCATCCAAAATGTACCTGCAGTCTTTGGCAGGTCGTCATCCCACCTGGTTGGAGGGCGTCCTAAACAATGTTTACTGAGTCATGGTCTTGCTAATAATTATAATTGTACCTGCGTTGCATGGTGCCTGTGTTCGGAGTGATCCGCCTTCGGATGCTCAGGTATAGGCGGCACGGGCCGGTTGGGGAGTGTCCTGAAATACATTTATAACAATTTCCTGTTAGACATTACAATGTTTATAGTTTTTAATTTTAAGTCTGTTCACAACTTGATACATGCTTAAAACAGAGAGAAGGTTGAGCATACAGGGTTTAATTATTTATGCTGTGGATTGTTTAGACATTGTAAATAGAGTTGGCAAATCGGTCCGTCCCAATCTCAGGTCGAGTTGTAGCGGTCGAACCGAACTACACCAATTTTCGGAGGCTGGATAACGCTCGGGTGACAGGCATGCAGAGGACAAGCCGACATAATAACCGTCGGCACCGACATCTCGCTCACGGCAACGTGTCGGTGACGGCGGTATTGGAAAAACGGCTTATAGGTAGTAAAGCGATTGGTAAGGAGAATTAGGCTCGTTCAAATAATGTCTCACCTGTACATGCCCCTCCTGTCCTGCTGAGTGTCGCCTATACCTGTCCATCCAAAGGACAATTGATACCATACCATATCAGCTTGTATACATCCACTACTGAACATAGGCATCGTTTGGTTTTTTTTAAAGTGGTAAGAAGAATAAAGCTTGCTCAAATAATGTCTCACCTGTACATTTACCCTCCTTTCCCACTGCCCAGCCACTGGTTTCCGCAGCACATTCTTCATCCCTCCAGGATCTTCATAAGCATGTTCAGAAGAAGCTCCTCCACCTTCACCTTCTAGCACCCTGCACTCCAGGCATTGCAACTTCTTGTGGGATTCTACCATCATCTGTAATAGATAACAATTCAACTTGGAAAAGTCATAGTATGTTGTACGCTTTGAGATTCGGTTAAAAAAAAGTTCTATGTTAACATAGGTTTGTTTTTTAAGTATGTCTGGTGATTTCTCTGTTAATTGTGGTGTAGTTTTAACGATTCTTTAAGAATTGTATAGAACTAGTTTCTGCCCCATGTTTCTAAAACAAGTATTAAGTAATCCATTAATAAGTTCCCATGAGATAAAAATTACTTTCAAATGATTCAATAGAAACAATGCGTGTGAAACTATAGTTATAGAAAGGTACTTAATAAAGAATAAATTGTATTATGAATCAATTTAACCCATTATACTTGATTGTCAGCTATCTATCATGGCTTAGACCCATAAACTCGCGCACTCTCATGGCGGCGAGGCCTAATATTAGCCGACTTTTACAAGAATGATGATAATTCTGAAACTACTCAGAATTTTTATTTGAAACATAAACTATTCTATGATAATACAGCTCTAAATTTCAATAGAAATTCCGTATGATGTATTTATTGCCGCATAGACTTCCAATTCTATCTATGCACAAATTGAAAAATAAGACCATGTTCATGTAAACTAAATATTTTTAGGAATATCAGGCAACTTTGGAAAGATTTGGTATGCCTATTTTAATCTTGAATATATATCTAAAAACCTAGTTTTAGACTTGTAAACAATATTATGTAGGTACCCTAAATTGCTTCGAAAAAACAGGCCCTCCCTATACCGAGCGAGAGTTACATAGTTATTTATTATTCACATTTTGTTATAACAAGTAGTCTAATGATCTTATGTCCATTAGAAAAACAAAGTAGTTGGATTTGAAGGAAATGTATATATTTTAATGAAACACATGGTGATTTATAAAAATATGCGACAGAAAAGAATAAATGAGGTAATGATGTGTAAAGTAATTAATTATTAAGAAAATCATCTTCGAGACGGAATCAATCACGATGCAAATGATGAATCAAACGCAATAAAAGATGGTGGCCCAAAGAGAAAATTTACGAAAATGTAAACGTTTTCGAACTAATATAATATGCAAAACTGGATAAAACCATTTTTCTCTGGAGTATTCGTTAACATGCTCGACTATCAGACAGCTATCAGATGTTTCTTGTGATGAAAATATCACCTTTCAAAATATACAGAACGCAGAAAAGTTATGTAGAAAATTAAAAAATAACGTAATTATTGCATGTACTGTTAAATTAATGATAAAATCAATCACGTAAGTAAAATATCGATATCTATTTCTAACATACAATTATAACAAAGTTCACTGACCTTTCTCGCGAAAACTTTTATTTTTGTAAACACCACAACCAACAACAACACACTCGCAATCGCAAATAATTGATGTGGGTGGTGAGTGAGTGACAGGGTTGCCAGATGTCTAAACTTTTTTCTCGTACCGGGATGCCAAAAATCTCGTACTTTTAGAACATAATCTCGTACAAATTTAAAGTTTAAAAATCTCTTTAAATCTGTGTTTTAAACAATGTTACGAGTATCTCTGATTTGGATTCGGTTTATTCATTTCTTGAGGTTGAGGTTATCAAATGAAACGAGTCCATATTATGCGTACGATGTTTAAAAACCGTGTCACCTGCTTTTTTTGCACTCCATTCTCCCTTTTTAGTTATTTTCCTAAACTTCAACTAATAAGAGTAATGAGTATAAAACATTCCCATCCACGTTCAGTAAAAGATGTTAGAATGCGATGGTTACATGAGTGCAAGAAGGACAACAACAAACAAATAAATTTAGCTGGAATTCCCGGTCTGAGACATTTAGTGACAACTAGTGATGAGGTAATGAATCTAGTGATGTGCCTAGCCGATTGTTCTATGGCGCACAGTGGTACGGTTTGAGAGCTTCCCTTTCATAGGATTTTATTTTTTAAAATATTTATTTTTGCTTCATTAAAGGGTCAAATATGATTGAAATCGACATAAAACCGAATAATTTAATTGTTTTAACCTATTATACTGCTCAAAAACCATAAAAAGTGAACTTGAACATTTTAAATGTATGAAAACGAAAATGTTTTTCAAAATATCTCATTACTGTTAAGAGCTGTTGAGCTATAATGTATTAAATATTGTTACTGGGGCTAAAGTGATCCCATATGACCTTTGACCTTAACCCCCCGCGTCCCCCTGTAAGAGATATACGGTTAGTTCAATCATCAGGTTATCAGGTAGTCACCAGGTTACCTGCTACCTAGTTATTGGTAATGAGTGAAAAATTGTTGAAACAGAGGTATATTAAGTTATCACACGGATAATAAAATTGATAATCTTAATAATATCAAAACAATGAAAAATTACATTACAAAGTAAATGAAAATTTAGACAATTGAAAAAAAAACTAACATAAAATTAAAACAATAAACAGCTTACATTATTTAAACCTTACAAAAAGTATACTCGAAATATTTTTAGCAGGGCTGCAGTTTAACAGGGTTCAGTCAGTTAGGGATCCTACATCTATGAATTCAATATTTTCTTTATCGGCACTGGAGGTTAATGCAACTAATTCTTTTGCTTCTTCTGTCAAAGGCATATGAGAATGTTGACTTATCTTAGGTCTAAAACTTGACAAATATGGATCAGATGAAATCATCAAATTATGAATCACATCCTCATTTGTAGCAATCCTACTCATTTTCCGGGAATGTAAACAACGGAAATTTTTAAAATCTTTGTTTCGAGCCTCGGTAAACTCTCTGAGGAGGTGAAGCCTTCTCAGAGAGTTTACCAATGGGTATGAAGTTATTATGCTCAACAATATCTGCTCCATGCATAATTAACTTATGTACACTTGATGGCATATAATACCAGGGATAAAGTTCAACATATTTTTGAGCAGTTTTGGAAATCTCTTTTTATGTTATTTTACTTTGTAATGTCATTTTTCATTGTTTTCCATGTTATTAAAATTGTAATATTTTATTTCATATGTCAGGAAATAAAATATTATTAAAAACGTGTTTATATCATACAGACACTTTTGAAATTGTTGAAATTTTAAATTATTGTATTTTGTCATGTATTTATTATTTGTTTTGATATTATTAAGATAATCAATTTTACTATCTCACTAAGTCCTTGTACATAAATATAGGTATAGAAGTAATTCATAACATTTTTGTGCTAATAAATATTATCAACCAAACCTTCTATTTTAACTATTTTTCACTCATTACCAATAACTAGGTAGCAGATAACCTGGTGACTACCTGATAACCTGATGATTAAACAATGACCAGGTATATGAATTATGGGTCAGGTGGTCAGGTAGTAAGGCAAAGTAAAGTAGGTAATTGTTAACGTAATGAAGTAACGCCGGATTATTTTTAAACTAAATAGGTAGGTGTAGTAGTATAATTTTTGAAACCGTATCTATTAGACTGGTATGAACAGTAGTGAGATATTTTGAAAGACATTTTCGTTTTCATACATTAAAAACATTCAAGTTCACTTGTTATGGTTTTTTAGTAGTAGAATAGGTTAACACATTTAAATTATCCAGTTATAATTCAATTTCAATCATATTTGACAAAAAATAAATAAACTCGTCATATATTGCAATTTTTACTAACCGTATCTCTTGCAGGGGAAAGTAGGGGGTCAAGGTCAAAGGTCATATGGGATCACTTTAGTCCCAGTAATAATACTCAATAAGTTGTAGCTCAACATCTCTTAACAGTATTGAGATATTTTGAAAGACCTTTTCGTTTTCATACATTGAAAATTTTCACGTTCACTTTTTATGATTTTTTAGTAGTGGAATAGGGTAAAACTATTAAATGATTCGGTTTTATGTCAATATCAATCATATTTGACACTTTACAGAAGCAAAAAATCTTAATTTTTACTCGTCAAATATTGCAATTTTACTAACCGTATATCTCTTACAGGGGGACGCGGGGGGTTAAGGTCAAAGGTTATATGGGATCACTTTAGCCCCAGTAACAATATTTAATACATTATAGCTCAACAGCTCTTAACAGTAATGAGATATTTTGAAAAACATTTTCGTTTTCATACATTTAAAATGTTCAAGTTCACTTTTTATGGTTTTTGAGTAGTATAATAGGTTAAAACAATTAAATTATTCGGTTTTATGTCGATTTCAATCATATTTGACCCTTTAATGAAGCAAAAATAAATATTTTAAAAAATAAAATCCTATGAAAGGGAAGCTCTCAAACCGTACCACTGTGTGGCGGCGTCCACGCCGCCATAGAACAATCGGCTAGGTTGGGAAAATGGCACAGGCAGTCAACATTGTCAAAATCTCGTACAAAAGTGTACGAGATTTTTATTTATCTCGTTTCTCGTACAGGGACTGTTAATCTCGTACATGTACGAGATTTCTCGTATGTTTGGCAACCCTGAGTGATGTGATGTGATGATTGAGATGAGAGAAAAAAGGGGTGCCATGCTTTTACGGCCAATCAAGGAACAACCATGGATGTTACAGCCCAGTGATATCTGTACATGGATGGCATCATATTCCAAGGCTGGCAGTTCTGAGTATGTAAAGTACGGGCTGAACATTAATAGCACGGCCTCGTCACTTACAGGCATGGAAAGTTCTGCCAACTGTTTGTGTTTCGTTTCCTTCCAATCTAAACCAAAATGGCATGGCAGTATTGGCTTGGCAGTCGGCCGGCAGTGCTTGATGCCAAAGACAACAAATCATAATCATGAATGAAATAATACTCGGACGGAGACTCAGACTGATGCACCGTTTTTTTTTTAATTTTTTAATAAATAGTGCTGGACAATTCACACAGCATTATCTAGCCTACTACAATACATTACATAGATAGATATTTTTTATTTTACATAGAAAACTACCAGAACACCATAAACAAATATCTGCAGATCGTACACACATTTGTTCCGAGGCGGGAATCGAATCCGCAACCTCCTGCGTCGCAGGCGGACCTTCGCCCACCGCGCCACATCGGTCGTCAAACGAATTTTCTACACGTACGCATGCTCACTCGCCGGCGCCGCTCGTCAAAACATAGTCAGATCGGCCCATTTTTATAATAAATTAAATAAAGTACTAAACATCTATTCAATGACTAAATTTGAATGTAAAACTAGCATAACTAAATATTTACATAATCTTAGTTATGATGAAACTGAATCCATTCTAGAAATAGATAGATAAATGTATATTTAAATATGTTATTATATATATAACTTATGTTATGTACCTATATATAATATTCCGTAATAATATTCAGTAAAACTTTAATTCATATAGTTACAAAATGTTACTTACCAAATACCAACCTTACAGCAATAACTGCACATAGCACACCTACACTATAACGTCAACAAACATATAAATGCACTACACAATCACACACAACTCATACACTTAGTAGGTAGCTTTTGTTGCCCGGACTCTCATGAGACCAGTGTCCTCAAGCGCCTAACAAACACACACTCACTATACAAACACTCACTACTCATTACTCAATTCGCACCCACTTGTACTTGTACCACACAACATCTTGAACTTACGATATAATAAAGTCAACCAAATGTTACCTTACCCTCAACACATTTTGTGAAAATTGTTGTTATATCTAATTAAATTACTCTAGCGAAATGTTTTTGTAATCATAATATAAACTCATAATGTATGTTAAGGAAGAGCGTTACCTCCTAATACAGGTATCCCTACTTAAAAGGAGGTCTCGAACAATGTAAATTTACCATAAGAGAATGACAATAAACATTTTTGTATTTGTATTTTGTTGTAACTTAAATCGAAAAATGAAAGATGTTTTCTTGCGTGGTCAGATGTTGCCGAAATCACACTAATTTAGTACCTAAATAAAAACCACGGAATCACATTTCATAGGTAAATTTCTAATGAAATCCACTTATTTCTTCGATTGCTTGGAGGTTCGTTCGGTTCGTCGGCAACGTTACGCATGCATGCGGATGCGTAACGTTCGTAGCAAAAGACAAAAAATGAGGGTAGATCGGTATGTCTGCTCACAATAAATTTCATTCCGGCCTATCGGTATGTCTGCCCATAAAAACTTACTCGCAGTCGCAGTGCCTTCAGTTATTCCGTGATCATGGCGCATGAAACTGTGCCGAAATATTGGATAATTGGAAATTTGCGATAATAGGTTTGATAAAATATTTATTTCTTATTCCACTCAATCGTCCCAGCAAGCAACATTTGTTACGAGAAATGAGAGAAAGAATTTTCCGTTTGAAGCTGAATATTCCAGCAACATTTGTTGCGTGTTGCCCTTTGTTGCAAATTTCTCCGGCCGGAGCAAAACTCGTTTTGTGGCTAACTTCTCCCTAATAGCTGTGGCTCTGTGGTCATGAATTGTGTCACTCCCCCTATTTAGTTTGTGCCTGCTCCGTTGTTGTTGGTAGAATGACAAAAAAGCAAGGTGCCAATACAAAAGTTTCCATAGACGAATTAAAAAAAAGTAAAAATGAACACGGTTTTTTTTATTACAATTTACCGTTACGACTGAGCACGAGCGAGCGAGCGTGGATGGATATCTTTCTTTTCGGAAATGTCAGTATTTTAGTGTTTTATTATTATTGTCGTATATGAAATTAATCCTTATGAATAATGCCCGGATATCGTAGAACCTTAGTTCGATGCGACGACTAATGATTATCAAGTTACTTTGTCAAGTTTAGGCATTTACCTATTTGAGACCACTTGATTATTTCTAAGACTATCTATATCTTTATTGATTCCGTATAATTTTCGCTTTTTTATGGTATATAAGGTAGGTCTCTACTTGTGGGCCCAACGTGTACAGGACGCAAAACAATGCAACTATTAACACACTGGTGAAATCTATTGGTGAAATACTGGTGTTGAAGCGTTTTTCGGATAAATACTCCACAGAAGTTTAAAAAACACCAAGTGAAAATATGACAGACAACAGTGTAAAACTTAAGCTCAGTATTTTCTATAAAGAAAATGAATGAATAATATGTAACGAAGTACCTATATAATGTAATGTAAGTAAAATCCATCCATCTCAGTCCAATAATATCCTTAATGCTAACCTAGTACATATTTAGTCTTCTATGTATCGATTACATGTAACATTGACTTTGCCGAGTGAGATCCTTCCATGAGAACATAAACAATTAGCCAGCATGAATCATCGAAAATTTCACATCACAATCAAAACTGAACAGAGTGTGCTGAAATTTTCCTTACTAGACCTGGAATAAAACAGGCTACCTTTTTATTCCATAAATCAGTTCTCACAGGATAGAAAAAACGCGAAAGTAGTCCTCTATGCAATAGTAAAATAATCATTTAATCATCAGACAATTCTGTGAACATGTCAATGTGCCAATGTGTTGCACAGAGAACTCCCTTTTTGTTTGAAAAAGGTTAATAAAAATGTTATGCTATTGCTATCAAAAGTGTAAAATTGAAAATACAGACTGGTTATCTTAGAAAAGCACTAGAAAAATCGGAAAGCCATTAAATCTCAAGATGATTGAAGATAGCTACTGATTTTGAGAAAAAGCCAAGAACCATGTAAAATAGTTTTTTAATTGGTTATATTTATATGGTTTCAGTGCCTATGTTGATAAAGGTAGATTATAGATAGAAGTAGATGATAAAGGCAGCAAAAAGTCCCAGGCCAGACATGACAGCAAACAAAATGCAGGCAGGAAACCAATAATTATATCTTAGTATATTTTATTTCTGAAACAGCAGCCTTGCTCGAATGTTGTGTATTAGTAATGAAATCTAAAAATGATAGCAAACAATACCCGGACCCAATTAGCCACACTTCTTGTGTTTAAAAAGTATTCTCAGCTCTATTAAGGTGCATCACCAAGATCTTGAATAAATATCAACCAGTAGAGCAAGAAGGCTTTATGCATATTTTTCATCTGTTGGTCATATTTTCACTCTAAAAATGGTCACTAAAAGGTACAGAGAATATAAAGAAGCATTATACTTATGTTTTATAAATAACAGCAAAGTTTGCAACTCAATTCTTATGAATCTCTATAGGATGCCCTATCACAATGAGGCGTTAATATGGAATATATTGATATAGTAAAAGAAATATATACTCACGGTACATGATAAAAAGTAATAGTGCATAATACAACCTGGACAAAACAAAACTTATGACCAATACAGATATGTTTACAGGGACACTTTTAAATATTTTTTTTATTATAATTTTGAATGATTATAATAATGAATTTGTGTACCTAGGACACCAAATCTCATTCCTGGCGTGCACAGAAAAATAGATAGACTGAAGAACAAAAAGCATCTGGAACAAAAGCTGGGCAAAGAAAGGAATATTAAAATACAATTTCTCTATAAACCTCAAAACAACAGCAATGCCTGCTCCCATGTATGCATGCCTGACTTGGTCCCTAACTGCTCAGAACCTCAATAGGTTAAAGACATGCTAACAATGGTTAGAAAGAAATTTGGGCTTTAAATTAAATTAAAACAAAAAATTAATAATTCTGAAATGAGGCCATATTATATATTTTATTATTTAAAAGTAAAAAAGTAATAAGTAAAGTAAAAAATCATTTATTTCTTTAGGTTTACAAAATAAGCACTTAGACAAGTCATATTTTATATATAAATTATTATCAAATACAATTATTTTACTGTTCACTTCATTTTTTTGTCCACTAGTGGAAGAAGTGAAAAGAAACCACTAAAAAGCCTAACTGTAAAAAACCTATTTAAAAAAATGGTTATAAATGTTATATTGTCATCTCATCTTTTACAGGTGATAAGGGAAGCTGAAAAGTGCAGAGTAATAGTAGAGATGGTGGAGGAGCTTCTGAACATGCTACTCATTAGGATCCTGGAGGGATGAAAGAAAACACTGGAATCTGCAGCGGGCTAGAATGGTGCATCTACCTACATGTGAAACAACTAATGAAACAGGCCTAATTCTGCTAGTAAATCGCTTTACTACAATAATGGTAAGTATATTGTATATTGCAGCATTGTCACATATAATCCTAGAACAATAGAAATTATAAATAGTGCTTGCTGATACATTTTAGTGATAGTGAAGCGATTAGTACACTGTTCTAAATTATCCCTATTCTGTAATAAGGCTGCTGGTTCAGTCATCTGGTGATTATGGCAAAACACAACACAATACACTTTGTTCTGATGAGGCACTCCTAGCTGTTGACTTGAATCTGCTGATGAGGAGTCGTATCAGCTGAAAAATGACCACTGCTGGTCATAAACCTGTTATGAAGACCGCCACACCTCAAAGATCACCATGATGCTGAGACTTTATAACCAATTTGTCAAATTATATCAATAAAATAGAACTTGAATCCCCAATACAAATAGGAATGTTTTAACATGTTAACCCTAGGACAGCTATAGATCACGACCTGAAAAACGTGTAATCAGTAATGTTCTCGAATTAATTATACCATTACTTAGCTTCCCCAGGATATTGTTCATCGCCCTGCAAAATTTCATTAAGATCCATTCAGCTGAAAGTGAAGTGACAGACAGACAGAGTAACTTTAACTTACTTAATATTAGTATAGTAAATAAATGTAATACAAACAGAAAACACTGACTCAAGAATGAATTGTTTGTTCACAGAGAACACCCCGTTTATAGGCATTGTTGGAATAACCATTTGCGGCTGCACATACTACCATAAAAGTAGTTGTTGGCACCACTATTAGGTAAGAATATTAAGATCCGTATTAGAAAAGCTTACTCAGTCATAGATCTATGCTTGAACACAGATAATACATTTAATTGAGTGATGAGTATGCCATAGAAAACGTTACACAAGCGTTAAATAATGTTTAATTATTTATTACTTCGTTGTCAGTATTTCAGTCGTAAACACCTGGCGGCCTATTATCAACCCTTAATTCCAGGCAATATACGCCGTAAACTGAACTGCCCGTCATTTTGGTAATATGAACTTCTAATACAAGCCAGTCAGCGGTCACGTGACAGTTGGCCGACTTCTGAACGTAGACTGGCTGGAAACTTGAAAACCTTATATTACGAAATTATTTATTATTTTATTATTATTATTGATTAATAAAAAGTTTGAAATAGAGTTTTTACGACTGAAATGATGTCGATAAGAATGGTGACTTAACTCAGTATATATTTTTTCTCAGGTTGATCTAGCGGGCCGGATTCCTTCCTCAACTTCGGTCTAGGGCTCCAAGCGGTGGTGCTCGCGCCCACAGCACGCTATGTACTTGCCTCACTACAGAGAACATCGTGAGAAACGACACAGTCGGACACCGTCTACCCATCTAAAGAAACTTACTTGTCAGGGTGTTTGTTAAGTTTTTAAAGGAATATAAATGTATTTGTTTACAAAACATATCTTGGATTCTAGAAACGGCTATATTAAAGTTAAATTAGGTAGGTACTTTAATCAACGCTATTAGTGTTGTCCTATGTCCAGTACTTAGAGTCGGTACATATCTGACTGAAAATGCGGCGTGTATTATCGGTCGCGTTACGTCAGAACAGTTAAATATTATAATAAAACATTCAACCTTTCACACTCAAACGATCATGCGTAAGTGCGTCGAGCGTATAGCGTCTGTTATGTTGATGTATGCGATACGTATATTTTATAATCCTATGTGTACTGTACAGGCCATTCGAACTGACTAGACGCGTTATGTGGCAGGTCTCATTTGACCGCATAAACGCGATCGATGATACGCTCGCACGTCGTATTTTCCGTCAGACATGACCCTTAGTGGACGTGTGTGATGATGCCTGAGGTGATGGTTATTTTAGAATATTTAAGAAATTGAGTAGGTACCTTGTGAAAATTTACATAGATCGAGGGGTGCTATGTTCGTTTTGCAAATGAATCACAAATCTTATGGTATCATCGAATCAAAGCACAGAAAAACAAATCTCTTAACAATATTTTGTTTTGAAAGCCGTCATTTATAATTTAATTGATCAATCGTTAAATTCAAATTGAAACATTTTTCAGTCAGTTTCAGTGTGGGGTTAGGCGTTGTTGAATTTGAGTTTTAGTTTTTAGTGATAATGATAACCTTGCTGTATTCTGTTATTGCTCTCGGTTTTTTTGAGGTTTTCTTGGCCATGATTTCTTATTTCTCAGTTGACCTAACATATCTTGGACTATTAATTTGGGCATAGCTAGCTATCTCTTCGCTGACATGGTTTTTTGATAAAAATGCACTAAAGTAACTAAATGTACCTACTCACCGTGTATAAAAGTGATAAAATTACTAGCAATAATATTATTATAAATACACGCACACTTGCAAGCACTTGGCTACTCGACTACATAGGTGCTCAAAGCCTTAAGTTCAAATTGAAAATAAAATATGTTAATTAACAGATTTTGTATGAAAATTGTATCATAGTGTGGATTGCATGTTATATAACTTAATAATAATGAATCATATCTTTTGAAATGAAGAAGAAAAACTATTACCGATGACTGTTTTGCCCCAGGGGGTCTGTCTCAAACGGGCATGTGCTTAGGGCAGAGCAGACATAGGTGTCGCATAAAAGCCTGAATTAGGTCTGTCATCATCATCATCAGCAGCATATAGCAGTCCACTGCTGGACATAGGCCTCCCCCAATGAGCGCCATAGTGCCCTGTCTTCAGCTTGCCGCATCCAGCATCTACCTGCAGTGTTTCGCAGGTCGTCATCCTGGTAGGAGGGCTTCCTACACTACGTTTACCGAGTCGTGGTTTGCCCCAGCGGCCGTCGGTCTCATCTACGAGTTAACTTGAACCTGAGTGTTCCACGTTTTTTTATTTATTAATGTGGTGTTCTTCGTATCCTTGTGTTGTGTTATCATGACCACATTAAGACCTATTGCTCGCATCAAGCAGCTACTTCAGTTCATCTACGAGTTAACTTGAACCTGAGTGTTCCACGTTTTTTTTTATTAACTACCTTAATTAACGAAATAATCCCACGTTCTGTCCGTGAGGGGTGTTCTTCGTATCCTTGTGTTGTGTTATCATGACCACATTAAGACCTATTGCTCGCATCAAGCAGCTACTTCAGTTCATCAACGAGTTAACTTGAACCTGAGTGTTCCACTTTTTTTTTTTATTAACTACCTGAATTAACGAAATAATCCCAAGTTCTGTCCGTGAGGGGTGTTCTTCGTATCCTTGTGTTGTGTTATCATGACCACGTTAAGACCTATTGCTCGCATCAAGCAACTACTTCAGTTCATCTACGAGTTAACTTGAACCTGAGTGTTCCACGTTTTTTTTTATTAACTACCTGAATTAACGAAATAATCCCACGTTCTGTCCGTGAGGGGTGTTCTTCGTATCCTTGTGTTGTGTTATCATGACCACATTAATATATAAAATCTCTTTATTTCGGATATCCATGGATATCCGAAATCCATATTTGGTTAGTAAACACACAAAAATAATTATAAAGGGTGAGTAGAATAAAAAAACAATTGAAAACCTAGAATAATAATTATATATAATATTTCCCAGAGTGATCCCCAGAAAGATGTATTTGCCGGGATCACTCTGCGAACAAGACATGCCCACAGCGTGGATGAGAAAGAGACTACTTCAGTTCATCTACGAGTTAACTTGAACCTGAGTGTTCCACGTTTTTTTTTTATTGATTAACTACCTGAATTTACAAAATAATCCCACGTTCTGTCCGGGAGGGGTGTTCTTCGTATCCTTGTGCTGTGTTACATGACCACATTAAGACCTATTGCTCGCATCAAGCAGCTACTTCTGTATATCTACGAGTTAACTTGAACCTGAGTATTCCACTTTCATTTATTGATTACGTGTTTAAATAAAATAATCCCACGTTCTGTCCGTGTTTTGCATATGCTTGTATGACCCTTTACGCGATTTATACCTATTACGCAGTACAACTAACTCGCGTTATGCCTAAGTCATATCACAATTTAGGCATGACGAGAGTTAGGTATAATGAGGCTTAAGCATAGCCAGAGTGTGACATACCCCGACATAGGTCAAGAAAGGCATAAAGCTATTTGACTGTTATGTTGTTAATTGGAATAAATCTGGTGGTAAATGAAACATTGCAGTAGTAATACATAGATGTATAATTATATTAGGTATCTACTTTTCTTACTATCTTATTAAAGTAAACTCAAAAGTATCCTCCACATTTAAAAGTACCGTCGCCATAGAATTCGGCATCAGTACCTTCGAATGATTTTAAGGTTCTCTGAGCTGTTTTAGTTGAGAATATCAAAATCTTATATATCGACTTCACCGTCATCACACACGAGAAAATTTTCTGCTATTATATTTGGAACGCCTTTCTTGCTCGGTATAGCGAATCCTTTTTTGTTTTATATAAAGATGCCTCATTGACTTCTTCATCTGTCGAGGAATTTGACTTGGCTTCCTCGTTCGACCTGGAATTTCTCTCGCTTAGCACGACTTTTTCCAATATTTTCGGCATCGGTCCAAAGTTCTGACATACTTTTTTTTTAGCTTTATCGGTAATGACAGTAATTTTATTTTTAGCTTTATTAGGAGAACAGGAATGCTCTTTAATGGCATCAACTACATTGTCCTTACTAAGCTTCAAAGATGCACTGCATTTCTTTCTATTCGACCATAAGGTCGAACCGTCGTTATTGCATTTGTTTTTAGTGTACGCATTTGCACGTGAATTGAAATTGAATGACATTGTAATGCATACAGATAGAAAGATAGATAGAAAACAAATTTTTATACCACACAAAACAGAAAACAATACAGGAATAAACAATAGAATATCAAAGGAACATGCAAGAATTATGATATCTCCGAATCCGATCAATGCACAGCAAAACAATTCGTGCGAAGTGAGTAATAGCGATATTAAAGAAGGTTCCGTAGGTGACCAAAATCAAGTAGGATCTGTCAACATTCGAAATACACACGATACGGAATTGTGTTATGAAAAATCTTTTATTGCGCTTGATGAGAATATTCAACAAAATTGTGTTTATTTCCGTCCGCTTGATGCTGAAAATTGGTCCGGGTGCATCCATGCCTGTGTCATTCACGTCTGTGTCTGAATTCTTGATTATTTTGTTTGAAATCGATATCCATGAGAAAATTTTGCGATGAAAAAATGTCAGCCATCTTGGATTTGGAAATGGACATTTTTATCGTAATCTACGTTTGCGAGTTATTCGAAAACGATACCCATATTATGTGGGTGCCTGTCTCAAAGCGAGTAGAAACTGCAATATAGAGATGTCAGTCATCTTGGATTTGGAAATTGACATCATTTTCGTAATCTACGTAGGTACGCGAGCTTCGTAATCTACCTAGAGAATTTTAGCTAATATAAAACAAAGACAAAGCTGTAGGCCGCACTTTATAACACTAAAAATATTAACCTTGCCATGCATATAAATAATGCAAATGACATTATTCGTTAAAAAATATCGACATTTGTTTAAATCCAAATCAGAACATTTCAGTAACTACAATAGACGAAATAAAGACAAACTAATTTGACCTATGACTACCCTTACACAATTTAGCAAAGGTCCTTACTCACGATTAGTTAATATTTATAATAAAACTTCTAGCTACATAAAATATATTAAAAAAGATTCAATTATTTCCAAATCCTATTATTCCGTTGACGAATTTTTAATGATCAAACTGGACTTTAATTGTTTGGCTACCTTAATTAATTAGTGACATTACATACCTACCTTAAGCGTTTAGCGTTATACTGTCTATCAACTATTTTTTATGAAGCATAATGAGGAGCTTCGGAAGAAAAACCGCTAAATCCACTTACTAAGATTTTTGACAAATCGGAAAAAAGTTTTTTATCTTTGGTTTTTTAGGTAAAAGAGAGTAGAATATCTTAATATATCTACATTAGTAACATTGTTTGGTGGCCAAATCAACAGATTCGTGTGTGAAGTAATAAACGAAAAAAAACAAAAACAAAAATGGATATAGCGGTTTTTGCTTAGACTATCCGGATTTATCGTTTTTTTGAAAAAATCAACTAAGGATTTATCGCTGTGTGAAAAAACCATTAACATTTTTGGTTAAATCTAAGTATATGAGGAATTAAAAAAAAAAACTACAAATAAAAATCAAGTGTGTTTATTATTTATTATCGTATTAGATGACATTAAACTTATACTATGGCCATTATTTCTTCTTCTAAGCAGTCACATTCTTCATGGTTATGTACATGTTCATTAACATTACCTTCAGTCATGTCATGTTGTCTATCATTAAGTAAATTTTTATACCAAACAAAAGTATCATCGTCCTCCCAGTTTTCCCCAAATTGCTTTGTCATCAGAGACTTCACGTCTGCTTTTTTCTGGTTACTCAGGCTTTTACTACCATCCACAGAGATTAAAGACTGAGGATGAGATTTTCTTGGTTTTAAGATTGAAAATCCTTGCTGTTCCTGTTCTGACTCGTTGATGAAGTTTCGGAATGTCTTTACTTCAAACACAGTTTTGGTTTTGACCTCTTCTTTGCATAACAAATTTTTTTTCAACCTGATCCGCTTTAAATACCTCATCCCTTCAAGCTTTTTATACAAACTTTCCAAACTTTTCACACTTTTTAAATGCCAGTCTACTCCCAGACTCAAAACATTCCCATGTGTTTTGTAGATTTCTTGGTATTCTTCTTTTTTTGTTATGATTGGCATGGTACGCAAAGATTTTTCAACCCTGCCAAAAACTCGATCGGCAGGTAAAAAGCTGTGCCCGCGTACTGGGAACGTCAAGTTAATCTCCTCTAGGGCGTCTGGAGATTTGTTTACCAACCAAAACGTGAGGCTGTGGATTATATGCGAATTTTTGTTTTGGCCTCCACAGCCATCGCAAAACAGACGGAGCACTCTTATCCCCTCCAAGTTTAGTGAGTCCAGATAATGTAAGAGTGCCGACCCGACTTCTGTAGCCCCTCTGCCACCTTGGTCCTCTGACCACTGATAGAATTGTGGTTTTCTAGAATCCATGCCTACGAAACAAAGATTGTAGTAGCTGATTTGCCTTGCATAAAACGACTCTTATTAGGGCTTGGGTAAAGGCTGGACTTGTTGCATGTCAAAACAGATTTTTTTTGAGTCTGGATCGTTATTTTTGCTTAATTTATAAAATGCCTTTGCTCGTAACTTGTGTACCCTTTTTTGGACCATTAGAATACGTTTTGCGTCCGGATCAGTGGTCATTTTTATTTTATTGGTTAGTAAAATGCAAGTACTGCAAGCATCGGAAGCTGGGCTCTTAAAACCAATATTAAAATCTTTCGCAAACACGTTTTGGAACATTGTTTTAGTTACTTTCAGAGTTTGAGGAACTGACTCATTATATATTTGTCTCAACTTCCTTTGATTTAAGTCGCACGATAAGTAGATTCTTTTAGATTTTGATCTGTTGTAGTGACTTTCGCAAGCTGGCAACTTCCTTAAATATTCCCTGAGTTTTTCTTTCTTTTCAGCTGATTTTGTGGATCTACGGTCACCACCTCGTGTTTCTTTGGGAGTTTTACCTTTGAAAATTACTTTAGCTATGTTACTTACGCGGTCTTTTTTCAAAGGAAAGGTTTTTAAAAACATAGCCTTACAAACAGGCCTGTTTTTATTGTGCTGGTCATTCAGAAAGTAAGTGGTACTCATTACACGGCCTCTGCGTTTATCTTCAGTTACTTTACTCTGTCGTCGTCGTTCTAGAGCAAACGGTGCAATCAATCGTGTTAAAAAGATGTCTTGGTCGACTTTCTTGTGATGTTTAAAAAAATTATTTCTGTTCCGAAGAATAAAGTGGAGCGATATTTTATTGCGTTGGAACTTCGTCGTGTCATGAGAGCAAGGTCTTTCAAAGCTTAAGCCAAGCGGATTTGTATCCCGATACCTTAAACCAGTGGTTCTCAACCTTTTAGTCATGAGGGACCATTTTACCAAATGTTTGTCTTGCCGGGGACCACCCAGTTGGTTTTCCTAAATTAAGGATTGTTTGATAAAGAAAACAAGCACAATTTTATAATTAGCACTCATTTATTTATTATTTAGCAAAAATGTAAAAGTTACAGATTTTAATTTAATGTGATTTTTGTGACTAACTTTAACTTAACTCTTTACTAACTTCTGAATTCTTGGTTCAGTGCTACTCAAACCTAAACGCATGTCGGCAGTGGCATCCAACCGATTTCGATGCTTGTTTTTAATCATCAGAAGCGTCGAAAACCCCTGCTCGCAAAGATACGTCGATGAAAATAAAGTTAGGTAACGCATAGCAATGTCTCGAAGCTTTGGAAAAGAAATTGCTTTTTGGCTCCAAAATTCCTCAAGATTTATTCCTGATTCGAATGTATCTTTTAAGTTCGTGTCGTGTTGTATTTCAATCACTTCTTCTTGAATTTCATCAGAGACTTCGGAAACATTGAGAATGAAAGGATTCCGGATCAGTTTCTGAATACTTTTGTCTTTGAAAACTTTTAAAAACTTTGTACACAGTACCTAATAAGAATAGAATAAAATAGTTATTACTTACCTACGTAGTATTTATATCTGGAGTAGTTATTTACTATAACTATCTTCGTAGACTAAGGATATTTGCTTTTTGCTGTCGAACTTTAAAAATTAAACCAAGTACTCAGTAGGTACAATACTCGTCACTCTCTCAAGGCCACGTTATAAATCCCTACCGCTCATTACATCGTCGACGTTGCAAGTGAAGTGACGGACGATCGGCAGCATGCGCGGCCGCGCCGCTAAAACAAGGAACGAATGGAACGAAACTCCCGCCCCCGTCCTCGTGCACCGCGTTTCGCCTTCGGACTTCGGACTCGTGCCGCGCGCGCTTTGCGCTATCGGCTCGCGCTGTTTCGACTCGACTCATTACGTCACGCCACATATTATTAGGATGGCTTCGCGGACCACTTGGAATGTCTCCAGGGACCACTAGTGGTCCGCGGACCACCGGTTAAGAACCAATGCCTTAAACAATAACAAAAGCAAGTTGATACAATGCAAATCAACATTAACTGTGACGGATGAAACCGTCACAGTTAATGTTGAAATTCTGTCACTGTCATTAAATCCACAGACCATAGATCACAGACTAAACCTCTAGTGTAGCCAATATCATGGACGGAAGAAATCAACCTCCTTTGGCCCTTATTAATTTGCCATAAAGCAAAAAAGAAAATTGGAAATTGATATATCGGGTTTTGTCTCAACCTTATAAAAATCTACCAAATTCATTTAGGATTTATCGGTTTCTGTTAAGATATCAATTTTCTTTTACCTCAACAATGGATTTATCGGTATCTGTATAGATCATTTAACTTTAAGCGCATTTTTCTACTGGATTCATCGGCCTTAGAATAAGCCTAAAAAATAAAAATAAATAAGAATAAGATTCAATAAGCTCACCATGTAAAATTATACAAATACTTAGAATTTACAAAAAAAAAAATACAGCATGTCGTTTATCGGTTTTTGTTCCTCCTCTCATTCATTATCATTGAAATACAATTAAAATTATAATATTATCTTGAATGTTCAGTACCTACACTAAATGTATACAAGAATATTAAACAAATCACAGCAATAGCCACTTCGCATGATTTAAAATGATTCTACTTATTAACAACGATTGCCTGCAGATGTACAGAGGTGAACAACTCTAAACATTTCCAGGTAGCTGTATATTTATTATTATTATTATTGCCTAACAATAGAAAAAATATGTTTTATGAGATAAGCTCTGAAATTACTATATTTTTCGCGTACGGTTTGCCATTTATAATTCGTTCCGGATGCATTTAAATTTTAATATTCTGTTTTGCCGTTACTCTACGTAAAGCTACGTAAAGCTGCCCGTGGCTAAACATGTCCGATCTTAGATCTAAACCGACGCGAGCTATCGTCTGACCCTGACTTTTATGAATTGTCATCGCGTAGCACAATTGTAACGGAAACTGACGGCGTAACATTTCAAAAGGACTGTTTGTACTAATTGGACCTTTAAATAATATTCGCGGAATTAAATGGTCCTCTGTATCATTAAATTTTCTAACTCTAATTAAAAGACGCGAAGTTCCTGTCACTATTACTTTGGTACCATTTACAAGCCCGTCATTAAAACTAAGACTTCGTATGATCATGCATATGCATCCTATTTTTAATTTGATGTCGTGATCTGGCATACCTTTCGGATTCAAATTATTTAATGTACCATAACCGAAAAACAATTCATCAGCACCATCGTTATCTATTTTATCTATTGAGTAAAAGTGCTCTACCTCCCCTTCTAATTTATCTAATATTAAATTGTTTATATCTTTAACAGCCTCGTTGCGTTGCGAGTGCATAAAATAGCTCGGTGAATACATTCACTGGGCTCTTCTAATGATGGAAATACAAAGTCTACTAATTCTTCAATTGTTTCTACTATATCTATATTACTGAGATCAATTACATTTTTAAGATTAGCCTCTACTATATTTGCAGTGGGTACGAGGTTAGAGCCAATATTTAATATAAATTCATTGTAATCCCTATCGTGACATCTGTGAGAAGTTACCAATGAAAAAGATTTTATTTTCTGCCAAAGAGGAGACGTTTTAACGGATGCGTTTAAAATATCTGAATTTGTTTTTGCGTTCGGAACTACGGGAGGAATTTGTCTCCAGCAAAAATAATAATTTTACCTCCAAAAATTTTGTCGCTTTTCATTAGATCTCGCAAGGATCTATCTAATACAGGGTGGGCCAAAAGAAGTCATCCGATGTTGTTTGGCTCTCTTTTTTTTTTTCTAAAAGCAAAACTTCGATTATTTTTTTGATTATGTTTATTTGAGTAGTCATTTGTGGTTTTTGATTGAAATGCCAGTAACGCGTTCTCCACAAAGCCGTCTTTTGTACAACCTGCGTGGCATATTATCAGACGGGCCCCCTTACCCATTGGTACTTTCGACGTCGACGCTTGTGTATCATCCGTCCAAGAACGAGAAACCTTTAGCCATGTCTCGTCAATGAACACGACATTATCCCAGTTATCAATATTTTTTGCTTCTCTCAAAAAACTTATCCGTTTTAAAATTATGTCGTATCGTTCTAATAAAAATTTTCTTTTGTCTGTTTTTTATACGAAAAACCAATATCTTTTAAGATTTTGGTTAAAGCAGTTTTACCCCTGCTAAACAGTCCAGCTTCTCTTAACGATGCCAAAAGCTTCTTCCTGTTGAGATATTCATTTCTGGAATAGTAACCATATATATGATTTCTGATTGCATCGGCGTCAAAGGTGTCAAGGTGTCTGTCACGGGTTTAGTTCTACGTTTCTTCTTCGGAGTACGTAAAATATTATCTTCCGTGCCAGTAGAGCCGAACTTTTCTTTATTAATATTTGTTATCGTTCGTTTGCTAACTCCAAGCGCCTGAGAGACGCGTTCTTGTACTTGTTCGACAGGTAACAGGGGTCCGCCATTTTGCCGCTCCCGCTCAAAGTAATCTTGCAGCTTGATGATTAACTCACGGGCTACACTTTTCAATGTTTGTCCACGTTTAGGCATTATTATGCACCAAAAGTAAAAAGAGCGCAATACAAAACACAATCGAAGTCCGATTTAGCGCCGATGTCAGTTTGGAAAGCAGAAACAGCCCATTAAACGAAAGCCGGGTAATCAAATAAAAACAGATCGAAAACACTTGAAGAACGTGGTCTATGCGCACAAAACGACAACAGACGACTGTTTTAGCGTCACAAAATGGCGGCCCATAACACCATTGGGATTTTCAACCTAAATATAAAAATGCTACTTTCTTTCGCGCGTTTGGTTTGGTCGTAGTTTTATTATTATATTTAATAAAAGTTGTCTAAAGTCCATTATTTTCAAATTGTTAAAAAGAAAAACAAAACGTATTATTTTATAAAGTATAACTGTATAAGAACAGATTACGATACTGTTATTGCCTGTTATTGTTAGCACAGCACTATAAATATAAAGCGCTGACATAACCTTGTAATAGCGCAGTATAGATTTAGAAAAATATTGTTTACCAAGTTATTTGACACTCAGTTAGGGACAAAATTATAAAATTCATTGATTATTGATATAATAATGTTGTTTTAATGCTCATCAATTGTTAAAACGGTAAACAACCAGCAAAAATATTTTTATCGTAACTGCAACGCCATTACATAGTTACGTCGTCAGTTCAATCGCGACGTGTCAGGAACGCATTCTCTGAACGGCCAAAGTTTATGCGCCGTTGACCCCCCTGTGTAGTTCGGAGCGGCAAACCCTTGCAAATTGCCGCGTACGTGAGACGTCACCGTATTTAATATATACGTTTTACCGGTACCAGCAGGACCATCAATGAAAATCGCGGTATCGTTTGCGTCACGGAAGTTAGGGTCACTGCACAAATTCGCAACGTAATCGAAAATCGCACGTTGATCTGCGGATAAGCTAGGCAAATTTTCGACGACTTCATTTACCAACAAATCGCGATTGTACTCGACGCGTTCCCTACCTAACTCGGTCGTATTGTCAACGACTTCTGGCAAACCGTGTTGTGTAAGCGTCGTGCCGTGCTTCCGAAGTATTCTATTAATTTGAATGAGACACAAAGTGTGTACTCTTTCCTCATCAGCGTTGTTTCCTAATCTGTGCGAGATATTTTCGCTCAATTATTGTTTAAAAGTGTCCCAGAGTGAAGCTACTGCGACGCCGTTTACAGCCAAAAGAACAAAAAAGCTACAAAGTCGCGGTCCCGAGAAAAAAGTAGATGCTTCTTACATAGCTCTTTCGTATTCAACCTTGTCATCGGCCAAACCAACAAATTTTGCAGCATCCTGGAATGTTTGACAACCGGAACCACCAAGTTTAATGAGATCTGCAAAACTGCGTCAGGGATGTGATTTTAAAAGGACTCTGAGAAAGAATTGTTCACCTCTGTTTGGTGCGACCCACCTCACGTGACGCGAGCTCACCCCTTTGTCTTTTCGTGACGAATTTTCCGTTTCCCATTTGTAATATTGCCGTATTTTTTATGGATCCATCATTTTTTATGGTCCATCCGCAGCGTCCCGCTGCGGTTCGTTTCGTAAAAATATAAGTAAGTTAGATCGTCAAATTCGTCACCAACGAGGCGGTTAAAATATGTTAATAGGTCTGAGGAGGCACGTTGCGCCGATTCCACCTCAGTGCCTGGTTTAAAAAATACCGAGTGTTGATTTTCGAGATGAACGCCTAACATTTTAACGGTTGGTTCGCGCGCGGTAACATCGAACTCTAACGTTCTCCAGGCTGCGTCAGTGGAGCCTACATATCTTTTCGTTACGTATGTCTCGATTTCATTATTTCTATCTGCTTCGGGCACTAAAGTCACACGCGATTCGTCCTGACCTTTATTAATAAATTTAAACAAATATTTAACTACTGTACGTTGAGTGGACACTTCCAAGTTAATATGAGCATCGTATTTAAGAAGAAGAACCGCGTTATACGGAACAACCCAGGTGTCATTTATAGTTACTTCCCGATTGAAATGTTTAATTACCCCTGTATTTTTACTGTCTCTACGCAAGTTAATAAATCCTTTATCTGTTTTAAAAGTGGTGGCTGTTTCAGGTTTTGGGAAAAATTTATTACATTTTTGTTTCTCACTATCCCAGCAAGGCAAATCGGTCCGATGCGGAGGACCACACGGACTGTGGATCATATTATTTAAAACTATTTTTTGCAAATTCCCGTCAGCTTCTGACTCTTTGGGAATATCGGCTCTAACGAATTTATCTATATCTATATTTTGGACAGGGCTGCCACCTTCCACCTTCACCCTGAAGCAAATATGAGCATGAAGTGAACCTCTTTTCTGAAATTCTATTACATGTATTAAATAAAGGCATTTGCCAAACCAACGGCCGGATCTTAAATCTCTTAATAATTCAGCTAATCTTAAATTAAATGCTCTTGCACAAATAAGGGGATTTGTTTTTTTTGATGTTATGGACTGTTGAAATTCCGGCCATTTAGGATTGCATGTAAATGTCAAGAAATATGATGGATTTCCCAACCTATTCACTAATGCAGTCGAATCACAATATTTAGTTTTCATATATCGCGGCCCCCCCGTAAAAGAGTTTGGCAAGTAAATTCGCCCTGGAACAATCCCCCCCTCTGCCTGAATTGTTTCATCAAAACGAATCTCATTCCTGGCTGCGATACTCATTTCAACTTCTTGAAGCGGAGCGGTTCTAAGTTCGTTACGCGAGTTGTGAGTCTGTAAGCTCTTAAAAAATCGTAAACGCTCTTCTATTATTCTGCAATACATATCAACTATTCCTCTGACAATCTACCTAATTCAGAAAAAGGAGGCTGGGACAAAAGTAAACATCTGACATATTTATTTTGAGTTAATTTCTTTTGATTATTATCTAATTTATTTGGATACCATCCGGGGTTGCCTTTGGGATATAGTAAGGGATATTGAAAACTTTCATATAACGGATGCATAATGTCAACAGTGTGCGGTTTCCGATCACCTATTTTCCACACAGCTATGCATTTATGTTGATAATCTTGCCTATCCGTATTAATGATAGCCGCTATTTAATTACCTACAGGATCACCGAGAATGTTACCGTGAGTCGCGCGTGAAGTTAATTGAAATTGAATAAAGGCTTCATCTGATGGATGTTGGCTTAATTGTACGAAACAATCTATATATGGATTTACCTCTTCTAAATAAGCATGTATGCATTGAACTACCTGATTATCAAGGTTTCGACCTTTAGCTAATTCTTCACGTTCGCTTGCATCGTGAATGTACAAGCCTAAATTATTAACGCTATTCGTATATGCTAAATCAAATACTCTATGATAAACACGACCTTGAATTTTTATAAACGAAAGACCTGCGGGTTGCACGAAACCGGAAGTAGTACCTAAAGCACTAAACGCGAAAAGGTTGTTATACGCCCGAGGTCTAGACAGAAATGAGGGATGATAATAAAAATCCTCGACAAGCGGTTCAAAGGATTGGACGTTGTATGCGCCAACACCGCAACACCATTGTTTACGCGATTTTTCTTCATTAAAGAGTTGCGCCTGACATTTAGGACATATAAGTCTCCGGCGACAATAGAGACGGGTTTTTAAGCGAAAATGACCTAACCGCGTCGAGAGCAGCGTCCCTCATTGCTCCGAATAGCATTGTTAAACCGCCTAATGGTTCGTCAACATTGCGATTTTGTTCGTTATATGTGGCAGATTGTACAGGAAATCGTTAAGCGCTTGTTATTAAAGATTTCGGTTCTAGACGCTATGGTAATATCGTTTTTTGATTCACTTTAGAGATAAGTATCGATCTAACTGTCTGAATGCGATTGCACAACTCTTGATAGCTTTCCCCTTGTTTCATTTTTAAGGTGTCTAACTCTATAGCTAAGCATTTTTCACTTCTAGGATCACCAAAATGCTACACCAATAGTTTTTACAGTTTATTATAAGTGTTGACATCGTTACGCTCACTTACTAAAGGAGCGGCTAAATCAGTCAACCTACTCGTTAGCGAATGCAAAACGTAAGTGTTTTGCTCTTGTTCACCTTGAAATTTACTGACCATATAATCACCTTTTTTTAAATATAAATTAAGGTGCCATTAATTATTGGTATTATACACAATAATTCCTTTGGAATCGGCTTTAAAGTGCTCATTTTCTAATCTCTTTTATTCTATTTTATTTTTAACGAACTATTTCACAAAAATTATCTGTCTAAATTTTAAAGAGCAGTTTACTTATTCTAAAATTCCTACAACAGGAACCAGAAATCGTTATAGTGGAATTGGTGGATTCCAAGAATAACAAAACACAATGGGTAGGGAAGGATGGCGAAAATTCTACTCACCAGCTAGTCATCAACATGCTTGTTCGCCTCCCAGGATCTTCACAAATTTATTTGGTTCGAACAGATCCGATCCGTCGGAAAATTCGCGAAAACTCGCGGAAAATCACGCAGAAAACTCGGAAAATCTGCCCTGGCTGCACTGGACACCTTTAAATGATATAACTGTTACGAAGAGATTGATAAAAACTCTTATATTGATATTATAAATTGATTGATATTTGAGCACGCGCCTACTATGATAAGGTGAAAACATGAACTAATGCAATAAGCTAAGTGGAAGGCGCGTGTAACATTATGACCTAGAAGATAATATAGATGATTTGACAATAATTATGATTATACCTAAATGCACCGATTAGCTCACGGTCGAGAGTCTCCGCGACCTCACATACCTCCCTGAGGTAGTGGTACATTTGTATCGCTTTTTTCCCGTTCACCCCTACGTCCCTTGATGCTAGCGACACCATAATATCTCTTCGAAAAAAATGAAAAATGATGCGCATAGTTTGCAGCATTGTTAAGTGGGACCTTTCAAATAATGTGTTTTTCGTTGCCAACTGATTTATGTCTACGAAGTCAGCAGTCTTCATTTATATGTAAATATTATCAAAGGCAAAAACTTTTCGACGTCAATCGTTGGTCTTTCATTGTATTTGTATATTGAAATTGCTGAAATTGAAATCGAATTTGAATTGTCAACGTCGTGCAATCTTTGGCTCAGGCAGCACTAAAAGTACGTCATCTAAATATTTAATAACGCATGTTTTTGTTAATACTTGAGTTGATTTTATTAATAGCCAAGCTCAAAAGACTTGGTACTTCTTTGTCAGGTGATTCAAGATCAAAAACAGACTCTTCGTCGTTGAAACTTTCAATGAAGGAATTAGGAAAAGCGTCATTAAACTGTTCTGATTCATTGTAATAATGTTTGACTTTTTAGGGCTAGAGACTTCCTCTATTTTCGCTATTTCAAATTTAAATGACTTGGAAGCAGTTCCAAGGTCTGGTTTGTGAAATCATTACGATGCTTAATAGAAGCGTTTGTTATAGCCAAGTTTTTGGCTGTTGTTTTAAAATAGTAGGATAGCACAATTGCTATCAGTCTTTTATAATAATTGGGTAGCTAGTATTTACCTTCAGTCGAATCATATTTTTACTAATAATACTATTAGTATTAATCACATGTACATTATTGAGGCATGCAATAGTGTGCAACGTAATATTTAGCTTATATCTAAGGTTATTTTCCGATTGTGGCAAGCAGTCGCTGTAGGGCAATGTGAACATCACAATTTGTTTTTAGTTTAATGAGCATAGTTTGTCCAAATATTGAATTAAGTCACATTTGTTCTCATTTCCCCTATTTCCAAGGCATATTACTAAGTTTGAATTAGTCTTAAATGAATCATTGCCAATTTTTTGCATAATATTATGCCGGTTGGAATGTGGAAAACAATTATTAGGATGTTCCATACTAGTATTTAAGAACTGGCCCATATTTTTTCCAATTTCATCACAGTACATTATTGTTTTTTTAACTAAGCATGAAGCGCTGGGATGCAGCTAACACAGTACTGTCCGGACCTGAGTGGTCATTATATTTTATTCATCACATTGAACGAAATTGCTCACCTGTGGGCTAAGAGAGCGCCAGCGAGTTTTTAGAACGCCATTACACCGTTCTGTTACATTTCGGGTGCGTACATATGTTTTTGTGTAATGTTCTTCTTGCGAGTTTGGAGCAGCATTTAGGATGGGCGTCATCATCCACGGCCTCTGTGCGTACCCCGAATCGCCTATAATTTTAAATGGTTGAGTGGTTGTTAGTAAAATAAAAACCTGAGTGGTCATTATATTTTATTCATCACATTGAACGAAATTGCTCACCTGTGGGCTAAGAGAGCGCCAGCGAGTTTTTAGAACGCCATTACACCGTTCTATCACATTTCGGGTGCGTACATGTGTTTTTGTGTAATGTTCTTCTGGCGAGTTTGGAGCAGCATTTAGGATGGGCGTCATCATCCACGGCCTCTGTGCGTACCCCGAATCGCCTATAATTTTAAATGGTTGGGTGGTTTTTAGTAAAATAAAAACATAATTAAAAATAACCAATAGGTAAAAAAATAGATGGCGTAGTGGCTCCATGATTGGAGTTTAATAGGTATACATATGACAGACTGACTGACTTATACTGCTAGGTATACCTATTTTGTTGCAAAAATTGTTTTACCTACCCAAAAGCCAACACATCATTTATGTCCTGCACGAGCGCTTTAACAGGGCTGTTCTTTCATATGTGGGAGTCATGACTCTGACCCCCAAAGGATGCATCTACATGCAGGATGCGTAGGCCTTCATCACATATCTAAAGAAATAAACAATCATTTAGTTTCGTTTACTGTTACCATAGGTACTTAGATAAATAAACAAACATAGATTAGGTTAAATTGGTATATAACTTACAAGTAAACCATTAAGCGAATGGTAATGCTTCCGATTAAAATATGCTTCGTCATTATCATGTGGCAAAATAATGGCTACATTTGTGCCGTCTATGCACCCCACTACCCCAGGAAATCAAAATTTCTGCAAAATCTGCAACGCTTCCGCAAGACTCTGCGGTCTAAACGAAGATATTTTTTATCTCTTCCGCCGCTGCTGCGCGCCGTGCTCTAGGTTCTTGAGATAAATTCGTTACATTTTCAGAAGTCATGTTTTCTTTTTGTTTCGCTTTTCTTACTTTTTTTATGCTTTCTGCTGGAATTCTTTGCAGCGTACACTGGCATTCCGCAGAATAGTTTTGAAAAAAATCTGACATTCAGGGAATGTGAAGGTTTCATCCGATTTGTGAATAATGGTAAAAAAAGCTAATGTAGCATGCGAGCGGCAGCCCACTGCGTTTCCTACCAGATAGGAGCTCTGGCCGAACGTACCTAAACTGCGGTGTGACACACCCCTGCTCACCCCTGTACTACCTGTGAACATTTCTCTACCAAAATATTAAGTGACTGTTGTGGGATCTCTACGTAATTGCGTGCCTTTTTTGCAACGTTGTTAGTGTAGTTGTCATCGGTCTCAAAATCATTGCTCATTATATCTATTTCATTGATCCCATCTCAGAATTAAACTGTTGCCAATTTTCATCTGGTTGGCTTTTTTCATCCCGTTGCAACTTGTAGTGTTGTTTTCGGGGCCAATATAAAGTTCTATCTCGCTCCCATTGTTGTGGGACGCAAGACAATAAACTGTTGCCTTTTTCAGCACAATTTTAAAAGGCATCTCTGTTTTCTTTTTCAAACGACAAAACGACAGCAACGTAACGTAATGCTACGTTGCTGACGAAGGTTTTCCAAAACTCCTACCCAGCAAGGTCGATAAATGTATTCAGCATTGTAATATCTAAAACAATAATGAAACCAAGTCACTTCACTACTAATCATTACAGGTAAAGCTACAACTAGTCAGGGGCCGAATTCTTCTAACCAATGACATAACTATGACAGTGAGATAGTCGCAGAATTGTCCATAGAATAAAGAAACTAAGAGAACGAGAAAACTTCCAGAGTTTTTTATTCTATGGACAATTCTGCGGAGAGATTGATGGAACGGTTTCAACCTTGACACTTTTGACACGCGTACCATCGCGAACGGGAGGCTTACGCGTAGTATCTGTAGTTTCTTCCATCAAAGGTAAAATGACAAAATGTGTCATTTTGAGACGATAATATTGTTATTGAGCGGCGAATAATTTAGTAGAATTAGGGCCCTGAACTGTTTCCAGCTTATAATAGTTATAAAAATAACAACTCTCCATACCTGACATGGTTGCATATTTTCTATGACAATCACAGCAGCTCATTCTCTTTAAAAAGTACAAGGTAATGGTCATTCGTCTTTTGCGTAACACAGAACGGTTACACAGTAAACAATGAACTCCTGCTGAAGGGCGAAACATATTGATACCTCGGTCAATATCGTCCAATCACAAGGAAAAAGAGATATTAATTAACAAGTACAACGAAGTAAGTTCAGTTTTAGCGGCAAAAATCAAGTCAATTCACACACTCGGGTAGGTATTTTCAAAATAGGTCAAACGGGAAAAAGTTTTTACTCGGAATCCGCCATAATACACTACAATACAATCATCATCATCATCATCATCAGCCTATAGCAGTCAATGAGCGTAACAGAGGAGCGCGGGGAGGGAGGTGTCGAAGTGAAACAACAGCGGTACGGATGTAAAGTGTATTAAATAACTGCTATCTACGACAATAGGAGGTCGAAGGCTTTCAGAAAACTATCCCAACAAGGGTGGAAGTAGTGCTCATGCCACGTCGAGAATTGTAGCAGTTGAGACTGACAGAATTGACGATACAAATTATGAGTTCACAAGTCACTAAAAACGTGAAACGCTTCGATAGCGCCTTCTAATTTGACCTGTGGCAACTGGCCTCCAAAAAAATCGACCCACCAACGTTTTTTCGCAAAAAAGTGTCCTATGGGTTTTTACTACAATCGATAGATATTTATTATGTTGATAATGAAAAAATGCAATTATGGGGTTGTAAAAAACCTAAAAATCTCGCGTGGTACGGGATATTTTACATAAAAATGTGATAAGATAATGAAACTATAATATTTGGCAAAATTAACGATTTTACTGTAAATGGCAAAATTTATGTTTTTTGACATTTAAAAACATTTTCGCTTCACCTTAGTATGGGATGTTTCCTCCTCTTGCTTTAATGACTGCTGCCATACGCCTATTCAGCGAACGGATCAGCTTTTTGATGTCATCTTGGGGTATCTGTTCCCATTCTTCCGTTAAGGCGGCTTCGAGCTGATCTAACGTCTCTGGAACTGGATTTCGGGCTCTAACTTTCCTTTTCATCTGGTCCCAGAGATGTTCGATGGGATTTAGGTCCGGACTATTGGCTGGCCACTGCATAACTGGTATGCCAACCTCCCTAAGATATCCGGTTACAATTCTGGCGACGTGTGGTCTTGCGTTATCATGCATGAGCTGGAAATTTTCGCCAATATATCCCGCGTATGGCATCACATGAGGTTCCAGAATATCCGTTATGTAATTTTCAGCATTAACCGCACGATTCCGAAAGAAAACCAGCTCCGTACGTCCGGTTAAAGAGATGCCTCCCCAAAACATTGTAGAGCCTCCTCCAAACCGGACTGTTTCTCTTATGCAGCACTGAGCATAACGTTCTCCTGGTCTTCTCATAACTTTACGACGTCCTTCAGAGCCTACAAGGGACATTCGGCTCTCATCACTAAACAGAACTGTCTCCCATTGACCAAGATCCCATTGGATGTGTTGCCGAGCAAATTCTAACCTTGCTTGCCGATGAGATGCAGTGAGTTTTGGTCCCGTGGCAGGTTTGTGTGGTTTCAGGTTTTGCTCCCGAAGTCTTCTTCTCACCGTATTCTCACTTACAACCACTCCACGAGTGTCCCTCAGCCTGCCCTGCACATCAACAGCAGAAAGATGCCGATTTCTCAAGGAAGTCAAGGCAATAAAACGGTCATCCGTCGTGTTTGTGACACGTCCTCTTCCAGATCCTGGTCTCCGGCGGTACTCTCCTGTCTCTAAGTATCGTTTATAAACTCGACGCACTGCTGATCGACTCAAATTTAATCTTCTTGCCACATTTCGCTGACTTAGCCCTTCACGAACGAGAGCTACCACTTGAGCGGCTTCTGCTTCAGTTGTATCCATATTTTATGGTTAAAAGCAACGAATATGATTGCTCTAACAAAGGATTCAAAGATTAAATCACTACGATGCACGGTGAACGACAAAAGTTCGAAATAAACTAACCTTGCACTCTATGCAAAAGTCATTAATCTTTTATCAGTGCTTTTAAAATGTTACAAATACCCACAATAGCAGTTGTATTCGTCTAAAACAATGTCAAGTGGGTACTCAGATGTTTATTTATAAAGCATAAGCAAAACATACCAATATGTCAACGCATACTTAAGATAACAACTTTGTAACTCAAAATTAGCGGGTGGGTCGATTTTTTTGGCGGCCAGAGTTTTATCCATTGATATCCTTTATTTACAGGATTATATTTAAACCCTTATCTTTTAAAAATCCAATTTTTTATTATATTTATTGGAGTTAATTTAACATTTTTTCCTCAACATTTTTTGTTATAATTTTACGAACTAACTTGGATACACTTTTATATGGTTTGTTACACATTGGAATTTGCAAGCAGATATAATCATATATTATTTTCTATCCATGAATTGAACTTGAATAGGATATTCATGAAACAAATATTTTATACATTATACAATACCTGTAAATGGTGCTTCAGAAGTCTCTTGTTGGGGCACCACCACAACATACTCTTACCACTGTCATCGGGTACAGGAGCAATTGGGAGTATCACTATCGATTGTGTGGATCATCTCTATGTCCGTGAGCTCGGCCAGTACATGTGTATCGATTAACATTGAATCCTGGCTAGTAGAAGCACCAGGTTCTGGACTTTTTTGGTGGGGTCCACCTCCAGTACGCATACGGTCCTTTTTTCTGTGTAAACAATTCTGTCTTCCTCCTTGTTTTCATATTGTCGAAGTATTTTTTCAGCTGAGCTTCAGTTCTCTAAAAAGATGGTCAGTATTTTACAAGTCGCACATAATTATATTCTACTCTAGCATTTATTATCAGAAAATAGGTAGGACTCGGCGCTGTTTTTTTACTTTCATAGTATCTTGGCATTTGTTTGTCTCAAACGTTGTCGTACTAGTAGGTACTTATCATGATAAATAAATAACAAATGCTGTAAGCAATGAAACTTACCTTGTTATTCGTCTCAATTGAGTTGAATTCGTTGGTAAGCTTCGCCCATGCTGTTCTTTTTACTACAGGATTTCCTGCGGTGATAGTGGCCGTAGAATTTAATTTGTATTGTATTATTAACTCCTGCAATCATATTTTCTCCTCCGGGGAGAAAAATTGACGAGACATCTTATATAGGTAGCTGAACACTCAAAACTAGGAACACTGAATTCTGAAACCTGAATGAAACAAACAACACAAGACACGATGCGATGATTCAACTTCAACTCTTTGGAGAATGGCTCTGCGTGTGGTAATGTAGACAATGTCAATGTCAAAAGTTTGACTGAACAATCCGACATTTCATTGAGGTAGCACAGCCATGATTAAGAAGTTGAAGTTCCTTATTGGCCAACATAAAAGCAATACATTTCCTCGAAACAATGACGTCACACCTTTCCTCATCTAAAGTGTACCTTAGTAAGGATGATTCGAGGGAACATTCAAAAACATTTGCGTTTTGTCTAAGAATACCATTTTTAAGGTAACTCTCGAAGAAATCTCCAAATGTCCTTAATTGAGATTGATTGGAGGAACATTATAAGGAAACGACTAAGAATATGGGTGTTAGTATTTTATACTTGGAAATTTGAAATGTATACCACAATGTAACGAAGTTGTTGAAGAAAATACCGTTTAAATTTATTCGCTTAATCAACATGCTACTGCTACTTACTCAGTCGTCGCTATGGACTAGAAAGAGATGCTTGTATTTTATACTGGAAAATTTAAATTAAAACTATAAAGTTCACCACATCTGTTGCATTTAGCTTTCATTTCATTTTCCAACTTTTAAAAAACTCCCACAAAGCACTCGAATTATATCGAGACATTTTTCATTATTAGGTAGGAACCTACACTAACATAATCACAAAACAAAAAACTTTTGTTTACGAACGCGCTCCGGGGTGGCTTTTAAAAAAAGACTTATTTTAAGTAACCCTAATTTATTATAAAAAATACAATGTAGAGACTCGTTCGAAGTATGAATCGAGAATGCCAAGTTCCTTATAATCTAGGTAAAAGAAGACATCGCGATTGACGTCATTTACACGAGCCGTCGTCGACTCAGCTGAATGCTCAAAGTCCGTGCTATTGAGGTCGGTGCTAATGCAGCAGTTTCCATACATCAGCCTTGCGTAACACCTCCCCCCGAAGAACAGCGACTATAGAAGCTTGTCGTAAATTGAGCTGGGGGTTGATTGGGATCAACCCTTCTGGTGACAGGGACGGTGTAGACTCCTTGTAGTTCAGCTTGGCTATCTCCAGAAACTTCGTGTGAGTTGATTGTCTTTACTCTGTAGCGCCGGTAGAGTAGAGCTGCGAGTGCGCATGCACCGAATAGAGTGATGACGTACATGGGTATTGTAGTATGATATAGACTGTGACCGGGGTCCTGTTCAAGATCCAATGGCAATTGATGTAGAACTTTCTGGTTTGTTTCGTGAAGATAATTCAAATTTATTGTGTTTAATTTGAATGCTGGAGCTGAAGATGATGTCCTGAAGTCGAAGTTTTCAGGCACGTCCATTTTCAGTGCTTGTCCCTTCAGACGACCCTTAGTGTTGGAGATCATGAATTCGGCGGTTTTCATGAAGCAGTTTTGTGGTAGTATAGCGAGTTAACTTCCTTGAAGTGTCTTTTAGAGATCTTGTCCACAGGAGAGATGTACTTTCGTAGAAGTCGGGAAGCTGTTACTGTAATGTTTCTCGTCGAGTTCTTCGTATGCTGGTTTTTCTAAGGTGATAGTGGTAGGTGTGCAGTTTCGGCTTCGCTGCTGCGTAGATATAAAATGCTGGATGCAGTCATCTGATGATCGGCTCTGCAGATTTCTTTTCTCCTCGCAGAGGTACCATTTACTTGTCTTCGGGCATTCTGCCTCTATGCAGTTGAAATCTTTGTCATGGATGGCTAGGTACGGGAAAGGAGGAGTAAGGATTTCGTGGTTTTTATTAGGAACAATGGATAGTTAACTTCGACGACCGATGTGGCGCGGTGGGCGAAGGTCCGCCTGCGACGCAGGAGGTTGCGGGTTCGATTCCCGCCTCGGAACAATTGTGTGTACGATCTGTAGATATTTGTTCCGGGTGTTCTGGTCGTTTTCTATGTATAATAAAAAAAATATCTATCTATGCTATATATTGTATTATGTATACCAGTTATCTAGTACCCATAACACAAGCTCTGCTTACCATGGGGCTAGATAATGCTGTGTGAATTGTCCAGCATTATTTATTTAGCTTAAACATGTCATAAGTGAATGGGAACACGACGGGAAATTTATATACTATAACTATCTGATTACCTACGTAGTAAGAACCTAACCTAATTATATCGAAATATTCTCTAAAATCTAAATCTAACACTTTCGAACTGCTATATACGAGTAGTATATTAAATCTACGAATAATCTCGCGAATTGTAAATAAATTAAGGACCGAATGATGCATAGTAGAAGCTTTAATAAAGGCTAAAATATTTTCAAATAGATTAAATGAGGCTCGATTAAAAAGTTAGTTTTATTGTGTAGCTGAGGGCTAAAGTTATAGATTTGATTTTCAACTGAAATAATTTTGCTTTGTAATGCGTTAAGGTCCACGTATTGTAGAAAGGAATGGTGTTCGGTATAGGGAACAAACTTTATAACTAAAAGTAGATTTTGCTTGAATTGGGTGTATTAGGCTTTACAATTGAATTACAATAGGTTTTTGGTAGAGATAATTAGTCGACATGCTTTTTCGTTCTTGTCTTGTCCTTATGTCAAAAGGCAGCGGGCGCGCGTCTCCTTGCGTGGCCTTAGATCTTGGGATTGGTGCCTTTTGAATAGCCGCGCCATGGCGTCGGCTCTCCATAGGCCGGTTCTAGTGCGACGTGTGGTGGGATGATTGGCCCTCTCATCTTCGGTCAAAAACTGACAGGAAGGTTGACGCGTTCGGAAACAGTTCGGCGTAAACAAATGGTAATGAGTAATGATTCTAGCGGGGCCAAGTTTAAAGGGTAAAATACCAGGTCCATCATCGAGGCTTTCAAGTTTTATCTCCTGCATTAGAGCTGGGGTCAGCAGCAGGAGGAATATCAGGGCAGTCCTGTAACAATCGGGCGCTTTTAGGGAGACGCTTTAGACTAGATTTGGCAATGGGACCTCGCTTTTTCTTAGTTTAAATATGAATAGGGAGGTCTGCCATGACGACGTCATGAGAAAAACGGGGAGCTAATTTCTGTCGGGAAGCGAACGGATTTAGGTATTCAGAGAGTATTCAGCCTCTGGTTGTGTTGTCGTACACATGTCATGAATCGCGTTATAGGCTTTATTCATCTTGTCCTTGTGGCTACTGTTGTAATAAATGTGCGGTAAGGTCTACGTCAAAAGGATCTCGAGGGTCGTAATGTCGTGTAACTAGGTACTTCTATCGGTTTACACCTATTAAAACTGAATACTACTACTATAGGCCAAAAGGGCGTAGGGCATTAAATTAATTACAGATTCGGATTTTTCCCTATCTGTCCTAATTTTAAGATACGAAGATGTTCTAATATCGTAGAGTGAAATCTTTCAACAATCGCATTTTCGTTAGGCGTATGGGGAGCTACTCTATGATTCTGGATTTTATGCATCTTAACGAATTCCGCAACAAGTTGGTTTGTGAATTTGGTACCGTTATCTGTAACCATAGTGATTGGAATACCTTGATGAGTACAAAAGTTCAATAAGGCCTGTACTACACTTACAGCTGTGCCATCTCGTAGATAATAAGCCTGTGCGTATTTCGAAAATGAATCGACAATGGTCAAAAACTTTTCACTTTGAATAGTAAATACATCTAAGTGAATTAGCTCAAAGGGCTTACTAGCGGGCGGTACTACTTGGAACTGTTGTGAAATCGGTGACCGGTCATAATTCGCTTGGCTACAGATAGTGCATTCATTAAGGCACTTAACTTATTTTCCAAAACCAGAAGAGGTTGCAAACAGATCCTACATTCATGGCTTCTTGATAATTATGGACTATGATGAGACGGAGTCCATCTTATCATACTGTAGGTAAATAGATATAGAGAATAGGTATGGCAATTGTTAATTTTTTATTTTATTTTATTTGTATAGTAGTACGTAAAGGAACGTAACTGAAGTAACAAGTCAAAGTCATGCAAGTATGTTCCGAACAATACTTTAGTATTAACTTTGTCACACTAAATTAGAACCAAACTCCTTTTTGGTCTCTACGACACAGGGTATCCTAGTGTAGAGATCAAAGTGAGATCACTATCATATTTAGATCTAGTATAATTAGCAAAATATGAATAATCTTAAGTTGATGTGATTGTGTTGTTACTATGTATGCATGTATTTTTGATCAAATAAAATATTATTATTATACACTCATTTATTTAAATTCTCGTATAAAATACATTTTTTACTATAGAAAATACAATAAAATATTATAAAACTACAGTAAAAAATATATCAAAACGGTAGATCACCGACCGCGAAGCTAGGCTCAAGCGGCCGGTGACTAGGGCTGCAGAGAAAGGAACTTCCTGCCGATACGTGCAGAGTCCAAGAGTACCGCCTTCTGGATCTGGCCCTTGATCCAACTTCCTAGCAAGAGTCACTTCAGGTATTGATCGAGGCTCTTCGCTATTATGCCGTTAACCGAAACGACTATCGGGACTATGGTCACTGAATCTACATCCCACATGCTGACAACCTCGTTAGCCAAGTCAAGATATTAGCTAAGTTTATCTTTCTCAGCTCTAACGAGGTATCATGCGGTATGGCGACATCAGCGAGCACCGCCATCCGTTCTAACCGATCTATCAGTACAATATCAGGCTTATTCTCAAGAATAGTCCTGTCCGTCATGATAGATCGGTCCCAATAGAGCGTGGAATGGCCATTTTCAAGAACTGGCTCCTGTGTGTACTTATAGTACGGAACTTCAGGACAAGTAAGGCCGTATCAGAGAGCAAGTTGCTGGTGTATAATTTTGTTATTATCATTGTAAAATTTCAAAACTAAGATTATTCTACATTAAGTATAGTTTAAAAACTCGTCGTAGGTATAGAACGCCTTCTCTATGAGCCAGTTTTTTAGTTTTAGTTTGAAATTATCTAAACTCAGTGCGTCACTAACCTTGTCTGGAAGCTTATTGTAGGTAGCTGGTCCCATTACGTGCGTCAACCTATCCAATTTGGCCAGTCGTCTTGCCGCAGTCACCAGCCAGTCGACCGCGGCATTGCGAGTGTTGAAGCAGTGCATCTCCGCTTGTTTCGAAAACGGAGAGATATTTTGACGGACATGCACTGCCACCTGGTAAATGACCATCGATGGGAAGGTCATGATGTGTAGCTGAGCAAAGTGTGGTCTCACAGATGTTCTCTGTGACACACGTACTATAGTCCGTACGTCCCTTTTTTACATTCTGAAGACGCGTTCCCTTTCGGCAGCGCGTCCGAAGAGCTCGGCGCCGTACTGCATTCATAGATCGCAGTGTAGCGATTGTGATTAACACGCGTATTGTGATTTGAAATTTCTTCAGATAATTGACGAGATAAAGATGTCTCAATGCGTTGTTTACCGAAATTACAAAATGAAATTACTGCATTCATGTGTTTTTGTGAATTTTGATGCCTTTTAATGGCACCAGATAAGTTATTTAAATTCTCGTTAGAAAAAATATACAACTCCAGCAATACAATTTATTGGAATGGGAGCAACCAACAATCCAATGGGTTTTGTACACTGATCTATTAAATTGTCTTTTATGAGTCTTACTTGTTTGCAAAGCTATCAGGTCTTTTTTCTCCGTGAAAGATAAAGGTTTCACCCTCTCCTCGCCTATTAAAACTTTCCCACACTTCAAATCCTCACAAGGAACAATATCATCAGGATCTACACTCATTTTAAACTCTTAAATCATACAAAAATCTCGAAAGTTAGTACGATAATGCAAATTGTACCAGCTCACTCAATAAACAAAAGTGATTCGAATGAATTCGAAAATTTACTTCATTTCTTGTACGAACTTCGTGACCCTAGTTTGTAACGAACTTCACAGTGAAAGCCCGGCTTAATCTTTCATACAAATTGCTATATAAACCTACAGTAGTTATATCTATAGACGTAGCACTTTGTCATAGGATATAACGGGACAGATAAAGGCGCCCGCGAAGCCCCGTTGCAAGCCATGAGTGTGAGCGAGATGCATAAGCCCGCGCTCGGTATGTTGTGGCGTTAATGTTATGCAGGAGAATCTCTAATTTGTCCTCATTAGAAAGGGATTTTGACAGACGAGAGAACAGACCTGACATTATTGACAGATAAATAGTGATACCAAATGTTTTGCCAGGCAGGTTGTGGAGGTTTTTAGTTGGGTACCTAGTTTTTTTATTTTTTGTTTTTAATCATAAATTTTTGAGCTCTAAAATAATCTGGGGGTATTTTGTTTTGTGTTTCGATTTAGGCGCGGAGTGCCGACTTTCGCACTTTGCCGACTTTTGCAATATTCAATACAGGTTACAGCGGACTGCCGAATTTTGGAAAGTCCTATGCAACTAATCGCTTATCGACGACTTTCGCGGAGTGCCGATTTTTGTTATGTTTATGCAATTAGTAGCGTTTTGTAGACTATTCAATTATGTCGTGTATATTTTCGCAGTCTGTCAAATTTATGTACAGTCAAGAACATTTCACGTAAAAATTAAGGCAATCAAAATATTATATTGTAATAATAAAGTTGGTTATAATGCAGTTAAATTTTATTTTAGAAATCTTACTTTGCTGAGTCTCATTAAACAAGTCTTTACATCGATCCTATTTGTTGAATAATCTTCAGTGATCTTCTTTATACGTTCATCTCTTAATTTAAACTTGTTTAATTGTTTTTTGGAAATTGGTAAGTGCATGTTATTCATTCTAACGTTGTAATCGCAATGAACACTTTCGTCTTTTAGAACTTTTATGATAGGGAAAAGATGTGGTTTCTTAAATCCGACGATCTTATTTAATCTGGAGTGCCATCCTTCTACGATGTTTGTGGTTCGATGAGGTCTTCCGTAACAGCTCATGATTGCCACTGTATCATATCTCATCCACTGTTTAACGTAGTAGCCAACGAAATCATTCCAAGCAGAGGTGTTGTCAGAAGAAATTTCAAAATTAATCGAAAGGAAGCCCTCGGGAATGTGTGCCGGTGGCAGATGTGCTAAAGCTGTATATAACGCTATTGTTTCCTTCTGTTCTTTGGTATTATATAAATTTGCTTTCTTTGCGTTTTTACGTAAAGCCTGAGCGTAATGGAAAAAACATCCGTGTACTGTTACACAAGGAAATACTTTCTGAAAGGCATTCATTGCTGCCATTTCAAAATCACTGTGGAAATGTAATGGGTTCATTTGTGGCAAGTGCTGACGAAGTAACGTAAATAATCTCTCATATGTTGTTTCTTGTTTGTTGGGTAACAGAGCGAATACCAAGGGAACGATAATCGGATTACCTCCGACTTCCCCATGAAGTGAGTAGATTTGCTTGAACGGTTTTGGAGCCACTTTGAATGTCCCGTCAGCATAGTAATCAGACACTCTGTTTATAGTATCTTTGGCTTCAGTGCTACAGAAAACAAAAATGTTGTCAGTAGAACAGTCTTCTATTAATAAAAAGTTCTCTGTTAATCTTCGTGGCAACACAACTGTCTCTAAAGTCTTGAAAACTGTAGCGTGTACTTCTAAATGCTTTTTTCTTGCTCTATACAAAGTATCTTTGACTGAATCAAAAGTTGGAATTATTCCGTCATACTCTGTATTTTTACGGAATTCCATAACATACTTTTCGAAAATTTGTTGAATCGGACCGTAGTCATCACATACAGCCTTTTTTAATTCTTCCATGATTTTCGCCACTTTCAAAGCATCAACATCGGGCATACAGCTGTGATCAGAATCTCTGGCAACAGTTCCATCTTCTTCCACCCACGTCACAGAGCCAGGACATTTTCTATTAGAACATCGCCAAAGCGACGAGTATTTGTTCTTTTTCTCAAATGTGTGACTGTAGCCCATACGCCAAAGCGTCCGTCCACCCTAAGAACATTAACCGTTAATTAATATCATATGTACCAGATATACCTACACCTTCACGCTTACGGGTTCCTTTTAGCTTAGTCAATTAGTTTTGTATATAAGTTAATAGGTATGTCGGGTGGTTACATTAATACCTTAAAAATAAGAAATATTTTACATATTTACCAATCTATTCCTGAGAAAACACACATCTTGACTCATTTTCAAGATCACGTCCGTAAATTCAATTCAATTCTTAATAATAACATACAATACCAATAAGTATATAATAAACAAGAGAGCAATAATATGAATTGACGTAAGTCAATTCTTTATCTTTGACATTGCATCAAATAACAAAAAGGTTATAGTCTGATCTATGAAATAAATATAATCTCAATGCATTCTAAATAGAAACAACACAAGCGTGCCCATGGAAGTATAAAACTGAAGTAACGGGTGTGCGCTACTTGAACCCCCCAACATTTTTTAACTTAATTGTACCACAGTCGGTATCGTGCTTTCAGAAGTAACGAAGTTTATAATAGTAGGCAAAGTACTCATAAAATACGTAAATTTATAATAAGTCGACAATCAGCGAACAAATACATAGGATTTTTTTAAAGTCGGCACTCCGCTAATACTTACATTGAATATTGCAAAAGTCGGCAAAGTGCGAAAGTCGGCACTCCGCGCCTAAATCATATTTTCTGTTTCACCTTGAGTCCTAGCACGTATCTCCGAGAGTAGTCTGTAGTCGTAATCCGCTTGATCAAAATGGTCCCTATGAGTCTCAACCCTATCACACGCGTTCCGGGGTCAGCCAGGGATCTATAATGGGTCCTTTGCTGTTCCTTATAATGGTTAACGACCTCCCAGCTGTTGTGTCGTATGCTAAGAGCCTGCTGTATGCGGATGACTTAAAACTCTATCTAGAGATTAAGTCAGAAGCAGACTGTCGGGCCCTACAACATGATGTCGACGCCATCTTCGAGTGGAGCGTTGTTAACAAAATGGAATTCAATCCGAGTAAATGTTACGTCATGACTTTTGGCCGAATGTTGCACCCAATTCACTTTGATTATAACATAAACAACGAATCAATAAACAGAACCATCACCATGAGAGACTTGGGTGTCACATTCGACCGAAAGCTCACATTCCATGACCATATCCGTTCCTTGGCCAAGGAGTCGTTCAGGCGTCTTGGGTTCGTCCTCAGAAATGCCCGTGACTTTGAGAGCGATCATGTTGTTCGCCTTCTTTTTTCGGCACTTGTTAGGAGCAAGTTGGAGAGCGGCGCTTGTGTGTGGAACCCGCATGAGGTTACCTATACCCTCATGCTTGAGAAGGTGCAGAAAAAATTCTTGCGGTTCCTCTACATGCGATGCTTTGGCTACTACCCTTATCTTTATCCCACCAAGTTCTTGTTGGGATGCTTAGGCTATAACTCGTTAGAGGTACGACGTGCCTATGACCAAATGGCCACAATCTGCAAGATCCTCCACGGAAAAATTGACGCTCCGAATTTGAGTGACGAGCTCTGTCGACTCTACGTTCCGAATAATTACTGCCGGGGTCGGAAACATAGGTTACTGGCCGTGCCGCAGTCCCGTACCGCAGCGCGGTCCATGTCGCCCATCCCTCGAGTACTCAGCGAACTCAACGCTCTCCTGGACGACAGCCCCGATGTTGACTTGTTCGCTGATAGGTGGACTAAATTATTGAGAGCGTGTTTTTTATTTTGTGAACGTCGTAATTAATTAAAATTTTCTATGTGTTTATGAATTAATATGTAATGATAACTATTGTACTATGTAATATAAAATGTAATTTTGTTTTCTATTAATTAATGTAATTGGTTTATATAACCGTTTTAATTAATTAAATAAATAAATAAATAAAAAAAAATAGTTTTTGAGTAACGAAACAAGTTCATCCCAATCTGACACTTGGTCCTGGATTCCACGGTACCAGTGTAAAGCGTCACCTGTAAATATTTCCGTGGCGTACGATAATAACTTTGACGAGGAAATATTCCTAGCTTTGCTGAATTCAGAGATCCGCTGTATGAATGATCGAACACACGATTTCCCGTCAAATTTAATTCGAGTAAGTTCACCAGCTACTATCTATAATATGTAATGTATTATGTATATCAGTTATCTAGTACCCATAACACAAGCTCTGCTTACCATGGGGCTAGATAATGATGTGTGTGCATTGTCCAACATGTTTTTTTTTTTTTTTAATATATGGCTTCCAGAGAAACCCTACGTAATAAATTCAAAGAAATAAACATAATGACAGTACCATGTCAATATATTTATGAAAACTTGTTGTACACTCATAAAAACATCAATCGGTTCGCTAAAATGTATCTTTTAAAGGGCAATGTATACGCTTCTACAACAAAACTCCAAGTGAGTTGCAAAAATTATCAATAAATTAAAAATTAATTTAAAAATAAATTTAAAAATATTGTTAAGCATATTCTTTGTAAAAAAGGCTTATTACAAAATATCAGATTATCTAGAAGATAAAAAAGCTTGGAACGAGTTTTGCTCCAACTCAAAATCTAACGATTTACAGATATACAAATCATATGTACTAGACACATAAGTTATGAACATACTAGTGGTTTCTTCTCACTTCTTCCACTGGTGGACAAAAAATTGAAGTGAACATCAATATAATAATGAATAGTATAAGATATGACTTGTCTAAGTGCTTATTTGTATTTGTAAGCCTAAAGAAATAAACTTTCATTTCATTTCATTTCATTACACTACGCAAGATACGTTTATATTTAAAGGAGTGCTAGCAAGTTGATTTGTAGGGCTCGTAGAAGACGAAACCAGAAAAGAATCAACAGCAGTGTCTCTAAGCGATTGATTGCGTTTATATAGCTCATGAAATTCTGCTGCTGCGATATTATAAACGTCTTGGACTTTTCATCACAAAGAAGCCGATTAAGTCCAAATACGTTGGAAGAGGTGATGAAAATATATGATTATCGAGCCAGTGCGTGAGAAGACACTTAGCGTCCCTAATACGTAGGTAGCTGGTGAACGCACTCGATCGACTCGACTATCGTCCGTCGTGTCCGAGGGGCAATGAGCGGCTATGAGGGGCTGCCCTGCCTCGCGAAACAGCTTTCTCTCAGATGGGATGTGAACGCCAATCAGAGCGGCTTACGTGTTCCGACGCGCGACCGGTACAGTGAGTGTAAGAAGTGTGAACTCTGCGTTACGTTAAGGTAGACAATCAATACACATTTTAGGTAGGTTTTTATTATTAAAAAATTTAAACGTAAAAATAATATAAATTAATAAGAAGAAAATATAAGTTTAATAATTATCCAGTCACTTTGTGACAAAACTCCATCAATAAATAAAGATATTAAAAAAAAAAAATATATACATGTACGTACAACGTTACAATGTGCCGGCCGTCGCGTTCGGATACTTACTAGATAGCAAAGCTAGATAGTCATAGATAAAAAAAAGAAACAAATGAATGCATTGGCGCACGAATATTTTAAGTTAGTAAATGTTTTCGGTCGGTGTGGAATTTGAAGTAGGGCGATCCCGGCTTTTGGGCTTGTATGAAGCTACCGCCACTGAGTCATACCTGCTGTCTAGTCTAGTCGTATTGAGATTTAGTCCTAAAGCTTCTAACCCATTCAACCACTTTTGTTGGAACAAAATTATAAAGGTAAGTGTTTAGGCAATACGTACTCAAATGAAATGGTTTGTCATGTGAAAGCTGCAGTGTTTCTAGCATGTCTGCCCTGTTCTGCAAGAAACCTATCAAATCACTAAACTTTATAATGTGTATCGTTTTGTGATCGTTTGCTGATAAAGTGCATTTGTATGTTTCCCATTCGCGTTCCGTCAATTTATCCAACTTAGACACAATCATATAGTTAATGAGCGTATCCCAGGAGTCAGTGGGCTCGCCTAGGATTTTTAGCGCACATAAGTGTTTTAGAACTGTGTCAATTAACATTCTAATCAGTGAGGGTGATTCCTTTGTTAGCGCGTTTATAGTAAACAAAGCTTTAACGTGGTTGTGAATCAAAAGTCTATTATTATTGTACCTATTCAGTAATAATTCCCATGCGACAGAATAGTTATCTGCGGAGAATTCCATCGATTCTATAACCAGTAATGCGTTGCCCTTCAACGAAGACTTCAAGTAGTGAAACTTTTGAATGCTACTTATATTTTTAGAGTTATGAACAAGCGACAAAAATGTATCTCTAAACTCGAGCCAGTGCTCATACGATCCGTCAAAGGTAGGCATGGCTATAGTGGGTAATTTTACAAATTGTGACCCTTCGCAAGTACCTTTAGAACGGTCAGTGACCTCATCACTGGTTAGTAGTGATTGTGCTACGGCCAAAGTACTATAATAATTATTTTCGAAAGAATCCCTACAGGTTAATTGATCTGGAATCATACTATCATAAACAGTGTCTTCAATTTGCGATTGAATGTTATTAAATTCTTTAAATAGATCAGTAGCTCCGTTATTTCGTAGTTGTAGGTCTAAACGATTTCTATGAGAAAGAATAGGATCGTCACTTTCTATTAACGCTTGGACGTAGCTACTAAACTTAGTCAAACGGCCTTTAACTATTCCACGTTTTCTAAGCAATTCGCGAACTAGCGTGGGGTTATTACCCAACTGAGTAGTAGGAGACCTATCGCGAGTCCTAGGCTTCTCTTGAGATTCTACGTTTAGGGTGTCTGTAGACATTTTGGTGGTGTGTGGATGGAAGGAATACTCACGATTTTAAAGCGAACAGGATGGGCAGTGATAGCAGCGTCACAAGCCTTCGTCTATCCTGTCTGTTGGAGAGAACTCCTTCACGACACAACACTGAAACAGGTTAGCACACGTGTCACAATTGGAACAGGGAGGAGATGGATAATGAAGGATGGTTGGTCCCACCAGATGCGTTTGTAGAACGATGAGATGCCAATCCGACTTCAATTCCTTAGCGCGTAGCCTCCACGTTGTGTTTCGATGTGCAGTTTTTGATGCGCAGTTTGTCACAGTAATGGCCGCCAAGTCTTCGCGTTGTAGGACTGTATTTTCGTAGGTGCGGGATCCGTAATTTGACTCGGAGGACCAATATGTTGTTGCTTCTATGTAGGCAACGTTTAATTTGTGAAAAATAAGACTGATGGCCTGACTTGCTGTGATTTTTGAGGTGCGGAGAGAAATAAAAAATGCGTACTTCTATCCAGTATGGCGTGTAATCGTAATGAGAAATATTTGACAAGCGTCGAGGTGAGGTGAGGGGGAAGGGGGTGTGGCTAGAGGTACAATGTTTCAAATTAGGCGCGAACACTATTTAAATTACGTTCAATCATCAGTACCTCCCTTCGATCTTTGAATTTAACGCAATCCATCAAGATGTGGTGCACATCTAGGACTCCGCAAACATTACAGTTTGGGGAGTCTGTTTTTCTCATAAGGAACCCAAATTTCTTTGATGGATAATGACCAGATCGTAACCTGTGAGCGATGACAAAAACAGTTCTACTTATCTTACCTCTAACAAACCATGGCATACAAGGTGGCCGACACTGTATGGTTTTATACCATATACCTTTTTCTTTACTTCGCTCATCAAAATATTCCCTGTAAGCGCATCATAACATATAATTTTACATGAAAGAATTTTATCAGTAAAGTTTGGTTTTAAAATAATTGGATTTCCCTCTGTACTACCTAATTTCACTAATTTGTCAGCCTCCTCGTTACCTCTTAAGCCTGTATGTGACGGAACCCATGGTATAGGGTTTGGGAGGAACAATGATTTGCTTGCGGCTTGAGCTTCGACAACGAACTGTCAAACAACTGGCATCATGCTGGCTTGTTGCTCCTATGTTCTGTCCGGCGTTAACATCCTGCCCCATTGAAAATCTTGGGTTTTCAATTTTCTAGTTCTGCGGCAGTTGGAAGTGGGCACAGGCGAACCAAGGGACGGCGCATGCATCCTCCTCTTGTAGTTACATCAGCAACTCGTGCTATATTGTCAGCAGGACCGTAGAATAAGTTGGAGATGCGACCGAGTTTCCAGCAGAGCGGTGGGGCGTCATCTTCTTGAATGAGCACCAAGTCTCCAATCTTTGGGTTTAAGGAATTGGTCTTCCATTTATGACGTTGCTGGAATTCAGCAATATATTCTCGCTGCCATCAGCGCCAAAAATGTTGGTGAATTTGCTGCAGCCTCTCGTAACGGTTAAGATTGTTAGGGTTGCAGTCCTCCAAAGTAGGCGAAGGTAGCGTGGTGAGCGCCCGACCAATGAGAAAGTTCCCACGAGTAAGGCTTAGGAAATCATCGGGGGAGGACGATAATGGGCAGAGTGGACGGCTGTTCAATACGGCCTCTACTTGTGCGAAAAGAGTAGAACGCTCTTCAAACATTAGGTGTGAATTACCCATAACGCGTTTTAAATGAAATGTAGCGGATTTTATACCGGCTTCAAAGATGCCACCAAAGTGAGGTGTGTAAGGTGGAGAAAATAAAAATTTAATTCCTTTCTCACTTGCAAAATCAGATATAGAATTAGCGTTAGAATTTAAAAATTGATTGATTCTTTAGCTCCCGCAACAAAATTACGGCCGTTATCGTTAGAGTATTCAAGGGACAGTAACGTCCTGACATGGTAAAGTTGAGTTTATAATGGTTTAATAAAACGAATTTTTTACAATGAATCTTTTAAATTTTTAAGTCCTTCGACTTTTGCTACTAAGGCACATGTTTACATGAGATCATAAAATCAACAAATGACAATTCAGTCAATAAAAGGGAACAATTAAGTAGTTTAGTGGATTTTAAAACTAGCTTTATTAGCAACAATAATTTACCTTTTTGAACGTAAGAAAGAACTAGGTAAGTAATTAAAAAAGGAACTAACTAATTAAACATATAACAAAGCTTTTGTTTCTTTAAAAATAATGACTTTCTCATATTTACTTTCTTTTTGATTTCTTTACACGTAAGAACAAATCGCAAATGTTTACAATCACTAACTTATGTATATTAGAAATATAAAGTAGCGCATAAATCTAATAAGGTACATTGAAATGGCACAATATTTGTTTATTCTTAATATCTATATAACAACAGTCTTCTTTAAGATCTATTCAACAACAATTTACAACAACAACAACAACTTAGAGCCAGTCCACACGGCGCGTTGCGTTGCGTTGCGTCGTCGCAACGCAAATATTTTGACGCATAGCCGGCCACACGGGCGCTGCACCATCGCAGCGTTACTATGACGCAGTCTTAACGTTCCGTCGGCGCAGCGGCGACGCACAGTTGCGGCAAGCATTTTGAAAAAATTTCGCAGTCAGTCTATAGCAAATCATGGATCGGAAAAGACGTCTAGCATTGCTCCTATTACTTAGTCACCGCCGAAATCGACGCAAGATCACAAGACGGTACTGGATCAGTCCTTTCATTTCATTAAGAAATCGTGATGGACAGTTTTTTTTTTTAGAATATCGGGAGTTGCTATTAGACGAAAAGAAGTTTTATAATTTTTTTAGAATGAGTGTATCCAGCTTCGAATGTTTATTGAAGTCCTTAGAACCACACATACGAAAAAACTATATTAATATGAGGAATCCAGTGGAACCAGTAGAAATGCTGGGAATTACTTTAAGGTAACTATATAAATATATTTAAGTAATAAAAATATAACAGTTTTTTTGGTTTGTTTAATTAGTAATCAACTCACAAATAATCAGCAATTGTCATAATTTTAAATTTAGACATTATTTAAGAGAGATATCATCCAGTAATTACAAATTAGAAAAATCGTATTCAGTTTCTTCACTTGCTTGAGATGTTTCTGGAGATGTAATTGAATTATTATAATCAGAAATGTATGTACTTTGAAAATTTGCTGTTTGATACCCATATGGTGGTTGGTGAGACGTTGATGGGCCACTCACATATGATGATGTTTGTCCATACCGCATTTCATCTATAATTTGTATAACTTTACTTTGGAAACGGAGAGTTTCTCGGTCGGAAAATTCTTGAATAGATGGCAATATAGCTCTGAAAAAGGACATATGGCGATTTTCCGGCTCCTTGAGAAGTTTTAGTCCTTCTCTTTCAAACTCATCCATTTGCATTGCCCTTTTGCGCGCGACTTGAACATAGCGCGGAGTGTTGTCTGTGGTAATGTCATCATTTGTAGACGTAGATTCATTGTTGATTTCTCTAGGCGAGTCTAAGCTAGATTCGGTGGCATTTTGTTCCACTTTTCTCAAAAAAAGAAGTTGATTGTATAAATGATACTTCTTCAGTTTCGTAGCGCCCGAGCCCGATTTTGATGCTTCTTTTAATTTTTTTGAATATCTGAAGTAATTATCTTTTACACTTCTCCATTTCTTTATTAAATCATTACCTGCAAAACCAATAGTAAACATGATTTAATAATTTATACATAGTGAATTTCTCGATAAAATTTAATGACATATTCAGATATCGTTAACAAACACTATGTGACCGACTCTGGAATCGTGAAAATATAACAGCTGTTACATACAAAAAGCAATACCTACTGAATCAAAATGTATGCAACAGCTGCTATTTTTTTCGCGATTCCAGAATTAATTGGTTACATAGAGAAAGTTATTTGCTATCGATGTCTGAATATGTCAGTATTTTTTTTCGGGTATCTATCTATCTCATAAATGCATATTATAATAATTATTTTCGTTTCAGATACCTAGGAAGTGGAAATTCAATAACTGATTTACATTTCAAATTCAAACGGGGAAAATCTACTATTGCATATATAATACAAAGAGTTTGTCGTGCTATATGGACCAATCTTCTTCGAGACAACATCCCTGAACTGACAACTGAAAGTTTCCAAACAATAGCGAGGGGTTTTGATGTAAAGGCAAATTTTCCTCACTGTGTTGGTGCCATCGACGGCAAACACATCCGCGTGTGTAATCCTGCAAATAGTGGCTCACTTTTTTTTAATTATAAAGCCTTTTTTTCGATTGTGTTGCTAGCTATTGTGGATTCAAATTACAAATTCGTATTTGTCGACATCGGTGCATACGGAAAAGAATGCGATTCAACCATATTACAAAATTCTAAACTGTACGAGCTAATGATTAACAACAACTTACCACTACCTCAACCCCAGCCACTCTCTGGTAGCAATATACCAACCCCGTATGTATTTGTGGGTGACGAAGCTTTTGGACTGAGCAAACATATTATGCGTCCATATGGCGGTCAAAATCTCGACTTACAACAAAAGGTTTTCAATTACCGTCTAAGCAGAGCCAGAAGATATGTCGAATGCGCTTTTGGGATTATGGCTAACAAATGGCGCATTTTTCACAGACCGATAGACGTGTCCTATGACTTCGCTACTGAAATTATAAAAGCATGTATTACACAATTTTGTCGCTGATCGAGATGGTTTTAGACAAAGAGATAAATTTGCTATAAGTGTTGATGAATTTCTCCCAATACAACCCGCACATGAAGAACAGACAGCACCGAATGTCATAAGACAGCAATATGCGACCTATTTTATGACTAGAGGAACTCTGCCTTGGCAGCTAAATAAGGTATAATTGTATTATGAGGGTTTTCAAGATTTTCTTGCACCGCCAATTCCGCGATCAGTAAAAAAATAATATTTTATACCTACTCAGCGTAGTCTAGGTTAGTTTTGAGCTAAGTAATAAAATAGTACTCACGCTAATCTAGATTCCCTTAGTTTTAAAATTTTAGAGTGTCGAGATATTAATTTTGTACTGATCGCGGAATTGGCGGTGCAAGAAAATCTTGAAAGCCCTCTTAAATAAAAAAAAAACATAAATATCTGTACTGTGAACTCACCAACTTTGTTTTTTCGTTCAGCTGTGAAATTCTCGTAATCAGGAAATAAAACTTTTGATATGTCTTCCCAGGCTTTTGTTTTTAAATTTTTATTTTTAAAATCTACGTTTGACTTGTCCCATATAATTTCCCTTTCCTGTATCAATGTAATCAAGTAATCTATGTCAAGTTCTTCAATGGTATTCATTTTACCCTGCAAATAAAACTAAATACAAAATCGTAAACGTAAAACGAAATGAGCTTCCGTGTATCCTCTCTGTCAACGCACAAGCAACTGAGCGCTGGCGCTCCGACGTCGCACGAGTACACCCCCTCCCGCTTCGTCTCGGGGGCTGCTGTCCGTCATGTGTGCGTTGCGACGACGCAGCACGCCGTGTGAACACCTTGGTTATTTGTATGTAAAACAACGCAGCGGTAGCGCTGCGTCGACGCAACGCTGACGCAACGCGCCGTGTGGACTGGCTCTTAGTCTCTAATAGGTACCTAATTAAGTCTTGATTATCTAATACAAAATAAAAGTAAAGAAGTCTCAAAAAATCAGCTTAATATGCAAAAAAACATAGCAAGCTGCTTAGTGGAGTACCATAATATATCGAAAATTAACCAAGCAGGTAGTACTTAATATATTCATATTATTTTATTATATAAGTATATATATTTATATAATATTTATTATTTTTAATTGATCGGTAGGTTGGTATTGTTTAGCCTCACCCATTACTCATGCAATATTCTCATTCATCACTTATATAGTGATCGTATATAGTAGAATCACAATTATAACACCAAAAATTTACAATTTTTAGCAGTGCCTTAATATCTTTCTTGGTCATTCGTAAGCAAAACTGGTATGGTTTACCTACACCCTTGTATAACATATCACAATTGTGACACTTATTGGTAATAATAAAATGTGTTTCATTCCATGGCCACTCCAATCCATAGTAATAATACTGCAGTAGATCCTCTGTTAAATTTTTGTCGATATCCACAACAATTACCATTTTTATGGTGTTAGGTTTATGGTTGTTTTTAGTTTATTTATATATATATATGTATAAGAAAAATTATTAAAAATTATTAAAAATTATTAAAAATTATACGTATATTTTATAAAGCAAGCCTAAACTACCTTCATCGCTGTTTCTCAAGCACTTATCACACAAATAATCAATAATTATGGGCCCACCAACGCAGTCATGGCAAAATTTTTTGCAGGCCATACATTTTGCCTTTTTGTCGAGTATAGTGCAAGTACAAGCACTGTAATTTAGGAATTTGATATTCTTTGTTGATACGATTGCATTGCTCTTTGTACTTTTCTTTGGTACACGTTTGTTCTCCTTTTTGCAATTGAATTTATTAGAACTTGGTCCTGGATGATATGATTTATTGGTATTATCTGGCAAAACATTTGCAGTCTTTGTCGGTGTACTTTTCTGTTTGTTCTCATATTCAAAACAACTTGATGCTGGAGAATTTCGTTCTGCATCAGGTAAGATATTGGCAATAAATTAATACCTATCATATTTAATTCAACATCCATTGCCAAATTTAGATCTTCTGATGTAATATCCAGGTAGGATATATACCGCAGCATCAGCCTCTATTATCTTTATAGCGTAGTTTTGAAAAGTTTCCCATTTTTCAAACAGCATTGAATTTTTGTTGGGATATAAATAGGCAAAGTGAATTTTAATCTGAAAAAGTAGTAATTTCTATAATGCGTACCATTATGTAAACCAATATAGAATTATTACACTACTATTATAAATGTGAAAGTTTGTCAGTCTGTGTGTGGGTGTTTCCTATACGTTGAAACGGATGAACGGATTTAGATGAAATTTGGTACATAGATAGTTTATAACCTGGATTAACACATAAATAAATAATGTTGGACAATCCACACAGCATTATACATATAGCCCCAAGCTAAGCTGAGCTTGTGTTATGGGTACCTACTAGATAACTGATACTGGTTACCTCCGGCGATGCAATCTCCCACCGTTGATGACTGCACCACAGCTAGTTTTCCGATCTCGATGTTCCAGTTACCTCCTTGTTTTTCTGTTTATTGGTGTTCGGCTGCCTCCAACTGCATGGCTGCTCGCAGGATCTGGCTCGTGCTCTCCAACGGTAGTGGTACTTGCATATTCTCTGCTCCGGGATCTGTTATTTCTCCATCCGTTATTCGGTCTGCCGCGTCCACTCCAACGTCCTCTTGAACGTCCTTTTATTTCAAAAATATGATTTTTCATGCCACGAAGTTCCATAGTTAATTTCGCTAACTGCTCCGTAATATCTGGTTCCGGCTGAATCGCTAATGTTGACACTTGTTCATGGATTATGTTATCCATGATTTTGTCTGCCATTTGAGCCTGATCACTTAGTTTGGCATCTGGAGTTACTGTTAGAACCGTTCGTACAGAGGCAGGTAATTTGGAAATCCATAACCTCCGTAACAAATCTTCCGAAACTTGCGTATTTGAAGCCAAATTAGACATTTCTCTTAATAATGAGGATGAAGATGTAAATCAAATTTTATTCCCCTTTTTCAGCCCTAATGGAGGCCATACACGTTAGGGTTTGCATGCTGGTTTTAGCCTTGCATGCATAACCGAGTTTCATATAACACATACACGTTTGGGTTTGCATGCACAGTTTTGCCATTAACTCTCAGTTGAGCTACGTGACGGTGTGTGTACGACGCCTAGGTACTGTGTACGGTATGTACCAACCAAACTACAATGGACGACGACGATGTGATAGCTGTACTTGGCTTAGCACTTGTTTTGCAGAACAGAAAAAGAAAAAGAGATCGCACTGAATGGTCTAAACGCTGGTTATTGAAAAGAAAGCAGTTCTCCCACGTAAATTTGATAAATGAATTGAGATTTTCACCTACAGATTACGAAAACTATTTACGAATGGATGAAAAACTTTATTTGAAACTATTATCATTGATTACTCCTTTAATACAAAGACAAGATACTGTTATGAGGAAAGCAATATCAGCACATGAGAGACTAGCAGTAACACTGAGATTTCTTGCAACAGGAAGAACATATGAGTGTCTTAAATATTCTGCTATTATATCACCTCAGGCTTTGGGCCGAATAATACCAGAAACATGTGATGCTATTTATGAAGTTCTGAAAGAGGACTATCTACAGGTGAGTAAACAATTAAAACCAAATTCGAATCATTACACAAGTTTAATAGGTAGGTACAATTACATATTAAGTCAAATTATTCTGAATTAAAATTTGAATAAAATGTTGCTGTATTCAGTTGTGTGTCAAATTCTTGTTGTACTGATGAGGGCTGAGATTGTGGTGCAGGAGAAGTAGTTTGTCGTTGAGTGTTATATTGTTGAATCGGAGATGCGCAGGGCTGACTTTGCGGTGCAGGATAAATCGTGTACTTTTGTTGTTGGGTGTTGTACTATCGGTGATACGCAGGGTTGTATTTGATGCGCAACAGAAGCGGTGTGAGTATACGGTTGTGTATAATATTGTTGAACTAGTGAGGGTGAAGGACTTGAAGGTGAGAGACTAGGAGTTGGTGAAGAAACAAAAGCTAAACTTCGACGGTTCTGAATTGCTTCGGTATTCAGATTGCCCATCTCGACATCGAACAAGGTGTCGTTAATTATCTTCTCCGCAATCAAGCGTTGACGCTTGTCTAATGATCTTAATTTAATTGCGATAGATCTTCCCAAAAGATCGTACTGATCTTCTGTTGCTGAAGCAGGAGCAGGACGCTTAAAATGGTCTTTCACGGATAGTAATATGTCAGTGGTTAACTGATCTTGCTCTGTCATTTTCTTTCTTCCCGGTCTAGTAGCAGCTAATGGAGTCTTCTTTGATGTCGTAATATCGTCTGTATTCCCTGTACTAGCATTTGCAGCAGCGTTATCTGTAGTATTAATAACTATGGTATTTTCAGAAGAGTTGTCAGCATCCTATAACAATACAAAATGATATTTATTTTAGTTTCCAGATTCATCGGATAAATGGAAGGAAACCGCACAACTTTTTGAAGAGAGATGGAATTTTCCTCACTGCTTGGGTGCCATCGATGGAAAACACATTGACATAGTTCCACCTGCTGAGAGTGGATCTTATTACTACAACTACAAAGGACGACATAGCATGGTTCTTATGGCAATAGTTGATGCCAAATACCGATTTCTATTAGCAGATTTTGGTACAAATGGAAGAGTTTCCGATGGAGGTGTTTTGCAGAATACAACGTTTTTTGAAAAGTTACAAATGAAACATTTAAACCTTCCAAACTCCGAACAGATTCAACACAGTTCAAGGTGTTTGCCATATGTATTTGTTGCTGATGATGCATTCCCGTTGAGACCTGACATGCTGAAATCATATCGTCAAGCGGATTTGAGCAGCTACGAAAAAAATTTAATTATAGATTATCTCGTGCAAGAAGAATAGTTGAAAACGCTTTTGGCATACTGGCGTCAAGATTTCGCATTTACCATACTGGAACCAAACAATATAGAAAAAGTGGTGATGGCTTCATGTGTTTTGCACAACTTTCTAATGGAGCACACACCTAATTCATATGCACCTCCAAGATGTTTTTATCGAGAAAATGTGGATAATGGAACTGTAATTAATACGGGCTACGATACCACACGTTCAAACGTAGAAAATTTACAAGTACAAAATCGAGGAAATGTCCTGAATGATGCAAAAAAAGTCAGATTAGAATACCAAACTTACTTTGTCAATGATGGCAAAGTACCATGGCAAGATAGTTTCATTGAAATGTGATGTATTTATTAATTTTTGATGTAATTATATGTACCTATTGTTTGATGAATAAATGAGCAACCTCCCTCACCGCTTAAGAGTTGTTTCTGTAACAATCTATGTATGTGCCTAAATTTTGTAAAGCTATAAACGGCGATATAGACGACCACACATCAAGCGTTACAAGTTGCCTTCGGGAGTACCTACCCATACCTCTCATTGTAAACATGAACGGTACTTATAAAAAAATGTTTGTGGTCGGCTGTGCCTAATCTATAAATTACAAAATAAATAACTCACTAATTTATACTTCATTGAAATCATTCTCATCAATATCCGAAATGTTAGATCGCGAGCTACGAGGAACATCTTGATCTCCAATAAAATCGAATAATTCAAAGTACCACAGTGTTGGTTTATAAATGTCTTCAGATGATGCTCCAGACTTCACAGATTCATCGTATTTTTTTTTCTCTCGTCTTACGTTACTGCGTAACGTATTAATTTTTTTAATCACATCTTCTTTTGTAGCATCAGGCTCCAATTCCTTGAGCTTAGCTATCAATTTCCCGTACGCTGCCAACCGTTTGTCTCTGTCGTGATACTCTTTGCACTTTACGCGCCAAAGACATGGTTCCGATTTATAAATTTCTATGAATTCTTCTAATTTGGCATTGCGCTTGCGACTCGCCATTTCCGAAGCGACGCGATCAAATTAGTGCGCGCGCGACTTTCCGCCGTCACAGTCAATTTAATACTGAGAACTGTGGCAGGCATGCTCGCCGGACGCCACACACGCTCGGTTATGCTCGCGCGCAAACATAACCGAGCGGCATAAAATATCAATTTTGATATTTGCTCGGTTGCATGTACATGCACCGATAACTGTACAGTTTTATCACATACACGCTAGGGTTTACCTGTTGGTTATGCATGCAAGGCTAAAACCAGCATGCAAACCCTAACGTGTATGGCCTCCATAACAAAAACTTTAAGCAATAATAAGACTAACTGTGAAAAAATTGTGTTGATATCTAAAAAATTGAATTATTTATAAGCAAATAAATATGGGAACGCGCGAAAACTGATTGCGCCCGTCGAGTAATGGCTGTGACGTCACGTCGCCGGTTGTGTTGTGAGACGAGCGGCGGCGGTGGCAGCGCGCGGGCGGTTGCTTAGCGACAGTATGCATACAGTATGTGATTGACACGCGCTCTATTACTTTCGTTCATTTCGATACATTTGTAATGTTTTATGAATGGTATACCAACCAACCACCCAACATGGTTCCAGGATTTTCACGTGGACAATCAAATAATCTTCCGAAAGTCGATTTACTTATGGTTGCGGATTATTTCACAAACCATGCTAAGTATATTAGTGCAGAAATCCAAGGGCAAAAACTTGCAAGGTAAGTGTACCTATACATATAACTAGATATTCATCTAAGTACACTGGCCTCCAAAAAATCGACCCACCAACGTTTTTTCGCAAAAAAGTGTCCTATGGGTTTTTACAACAAGCGATAGATATTTAGAATAATCAGAATAATCAATTTATTCGTAAAAACAAATATTACAAGTCACATAATAATTATAAATTAGAGTTAATTAAATAATTATAATATATTATAACATTTACAACTAAGTAATAATACTCTATACATTATTTAACCTTTCGCACATAATCGTCAATACTGTAGAACGCCTTCTCGACGAGCCACGATTTAAGTCTTCGTTTGAAGGAAGATAGACTAAGGCCTCGGTCTCGAATTTTGCGGGCAGCGGGGCGGCGGCGGCGGCGGCGCGGGAGAGGGGCGGGCAACGCATACCTGTTCTCGAAACCAGCGGGCAGATCGCGCGGCACTGTAGCGGTGTAGTGTTGTGTTCGTGGTTGTGTTGTCGACATTCGCAAACGAAATGTCTGAAAATCGGCGACAACATCTTTTTGATTCAAATGTATTCCTAACGCTCGACTGGAGTGCACCGCTCGTTGCCCGCCCCCGCGCCGCTCCCGCGCCGCTGTTTTCGAGACCCGGTCCATTTGACGATACGCATAAGATCCTGCCGCTCCCGCGCCGCCGCCGCCGCCGCCCCGCTGCCCGCAAAATTCGAGACCGAGGCCTTAGTCCGGATCTGTTATCTAATACACTTAGGCGGTAATTTACTATAGGCTTGATGCAGTAGTCCGCCGTCGACTGCACCGAATTTAGTTTTCCTGTTCCTTATTCTTCTGGTCCTTTTCTCAATTTCGCTTATTCCAGTTGCAGGGTTTAATACACTTATGTGCCTTATGCTTATAGCGAAAATGGTAGGAACATAACCAATTAGGGTCACCTGGTTTCCTGCTGCTAAAACTGCGTCCCCTCGACTGATCTCTCTGACTCGATCGTCCTCCGCGTCCACGTCCAGCACCCCGTTGATAGTCATCATAACGGGATCTACGGGTGTTCTCCAACTGTCCAAGACGAGCAGTTAACGTCTTAATTTCTGCTACTAGGCCACTGTATTCTCCAGATTTTTCTTCGTCGACGCGTGCGACCGCATTAATAGGTCTCGATGTTTCCATAACTTTGTCTGCTATTGATGCTAGCGTAGACAAATCTTTAGCGTCAGCTACTGCAAGGACACTTCGAATATTTGACGGTAAATGATTTAGCCACAAAACAGATAATGTTTGATCAGGTACCTTGTTTCGAGCTAAATCCATCATCCTTCGTAGCAGTTGCGATGGTTTCTGGTCTCCAAGTTCCATTTCTCCAATTAATTTTTGTAGTTGGCGGCTCCCTGATTCTTCATATACCTCCAACAGTCGCTTTTTAATCATATCTTCCAGTAGCGGGCGGGTGTATCAATATATCTGTTACTTGTGTTACAGCATCCTTTCCCAACCTCGCGATAACCACATTGCATTTGGAGTCGTCTGAAGCATTCTGTGGCTTCAAAATAGCTCCGACTTGAATAAACCACAGCCTAGGTTTATCCTGCCAAAACTCCGGAACTCCGTAATAGAAATAAATCACGTCGGGGTCACCACTTTTGTATTTAACTATATGTCTTTACTAAGCTACTGTGGGTTGGTTGAAATAAAAGAGTCTTTACACTATAACTGAATCTATTCCATACACACGTATAAGAAATTACATTTACGACAATCTATAATCCTAAATAAGGATAGGTGTGATCGGGGCGGAGGTTTGAGAAGTCACTAGTTTAACTCGGCTTTGCTACTGATTACTGCTGAATCGCCGAAACGCAAATGCGCCGCGTACTGTAAGCTAAACTGTGTCACTACATCGTCATCATCTGATGAGGATTGCGTTGATAAAACCGGGGGCGTACTTTGGGACCGAAAATATTTACTTTCTTCCTCTAAAAATGCTTCATATTCACCATCAATTTCGGAATCCGAATCGCGAAACTCTTCCATCACAAAATCATGTCTATCATGTCTATCTCCACAATACTACAGTCTCCGATTGGTAATTCCTCATCATCGGAAGGGTATTCCTCCAACCAGCGCACAATATTTTGATCTTCAGTAGCCATTTTGCACTAAAATAATAAAAATCATTTGATGAAAAAAAGTCACATAACTACCTACCCGCGGTCACTCAGACCGCTGACAAATGTGTTTTACTCACCAAAACAGTGTTGCCAACTCGGATTTTGAAAAAGGCGTAGACCACATTAGAAATTTACGAAGAATTAGTAAAATTTGCGTATGTAAAGTTCGTAGATCTACGAACTTTTTTCAGAGTGAAATGAAGAGGGTAGGGTAGGTAAAACTGAACAAAATGAGTGTTTTGTTATACAATTTATTCATTTTCAGGCACATTAAATTTATACATAAATTTATTAAAAAATTTAATATATTCTTGTGAAGGTTCGCGGTTTTTTTTAAGCCACTTTTCGTGAAAAGTAAGCCTGTTAGCGTTTCAGTAGAAAGTCTATTTCTGATATTAGTTTTCATCAAATTGATCGCAGAAAACAGCCGCTCGACATTGGCACTGCTATGTGGCAATGTTAACAAATTTTGTTCAAATAGGGCCAATAAAGGAAACATTTGAGACGAATCGCCTTTTTTTATTTTTGAAATATGACGCCAAAAATCATCTGCTTTAATTTTCTGTTCCTCTTGAAATGGAAGATTTGTATTTCTTAGAGTCCTCCATTCCCTGTCTAATTCCGTCAGATCTGTTGGACATAATCCTGAAAATAAAGATAGTTAAATGAAAAATATTAAATCTTGTTTAGTCTAGTTATATTTAAGTTTTAGGATATTTTAGTTTTATCGTTTACTTAGTAATTGTTTTATTATTGAATTTAGAATTCATTTATTAAATGAAAACTAAGTAAACTGCAGCAGACTCAACTCATAAATAAAATATTTTATGTTAATGATAAAAATATTACCTGGAAACATTTGCCCCAAATGAGCTATAGATTGTACAGAACGTTTTGAATTTGGGTCCAGCAATGTGTCAGGGTTTATAAACCTTAAGTTCTTCAGCCTTTGTCTGTGCTCATCTTCAAAGGGGAAGCGTTTTTTGATTTGATTCAGACTCTCAATATAAAATTGAAGACATTTTTGTTGAAACTGCTTTATTTGATCTGGTTGAATTTGAATGCTGTTCCTGTTCCTGTTCTGAATAATTAAAGCGGTAACATTGCCTCCTAAGTCAATGTCTTCCAGGGGTAAAAGGTTTTCAGTTTTTTCAAAATCAATATTCAATATTTTTGTTTCTAATGCTGAAGCTTTGTCATGACTGTTTATTTTTTCCTGTTCAGTTAATTCCAAATATTGTGGCTTCACAAAACATTCCAGTATAGTCTTGTAGGTTGTAAAAAAAATTTAATATAGCAAGTAGAGTTTTGGACTTTCAGATTGCATTTCTTTGTTCAAATCATTGAAGTATGGCAACACAAAATTTAAAAACTCTAAATATAATTCTGTGCTTGGTTCCAAACATTTATCAAGGATTGATTGAGCTGCAAGCAATCTGTCAGTAAGCACAGCACTTTGAAAATATAGTTTCAATGCTGGTAGTTGTTCTAGAAGCCTTTTCACAACTTGTAACAAGGACAGCCACCTTGTTTGGGCAGGGTATAATAGTTTGTATGGTTTAACATTTACAATACATTGAAACTCTTTGTAGTCTCCAATGCGTTTTGGACTATTTTGTATATAAGGCACATGAGGGTATTAAGGCCTAGCTAAGGGAAATTTGTTGTAAAATATTATACGAATAATTTAATCAACTAGATTTATTGGTATTCAGTCCTTTAGTTATGGTACTACAAAATGAAAACAAAAAATAGCAACTTCTGCATAAAACTACGTACTTAACTACGTACTTTTCTTCCCTACATTGTTTTTCTTACCTTCATTGAATTTATCAAAAAGATCTTTGGTCACTGGAGTACCTCGGTAATTAATTGGCTTGCGTCGGACAGTAGGTGTTTTTTCTTGAACTTTAGCAGGTGTGGGCAGAAGATCACAAAACCCGGATTTTATTTGAGTAAGCGGCACATCGTCTTCATAATCACTTGAAGAAGTTCCATAAATTTGGCGATAATAGCTGCCTTTCGCGTTTGGTTGGCTTGGGGTCTGCTGATTTGGTACTACTTCTGATAAAAATTTGGCTGACGATCTAAAACTTGTAGAAGGTTCAGGAGTCTTTGGCCGAGAATAATGAGCAAGTGGTACATTCTCTTTTCCAACATCAGGAACTAAGATCTTTTGGGAATTTGGCAGCGACCTACTATCAGCTTCTGGAGTCTTTTGCCTAGCATAATCCACAGGTGACACATTCTCTTCTAAGAGATCAGGCGATAACGCCTCTGTCAAAATTGATGGTGATTCGCGTTCCGGAGTTTCGATTCCAGAATTATCAAGAGGTTGCATGTTTCCTTGTCCAACATCAGCAGGCGCTGGGGTTTCTGTCAAAATTGAAGGAGCGAAAGCTGTTTCTGGTATCGCCTGTGGATTGAAAGGGTACAAACCAGTTGCTTTAAAACCACTCGTGATGTTAGTGTGAGTCATACATTTAGACCATACGCTTGAAAGTATGACATTGAAGCGTGCTTTTGTCAGTCTTTTGTCTCTGTTTTGGTCTAAGAATGCAAGAACTTCGGCATCCCAATGGTGCTCGAATGATCTATAGACGGCTTTGTCCAGAGGCTGAAGTTCATGTGTGGTATTTGACGGTAAGCAATATAATGATATCTCAAGTGATTCTGATACATTGACAATGGAAAGATCTAAATGACATGCTGCTCCATCAAATATCAAGAGGCACGGTCCTGTACTCTTGTATCTGGCCAGATGTTTCAAAAATTCTTTGAAAAGCTCGTTTGTCATGTACCCCTTTGCAGACTTTTCAACCAAAGAACCCGGTGGCAAATTGTCGTACAATTCTGGCTTCAAACGTTGTCCCTTGAATATCACCATTGGCGGTATGGCAGTACCAAGTGCGTTCACACATCCTGCGATGGTCACACTTTCTGCATGTTCAGAAGACTGCAAATGAACCCTTTTTGCTCCTTTTTTGGCCAAAACATTTTGCTGGTGATGGATTGTCAGACGGCATCCCTTCTCATCCATGTTATAGATTCTTTCTGGATGATTTTTCAGCTCCAGTTTATCATAAACTTCATTCAGTCTCGTTCAAAGTGGTCATCTACAATAAATTTATTTAGTTTTTGAGCTCTAGCAGGATTCATGAACTGTGCTTTTCGTATTGATAATTCGGGATGTCTTTTCATAAACGCCTTAAGCCAGTCTTTACCTGCGCGTTTAGCAGTCTCATCAAAATTGTGCTTTATGTTATTAAGCACGCAATATTTGTATACCAACCGACGCAGTATTCTTGGTGTGATAGGTAAACTTATTTCCGCATACCTGATTATCCTCTTCACAAGATCAGCTTCCTGTTCGGGATTCAATACGGGCTTACGACCCAAGCTTTTCACCACAACACCACTATCGACATGATTTCTGAGGGTTCTTCTTGGAATCTTGTATCTTTCTGCAGCCGCATATGTACTCATAATTCCTCTCTGTACTGCGCAAACAGCTGAGACCAGGTCATCTTGTGACCACAATGCCCGTTTAGGAGGCATCGTGATCGTAGACACTGTAAACGATGATTATAAAACTAGAATACACTTTAATCAATTGTTAAGATACGAAAAAGCTGTTAGAATTTACTTAAGAGAAGAATAAAGATAGATGTAAAACTAGAAGTATAATAAGGCCTACTGCAAATTTTTATAGGCCTTATTACCCATGTAGAAAGTATTTAGGCAAAACGATATTAATAAAATTTGAATAATGTGGTATTATTTAATAAGGCATTATGAGACTAGCGTAAATTAACACTAATACAAACAGTAAGTGTAAATTCAAAAGTATAATAATAAAACAAGATACTTACGTTTTACCGGAGCTAATTTTTATTAAATCGTGACGTGCGACTACTCCTAACAACGTTTGGCTCGACACTGGCGAGAGGGGATGAGGTAGCCAGCGTTTGCCGCCTGGTAGCGCCTTGTACGTGTTATAAGCATGTGTGAGTGAGACCTTGAGCGCAAAGTCGTATTTTAAAATAGATTTTTAATGTTTAGGCCTTATTAGTCGACAGGCTTTAATACCCGCATGTACCTTAATTATATACATCTCGAGCAAAGTCCTCCACGCCTCGAGGTAATTTTTTGCAGGCATATGAGGCACAAAGGTGAAATGAGTGGCATATGCATTTCATTAGAAACAGATTCGGAATATCTTTTTCAAACAATGTGGACAGAGAATGATGTTGCCCGAACATTGAATTGGTTCCATCAGCTGCAAATCCAACCATATTTTCCTTGTATGGAATATTCTTCTCTTCAAAATATTTTGTACATGCATTATGTAAAGCTGTAGCAGTGCCATCAACAACTGGTATAAAACATAGGAAACTATCTTCAACGTGAAAATCAACTGCAGTTCTTACAATAAGTGCCAAATGTTTAGTAGTTGATCTGTCTGTGCTCTCATCAACTATTAGTGAAAACTTATTTTTTTGTAATATTTCAATCAATTGGTTTTCTGCATCTTTACCAGTAACATTTGTAACAATAGGATGTGCTTTTGTTCTTCCAAAAGTTAATTCTGGTGTAAGCTTTGAATCTTGGGCAACTGATTGGATAAGGTTCTTCAGATCATCTGCTAAACTAAATGGTAGATTGTGCTCTGCTCAGAAAGATGCCATCTTTATTTCTCCAGACTTAATTTTATCTGTGAATGACTTTGATACAGCAGAATCGGGCAACATTGAAGTAATAGTAGGTTGAAGTACTGCACCTGAAAGTGAAAATAAACGCATCAACAAAAAGAACTTCACATTATTTTGTCATTGAGGTAGGCTACAAAAAATTGTTAAACTGAAACCATAATCCTCTTTCACACTCACTATTCACAATAACGAATGAAGCAAAGGAATATTTACATAACCTACCTACCTAGTTCTTTCTTATGCTGCGTTCACACGCGCGCCGCTGCGCCGCGCAGCCCGGCAAGCTTAGGCAATTCGCTGTACATTGAGGCTTCTATAAAGTTAAATAGTAACAATCACTTTACAGACGAGTCGATGTACAGCAAATTGCCTAAGCTTGCCGGGCTGAGCGGCGCACCGCGGCCTGCGTGTGAACGCAGCATTACACTTTTTCAGAAAAGCAAGTCATTAATATAACACAAACAAAACAAAAACCACAGTCCACCCACGCCAGAGTTTACAGTGGCCATCCAGCCGTTGGGAAGTGCTCCTCCAACGGTGAAACACGCTCCACGAGCGTGATTAGTGCGTTCTCTGTGCAGGCAATGAAGGTTTACCTGGCCTGATGTCGCTGAACCAAAAGCGGCCGGACCTCGTATCTGACTTTGCCTTTTACTTAGCCTCTGGTTGTCAGGTACATGCTCTGCTACTCGCACATATTGTACGTAACCCGGAATATTCTTCGGGAAGACGTAATTACGCAGACTTGGGGATGAACGTCCAATATCTCGCATCTTAAACCTTGTTCTCATCTCAAATAGAACAGTATTCACGCGGGCCATTAGTTCGGGACAAATGCGTAACCTCGCGGCTTCGGAGTCAACTTGCGGAAATTCAAAGCCCTCAATCCTTTGCCTTGCTTCAACTTGCAGAATATCAGGGGGGCCGTAACCTAATAAATTTTCATTCGGAATACCACCAGCTGGAATCATCGCGGCTGGAAGTGGCGGAATTTCAGCAGCTCCTGGGGCACGTCGAGAATTCAAAACGCGGTTCATAGTAACTAGAGGCGATATATAGCACTCATAGACGTTATGATTTTCAGCGTTTATAGGACCAAATGATCCAGCAGGTACATCATCTGCTTGTGGTTGGGGTACAGCTACATCGGGAAGGTTGAACTTGATCTCTTCGCCGTTCACGGTTGTAGTATTTCCTATATTTGCCATGAAGTGGAAAATGTTTTCTGGGACACAAAGGTCCTCAGGCAGTAAATCCTGGCATTTCCCAGATCCCATCTTACGTTCTCCATTCTCCGAGGTCAAATCAATCAGATAACTATTCAACACCGTACACATAGAATGTTGGAACATGCTGAAGGGCATGCGACGGTCCAGACGGGGGTCTATGCCTCGTATCGTCTCGTACGAGCGTTCAACTTGATCAATAAATCCCGAAAATTCAAAGTTCTGGGAATAGCTCTCCTGAACTGGGATTGAACTGGCGTGTGGTCCGAGATCGTATAATGGTTCATCGATTGGAGCAGTCTCCTCCTTTGATCGGAAATCGTAAGAAGTAAAGGCATCATCTTTCTTCTCAATCTTCTTTTTCTCCTGAGTCTTATTTTTCCAGTTTATGCTCCTCTGCGTTTGGCCTCTTGGCTTGGGAGGGCGTTCTTCAAATTCTTTAGCTTGAGCCCAATTTTCTTCAAAAGCTCTATCTTGCTGGAACTTTGTCATATTTCAATATATTCAAAGCCAAATTGCATGCCTCTGGGCAAATTGAGACCATTGTTAATCCTGAAGATGTAAAAATGAAACTAGTATGTATAGAACATAAAAACCAATTATATTTTATACCCCTTTTGCACACAGTTTGATAGAGAATTAAAATTCATTCTAATTTATATAGATTTTTTATTTTTTTTCAGTTTTCGCTAATAGAGTCATACAAATACAATTGCAATACTCATTGCAAAGTAATTTTCGACATATTATCTATAAACCGTGAAATTTAAGTATTGTTCCGTTTGTCAGGAGAACCATGAATATAAACAACTTTCACTGAGGGGCCTACTTACTATCTTGAAAAGAAAAATTGCTGTTTAATACAAATTAGTCGAATAAGTATTGATATAAGTGAGAATGACATTTATTGTAATCGAACAGCTGGCTTTTGAAATAGGATTTAAATCTGGACTCCGGGATGGCCATGGTAATTTTCGAATGCCAACGGTATCCAGGTACGCGGTAACAACTCTAGCAACGTGGGGGCGAGCGTTGTCCTGCATTAATAAAAAATCTTCGCCAATAAATGGAGCAAATGGCATTACATGAGGTTCCAACACTTCTGTTGCATACCTCTGAGCATTTATTCCACCTCTTTCGAAGATAACCAAGTCGGTGCGTGCTTCGTAAGTAATGCCGCCCCATATCATGATAGAGCCACCTTGGTAACCTACTGTTTCCACAACAGTACATGGTGCAAACCTTTCATTCTTGCGTCTGTATACACGCTGGCGACCGTCAGGACCGTGCAAGCATATTCTTGTCTCGTCAGTAAACATAACATTCTTCCTTCCCTTCCATTGTTCCATATTCCATTCGGCGTGCTCTCGGGAAAAACGAAGTCTTTCTCTCCGGTGGCCTACGAACAATTGTGGCACTCGAGATGGTCGAAAAGCTCCAAGGGCATGCTCTCCTAGTCTTCTTCTCACTGTTCTTTCACTCACTTGAACATTGCGAACCTCACGAAGTTGGTTTCGTGCCTCAACAGCTGTAGTGAACCGATTTCTTAGAACATTGATCACAAGAAATCGGTCGTCACGAGCGGAGGTACATCTTTTTCGGCTCTGTCCTGGTCTTCGCTCATAAGAGCCAGTTTCCCGAAACCGTTTCACTGCATCCCTTAAAGTGGTACGTGCGACACCAAGTTTCCGCGCCACGTAACGCTGACTAAACCCTTCGTCGATACGAGCGACGGCTCTCGCCACTGAATTAGCATCAAATGGCATGTTTGTGATGCCCAAACACTAGCTTTAGGTTACGAAACGCAAAACAAACTCAAATTGTTTACTTTTAATGCCACTGAAGCAATGTAAGCAGTATGGCAACAAATAACGATAAATGAGACGAAGTTCGATATTTATCCTATTCACAACTTATGCGTATAAAAAAACAAAATTAAGTGGGTAGTTTATAATTTTTTCGTCGCTACATTTCTTTCACACTTGACTTATTTATGCCCAATAACTTACAACTGCGATAACATCAAAATTTGCCACTTTAAAAGGGTGGGCGGTTAATTGTGCCGCTGAGTGTAAATCGCTTCACTGAGGGCACCAAATAACTAATAACTAAAACTTCACGGTTTATACAGGGTGTAAAAAGAGTGTAGAAACTTATGGAGATTGTTTTCCTCGGGGAACATAAGTCAAATAAAAAAAAATTGACTTCCTGAATTTTACGTATGTTTTCAGGGGAAAATTGTTTAGTTTTCATTTTTAATTAGCTAAGTTTTTAATTAGGTAAGTTTTGGTATTATGTTTTGTCTTAAGGACAATCACAGTCACAAGATTATGTATCTTCTTAAAAAATAGGGTAGCTGAACACATTTTTTTTCCATTGCGTCATTCTTATAAAATACTAAGTAAAAGACTATAAAATGGTATATGTTTTGTCTTAAGGACAATCACAGTCACAAGATTATGTATCTTCTTAAAAAATAGGTTAGCTTAACAAAATGTTTTTTTTTCCATTCCGTCAGTCTTATAACATACTAATTTATAATAGTTTAATTACTACTTTGTCTCATAAAGCCGGGTCCGCAGCGCCAATTTTCTAACAAAACATGTTAACATAACATGTTAAGCAAAACATGTTTTTAAAACAACCCGTCTGGTGTGTTCTGTTTTGTTTATTGTTTTTGTTTCATTCCAATTCATTTCAAAAATGAGTTCCGACGAAGAGGACGTAGAAGCTGTAATAGCTATAGTGGATTTAGTTCTACAAAGACGTAACCGAAATAGAGTCCGGGTCCGACCCTACCTTCTACCTCGTTCCTTCAATATTTATCAAGAACTGAAAATCGATGATAGATTCGGAATACAAAATTTTTTTAGATGTTCGGAGAGTGATTTTGAAGAGCTGGTATCATTAATTTCACCAGATATAGAGAAGAAAACAACATGGAGGAACGATGTGATACCTCCTGACATAAGATTAGGTGCTACTTTACGCTTTTTAGCGACCGGAGACAGTTACACCAGCCTAATGTATCACTTAAGAATCTCTAAACAAATACTGTCGGAACTGATTCCAGAAGTCTGTTTAGCTCTCTTCAATAGACTGAAAAATGAGCATCTAAAGGTAAGAACTTATATTTTTTTCTCTCTATTTCTATTTATCTTATCTAATAACATAAATGCCAAAGTTTGTGAGGATGAATTTTTGTTCCTCTTTCATGATTCAACAGCTTGACGGATTAGGGTGAAATTTGGTATGCAGGTAGACTATAAGCTGGATTAACACCTAGTTTTTTCTAGCTACTTTTTATCTTGGAAAATTTAACGCGAGTAAAGTAGCGGGCAAAAGCTAGTCACTAAATAAATAAGTGGGAATTAAATGAATACTCCTTTATATATGAATTTAATCTTTATTCTTATAATTGAACAGTATTTAATACATCGAGTTAAATTCTAATTAGATTTTAAGAAGTGTTCGATTGCTTCTTTTGTTTGTCGTGTAGATTCAGTTTGAGATGTGTCTGCCGCAGGAATTATTTCGTTTTTTAATATCAGGACCTGTGAATCTGATAGTGAATCTTATAGATTATCAGTAACTGCTTTTATTGAACCATCATTTGAAATAACTAAATAGCTATTTGATTATATAAGCTGGATTAACACCTAGTTTTTTCTAGCTACTTTTTATCTTGGAAAATTTAACGCGAGTAAAGTAGCGGGCAAAAGCTAGTCACTAAATAAATAAGTGGGAATTAAATGAATACTCCTTTATATATGAATTTAATCTTTATTCTTATAATTGAACAGTATTTAATACATCGAGTTAAATTCTAATTAGATTTTAAGAAGTGTTCGATTGCTTCTTTTGTTTGTCGTGTAGATTCAGTTTGAGATGTGTCTGCCGCAGAAATTATTTCGTTTTTTAATATCAGGACCTGTGAATCTGATAGTGAATCTTGTAGATTATCAGTAACTGCTTTTATTGAACCATCATTTGAAATAACTAAATAGCTATTTGATTAAATCGCAAGTGGATTAGATGATTGTATGTCTGGTAGTCTATAGGCAGAGGTGCTAGCAGTCGAACCTGTGCTGGCTGTGGATGCCATAATTTGTATGTCGTCGGGCTGTTTGTAAGTAGAGGTATTGACAATCGGACCTGAGATAGGCATAATTTGTGTGCTGAGCTGTCTGTAGATATTGGTGCTGGTAGTCAGACTTGTGGTTGGCATAATTTGTGTGTCGAGTTGTCTGTAGGTAGAAAAACTTTCAGTGGGACTGGATGGACTGGCGAAATAGGATACATCATTTAAATTATTAATCTCCGAATTATCACTCATACTATATTCAGATCTAGTTGTATACTCCATGTTCTCTATTTCATATTTATAGAGCAGATTTTGAATCTCTAATTTAAGTTTTGTCTGTAAAATCGGTTGAAATTTGCGCATTTGAGCAGCAATGTAGAGTCCGTATGTGGTAATTTCATCTTCTAGTTCCGTTTTACTTTTTCTTTCTTTAATTGCTTTCAAAGTAAGCAAAGCCTCTCCATATAAACCAGAATTTCGCTTTTTTTTATTGAGTCCGATCCCTTGACTCTCAGCGGCGGTGGTGTCGGCGTAGTCGGTGGTGGTGTCGGCGTAGTCGGCGGCGGTGTCGGCGTAGATGGTGGTGGTGTCAGTATAGCTGGCGGTGGTGGTGGTGACATCTGAAATAAAACAATGTTTTTTTATTACTTACAGACACCTTCAACTGCTGAAGAATGGAGAAGAATATCAAGAGGATTTGACACTAAGTGGAATTTCCCTCATGCCTTAGGAGCTTTAGATGGTAAACATGTGGTTATGGAGGCCCCAGCAAATACAGGAAGTCTGTATTTTAACTACAAAAAAACATTCAGTATTGTACTTCTGGGCATGGCAGACTATGATTACAATTTTACCTATATAGATGTTGGCTGCCAAGGCCGAATCTCTGATGGAGGGGGTTTTCGGAATTCTACATTGTTCAGAAGTCTAAATAATAATACTTTAAATTTACCCGAAGATGAGCCTTTACCTAGTGGAGACGTGAATTTACCATATGTTATAGTAGGCGATGATGCTTTTCCACTAACACATTACTTAATGAAACCATTTAGTGGAGAACATCAACAAGGATCGTCGAAGAGAGTGTTTAACTATAGATTTTGCCGTGCACGACGAATAATTGAAAACGTATTTGGAATTTTAACTTCAGTGTTTCGAGTGTTCAAGAAACCCTTAACAGTGGAAGTGGGTACAGTAATACCAGTCATCTTAGCTTGCGTTGTTTTACACAACTATCTAAGGCGAAATAAAACAAGCAGAAGTATATATACGCCACTGGGTACTTTTGATAGTGAAGAAAACGGTGAATTGGTTGAGGGCCCATGGAGGGCCGAACCAGCAGCAGAAGGTTTACAACCACTTCCAAGAATACCTAGAAGATCACCTATAGATAGTCGGCAGATTCGTGACAGTTTTGCTTCGTATTTTGTCAGCGACAGGGGAATGCTACCATGGCAAAACTTTGTTTAAAAAATAGTATTTGAATGAAACCTATGTATTATATAGTAATTATATATAGTAATTAAAATTGATAAAATGCACAAAATATATTTTATTGTAGTAAAATGGACAAATAACCTCTATTTCAACTCATATAAGTATTTATTACACTGTTAAATTCCCACCATATAGGTAATTGGTCCAGTTAGCACCCTTTGGATAAGGAACCCTAAAAATAACTAGCATGTAGGTAATATTTTTTAAAATATTTTTCCTTACGCTATTACTCCAATCATTTTACTCCTTCCACTCTCCTCCTTAGATCCAGTCACTAATATTACAGCCGCTTTAAAATATTAAGATTAGGTAGCTATATCCTATCAAACCATATTTGATTTATTTCAAAAAGAACTTCAACTTACCGTATAATTCGATATGGAGTCTTGCGGAATGTTGCAAGACAGATCAGCCATTTCTTGGTAAGCAAACCATTTTGAAACGTATATATCATCTGCTCCGCTGCCCGTTTTGAGTTCAGTCACTTTCCTTTTTTCCCTATTGTATTGCCCCTTTAGGCTTAAACATTTAGAATTAATTTCTTCTTTTGTTACATTGAAAATCTTTCCTATTTCTGATAGGGCATCCAGTCTCTTATGTTTGTGTTTGTGCTCCTCCAGACTCGCATCCCATATCACAGGTCTTTCTCTTATTAGTTGTAATAAATACAAAGTATTTTCTTTTTTCCACTCCATGGTAAACAACTTATCACATACAAAAGATTTAAATACTCAAAATTATTCAAAACATAACCTCAACGAGTGAACGAACGAATGACATCTTGCTTCAATGAGCGCGAACATAAAATGCGACGCTTCCCCTCCCCGCAGGCGAACGCGGGTGATGTTATCCATTTGTCTGGGCAAACATGTTTTTGTGTTTTTGCTAAAAAAACTGTTAAGCCTTTTCTGTTTTGTAAACATGTTATGATGTTAGACAACACGAAAACACGGCGCTGCGGACCCGGCTTAAGAAAATCACAGTCACTAGATTACGTGTGTTTTTAAAACAACTTAACTCTACGTTTTTTGAACCGATGTAGATAGCTAAACAATTGTATTACCTATTAACAAAGTGATTCTTCATCCTCCTCTTGTTCAATAGGTTCTGCGTCATTTGCTATATTTTCAGAGCTTTCTTCGTTCGTTTCCATATAATTTTGTATTTCCTCTTGTTTTCCGGCGTTTTGGTTGTCTTGATCTCCAGCTTTTTGATTTTCCTGATTTTCGGAATTTTGGTTTTCTTGTCGTGGTCCAGTTTTTTTTGTCCTTATTCTTTTTGTAGAGGCTCTTTCGTTCTTATTTAGTTTCCTCTAGCAAGATTTTTTTAACACAGACTTGAAAAAATATTCGTTATCAGTCAGGGTGTAAGTGTCATCCCAGGACCTTACAAGTTCAAAGAAAAAATTAAGGAAGATTTTGTATTTTTTCAATCCAAATTTGGTCTCCTCGCTCTTCCTGCTCCTCCCTGTCCAATCCATCGTCTAATTGTACCGAAAAGTTTGCCAATTTATGAATTTTTTTTTTTTTATTACTTTCCAGAATGTTTATTTTTTGTTTCATATTATATTGATTTTGCAAGATTTTTTGTAGATACTGAATAGTCTGATTACCATCATTATTTTGCTGGGTTTGAATAGGAATTTGAGTTTCAAACTCATTGTGCAAGGTTACCATGCTGCCCGAATTTGTTTCTACATCTGGTTCATTTACGACGTATTGAACAATATATTCCGTTGCAGTTGAAGCGTCCAGATCGGGATGTAAAGGTTCGAGTATTTTGGTTGAAGCTGATGAAGTGGATGGTAGAGTTGGTTTCTTAAAAACCTGAAACCAACCATAAACAACATAAAATAAATATTATCAAAAACATCATGAAATGTTATCAAAACTGCAAAATATTTATAAGTCTAATACGATTCCGTAGACTTATAAATATTTTGCAGTAAACATTTCAAACAAAATATTCATATTGAATAGGTATAAAGCACGCCGGTGCCGAACCACGCGCCGCTTGTTAACGAGCCTGAGTCGCTGAACGATCGTCAAATATCAAATATGGCTCTGTGCCTTATTTATTAACTCATCACGAAACCTCTAAAACTCCTAGACCCATAATTTAGTTTAAGTTAATTTAATTTAGTTTACAGTTTAGTAGACATTCGCGGAAAAAGTAAGGATTTTGCGATGAGCTGGCATTAAGGGGGTCTAAAAGACCTCGCAAGTTTTAAGAAAATCCTCAATAAAAACTACTTATTCTAACCGTGCAATGACGGGGAGGTTCGTCTAGTGAACCTATAAAATTTAAAGTATAATTGCAATTGGGTGCGGATTTTGAAAATTTGAGTACGTCTGCTTACTTGCTGAGATATTCCACACTATACTAATCAAAATAATGTAAAAAGAAAAATATACAAACCAAGTGCTCTGCTAAAGCGTTATAGTTCACGTTTTCTTTTTGACATTGCACTTTACTGTTTTATATTTCTCTGTCGGTGTCATCCGTATCGCTTCTACACACACATAAGAGTACTCTGTGTACCTACCTCAGCCACTTGCAACTCAGCAATATATATCCATACCTTACGAGTAAGGCAGAGTGAAACGTAAAATATTTTATTTTATGAAAAAAAGAGATTTCGATAATACTGTAAGGACTTCGCTTTTGTTTACTTTAAAGAGTCAAATAAAACGATATGATTTCAATGTGTGTGTGTGTGCACTGAGAGATAGCATCGCAGATTCGTAAACAAAGATTTTAAGGTTTTGTAGAAGACGCTGTTTAATGTTTCATAGTGGATTCGTGTTATTATAATATTCATAAACCTAAACTTATAATTTCCCAGATGTAGAAGGTGAGAATTGATGAATTGCATATGTTTTGGACTGCATCACTTTATTTATTTCTTTACAAATTCTAGGACGCAAATCTACAATAATTGCTTTGAAATTTCTAAAAAATAACTTACTTTATTTTCGAAAACGTGATGTGATCTCTCAGTGCATTTTGGTTTTTCACTTAATATTACGTATCCCTAAAAAGAGTTACAGGTTATGTTTGAAACACTGCTATGCAACATTAATAGTAAATTTATTCGTTTATACAGCCCATCAACCGCTAAAAGCTGAAAACTAGTATCCATTACCTACATAGTACAGCTATTAATGCTATAAGACCATCAAAATATAATTTAGGCTGCTTAGCAAATTGTCGCCATTTTATCAATTACAAATCGAAGATTACGAATATGATTACATAAAAATTTGACTAATGTTTTTTATGTTTATCAATATTTTCAGTTTGTCCAATAACCTACTATGCACCAATGAGGCTCTACGTCCATTAATTCAAACATTTTAAAAATTCTAACCTATAAAAACCATATTTACTTACATTATTTAATATCTCTTCCCTGGTTATTTTGCTGGTGCGTTTATTTTTTTATCACAAAACATATATATGTCCACAATAAATTTATTTTTGCACGATAATGCACTGTATTCTGCGCCTATCGAATCTCCAAATCTTTAAACACAAAGCGTTTATAATACAATGTAGTAATTGGAGTGTATTGGTTTCCTCTTACACCATAGTACAGCCGCAAAACAGCTATTATGCAGCCTATTTTATGCTTATACAGCTACTGTACAGCTAATATAACGCAAAACGCTGTATAATTTGTGCCCATTTCAGGGGTATAAGGGCTGTATAAGCGCTTATACAGCCTTTATGCGGCCAAGAAATACAGCATTAAGAGTATAAACGAACTTTAATAGACCTGTTATATAGCTTGTGATGCTGCTTGGGGGGGCTCTATATCTGTAACGCTCGACTCCGATTCGTATTTTCAAAAATGCGGCTCCTGGAGCGTTTTACTTAAATTTTCTTTTTACAGAGCTTGACGCGATAGTTATGGAGATAATGCAGTAGGGTATATTCAGGTGAAAAGACTACACCCGCAGTGCACGGTAAAAGCAAGGGTAACACCTGAACACTAAGTTCGAGCTACAGCATATCATTGTACATTTGTTTGTGATGAAGTTACGAATAAAATTCAAAATCTGGAATGGGAAGGTTGTGCAGCAAGCAAAGGAGGATGCAAACATACAATGGCGTTGGTTATGTGGTTACATAGACGTAGTGAGGAGCCCGATTGTACAGAAGTAGCATGTTATTGGATGAAACCAAAACTGTCACAAGTTGGATCACAGCTAAAATTTATTAAAGTCAAAGATATGAGAAATACGAGGCAGCCCCGTTCCTCAACAGCACCTTTGACGCCTAATGACACACCCAACGGACGTTTTCTACAGACAGTAATAAAAAAAGCAATGCAGCTATAGATTCTCAGATTATGACCTACTTTCGTCCAACTGCAGATGTAGATAAAGTTTCAATACACAATCTTGTGATTCAGTTTAGAAAAGAAAGCAGTGTTAAGGATGCAGACAGATTTATTACTTATTGCAAAAAAAATATACGATCCCAGCAATGCGATGCGATTGAAAATGCAAGATCACAAGCAGACTCCAAATTGTGGCATGAAATGCGATATGCTCGTATTACGGCATCAAAAGCGTACGAATCCGCTAAATGTAGTACACCCGATGGAGTTTTGGTCGAAATAATCTTAGGTGCCTATAAATTTAAAGAGACGTTCGCAATCAAAAGAGCTTTGTACCTAAATTTTATGTGAATAAAATTATATATGCGTTAAATTAATAGTTTTCGATTAATTTATCTTTTTACTTGCAGGTAAACTGTAGGAAGAATCTGTCATGAAAGAAGTATCTAAGATCAAAAATATTAAATTCAGAAGAGTTGGTCTTATTCTTTCTAAAGATTACCCAGTTCTAGGCGCTTCTCATTGCCATCTCACGGCATTGCAGAAGAATGCATATTAGAAATAAAGTGTCCCTTATCTAATAGAAATATTGAAAAATACGTTAAAGATGGAGTTGTGGTACAAAAATATAATGCACAAATACAACTGCAAATGTTTTTTGCACGTAAAGAGAAGTGCTTTTTTTGTATTGCACACGAGGATTTTGAAACCTCAAAAATAGTTGACATACATTAAGTAATGTATGATAAAGATTATTGTGCGGAATTAATAAGAAAGTGTGTTATGTTCTGGAAGGAAAATATATTCATACAACTGCTCTAGAATATCCGAATAGTTAAAATAGTTTCATTAGTACTGAGAGTAAAATAAATATTATACAATAACAGTGAAGTTTTTATACATAATTTATATATTTTATTCTAGTTATCATTATCACATATAAAATAAAGATTAACTTAAACTAATTTGCTTTGTAAGTTTACTAATCCACAAGATATTATAACGACGTCATCTAACATGTCAATAGCCTTTGTGTCGACACATGCATGAGCTGCAGTCAGTTTATAGTCTCTTATTCGCCCTTTAGCCCTTTCGACATGTATTCGTAGAGCTGCAATCCGTTTTATTTCCACGGTTTCCTCCTTCGTACTAGCTTTACCCGTGCTGACACTTGGAGGTCTCACAAGAAAACAGCCATGCATCTCTACATCGGTTGCAATATTTTTAAAACCTCTGTCGGCCATTACGGCGGTTCCTTTTGGCATCAACTCTAAAATTTTCAAAGATGTCTATGTCAGTAGCTCTACCACCATAACCGTCCGACTTAAAGTTGATCAATCCATCTGGAGTTATTGATATCAAATACTTAATAGTATTGCAGCCTTTATACTGCGACCACGTCAAAGATTGGTGTAGAGAGTTGGAGGGCTTTTCTATTCTAATTTCGAAGCAGTCAATAATACTGTCTTATTATATCTCCTTCGAAATGGAAGGGGTAACGTTTCTTTCACAGCGTCATTTTTTGGGAAATAAATTAATTGTTTTAAGCAGTTAGCTAGCTAGTGACACCATAGTTTTTCTAAAAATTTGACTTATGTTTTTGGTAGTGAAATCTATTTCTAAACGTTGATAGGAATCATTCAGTTTAATTATTTTGAGTGTGATCAATATATGGAGTAATGGACAATTAGTATGTTCTTCCAAGAGACTAATAACAAAATATGATTGTTTTGGTATACCCAAATAAAGTTTTGAATGATGTTCAATTATCGAACAAGTGTTTGTACGACTATACACTTCAAAAGTTTCAATCGAATCAGTGTACGATGATGAATCGGAAGTACAGTCCATTTTGTCACAGTCAAAACTGGCGTCTACTTCTAGCGAGAATGCTTCTTCAACGTTTTTCCTGTTTTTTATGGTTTGAGTCTGTACGTCTTTCTTTTGCTGTTCTACTTGAATCATCTTATCTCTGGTTTCCTTTATTTCTGTTGCAGGTAACTCTATTTGAAGAGTATTGTCGATTGATAGTGGATTTTTGTTTAATGGGTTTTCATTGTGTTCCACAGGTGGATTGTCTAAAGAAATAAATTCAATTTCCTGCTGGGCTGCCGACGGCCTCACTTCTTTTGTAAGCAGAGTTTCGAAAAAGTCTATTCTTTGTCGTTTGTCATATCCAAGGGCGGTCGACCATAGCCGTTCTTTTCATTTTTGACATTCAAATTGTGTTGGTACTGCACCTTGTTTTAGTTTCAAAGTTCCGCCGCGCAGTTGCCATTTCATATGATTTTTCGTGTCTCATTCAATCTGAAATAAAAGAGGGTTTATATTATTTCTACAATGAACAATTTCGTAAAGGGAGTAGGTATACAAAAAAAGAACATAACTTGTGACGTACTAAAGTATAATAGTCAATCTATGACATTCTTTTTCGTAAAGATTTTTGTCGTTTACTCAAACAAGTGACAACACTATCACCATAAAACAGTCGCAACAAGGGAAAAAGTAGGTAGGGAGTTTTTGTATTGTCTTCTTGTCTTTTAAGTTTCAATGGTTTCAATGGACTTTTTTAGTAACAAATCTGTGTGCCTTGTGTTTTGTTCCTCTGTGCCCACTGTTTAAAATAAATTGCCACTAAAATACGTAAGGTTTATTCGGTAAAAAAAGCATGTTTTTAAGATTTTTTTCTGGCAATACAGATGGTGTAAGTTTATTCAGGCAATCCATATATGATAATCAGTGATAGGAATAGGTAGGGCTTATTTACCTAAACTTCAAGGAATAGTGAAAAGAATCGGAGACTTCCTTACATACAACAATATTTTTTCCGGTACATATGACCCAAGTTCGGGACATTACTTAGGTACATTATAGGTACAAAATTTAATGTTATTCGGAATAAGTAGGTAGTTGGTCTATGTTAACCATAAGTTTGCCACTAAACAAAACATAACACAGAGTTGTTACAACTACTAAATAATCTGAAAAATGCCTTGAAAAGTGTAATACCTATTTATATTTAAAACTAAAACCGGTATATAAAAATAAAACGCAGTAAATATGGTTGTTACAAAAACAGGTATATTTTAATTAATTTTCAACATTATAATTGGAAAGCATGAAAAAAAAAACAGACGGAATAGCCTAAATTACAAAACTCTATGTTTACTTAAGCAAAAATATTTATTGCAAATATGATTTCAACATTATTGACGTTGACGTTGAGAGTTGTTGATTGTAGCTCAAAGTAGACATTTATTTATTCTTTATTTTTTACTAACATGGGATGCGCTTTTAACTCAAATCATAGCATTGACAAATTAACATTTCAAGTACAACATTAATGACAATCAGTTCTAGTACCTACTTAGTACTAACTGTTCTGGTTTGATACTGAACTTGAGATTACTAAGAATTTAGAAAATCAAATGCAATATATCTTAAAAAATTACAAAAGAAAAACAAAAATATTTTTATTTAGTCATCTTGATTCGATTCGTCATGTTCAGTGTCAGAACCGAAGTTTTCTGCGTCTGAAGAGTCATTTGAGTTAAAATAGACAATCATAATTTTTTCTATATTTTCAACTTTAAGGCGATTTCGTTTTGTGTTAAGAATCCATTTATAACTTGAAAACGACCTCTCAACGTCGACGGAGGTCAAAGTCACGTACATATAGTATGATCGATCATCCATTCCTGTTGTTATCGCGTCACATATATCTCTAATTTTATCTAGATCGGGATTTCTGGATATAACATTTTGTAGTTTATATTTTATGTGCTCAGACGAACTCCAGTTTATCACAGTTCTCACATGATCAAAGATCTCAAAGGATTCCACAAGAGTTAAATTGGTTTTTTGCAGTTTCTTTAACCCAATTTGTACATCTTTAAAATATTCTTCGATATAGTCCAAGTCTGATTTCAAGTTTTCTTTTTGTAAAACATTTTTGGCACACCTAATCGATAACGCATCGGAACTTCTCAAAAGATTTACTATTCTTTTAATTTGATCATAATATTTTACATAATATGACACTGCCTCCAACCAAGTACCCCATCTTGTAATAACGGGTTGTGGAGGAAGTGGCATGTCGGGAAATGTTCTTTTTAACAATCGGACTCTATTAGGGGACTTTAAAAATATTTTTTTCACGTTTGAAATTAATTCATCCACATCTGAGTATTCGGATCGTATTTTTTCTGCCACGAGATTCAGTGCATGTGCTAAACAAGTAACGTGTATCATGTTAGGTAAATAATTTTTCAAAGAACGTCCCGCCTTCAGCATATATGCTACACTATCAGTACATAATACAGCAACGTCTCCTACTTTGAATTCATACGAATCGCCCCACATATTTTCAAGGCAATCTATTACAAATTTGGTAATTGTGTTTCCATTAACAATTTCTAGTACCTTGCACGCAACTAGGAAAGGCTTTTTTGTAATCGCATTTAAGGGTTTTACAAGAAAATGTACCATATACCTGCCTAAAAAATCAGTTGTCTCATCTAAAGATATCCACAGCTTTTGATTTGCAATTTGGTCGTAAATCGAGTCAATTTTTTTTTTGAAAATTTTGTCTAAATAAATTTTTCTCAGCAGCGATTGCTCAGGAACATTTACCCGTTTAGTACAATTGCAGCAAATATATTTTTCAAAGAATTTTTTGAAAGCGGGATTGTTAACTTGAACCCAAGGTATATTACATAATATGAGAAACTGTGCGAGGTCCAAATAAAACTCTTCATTAGGTTTCTTACTTGTCCCTTTGTGTTTTGGACCTTCAATATGCCTCTTGACACCACTCAGTTTAGCTGTTATACTGCTCTCACACTTAGAACAGTAAATGAAGTTACTAGCGGCGTCATAATGCAATTCAGGGTAATTTCCAATCCAAATTCGTACTGTTGCTTCCGTAGGCTTGTTCGACATCGCTAATCTCACTGGTCTTTCTCAAAAGAGGTGTATTAGTGAAGAACCTAAAATGACACGTGAATGTTATTAATAATGTTTTCTTTCTTCTACTTTATAACTATGAAGACCATCCCCAAAAAGTAGAAAATATTAATAATTTGCCACCATAATGTCAAAATATAAAAAAAAACTGGTTATAGCTATTCCACTGTCTCATTTATTGGCAGGCAACCTAAACTACTGTGTAATAAATTAAATAGCTCTCTCAGGACCGGTTTTTAATCTGCATATTATTTTTGACAAGAGTTTAAACTTTTTTTAGTTTACGAGAGCCGGGTATATAGTTTGATGAAATAACAAATAGTTGACAAACGCATGATGTGACAAGCTGATGAAAAACCGGCCGTTAGTCAGCGATGAACGCATAATTTGAGTATAAATATTAAAAATAAATCAAGTTCGTCTCACCTTATTAATTGATGTAGATAGACAGGAAGATATAACAATCGTATCAGCAGCAATCCGTAATCCATAAATTCAAGCCAAGGTAGTCGTATTTAGAAGATCCAATAAACCAAAAAACGTGCAGGGGTCAAAAACAATATTCACAGATACAAAACAGGTAGATGCGCACTCAACAGACCGAGGTACAGAAGTGAGAGAAACCTGTCTAGGCAGTGGAGCGGCGCGGGGTGGCGGGGGAAGCTATGTAGGGGCTGGTAATGCGGTGGTCGCATGACCAACGGCGGGTTGTTTGTGAATTTCCAAGAATAGATTAAGTTAATAATATAGTAAACAACGACAATAGAGATAAATTACAAAACACCTTCGGATTTCAAAATTGATTAATCATCCATCTCCGTCCAAAATACGTACCTATAGAGAATGCTAAATGATGAGAATGTCAGTTTTATTATTTTAAAGACATGTCCGGAATATTTTTTCAAATATACACTTGTACTTAAGAAATCGCTAGAAACGTGGTCGAAAGCGAGCGAGAAAGCAGATATTTACTTCAAACTGTATAACTTCTTACACAGAGATTGCGTTTGATGGTTTTAAGATCAACAAGTTAAATTTTACAAAATGTTCTCCAAAAATTATTTTTTTCAGACAATTTAATGGTTGTAACAACTCGGTGTTATGTTATGTCTAGTGGTAAAATTATAGTTAACATAGACCAACTACCTACTTATTCCGAATAACATTAAATTTTGTCATTTTTTTATTATGTCCCGAACTTGGGTCATATGTACCGGAAAAAATATTGTTGTATGTAAGGAAGTCTCCGATTCTTTTCACTATTCCTTGAAGTTTAGGTAAATAAGCCCTACCTATTCCTATCACTGATGATAATGTAACATTTGAACAATATTTCCCTAAATTTTCATTGCAAAATATCAAAAATTGAGCGACTGACAGTGAATCTCCGGAGGCGCCTCGAGAAAAAGTTGTTTTGCGGTGCCTATCATAACTCGCAATCAAATCATCTGAAACAAAAAAATCAAAATGCATTTGTTAAAGGAGATGTTTGTCGAGGTATTCACGGGAGGATATTTTTTTTTTTCGATTTTTCGTAGCACTTGGAAGCAAAAAACCAGATTTTCGCTAAAAAAAATCGGCTAATTTGCTGTTGTAAAATTGATAATTATTGAAAAAAAAAAACAAAAAAGCTCTCGACAATACCTGGTGAATTATGTGAAAAAACACTGTGCAAAATTTCAAAACGATTGGTCCAGTAGATTTTTAGTTATGGTGGGTACGGACTTCAAAAATGACAAGTCTCAGAAAAACGCTCTAAAGTTTTGCGTACTGAAGTATTCAACATAAAAATCGACAATTTTTTTATACTCACACAGAGTCGTCGATGCCAGGTCCGTAGAGCAAAAGGCTTCCATCAAGATCATCTAGAGCAGCTTTTTGCATTTGTCTACGCAAAACTCTTTCTTCTTTACTGTCACGCGCTGCTTGCTCCTCTGCTCTACTAATTCGCAACTCGTCAGCTTGTCGTGCCCATTCGTGAGAACTTGGCCCTGTCCGGATGTGCATCTCTTGCATAAAGGCAAAATAACCTTCATTGAAAGTACATACAGCTGCAATTTCAACAATTGTAGCGGTGCCACTGACAGACTTTGGAGAGATTTTCCAAATGAGCTGATTGAGACTCTCATTATTATTTTGTGTGAAACCTCCAAGACATCGCTGCAACAGTTCGTCCTTGCTCAAGTCGTAATAAATGGGCCTGATGGCTTCCAGAATGTCAGTAGGAAGAGCTGTGTAGCTGTGTTTGAATGATCCTAGAGCATCTGCAGCTGCAGCTGCAGATGCTCTAGGATCAATAGAGCAATAGAGCGAGTAATGGCAGAGAGCTGCAGCTCTCTGCCATTCGCACCAGGAGTCTTCGCCGCTCGGGCATTTCTCGTGCTGAGGGTTCTCGTCGGTTGAACTGTAGTGGTAATAAGTTGCCCATATGGCATTTTTCATCTTCTTAACTGAATCATGATTAAGTCGAATAGCCAGTCCATAGTAAACAGTCAATTTGTCGATCATTTTAGCAGTAAGCTTTCCTCTGCCAGAAAGGCTTTTCCTTTTTACAGTCTTTCCAGCCTTTGTTTTTGTTTAAACTACGTGTTTTTTTACTAGTTCTCGCATCGCTTCCCGACATAATTTCGAACGTGGAGATTTCCTGTTCTAAGAAACGCATGAGCACATCGACAGTAGGTATGTCGGAAGGTTTAGCTAGTGATAATTCAAAGCGTTTACGAACGGAGTTTGGAATTTTTGCAACAAAACATTCAATAATATAAAACTCCATTCACAGGAAAACGCATTGTTTCAAGTGCTTTTATGTTTTCCATGTAAACATTTACTAATTTACGCAAGCTTGCATTCGACTCACTCGTACAAGCTTCACAATCGAGGATGTCATTTACTATTGATATATGATCATTCTACTATTTTCATAACGATTTTTCAAGATATCTAATACAACGAAATAATTATCATCAGTAATGGGAATTGACTTTATCAAATTGTGAGGTTCGTTCTTTAAAGTTAGCAACAGATAACGAAACCTTTCCGCAGGTGAATAGGCTTCATTGTTGTGAATCAGCGCTTGATACAAATCGAAATAGGAAGGCCAGTCAGTGGACTCGCCACTGAACGATGGCAGAGGTAGTGTAGGTAGTTTATGAAAAACGTGATTTTGAGGCATCGATTGAATAGCAGGACGACTCATTCGTCTGCCTTCTTGCTCGAGTTCTTTCAATTTATTTACTTGAACCAAACTAGCATAGTAACAATCATTAAAATCGTTACGAATTTTCAATTGTTGGCAAAAAAGTCTTGGCTTTCATCAAGGCCTGTTCAATTTTGGACTGAAATTTACTAAAATTTCTTTGTTGAGCATTTAGATCGGTAGATCGAGTTTTAAATTGAACCGGGTCGGTCGTAGCAAATAACAATATTCTCTTAATATCTTCTAAAATAATGTCTCTTTCGAAAATATCTTGTTCGGTGGCGGCATCGTCCGCCATTTTGCGGTACAAAGATGGCTTCAACAAATGCGTCAACGAAAATTAAAATTATGAATGTGCACGTAATGCAGCAACAAACCAATGAAATACAACAAAATATTAACGTACAACAAATAATCTATCGAAATAATTATGTAACGTTAAGATACGACAAAGAATAGGTGTAAGATGAATAAATACGTAGGTACGCGTGGCGTGGCAACAAAAAACAATTCTAAGCACACACAATCTGGAGGGATCTGGACAATTATCCGGATCGAACGGATCAAAAATATGTTAAGGAAAGTCAGTGGGGCTGAATGGGTCTTACGGTCTGATGTGGTGACGTTCTCCGCATCCGAGGTCCACCGACGATTTCCCTGAACACTTGAGATTTCCACAGGCGCTGGTTTGGCCAGATCTTCTTTATTGGTGTGTGCTGGTGGGATAACACTAGGGGACCGAATGTCTTTCTCGAAAAGGGATAAATAAGCCCGGACAGAGGCGATCGGCAATGTAAGTAAGAAATGCGACCGCGCTCCTCTTGTCGCGTTGAAGGACTCGTGTCTAGCAGCCAGCCACCATCCAATGCGAATCGTCGTTTGCGCTTGGTCACGTGGCTTTGCCGCCCAAACAGCCAATTAGAAAGCATTAAAATTAAGTCGAGATTGAGACGTCCAGGTTGCGTGTGCTTTGAAAATCGACCCTATGCTAACCTAATAGAATTTAAATTGAAAAATCTATTCCGACACGGAACAATTAACAAAATAAATTCATTTAAACACTTTTAACTCCACATGTGAGATTATGCATTGTTGTAGTTTGTGTTTTAGTTTGTAAAGATAATCTGTTACCACATTGTTTTCTGTTATTGCTATCAGTTATTATTTAGTTATTATAACTTTTCATTCAAAACTGTCTATGTTGACATAAAATATCTTGTATTCTACTGAGTATCCAAGAATCTGCTGGTTTAGTGTAAAAATAAATACATTTTTTTATATACACATATTTTTTATTCATTAATAATGTATGTACACTTATGCTAATTAAAACAAAACTTAAACTAATCAAAAGCGCTCTAAGCTAAGCACTTGTCTAATTGTTTTACATAGGCAGGTTATAATTGTGATATGTTTTGGAAAGACACAAAGATTGAGCGGGAAAAATAATGCTCCGCAGACCATGTAAATCTTTGTAGTTGCAACAGTGAAGCGACGACAGCATACATTTTCATATTTTGTATTCATTGTAATACTGAAAAAGAACGGTAGATTATTATTAGGTATTAGTAGGTAGACCTATCCAACAAAGAGTGGGTTCTCCTTACTGAGGACCGAGATGAGTGGAAGAAGGGGAGGGAGGCCTTTGCTCTGCAGTGGGACACTGCGGGCTAATATAATAATAATAATAAAAATTAGTAGGCACTAGTTTATGCTTGTAGAAGTGTGAAACTATCTAAGCAACTACATGGTATTATGGCCTCTCTGTACTTGTTTGCGATAAAAAATGGAGTAGGTATTGAGTACAGGTTCATATAGAATAGTATAGTAGTTGCATTTCTTACCAATCTCCACTCGTCTCCCGTTTTTGACGGCGAGTCTGAGCTAATATCATTTCTTTATGAGATCGTTCCACTTCCTTCGAGATAGCTCTAGGATAAGATAAGGCATTCTAGAATAATGCCCTAGCGCCAACTATCAGTGGTAGTCGAGGTAGTCAAGGAGGGCCTTAATTTGTTTCAGAAGTACCATTATCCATTGATTTTGTGTGAGAAATCACGAAAAATCAAACATAAATAACAACAGTGTTTTCTTTCTTGAATACGAGTAACTTTGACATGAGTTGCTATATGACGTTTACATTGACAACTTGAAACTCTGTTATCTATGTCATTAAAGCTTACCACTCACAAATTTTATAAAAATCGTGATTTTGTTGCGTTGTAAGTATTTAAGAGCGATGTAAATAGACTTTTACGCAATTGCAGTAATAATTTTAATTGTTCCATTACTAAAGACCCTTAATTATGAGTGCACGGATTCATAAATATTTGGTCCGCCATTTCATATTTATTTTATGATGTATACGGCAACACCTATGTACAATACTACTCAATAGCGATACAATAGTAAGCGATTGAGACAGCTATGACAATTTAGTAGGATACCAATTAAACGTCAGACACAATAGCTATGACAATTATATGGAGCCAGTCGTCTTTGTTTTAAAAATAGTGGAATTGGGCCCCAGTTCCATTTCACCAACCAATTTACTAAATTGTTTTTCGGCGCTTTCTTCGTAAACGGCTAGTAATCTTTCCTTCAAGAATTTATTTTCCAGCGGCGGATTTAAGATGATGTCACCAACTTGTCGCACTGCGTCTTTATTTAATTTCGAAATAGCTATGTTGAACTGAGAGGAATCACCCTGTTTTTGACTGTCCATCACCGCGTCAAACTGCGCGAACCACAATCGCGGCATGTCCATCCAGAAATCTGGAATTTTGGATGTCACTGTTATCGCAGCAAGCTCTGATATCGAATTGTCTGACGATTTTCCCGCTGGGTTACTGAATGCCCAGCGAGAAAATCGACAGACAATTCGACTTGTGACATTTTTAAGAGTTTTTTGAACACTGCATTTATATTTATAATTTTATTTTAGAAAACCCTTGCTCACTTTTTTTAGATTTAATCACGTCGGGGTCACAAATGGAGGATTATTTAGAGTTGCCCTAATTATAACTGTATTGTCCTGCCTATAATAAGGTCCACAAGTGAGCAAGGTAAATTAATAAACGAAATAACACTTTAAGATTTATATTAAAGACAAGTTGTTACAATGATGGTTTACAGGGGACTGGCTCAAGTACATTGCTTCGCGCTACACGTTTAACCTACTTACAGCTAACCGCTTGGTCATGGAAATGTGTCCCTACATACGGTGAAGGATGAGCTATAGGAATAGAAGGAGGCCACACAGGCGAAAAATTTAAAAATCCTGGCCAAAAATAAAGGCTGGTGAATTAATTTATATTTGACTCTCTAATATAATTGAATAGAAACGATATTTATAATATTCTTTACATTTTTTGGTATTTATTTCGTAGCCACTGGAAATTATATACATAGAGGATAATGTGCCATTTCTCTATTAAGTTTTTGTGGACATCAGTTATTTGCGGAGTTATTTCAGCGTTACGCAGGATTGCCCGAGCTACGTTTCCTGTAGTAGATGTTCCTCCACCTGGCCTCGGTTTGTCGACATGTAGTCCCAACTGGTCATGGAATTCATCCTGAATACGTTTTTTCTCTCTATTCACAAAATTTTTTGCTTCAGTCCCTCTGGCTTGATATTTAGAAATAGGCAATTTGTATCCTATATGTAATATGCATTCAGCAAAACGTATACATGCATGTAGTGACGATATTCCATGTTCCAGTCCACATTCACGTATATCTTTGTTCATGCAGTAGTTTATGCGATTGAAGTCTTTTATCCACATAAATAACACCTTTGAGCTGAAGTAGTATTTGTCACAGAATTAATTATTTTTCCATCCAGCATAGTCATTTGAAGCTTGTTTTTAACAATAATAGCTTTTTCGTCTACATTTGTAATAGTGGGTACCAAACAATCTATCTGATTTTAGATGTGTAATTCTTCTGCTTTTGATGTCTGTGTCGTCTCTTGAGTAAGCTGCAGTCTTACTGGCCTGCAATATCTCGTCGAAGAAGGTCTCGGGTTTTGCCAAACAATTATTTTGCGTCCAATCTCTTCATGATCGGTGCATTCTAGACGTATCGGTACTATAGACGTAATGAACATAAATTAATCATCATTGTCAGGATTGGTGAATTTTTGATTGTATTGTGAGTGACTCCCTGATCCCCATTTTATAGTGAGCGATAAGTTTTTCATTTGACTTTCCGTGAGGTTATTTAAGACAATGACACACACAGTCTTTTCGTGGTGTGGTCTAATAACTCCTGTAAAGGAACTTCAGCACAAACTTCTGTTACCGATATGTTTTCAGGATAAGAGAAAGCAATTGTTTCATAATTCGGAAACAGATTACAATTTACTTCTCGTGTGTAAGATACTATTAAATTATACTGACTTTTATTTAGTCCAGCTTCCAAAACAAGCGATAATGCCTTTTCAGAGGGAAGTTTCTTATCGCAGTGGTTCTCAGACATTCTTATAAACTTTTCAGCCTCTTCAGGACCGCAATTTATTTCTTTTAATATCTTTGAAGCCGCCAATTCTCCTTTTGCTCGATATTCAATTTGTGCTGCATATACAAGTTTTTGGGTGAGAATTTTTTTCTTATTTCTTCGGTCTTCCTCCGTTTTGAGCGATCACTGCTCTCAGTAAAATCTTTTTCAGGCCTACCTTTCACATTGTCGTCACCACTAAAAACCCGTCTTCTTGTAGAAGATGGCACATTGAAAGGAAAAGTTATACGTATAAGCAAGCATCCAATCTTTGTCAACGCTCAAAATGTTGAAGATTGTATCTTGTAGCTTTCATTTTAACTTTGTAGTCAAATATTAATTTTGAAAGCACTTGTTTTATTTCTAACGACAAATTTTCTTGGCGAAGTGCTTCCTTGACTTTCTGTAAAAAGTCTTCATGTTTGGTCTCATTGCTTTTGCACTCTTTGTAGTATCCAATGAGCGTAGCTCGGCTGATACAAATTTCATCCATGTTGGAACCTTAAAAAACAAACGCACTAAATTAGCATTTTTTCAAGCAAGACTCATTAAACTATTCATTATGAGTAAAATTTACTGCAAAATCTTCTAGGCATTTCAAAAATTCAAGTTTTACAGCAGTTTTTTGTAGATACATATATTTCACTACTTGCCACTGTTTAGTAAAAGGACAAATTAAAAAAAAAAAACTGAAGATGATTGTAGCTGTTGAGAGGAGTCATTCATCAGTCCTGTTTGTCCAGAAGTTGAAGCTATCGGTTCTGACCGTTGAGAAGCTGGAAGCAATGTTTGGTTGCCACTGTTGAGGTAAGAGTGCGGATATGCATGTGTCACATTTCACATTTTTTATAAGTTTGTGGGTGACAAATCCAGCAACATATTCAACTACTTTTTCACCAAATGGTGAAAGAGCAGTAGTATGCGTACTTCAGTAGTTCATAGTTTCATCTTCAAAGTTGTTACTGTTTTGTTGCGCTGTGGTCTTATTTATTTTGTCCACATGCGACTTCGAGGAGCAGGTCAAGATGGTTATTTTTTTACAACGAAATGCAGTTACCGGAGTCTACGTCAATCAGCTAAATGAATCAACATTTTTTTTTTAATCGATTCAAAAAGCCGGACTGCTGGGTTGTCGTTGGTTCCACCATGACCAAAAAATATTTCTATGTGATCTTGAGAAATTTTATGTAGTGGCAGATATTTCACCGTCTCATTTACAGGCAAAACCAAATCTTTAAAAAGCCCCTTTGCACTCTCTGCGCACACGCAGAATCCGAGGAATCCAGTGAATCGGAATGAATCCATAATACTGGCTCCATTATATCTTAATGCCTTCAAATACTGCGTGGCTGTATCTAGAAAATTGAAAACACTTTGGTGGTTTTCAATGTTCATAGCGCGCTTGTATCCATATTGATGGGTTCTAGAGTCCAAGATATCAAAAAGGTTGTTCATTAGTTTAAGAAAATATGCAGTTGCTTGTACTCCACCGAAGTTTAGTATGTGTAGTTCGGTTTCGCAGAATGTAAGTACATCTGCTACACTTTCGCTGAAGAGCTGAGATGCAAGGCGGACGTTCATGATTTTAGTTTTGAAATAAATATGATTTGCTCTCAACTTGTTCGCTAAATGAAAAAGTTCATTTTCTTGCAACCTGTGCAAGTCTTCCAAAAACTGCCACTTAATATGTTGGTCTTGATGGTCCTGAAATGACCCGTGCTTGAAATGCGTTTCTGACATTTTTGAGCATGTGGCAAGGGTCAAAAAATATTTAAATTTTATTTCCATTTGTTTGATTTTCAAAATATGTTTTTAAATTGCTTATATCTAGATTGCAACCTAATTTCTTGGCTGTGGCTAACTTTACCCTAGGGCCATCAAATTAATTTCAACACCAGACTCTTGAATTAGACTAATAGATTTTTGGTCTGCATTAGTGCCAGCAGTGGCAAAATAGCCAATCGGAACCTTCCAAGATTCATTGAGTGCAACTAGAAGAAATACTAAGACCTCAGTTGCGTGCTTATTGCAGTCTGATTCAATTGTAAATGCAAAATCTTCGAAACCGTAAGTTCTTCCAGAATTAGGATGAAATTCTTCAGACTCCATAATTTTCATCTCGTCTGTTATTAAGTCTCCGTAGACATTTTTTCTCTCCCACTCTCTCCTTTATGGCCTTTAATGACTCTTGTAAAACCTGGCTTGCCATCTATAGTACTGTAACATTTCTGTAACGTACGAGGCGCCGGTAAAGAAGTGTAAAAAGTTTTTCTGACGTACTTATACGCTCTTGCAGAATAAAAATGTAACGTCAAGGCAAATGACCTCAGTTCGGGTGAGTACTGGTTTCGTGAAACTTTACCGGTCTCTATATTTTGTTTCATTGTTTTTAATAAGTCTTTTGTGCCCCCACCAATTTTTTCCAACAAAATTTTTTTTAATTGTCTTTTTAAGCTTGCTATGCCACGCCTCCAGTGCATTTACATTTGGCCCGGTAATCACATCACCGGGCCAGTTAAAACTTTTTTTCCCATGTGGCCCGGCGCCGGGCCAAGTCACCGGGCCAGATGGGATACACTCGGGAATCGAACCCGCAACCTCTGCGTCGTCGGGGGACTATCGCCCGCCGCGTCAAACTGTTCTGTCCTGTCATTTAAATTCAAGAAACCAACTTACGTTTACTGGAGTTTTACTATTACGAACTCAATAAGGAGGGCAGGATCTGAACATAAAACACTGTTATATCATTATAAACGTTGTGTATTGAAATACCATTACAATTTAGGAGAGGTTACACTACTATTTTCTACAACCGAATATTCATAAAGAACAATTATCAAACATAAGTAAATAATGTCAAGAGCATAAAACTAAAAATGGCAAAGGGATATTGACAGGTCAAGTGGCCACGTTCGACTCGCTATGTAGTTCGCTTGAAAATGCGCGCCGACTGTGCGCGCTGCCGCTCGAGGCCTCGCTTCGGGACTTGACAGCTCGACTCGGCTTAGACAAAATTAAGCCACAGTTGCGCGTGACTCCTTCAACGTTAATAAATTAGAGTTCATTACAGTGCAATTGCAAAAGTGTATATTAGTTTAAAACACAGTTATTAATGACACTGTAACAGCAAGTCTCCTTGAATAGGAGGCCCTATCAACTGAATATCGTTAGACGATTTTCCACGACTAGTTGCTGCGCTGGCGTCGAACACAACGCGAAGCTTCGTAGTAGTGCTGTGTTCGCGAAACACGCCGTGGTGCGGCATGAAGTAGTGAGAGTCCGTGTAAGAACTAACCGTAGTCATATGACCTAGATTAATATATTCGTGTCTGAAATCTATATGTATATACAGGGTGATTTTGAATTCGTTGGCATCCTTTTAAACCAAGACACCACTAATGATACCAAACGCATTGGAGCTAATATTACGCCAATTAAAAATATAATTTATGATAGTATGGAAAACGCACAAAATGGGATTTCTTATCTATTATTTCAAGTAAACACAAAAAATAATAAAAACGAAATATTTAAAAAAAAAAAATATTTTTAAAGTTACAAAAGAATGGCGGCGCGCTTAATACAAGTTGAAGAAAAAAAAACGAGGTTTCTTGCCTGTTCCCTTAATTTTGCCGATGTGTGTATGTAAGGACACTGTTTTATCACACTTTAATATTCTACAAAATCAAGTTTCCAAGGAAATATATATTCATTACCCTTAATCTCGGGATCTGGAAGATAACTAATAATATCGTTATTATCTATAATTGAATGGTCTTTATCAATACTACGAAAAACTTGTTTGTTTTTTTTAAACGACTTGAAACCCTGTACAACAACTTCTTCGTCTATCACGTCTTCTATCAGGCAGATATATTTATAAGTCTTCTTCCCTTTGCTTGAACTGAATTTAGCCAATACGAATTTATCTTTCTCTGGATCTTGAAATAACTATTAGCTGGATCTTGTGTCTTCGAGGAAGTGGCTGACAGATCTATCACTAGAAAAAAGTGTGTTTGGTTGTTCCTTCATAGTGTTAGCATCAGCAACAAAATCTTTTGCGGATGACATATCGTCACTTGTATGGCAAAGTCACGAATTTGCAAAAACCAAATTGTGCAGGAGCGCGAAAAAACAGAAAAAATAACGTGTTTTTGCACTTTTGAAATAGTTTCCAAGGACCTATTTTGAATTTTTATATTTGTTTATACAATAAATTCAAAGCATAATCAAATATTATTAATGATTAATACACAATAATACTGGATAGCGTAATAATGCAGATTCGCGACTTTACAACTTAGTAGAAAAAAAAAATCAACTCCTTTTTAGGCCATAGTAAACTCACGTATGTGTCATATTCGCTACCTTGCATCGTAAAAATAGCTCTTCGTTCCATTATTTAATAGCAAACGAGTGAATCTGAAAAAAAATTAGTAAAACAATTTGCAATTACATTAAAAAGATTTTATTTGTGGCGATATTTTACAGGAGTGAATACAAAAATCTGGTACATTATTAATTAATAATAAATAAACAGTCAAGTATGTGTCAAGATACGCATAAATGTTTCCGTAGTTATTTAGCTTGCCTATATCTACTTACAATTTATGGACTTCCATCCATAAATTGTGGTGGTTAAAAATACACGACGAAAGAGGTGGTTAAAATGGTGTTATTAGTTTATGGTGTGTATCTGTGTAGTCAGACAGGCGTCTTTCTAGAACAAATTTTCATTATCTTAATTCCAATCTGCGTCGTCTCCTTCTTCTATGGCAGGCTCATGCAGACGGTGCACAGCTGCATCACACACTGGGAGACTTTCAAAATATTGATGGTATGTTCTGGGTATCAGCAGATCATTACATAATTTTAGTAGGTCATTTTTTTTCGCTTTGGAAATAGGCAATCTTTCAGAGTACACGGGTTTTGGAATTATAGATAAACTTTTACCCTTTTTCGGCTTGAGTTTGAATTAGACGAAGCTGTCATCGTTGTAATCAGTTTTTATGAAAATCGATTTTGGATACTCTTTCCGATATTGTATCCATACAGTATCATGAAATTTTATTTCTTGGTTGCTGTTCTCATTGTTCTTGGTCTTTTTTGGGACGTCCATGGTGAACTGGAGCTGAGAAGAATTGAAATTTAAAAATTCATCGTGTAGCATTGTTGTAACATCAAAGGGGCGAGGTTTCGTCCTTGCCATCCTCATTATTTGAGTCCATCCATCGGGTGTGTAAACAGGAGTGTTTTTAGATTTTTGCTCTATTTTTGAATGGATCGAATCACATTCCATATGACTGTGTCCGGACTCAAATAACTCGTGGTCAATAACCTTGACTGCTGGATGGTTCTTAACCAGATAAAGCAGCATGCAACAAAAATTGAAATTCTTTTGCTGTCCTCCGCAATTGTCCGACATCATCCTTACATGTGTAACTTCAGGTTTACCATTTATATACAGCTGTTCCAATTTCAGTACTTCCTCTTTTACCTTCCGTCTCATCCCAGGTAGGTATAGCAGTCGACATCTTGATTCCCCAAATTGTAAAAGGTAAGGTTATACACAGCCAGCTTCCGAACATAAAAATATGGCCCAGCAGCACCTTTAGGAGTCTGGAGAACAGCCTCGAGATCAAAATTGAAGGCCAAAATTTGGCTGTCAATTTTTGCAGCTTCTTTATCTGCATCTCTGCGTAGATATGCATCATCTCTTTCTTGTGTCTTCTTGATCATTATCTTGTGTCTTCGCTTCAGATGCTTCAGATGCAGATCTTCTTCGGAGGTGGAAATTTCCCCAGTTAATGTTTCAGTGTGTGCTACGCATTTTTTGCATGTCTTTTTTTGGGACATGGAATCTCAGTTTGTAAGTCCTAAAGACTTTCCGGTATTTTTCAATGCTTGCCGGAACAGTTTCATTTTCACGACATTTTTCTTGGTAAAGAGAGTACATTACTTTCAACAAAACTTCCTACGTTAAGCTTTGAGTCCAGGTATTACAATTTATTTAAAGGTAAAGATTTTCTTTAAAATTGTAGTTTTTTAATTGACAGGATGTTGAATTTTCTTTATGTTGGCTACACAAGTATTAGCAACAGACTTCAAACCTTCAGATTCACACGACGAGAGCTCAATTTTGATGTCGTTCGTGAATATTACTTGTGGTGAAAACCTAATTCGGCCTATACAACATTGGCAAATACTCGAATCTGACACATACACTCATTTCATACGGTCAAATTAGTGCTCTCTACAATAAAATAATGTTAGCAAAAACGCGAATCTGCCACATACACTAATTTCCTACGGTCAAATTACTGCTTTCATCAATAAAACAATGTTAGCAAAAACGCGAATCAGCCATTTACGCTAGTTTACCGTGGTCAATTCAATGCGTACTATCAAGAGAGATGACATCAAATACACGAATAGTTCAACATTCGCTTGTTTGCAGTGGGCATTTTTGGTTTAAAACACAATGAACTCGGTAGTAAAATGTTTAATCTACACTTACGAGAATTTACCATGGTGAAATATAAAAAATTGCTTAAATTCGCTCATTTGCTGTTATCGTATCTAATAAACTAAAAAAGCTAGAGATACAATTATTTTCCACAGTGTGTATCAGCGCAATAGAAGCGGTTTGACATTAAAAAGTCATTTTCGTAAAAAGTGCAGATTCGTGAGTTTGCCATACAGGTGACGATATGGTCTTCTTCAAGTTGCTGTGAAAGCAAAATACTTTTGTAAAAGCTTTCTATATCCTCGTCTTCGGAGTTAATTAGATTCATCTGAGTCTGCAAGATTCATAGTATCGAAATTCTCAGAGCTAGTTTCACTATACGTTCTCAAATTCTTCCGTTTTACAGTTTTCTTTTCTGTTTTTATTATTTTTCCCGTGTCCAATTTATATATTTTTCCACAATCATTTTTAGTTGTATGTTTTTCCCGAGGTGTTTCATTTCTTCAGCGGTAACTTTTACATCTGAAGTTATTATAACTTTAGATTTCGATGTTTTATTTGCTGTCAATTTTTTACTGCTTGCTTTAGCTTTAGTAGTGGTGTCTTTTGGTGGTTGTAAACACTTTGGCAAATCATTTTTATTCATGGCCATAAAAGACCGATTCTGTTCGTCATTTTTGAACAACGTACATACGATGGTGGTCCGATAAGTACTTAGCCTACAAAAAAAACTAATACTTTGGAAAAGTGGCAATTTATTTCTCAACATAGTCCCCTTTTAGCTCGATACACTTTACGATTCTTGAACCCGTCTGAAAAATAAGTTTTCGGGAGATCTGCAAAGTAGGCCTCGGTGGTGGCGATAACCTCTTGCGGATTGCGCTTAAACAGCTTCAAACACTACTCTGAAATGGTCTCACGGTTGCGCTTGTTGTCCGGAGTGAGCAAACGCGGCACCCATCGCGCTGACAGCTTTCTCATGCCCAATATTTCATGCAGGAGATGACCCACGCGGTCTTTTGAAATGCCTACTGTCTCAGATATCACGCGCACCTTCAATCGGCGCACAGAGGCGAAAATAACTTCAATTCGATTCAGATTTCAATTCGGTTTTCAGTGTTGTAATGGTGGATTTTGTAAGAAGATTTATAGCTATAAAACATCAAATCTGATCAGCAGTTTAGAGAATATAACCAAAATGAAAATACAACCGAATTCAAGGGATTTTGAACAACTCTCTCTAACTCCGGCATCAAAAGTTCTTGAAGTAGGTTTTTTATTTAATATTTAATAATAATTATATATCAAATAGTAATCTTTAAATTAAAAAAAATATATTATTATTTATATAAATAAATGTAACTTTAAATTTATTTAAAACGGGATATTTACCATGATTTGATTTTTGAGTTTTCCAATATTTCGACACAGTGACTTTAGTGTTAATAACCATGATAGTTTCAGAAGTTTTAAATGTAACTTTTATATTTGTGTTTCTGTAATACTAAACATTTTTAAATGGTCTATAAGGATCCAAAGGAAGTAAATGAAAAAATATATATATATGTTTATCAAAACTACTACTATATTTCTAAATTTTCATCTAACAGACTTATTTCTAATGGAGTCAGGGTTAATGGTTTCCTTGGTACCAATTTCCTAAGACCAGTAATGTATGGGTCCGAAGAAACCATTAGCCTTTGGAAAGTATCGGTCATTGCCAATTTTCTCGAGAACTGCTCTCGATAATTTCTCACATCCTTGTTCCTACTCTCTTGAGCATCTTCACTGAGGAGACCAATGGCAACTCCCATATTTTCTACAATAACAGAGCCATGGATTAAAATTTTGTAGAGTGTCGTTGGCATTGGGTACCATGGATAATATAAAACAAACATACATAGATGCTGCTTTTTGACAGAATTAGTTAAACTTTTGTATGTCTATTTTATATCCACTAGAAAATAATTTAAGGATAGAATGGAATCGTTTTATGATGTTTTAATGAATCCCGTTGATCTCGGCAGTTTCTTCTGCATTTATGAAAATTTCCCGTGCAGTGTTTCCGTCCATTGATGTTCCTCCTCCTTGTCGTGGTTCGTCCAAATGTAACCCCAGTTTTTCCCAAAATTCCTGCTGGATTCGCTTCTTTTCAGATGTTTTTTTTTTATCATTTTTGGTTCTCGCCTGCCATTTCCCAGTTTTCAATTTATATGCTAGATGCAATATGCATTCAGCTAGTCGAATCCACGCATGGAGGGAGGAGATGCCATATTCCAAATGATCTCTATTTATGGGTTTATTGATACAGATCTTCAGTTTGTTAGTCTCTTGAAGTCAGACCACAAAGGTAGCACCGCATCGCAGAACTAGTATTTGTGAGGGCATTTACCATTTTACCATCCACCATAGTTAGCTTTTAATCATGGTATACACCCCAGTTTTCACCTTTCGTAGGTATTAATACCGAAATTTGATCTCTTATTTTACCAGCCTCCGATATGGATAATTCACTTGTTTCGTGTGCCATCTAAAATTTCAGAGGTCGACAATATCGGGGTGACGAGGGACGTGGGTTTTGCCAAATAATTTCAACTTTCTCACCGTCTTTGTATATTAGGCGTATAGGTATTAGGTGTACAAATAAGTTTTAGGACAGTTTACAAAAAATTCAAGATTTATTAAAAAAGAAGTAAAACACAGTTATTCATCGAAGTAATCTCCATCGCACTGAATGACCTTCAGCCATCTCTCAGGTAACTCGCGGATGCCTTTCGCAAAGAAACTTTCGTCTTGCGAGGTGAGAAATTTAGTGACCCATTTTTCCACTTTTTCAAATGTTTTGAATCGCACGTCAGACAAATCGTTCTGCATTTTCCGGAATAAATGATAATCGGATGGGGCTAAGTCTGTTGAATACGCTGGGTGTGGTACAGCTTCCCATCCAAGCGTTAGTAACGTATCCTTGACCGGTTTACCCACATGAGGCCGCGCGTTGTCATGGAGCAGTTTTACTGGACGTTTTCCCTTAGCAGAAAATGGACGTTTCTTCTCAATTTCTTGATTCACTTGCATCAATTGATGACAATAGCGATCGGCAGTAACTGTTTGACCAGGTTTGAGAAGTTCATAATACAGTACGCCTTTCATATCCCACCATATGACAGCATGACTTTGTGACAACGAACATTGCGCTTTGGCGTGGATGTTGTCGGCTCGCCGGGGTCAACCCAATGATATTTGCATTTCGGATTATCAAAATAAATCCACTTTTCATCGCCGGTTACAATTTTCCACAAGAAAGACTTTCTAAGTTGCTTGTTGTAAATACTCACACAAATGTTAAGACGGCTGTTTTTATTTTCTTGAGTCAGAAAGTGTGGTACCCACTTTGTTCCTTTTCGAATCTTACCCATTGCTTTTAAACGATAAGAAACAGTTTGTTGAGTTACTCCAAGCTGTTCCGAAAGTTGTTTCTGCGTCTGACAAGAGTTTTCATCCAGCAACGCTTGCAGTTCCTGATCGTCCACCTTTACAGGAGGCCCGGTGCGTTCACGGTCACTAACGTCGAAATCACCTTCTTTGAATCGCTTATACCAATACTCACATGTACTTTTAGATACAATGTTGTTTCCAAGAACAGAACATATCGATTCACACGCTTTCCTAACACTTTTTCCTTGATGGAATTCATAGCGAATGCAGTGTCTAATAAATAGCTTATCGGTCTGCATGTTTAATTTACAGAATTTATAGGATATGTTTATGACTCCTTTACGTTTCGATACTACATATCAAGCGCCATTTATGATAAGTGAGCGGGACCTGTGAATTAAATTAGAATAGCTGTTATGATACAAAATCGAAGTGTCCTAAAACTTATTTGAACACCTAATACAATCGATGTAATGAACATGTATTTGTCTGTGCAGTCTATGAACTTGGAACTTTTGTTTATATTGTGAATGGCTTCCAGAACCGTCACATCCCCATTTTGATACTAAGAAAAGGCGTTGCTTTTTATGGTCGTCAAGACTTCTTATTAATTCTCTTATTGATAATAATAACCTGTCAGCGGTATGGTCTAATAAATTTTGCAGGGGGACTTCGGCTGTTGTTTCCATGCATGAAATTCCTGAAGGATAACACATTTTCTTCGCATTCGTTATACTCTCATAATTTGGATATCATTTGCAATTTTCACCTAACGCAGTACTTCTTATTATGTTATGTTGATGTTTGGTAAGTTTTCCTTCTATGACAATTGATAGGGCTCTATCGGCAGAAAGCGTTTTATGTTCCTTCGATACCACTTTTTGAGCATTATCTTCGGAAATATCTTTCATTTGTTTAGATTTTTCCAAATCACCACATGCCTTGAACGTCATTTGTGCAGCGTAAGATAGTTCTGCAGGCGTAAATTTACTTCGCAAATCTTCGGTCTTTTGTCGCTTAGTTCTTTCCGAGCATTCTTCAAAATCTTTTGTTGGTCGACCACTCAATCCACTTCTTCTTTCGTTTAGGACATGGTATAGCAAATGAAATATATGCATCAAACCAGTCTTTGTTTTCGCTCATGCCTCTTTCGAAATTCCTATGACATTTTTCAAGCTTTCCTTTGTATTGGCTGATGAGCTTGCTCAACGTATATCACTTGATTGTATTGTCATATGAAGAGCATTTTCCACCTTGCTGTATAGAAACTGCATTCTATCAGATCCTTTTTTTTTTTACTACAGTCCTTCTGCTTAAACAAATCTCTTCACTCGTAGACGCTAAAAAAAATCACTATTATTATTTGTAAAGGGTGTGGTATAAATATGGCTGTCCCATGCGCATTTAAAAGACAAACATACACACGGACAGGCCTTTAGTAGTAAGTAGTAAATAAACAATTATAGACATTAAAAATTCCAATTGATACCTCCTATCAAAAATGACGGTATTTTGTTCTAGTGTATCGTTTGGTGCATCTTTCAATACTTAGTACTTATTGGACCGCCCTCGTATGTAATATAGAAAGATCTGATGATCCATAATGTGTGTTATCTTGCGCTGACAAACCCAAATAAATGTTGATAAATTTAATACAAAGTCTATCAAGTTTTTAGGATTACAGGTCACTGTTTCAAACGGTGGTAGCGATGCGAGATTTTTGCAACTGATGTTTCCAATTGATCTCAATGGCATATCATATTCAACTTTTTTGATGATTTCTTTTCTTTTTGTTACTTCACCTGTAATTTCATTAATTGATATGGACACATCAGCCAGAACCTGCTGGTCTATTAACAATAAATAAATAAATATCACGCTGACTCCATTATTTACCCAAGGAGGTCATTGGTCATCTTCATCTTCTTTCTCCATGGACGACACTCCACTATCAACAAGCTGGTCGTCAAACGATTTATTAAATGCGATTGATCTCTTAGTCAATATTTTGGCTGACGCTATTGCTTTCTTCAAAGTGCCGCGGCCCGGGGTGGCGTTTTTTGTTGTCACTGTGAAATTAATAAATGCTGGACAATTCACACAAAATTATCTAGCCCAGAGGTTCTTAGCCTCTTAGTCCTGACCTATTTACTTAGATTTATTTACTGAATAATAATCAAATAGTATTTGACAAAATTTCCGTTATGCCGTGGACCACCCGGGCATTTTTTTTAAAAACGTCCATGTAGATTTTTAGGTGTCCCACAAGTTCAGATATTAACATATTTTTTTTAAGTTTTATAGTTTTATTTACTGGTTTATAGGGCTATTTTGATACAAAAAATTGTAAAATAAGATGAAACTAGCCTTCGACACCCCTTTTAAATGGTTGTCCTACAGTGGTTGACCGACTTTTGACTTTAGATTATTTTTTACTTGGTTTGGATGAAGGCTAAAACTGGATTATATACGTTTAAATATGTGAATGCCTCCTATTTAAACGTAAAATGCGGGATTTTTAATACAAAAATAAAAACTTTTTATCAATTAAATTGTGTCCCATGATTTTGGACATAAGTGGAATTCTACTTTGTAACTGCAATATCACCGTATTATTTTGAAAAAAACTTCTGTGATCACAAAATTTATTATTCCTGGCAACATTACTCATCGATTCCACCATTTTGAAAATTGTTTGTCAAAGAGCGTCCTGTCATTATTCGTGTCTGAACTTGCAGAGCGTTACCGATTTTTTCCTCCAGTTTTGTAACTGCGATTTAGACTGGTAAGTTTGTGTTTTTGTAAAGTAAAACTAACGAAATGATTACTGTATATCGCTCATTCGGAACAATATTGACGAAACTGCATATTTTGTAATTTTACAGCAGAGTGATTTAAAGTTTTTTTTTAATTTTTGTTTTCCATTTATGACTCTTGTTTTAGACATTGCTGCGTTATTTTTAACTTAAAATAAGACTTAAGTGTCATTGTATTATTTTCAGTTTAAATCAATCAAAAAGTGCATCAAAGTCATGATATATTAAAAAAAAATTGGTTTAGTACCTACATTTGCGTCACTATTCCTCCAGAAAAAAGTTAATTGTTTGTAAAGCATCCCTACAATTTTGTACTATTTTGTCACAAAAAAAACAGTGAACATAAATGTACTTATTAAGAACAGCCAGACGTACAAAAAATCACATTTAAATTGTACATAGTTTTACTTACCTATTATCTTATTTATTAAAATCACTATTAATTATTTATTTAGATCAGTCAGACATAGAAATATCACATTAAATTGTACTTTGTTTCACTTACTTAAACTTCTTTCTTAAAACCAACGTTAATTATTTATTACAATCAGTCAGACATAAAGAAATCGAGTAAAATATACTTCACTCTAATCTACTCTTAACATAATGATAGTAAGAGTATTGTTGACACTAAAATATAGAAATACACAAAAATACGTTGTCTATTAAGTAGTTAAGTACCTATTAACTATTAAGCAGTCTTAAACTTTGACAATTAAACATAACTTACTTAGACAATACTTGACAATTATTAGTCTCAAGAATTATTACAATACTTCTTATTCTAAAATGGCACAGATAATCACAGCAACTTTTATTGTTATTTAAATAACAAGAAAATCTTTAAATAATTAAAATAACGGCCACATAAGTGCGCCTTTATTAAAAGATACTTTCATAGAAAGCGGAATAATATCGTGGGATGATATTTTTTTGTATAAACTCTTGTAAATCATTTTTTTTGTTTTGTGACAACTCTAACCTACATAGGTAAGCTGGTTTCAAGGTTAGGGTTTCTATTTCTGGTATCTCGTGAAGTCGTGTTTTTACTCTTGATCTTGCGTTTAAATCCACTTCTTTCCAGTCGTCCTCGTACTTCGTTTTAAAACTATAAGTAGCAGAGTCCTTTTTGAATTTTATAATTTTTATGTTATTTGTTTTAATTGTATTTCTCTGGACGTCTTTGGAAATATTTAATCCGATGTCGTCAGCTAATTTCTTAAGATTTCTTAAGTCGTCAAAGTGTAACTCTTGCACTACAAATGGATTACCGCTTTTCTTTGCAGTTCTTATAATTTGAACGTATTGATCGGGACGTATATGGGACCCGACTTTTTAGTCCTCTTAATTGCCTTTTCTATGATTGAATGTGCGGTGTCCCTTTCATTCTGTGTTTGACCGCGGATCAAGAACTTGTGGGTTATTGATTTAATTCTTAATGTTGTGAATGCGTAGTGGTACATGGAAAAAACGAATCTGAAAAAAAAAAACAAATTAAATTACAGACAATATTCAATGATAGTGAGTTAGTATTGTAAATGTAGTACTCCTTGTTAACTTATAATGTTGTTTTTTTAGTTACCAACTCTGCGTAACCTACTTCTAGTAGTCAAAGAAGGTTTGAATTTTAATGGAAGCCGAGAACATTTAAGAAAAGTTATAAAAGCCTTAGGATTTAAATATAAAAAATGACAATCTGAAAGAACTGCCTTGATAGATAGAAAAACCACACATTGCTGCCAAGCGTGAAGCATATTTAAAGATTATTAGCGAGTTCATATCATTCATGACAATCACATTTACCAGTAATATTTGTTATTCAGGCTGCTGCGGAACAGGCTTTTCAAAGCATATCTGTTGAAGACTGGCGAAAATTGTGTGAGCATGTCACAAAGATAGAACGAGGTTATTATGAAAGGAGTCATACTCTATACGACGATATTGACCGTCTTGTTATAAACCTTCAAGATGACAGCAGCAGTGATGACACCTCAGAATCCGACTCGGAAAATGACATGCCCAATGTTGCGCATAGCTCAAGCTGTGATATGGAATTCTCAGGCGTTGAATATTTGGAGGATGACCTATTAGATTAAAAAGTATAAAACATGTTCATTAAAATAAAAGTATGTATTTAAAAAAATTACATTATTTCATTATACACACAAAACAAACAAAAAGGCATGCCTTTGAAAAAACCCATGTTAGACAGGATGCTATTTCAAACGAGTAGATTCTAGCAAAGTTATCAAGTATCTAAACCATTTATCATAATATTTTCGGATTGCCATATACCCTGCACAGTGGCGCCTCCATTATTTTCTATATTTTTTTGCCAAGCTGTACGTCGTTATTTCCAGACAAGGGTCGAAGATTTGTAGGTATGACTTTCTTCATATTCTCGACCTCTTGAATCGGGATCAAAAAATATTTCACAGCCTTCATAGCAGCGCAAATGTTGGTGTAGGCGTCATTTGCATTTCTAATATCATGACCATATAAGACTTGACGATCCAAACTCCGCTTAACTGCACCGCCGATACCATCCGCTACACTACGCTACGCTACGCGCTTTTCCATGTCCACTCTCAGATACTGTGCAAATTGACTGGCATGTATCTTCCCAATAAACCATAATGCAATGTAGTGTGACTTGCTGCTTGGAAGCCCCAAAATGCATCGCTTGAATTTCCTCACTAAGTTTGCAGTTGAAGTTTTCCGAAAAATCACATAGGATCAGAACCTCATGTGGTATCAAGTAAGCATTCTTGATACTGGCTCTGTTGAGTTTTCATGTTAAAGCAATGTTTTTTAAACAATTTTATCTCTTTGTTGAAGGTCTGCATCAGTTCTTTTAATGTTTCCGTCTTAACTTTTTTTAATGTCTTCCTGGTCTGCATTTCTTTAGCTTCACCGCTTTTTTTTTTCTTTCTTTGTGTAAGTATGTTTTTCTGACTCCCAGCACCACCAATTGACGGTTTCTTCATTTTTTCTATCGTCGTTTGCGTCAAATTCTGTAGGTGAATTATAATATAATAATTAAATTCATTTATTCAGATAATAATAATCCATGGTGTTAGTTTGCTTATAACTAGATGTTAATACTTATAATTAACTACAGATTTTGTCCTTTTGACCAATTGACACAGTTTGGGCATTTACCGTGCATACAATCAAAAGAGGTTATATCGCAGGTAATGCGCAATAAAACGTCTTTTAATGTAGTACCACGCCCAAGGAGTTGTTTGGATACTAAAGCATTCAAGAGAAAAGCTCATGTTGCTGTGCTTTATGCACAGGCACGTGTTCCTACTTTGCAATGTAGGCGATAAGACAAAAAACGGTTTTTACTTGAAAAATGTAGCAAAAGATTGTTGGCCATCTTCTTCTTTATAAGTTTTGTTCAAGTTTCTCAAGGTATCAGTCAAGTAACGGATTTGTTGTTTTGCGTTATGTCTCGTTCGACACTCTTTTTTTCCTGCCGTAATTCTACTTATAGACATAAGTAGAATCCTCCATCCCTCACAAAGAACTTTGCCATTTCTTCTGATATTTTTTCGCTTTTTCTTTGACCAATTCTTTTGTATTTAAGTACTCGAACAACGCCAAGACAACCAGAAATTATTATTTTTGTCTTTACTTTATTCAAAGCCGTTTGTTTTATGTGTCTTTTTTCAGTGGTATTGCCTTTCTTATAGATTGCTTTTATCATGATTTCCAGCACTTCATTTCTGCACTTCAAGGATAAGATCTCATTGTCTCTTAGCTCAACATAAATATGTGTCAAAATAAAAATAGTAGAAATTTATTAATTCATTTTATAAAAACAATATAATTGATATGGTTACCTGCTTTCTAACAGTATAGAAATGTTGAATTTTTTGCCTTATAGCACACAAATCAAAGTTATCCAAATCCTTCCTGGGACGTCCTGTTTTGTGTTTTCCTGGTGTGGAAAACTTGCCATTGTTATTTGCACCTTGATTTACAATTCTTCTCACTGTACTGACAGATTTACCTGAAAGAAAAAACAATTTATTTGGAACCTTTTCTTGAAGTTGGTTAAAAGTATCAAAATTTCCGTGTTACACTATTTTGTTTTGTAAACATAACCTACAAATGATAGTTTAATTATTTATCAATTTTAATATACGAGACGGTTTAGAACCAGTAAAATAAACTAAAATAACCGTATCTGATCGGATCATGATTTCAACATAGTTGAATACCTGTCATTTCTGCGGTTCTCTGAAAATCTTTATCGAGATCAGACAACATTGTTCCTGCTTCTTTTTCCAACAAACACCGCTTGTAAACTTTATAAATCACTTCTCTGGCACTGCTCCGAAGAGTTTTATTCATTTTGAAACACTCCTAGTCACAATAAACTCGCGAAATTGATAGATTTAATAATAAATGCAAAATATTTACGACTATCTGACGTTACTTGTACCTCTGCTTGACACCACAGAACAAATATATCCTAACCTTGACACTGAACGGGGTTGTCAGTAATCATGTCTTTTCATGTAGTCATGTCTTCTTAGTCATGTAATTTTAGTTCTGATTCTAAACATTTTTGCCAAGCTGTACATCAAATTATAACAACCAATGAAGAAAATGTAGTATTACACAGACCCCTAAGTTGTTTTTGTGGAAACGAGCCTGGGATGTGCTCTTGCTACCTACCAAAAAGACACAATTTGTTACCTGTGGTTAAGGAACATACCTCGACAGGTACGTAATAATATTTTTTTTGTAATATTAAATTTTGCTCATGTTGTTGTTTTTAAATAATTTTTTTTTTTGTAGTATTTTATTTTGCACATTTGTGTTATTCCTTTATTTTAGATGATGACACTGAGATGATGACATTCCAAGATGTACAAAAATACACTGAAATTAGCGTTCCCATCGTTACCGTTGAGCATACACCTCAACATTATAAACCTCAAGTATTATAAAATCTATTTTTATTTCTGATGAAATTGCAGTTGAGCAGATATTGTTTTATTGCAATGATAATTCATATTTTTTTATATTATCATATTATGCTCCCTAGTTAGTTTAGTAAAATATCATACGTCTTTTATTTTAGATGATGATATCGAGATGATGATATTGCAAGATCTACAAGATGACACTGAACTTCCCATCATTACCATTGATGATGGGATCATTACCGATGAGCATACGCCTCCAGGTAACAATACTTTATTAAATCTAATTTATTGCTGAGGATTACAGTTTAACAGATATTGTTTTAGTAAATATTTATTTTATTTAGTCTTCCTAGTGCGGTGGTGATTAATTATTTTATATCATATCATATTATGCTCCCTCGTAACAATAGTAAAGTTCTCTTAGTGTGATACATCTTTTATTTTAGATGAAGATACCATGATGATGACAGTGCAAGATCTACAAAAAGATATGGAACTTCCGGTACCCATTATTACTGCTGATGATGGGATCAGTACCGTTGAGAATGCGCCTCCAGGTAACTATAATTTATTAAGGATTTTGTTATTATAGTGCATAAGCCCTCGCCTCGGGGTAATCTCTAAGAAATTAATAATTTTCCTAACTACCTAGGGAGAGGCGCGGGTTCAAGTCCCGCCGGAATCGTAAATTTTTGGGAAATTATTAATTTCTTATAATTTATTAAATCTAGAACTTTTATTGCTGTTTAGATTACGATGTTTATTGAACAGATATTGTTTCAGTTAATTAAAATTTATTTTATTTCAGACTACTTTGGTAAAGAAGTAGTAATATAACTTGATAAAGATGAAGAACCCATTACACCACGAAACGATACGCTATGCACTACTTCTTTGCTAACAGGTAACGATACTATATTAAATCCATTTTTATTGCGGTGGGTTACAGTTTATCATAAATTGTTTTAGTACATATTATTTTATTTAAACTGTGTGATTATTTATTTTATATCATAATTATCATGTTATGCTCCCTCGTAACGATAGTAAAGTTCTCTTGATATGATACATCGTTTATTTTAGATGAAGATACCGAGATGATGACAGTGCAAGATCTACAAAAAGTTATGGAAATTCCCGTACCCATTTTTACTGTTGATGATGCGATCAGTACCGTTAAGAATACGCCTCCAGGTAACTATAATTTTATAAATCTAGAAGTTTATTGCTGTTGAGATTACGATGTTTATTGAACAGATATTGTTTCAGTTACTTACCTTATATATATTTATTTTATTTCAGACCACTTTGGTGAAGAAGTAGTAACAGCACTTGATGAAGACGAAGAACCTACAATCAATACACCACAACACACAACTTCTGTGCTTAATGTGTCAGGAAGAATAAACACCGGAAAAAGTAAAACTACGAATACTGCTATAAAAAAACAAGTTAAAGTGGGAGAGCCTTCTTCGAGCTCGAGCTACAGAAAAGAATATTATCGTTCACAATCCCTGAAAACGGATATGGAATTTTTCTATTGTCATTTATGCAAACGACGAATATTTTTTATGAAAAATGCTTTTACTTTGTGTATGGTATGCAAAAATAAAGTTTGCGTACAATGCACTGGACCAACCGGTTTCGATTACATATGTCATAAATGTCTAGAATAAACATAATATATAGAATAATAGATTGTTAGAATGAATATGAAGAGCTTTATGTTTTCTATTATGTAACTGCTCCTTTACATTTTGTAACTGTCTCATGTTTCTAAGAAAAACATTTTTTTTTGTTTTTTTTTAAAGTGCGCTCCCTGATATTTTTGTTGTATTATTACAAGATCTATTCGATAAAAAAAAAATGCGGTCACTGAGACTGTTTTACCATGCGTAAAACAGAACATTTTCATTGCAAAGTTACCCAAAGGTTATAAAATGGATATGTTCTAGTTTAAATATAAATAATAATTGCTTTTCTTCATTGTTGGGTTTGATTTTATAATCAATCTCATGTTTGTAAAGCAATTAAACACATTAAATTAATTGAGTATTACTGTGGGATTATTTTATTTGATTTTTAAAAAAGTTACCAAATGGAAACCTGGACAACTTCCTGATCTCAAAAAAGTTAGAAAACCTTTTAAAATGCTATTTGTTTGTTATTTTGCCGCTATCGTATACATCTCTAATGAATAGCGAATCATTTTAAATAAGTAAGATAATATTAAAATGATATTTATTTATTTCACTCCATTTTGTAACCGGGACAAATTTCTACGAAAATGCCCACCCAGTTGGTTTATTGATTTGGAGGTAATATCCAGTAAATAAATCTAAGTAAATAGGTTCTTTTAGATTTCAACAAATAAAATACGTATAAAATTACAAAAACCACTTTATTTTTTATGATATCAATCTAACTGTCCATCATCCTATGCGCATATAAAGAAAGTTTCTGCTGCTGAGCTAACAAATGTGTATCATAACGTGGTGCACGGACATTCAATGCTTTCTCTGGATTGTACAAGCAAATAAGCTCCCATCGTTTATCCGGATTCGAAAATCGCTGGTGACATGCAATTAGGAAGGACAAAAGCAACTAAAATAGCATGTTCTGCACTAGCCCCTCTGTCCATAACACCAGGAGTAAAGCAGTTAGTCGATCATGGTATATTCTATTCAATAGGACGGATGCTTCAAATCACGGAAACAAAAATGTTTCCACTAGTTATAAGATATTTTACCCCAGAAGATGGTTTGAAGCACTATCTCTTGGACTTTTACGAAGATGCTAAAGACACCTCTGGTGACATATTATGAGGAAAGCTTTGTAACAAAAACGTTTATATATTTTTCCAGCCATGCAAAAAGGACCAGTGAGCTTAAACAAATGTTTGACTTTGTAGACATCGAATATACGCCTTTGCTGAGGCACGTGCCGACACGATGGCTGTCATTGTATCCTGCCATCGACAGACTCTACAAAAATCTTCCCGCGGTACAAGCATATTTCCTTTCAGTCTCTGATGACGTTTCCAATAATATTTTGAAATACTATGAGACAAATATAACTGGCACCGAGGTTTTAGAAGCGGAATTATATTTGGCATTTTTCCACAACACATTGATGATTTTTGAAGATGCTATTCGTCAACTTGAACAGCACGTTCCGGGCATACAGTTATCAACAGTATGCCCGGTATTATTTATTTCACTCCATTTTGTAACCGGGACAAATTTCTACGAAAATGCCCACCCAGTTGGTTTATTGATTTGGAGGTAATATCCAGTAAATAAATCTAAGTAAATAGGTTCTTTTAGATTTCAACAAATAAAATACGTATAAAATTACAAAAACCACTTTATTTTTTATGATATCAATCTAACTGTCCATCATCCTATGCGCATATAAAGAAAGTTTCTGCTGCTGAGCTAACAAATGTGTATCATAACGTGGTGCACGGACATTCAATGCTTTCTCTGGATTGTACAAGCAAATAAGCTCCCATCGTTTATCCGGATTCGAAAATCGCTGGTGACATGCAATTAGGAAGGACAAAAGCAACTAAAATAGCATGTTCTGCACTAGCCCCTCTGTCCATAACACCAGGAGTAAAGCAGTTAGTCGATCATGGTATATTCTATTCAATAGGACGGATGCTTCAAATCACGGAAACAAAAATGTTTCCACTAGTTATAAGATATTTTACCCCAGAAGATGGTTTGAAGCACTATCTCTTGGACTTTTACGAAGATGCTAAAGACACCTCTGGTGACATATTATGAGGAAAGCTTTGTAACAAAAACGTTTATATATTTTTCCAGCCATGCAAAAAGGACCAGTGAGCTTAAACAAATGTTTGACTTTGTAGACATCGAATATACGCCTTTGCTGAGGCACGTGCCGACACGATGGCTGTCATTGTATCCTGCCATCGACAGACTCTACAAAAATCTTCCCGCGGTACAAGCATATTTCCTTTCAGTCTCTGATGACGTTTCCAATAATATTTTGAAATACTATGAGACAAATATAACTGGCACCGAGGTTTTAGAAGCGGAATTATATTTGGCATTTTTCCACAACACATTGATGATTTTTGAAGATGCTATTCGTCAACTTGAACAGCACGTTCCGGGCATACAGTTATCAACAGTATGCCCGGTATTATTTATTTCACTCCATTTTGTAACCGGGACAAATTTCTACGAAAATGCCCACCCAGTTGGTTTATTGATTTGGAGGTAATATCCAGTAAATAAATCTAAGTAAATAGGTTCTTTTAGATTTCAACAAATAAAATACGTATAAAATTACAAAAACCACTTTATTTTTTATGATATCAATCTAACTGTCCATCATCCTATGCGCATATAAAGAAAGTTTCTGCTGCTGAGCTAACAAATGTGTATCATAACGTGGTGCACGGACATTCAATGCTTTCTCTGGATTGTACAAGCAAATAAGCTCCCATCGTTTATCCGGATTCGAAAATCGCTGGTGACATGCAATTAGGAAGGACAAAAGCAACTAAAATAGCATGTTCTGCACTAGCCCCTCTGTCCATAACACCAGGAGTAAAGCAGTTAGTCGATCATGGTATATTCTATTCAATAGGACGGATGCTTCAAATCACGGAAACAAAAATGTTTCCACTAGTTATAAGATATTTTACCCCAGAAGATGGTTTGAAGCACTATCTCTTGGACTTTTACGAAGATGCTAAAGACACCTCTGGTGACATATTCGTCAATTTAAAAAATAAATTAATCGAAAATGATTTAAAAATTTAAAACATTTCCAGTTACTCAGCTGACAATGCTAACGTAAATTTTGGTCGTTTTAGTTCAGTGTACACTCGTCTCAAGAATGAGAATGATCATATCCTCCAAGCTAGATGTTTGGCTCATTTAGTTCACAACACCGCAAAACACGCTATTGGGAAGATGACATTTAACGTTGAAAGCTTTGTAACAAAAACGTTTATATATTTTTCCAGCCATGCAAAAAGGACCAGTGAGCTTAAACAAATGTTTGACTTTGTAGACATCGAATATACGCCTTTGCTGAGGCACGTGCCGACACGATGGCTGTCATTGTATCCTGCCATCGACAGACTCTACAAAAATCTTCCCGCGGTACAAGCATATTTCCTTTCAGTCTCTGATGACGTTTCCAATAATATTTTGAAATACTATGAGACAAATATAACTGGCACCGAGGTTTTAGAAGCGGAATTATATTTGGCATTTTTCCACAACACATTGATGATTTTTGAAGATGCTATTCGTCAACTTGAACAGCACGTTCCGGGCATACAGTTATCAACAGTATGCCCGGAACGCAAACAATTCTCGCATAGTTTGTGATCGCTAACAAACCTTTAATTTTTCTTGTAAGGGCATGTTAATAAATTTAAAACATGTGTAAATCGGATGCTTTCCTTTGCAAACGACACATTCGAATTTTCTGACTTGCGGTCTAAGGAGTGCGCTTGCTGCGGCTTGTTTGACGAAGCGTTACATTGTGATGAGTTAACTGAACTAGTTCGCTTTTGTTGCGTATTATTATTATCGTTAGTGTGGGATAAGGCTCCAATAGATCGGCCCTGTTTTTGAGAAATTTAATTAAATCGTTCACTTTTAAAGCACCTTTCGAATGTGAATCGGACAGTAACGAACCTTTGTGTTCTTCCCACTGTCTTTCGGTCATCTTGTCGAGTTTGGAAGCAACGATATAAATTATCAAAGTGTCCCATGACTCTGTAGGCTCACCAAGTGATTTTAAAGCGCGTAAATTATTAATAATAACATCTATCAGTGTCCTAATTAGTGAAGGTGACTCTTTCGGCAGTGCCTATATTGAAAAAAATGCCTTTACGTGGCTGTGTACTAAAAGTCGTGTGTTATTGTACCTGTTTAACAAAAGCTCCCATGCAACGGAATAATTTGCTGATGATATTTCTATAGCATTTATCACCTGTTGTGCACTTCCCTTTAGCGAAGATTTTAAGTAATGCATTTTCTGAATATCACTTATTTCAGCGGAATTATGTACCTATTATAAATATGTGTCCCTATACTCGAGCCAGTGTTCATATGCACCGTCGAAGGTAGGCAAAGAAATTGTAGGCAACCTCACTGACAAGGATTTGTTTGAATGATGACATGTGGAACAGTTATGTACCTCTCCACCTTTGGTAAGACGAGATTCAGCTTTGGCAATAATATTATAGTAGCTGTCTTCGAACAGTTGACGCTGATCAAGCTGTTCGTCGATTTGAGAGTCGGGCACAATTTCTTCTATTTTTGATTGAATATTGTTAAATTCGGAGAAAAGCGTCCCAGCCCCATTTATACGTAACTTTAAATCTATTAGCGACTCAGAAGTAAAGGAGGTTAGACTATTTAAATGATTAGCGAATTTAGTCAACCTGCCTTTGACAATACCGCGTTTCCTAATGAAATCGCGCATGATTTGCTCAGTTTTATCATCAATTTGTTTATAAGGTGATTTTTACTAGTTTTACTAGTTTCCTCCACATTTAAAGACGTTAACGCATTCTAGTGGCTTGTGAAAATAGGAGTACTCAGATGCAAGTCCTGTCTGCGTGTGATAGCAGCTGGAACCAATAGATCCAGCTGTTGTATCGATTTGCTCCGTGAATAGTACTTGTCTAAATCCACCTGACGATAATCCACCAAATCACTCCGTGGCGTCTTGAAAAGCTTGGCTTGGCTCGGCCGTGTTTCGTGCGTGGTCCAATGGTCGCGTACGAAGATTTTGCCGTGATTTACCAAAAACCCTCGATACATCCGGCGTAGATGGATCAAATTATGTTGAGGACAATGAATGATTATGTGGAGGAACTCGAATTATGTGGAGAAAAATAAGAAGTCAAGTTCATTCGGTAAAGATTGCGAGTAACCTAATTAGAAATTACAAAGATCATGGATAGTGGGGTGTGGGAACAAATAACCAATCCGCGTGCACCGCACGACATTTTACGCGCTCCTATTGGTCGTTGATGACGCGGCTGCAGTGTAGTAAAAACTATACGATGCACTGTGGCACGCTGTGTGATAGGTACTTGCTGCTGCAGTTAGATGGCGCTCCAACAAATGTACTTAATTTACTTTTTACAATTATTATTTTTTACTTGATGTTTTAATTTAATTAGTTGACCTAAGTGGTCTGATTTTAAATGGCTTATGTAAAGGGGGAATACGGGAAACCAAGTAAAAACCCTCAATACAAATTTAACAAATTTAATTTCCAAAAATTAAACTTTACAACAAACAAAACAATTTAACTCTTTTATCTAACTAATCTAGTAACTACCTAACAACAATGAACCGGGGAGTAACGTTAATATAATATATATATGTGCCTGCAGTCCCTATATCAGCCGGAGATCGAAACAACTCAAACACAAAGAAGCCGATCTAGGTTGGTTCTTGGTAGTGTATCGAGGAGTGTCGACTGCCAACTGCCTGCTGGTTCGAAGGCTCGGGCGCCTTTTATTTGAATGATGGGCCTCGGCGGCGCGTGTGGCGGGGTTGGGGGGCGTCGCTGGTGCACTCGACCGGTTTTGTAGTGCGGGCGCGCGGGGATCGGTGTCGACCGGAGCGGAATTGTGTTGCATTGTTACACTTATAATTTTGTGACTGACATTTTTTTCAATTTGGAAAACAAATATAATATCTATACATTTTGCTAATGTTTCAGTTATTCTAGTAGGTTCCATAAATGTTGGCCTAAGATTATAAGAATTAAATAATCTTGTTATCTGCTACTGTAATATATTAATAAATAAATTTGTTAATCTGCTACTGAGGGAGTAAACTTCTAAAAGATCAATAAGGTTCCCTGTCCAATGAATCATATATGATTCATGAGAGCGCTTTTGTACCCGGTCTGTTAAGCTCATGAATCATATATGCACAAATTTTGATGCTTGTTCCGATATTTTTTATATCTGAACGTGACGGGCTAATTTAGTTTTTTGTATGGGACGTGACAGGACACATCATCAAAATTAAATAAACGAAAAAAAATATGGCAATTTTTTTTTTTTTTTTAGTGCATTAGGTCATCTATCCTGGCAATAAAAGGCATTTTTTTTACAAAAATCACAGAGTTTTATTTACGTAATTATAATCATTTACACATTAGAAATCACTATATTTGATGTCAAAACGACAGCATATGTCAAAAATGAAATGAATCAAAAATGTATATTTTGTGCCCACATTTCATCCGAGCCACTCACTTAAAGTCTAGTACGCCTAGTCCCAGCCAGGGGTTTACTCCAGGTGAATAAAGTCTACCGGGCCGCCTATACATACAGTCACTGAGAAGGTATTGAAATATTTAACTTTGCAGTAGTGACGGACCCCGTACATTTAAAGTTTCGCCGTTGACTACAAAACCATATAATATTTTTGTTCGAATACACTTTATGCTTATAATACTGGTATCCAGCGTTTAAAAGCACTTCACCACGCTTTCTTTGAATTTGTGTACCCATTTTACGTTTTATTTAAGTTATTTTGTGACAACAAGAATTTGACAAATCAGAATGACAATTTACTTATTTTTATTTTTTTAATTTAGTATTTATCAAGGAGTACGAATATTTTATCTATCGGGCACTTCACTACTTATCTACGATTCAGTCAAGTGCGATCCTTTTCAGAGTAGTATTACCACGAGTAAAAGAAATAACTCGTAGTCACGCTGGTGTAACAGATCGGTGTGACCACGAGTCCAACGTGAAAAAAAGGTAGTTACGAGTATTACTTGATCTGTCATCCGTGGTGGTACGTGGTCTTCGTGGAGATAGTTCTACAGGTTTAATATTTTCAAAAAGATTTTGTTTGGATTTACGAGTAAAAAAAGATATTTTATGTATTAGGAAAATTACTTATTTAATTAATAAGTGAAGAAGAAAACGTGCGAAACGGTGAGAGATTTTGTGACCAGTTTGCACAGTATGTATATTATTATAATACATATATGCAAATTTTGTGACCAGTTTGCCTCACCGTTTCGGAGATACAAGGTTGTAAAGTTTTTGTGCGGTTGGTATTTCTATTTAAAAATCTACATATCTTCTAAACCGCTCTTCATAAAAATCTAATTTAAGGACAAAAATAATCTTCGACAAAAAAATCTAATGCTGTGTGAATTGTCATAGCATAGCATATAGCATACAAATCTACGTTGTAGGCGTTATAAAATATCAAAAAATAAGGCTAAGTTGTCGCTGAAAAATTTGAATTATCTAGTGTCCAAGAAGTGCACAAAAATTTTAAAGTCCGTATCTTCGTCACCACTTCTCTGAGAAAATATTTTGAGGTGCCTCCCGGGTCCTGATGGTGTTCTATTCGGATCGGCTTACTTAGTTGGCGCCGCGCGCCTGTCCTTCGGTGACCTCGTCTGCCGTCCTTATCATAAGTGCAATAACTAGGTCAAAGCTACTTTCGAGAAAAACGCGTCTAAAGATTTTTTTTTTGTTTTTCATGTATCTCAATTTCTATACAAGGTATCGACTTGATACTTTCACAAGGCTATAGATAAAAATGTATAGAATATTATGTAGTAACTTGAACTGGTAAAAGTGTTAACTAAGTTACTTAAAATCACAGAATTTTACTTATGTTTAGGACTTTAATATAAATGGACAGAATGATTACTAGTCATAACCGAAATAAGTAGTATAGTTATTTCCCTTATCATTAGCAATTTAACATATTTCACTTTTGAGTAGCAGGTAATTCCTATTTTTTCTAGTATGTTCAACCGATTAGTGCAATAAGCGTCTGACATATTTCGGTTTTCATTAGTAAAACAATCTTAGATGTCAGTTGTCATACTCCAATTAAATTAAATATCCAACTCGTGTATAAATAAAACGATTTGGTACGTAATGGATCTTTATTTGTATGTCATACCTACATAATCAGTCTAAAAAACTTCTTTCTACTAAGTTAACTCTAGAAATCTCACTACCACTCTAAACAACTAATATTTTTTTATAACAATGAGCCGGACTATCTTAAGTATAGGCAAACATTAATGTAATAAGGCACAACGTGATCAGCTTTAATCAGTCAGGCAAGCTTAACTCTAGACAGTCATATTTATGTATTCATAAAATTATCTCAATTTTAACACTAATAATACAACTTAAGAACTAAGAATCTAATTAAAAAGAAAACAAATCTCACTTATACCTGTTTTTAAAACAATCAGGGAAACTATCTTAGGTATTTTACCTTATTTATGGCAAAAAACACATAAACGCCCGGTTTTTATTCTGGGCCGCACAGTTATCAACCCATAAGACTATATGTTTTGCGTCACGTTTATGTACCAAAAAGGATCTGTATGCAGAAATGATGCCTTCTTGGCTTCGTCCAGACACAGTTTCGTTCCAGAGGGCCGCAAATGGCACATGCGTATCGGTGGTTTTTCCTAGTGGAACGAAACTCTCGTAGAATGCAATTATACGTGGACAAAATATAGCACATTTAAATTGATCCATTCGGGGAAGCATGATCACTTTTTGTAAACCTACCGAAAAGTAGATATTCTCGGTGTCGGTCGAAGCTTGCTCCTTATCGTTTTGGTATTCTACTCTAGATTCCGTGTATCGTGATACATGTTCATTTTTTTTAAACAAAGTTCGCAGTTTTCCTGTGTGCATTCTGTATGTGCGTCTAACAAAGCAGCTCACACTCTTGATGCCCAAGATGAGTGACGGAAATATGCATTTCCTTTACGACTTTGCTATATGTCTCGAAAGATAATTTCATGTTGGGATATTTTTCCATGAAGGATTGGTGCATCATCGTTATATTTATGTCGCTGGGCAGATATAGCTTATTTGGTGCATGTTCGCGACGATAATGCGAGATCGTGGGATTATAGCTTTGAATATGTTCTTTGAGTATGTCTTTGTCGATAACGTTTTTACGTTCATAGCTACCCCGTTTATCTTTCTGGTCATCGACTTTTTTATTAAGCGCTAGGTATATGTGTCTACTATTTATGGGATCGTACCCCAGTGTTGCCAAAAAAAAGGTTTTACAGAAATGATATCGATAGGATACGTCTCTTTGTTTAACATTACCTGTCTTGTTCGTTCTTAACTTCACGTCATGCGCTTCCACTAAGCCTTTAATGAATAATCCTCGGGACTCCCAATTTAAATTCACGTACTGATCGTGGATATCTTGTCGGTCTTCTGATGTGAACTTTATAGTACAATTAATGCGACATTTGTATGTACATGGTGGTTTTAGCGCTAGTTTCTGATCATCATTTTCTTTTTTTTGCTGCAACCGGACAGATAATGGCGTATCAAACATTCTCCTTTTCCTTGGCAAGCCTGATTTCGTGAAACCCATGTCATTCATAGCTTCTTCTTCGTGTACAGCATTATGGGAGCATTCAGATAAGCTTCTCTCGATTATTCCACCAGTAGCATCGTCAGCCTCTATATGTTGATTGATTATATACAAATCATTTGTTTTGTCTCTTAATTGTATTTCCCCAATTACTTCAAAAGCTTGTATAACTTCTGGACATCTATGATATGTGGTTTGCTGGTGAATTTCAGCAGTAACGATTGCTTTTGTTGTGATTGGTTCATTGCAGGTAGATAAGTCACTGTCAGAATCAATCGCATTTTTCGTACCAGCTGGGATATAATCCTTATCTTTCACGCTATCATCCGAATCATCAAATAAGTGTACACCTTCAGCATTGTCACATTCATCATCGTCAGATGATAAAAGGGTCCCATAACACTTTAAAGAAGGACGAGTATTCGACGACTTCTCTTGAGCTTTGTGACTTAACTTATTTCACTTTTGATTAGTAGAAAGGGCTGACAAAAATTAATTGTGCTAAGTAAAACTGCAACAACTCATAGTTATTTCACTTATGTCTAGTAAATGAGGCCTATTCATTTTGAATGTTCTTACTAAATATAAATTAACCATACTTATTGCAGTTATCGTTAGTAATATAATGAATTATTTTAGCTTACCTTCCCACAACTCAAGTTATTTCACTCTTGATAAGTAAACCAAGACCAAATCCCTAATATATTGCGGTTATGCTTAAAAATAAAACGGGAATGGTAATAGATACGTAAAAACTGTCAAAGAAGAAAACGTAGATCTCATTTTGCTGATCACGAATATGTATATAACTCTGTTTGGCCCAAAACTCGAGTTATTGCACTTATGATAAGGACGGCAGTCGTGGCCACGTGGTTGTTATTTTTTTGCTGATTTACCCACAACGGTGTGCGAAAAAAAAAAAATTTCAAATTTTTGAAAAAATCACTTTTACACTATTTTTCCCTTAGAACAACACTGTTTTCACTAGCGTGTGCGCCTTCACTTTACGGCACGGCACTAAAACTGCAAATTTGGTATTTTTCGCGTGCGGAACGGCTTACTTTCTTGGCGCTTTCGACGGCGGCGGCGGTCCAAGCGCGACTCTCCATTCTTACTGGTTTTTTTTATTACCTGTCTGGGAGCTATGTCCCGGCCCACGACCTATCCTACATGATGACCTTGTGACTTGATCAGAGATCTTTTTATTCTAAGTTTATTTTTTATTCAGCACACCTTACAATAGTGACACAAATTCCAGGAAGCGAATGGGGACGGTTTCTTTATTACATATTTCTTATACTTATTTCCTAGTTTTATTCTATTGTACATTTGAAATATATCTATTTTGTTTTTATCTGTATATTTAAACAATATTCTGGTAAAAACAAAATATATTGAAATTTATAAAAAAAATGGTTTGATCGGTATAAAAATATTCAAAAAAAAACTAGCTATATTACAATTTGAATTGTTTTAAACCCATATATGCCCAGAGAGATTTAGGTCTCCGATTTTCGTAATTTTTGCATATGTTGTTCTTAAAGGAATATAATTAGACCCATATTATTTTATTTCGTGTTTCAGTTACTGAAAGTACCTTTTTTTTGAAGGGTCACCCAGTTATCGACCCCGCGGGCAAATAACGGTTTGACAACAATGGAAAATGTATGGGTAAATTAAACGCAGTATGTTATTTTTGCATAACAAAATTTTGTATTTCTGCTAATGTAGGTACCAGTAGAAGAGTCATCATGATCATCAACCTATAATAGTTCACTGCTGGACATAGGCCTCCCTAAATGAGCACCATAGCGCCCTGTCTTCAGCTTGCCAAATTCAGCATCTGCCTGCAGACTTTCGCAAGTCGTTATCCGACCTGGCCGGCGGGCGTCCTACACTGCGTTTGATGAGACGCGGTCTCCACTCAAGAACACGTTTATCCCAGTGGTTGTCGGTTTTTTGCGATATATGGCCCACTGCCACTTCACTTGCTAATTCTTTGAGCTATGTCAGTAACTTTGGTTCTTATACGAGTATACATATAATAAGATATCAGGAACATAACCAAACAAAACAAATCAACAATATAGCTTAGCCTCCAGTCTGTTGTGTCAATATTGGAAAATCTGTTGTATTGGGCGACTGAGGGGCGGTGATGTGAAAAAGTTATCACAGTATTCAGAGGATGAACTGTCTGGGTACACGATCTTTATAGCTTTCGTAAATTTTGACACTACATGTTCATTAAGACCAGTTTCCCGCGCTTCAGATCTTCCTTCATACAGATCTGCTTGTAAGCAGTATCCGAGGCTGCCACCCCGAATGTTTTACGATGTATTTTACCAACTTCTGGTCGAAAAATAGTGCAAAAAAGTCAATGTTCTCACTTGCTTCTGACAATGCTGACGTGCAAAACCAATACACTGTAACTTAAGTTACAGTGTTTTGTCATAATATGGTCCAATTGCATTTTCTGAGCCATTTATGTATAGCTATATCATTCAAACTTTATTTAGAACAGATTTGAGGCCAGCAGAATGCTATAAAAATACACTGTAACTTGTTTAATACAAAGCTCAAAATGGCAAAACATGTTAACTTTAAGTTACATTGTTTTGCCGTCACATATAAATTATACAGTGTTTTGCCGCGTCAGCGTAGGAGTTGCGTGTGAAAGCGACGTATAAATTATTCGTAAGAGTGAGTTAGATAGATATATTCCAGTGAGTTGTCGCAGGGTTTGTGCGTGTGGCGACCGGCGCCACGGCACGCGCCAAGCCGTTTTTCAGTTGCATTTTAAATTTTGTTTGTTTTAGTTAATTCGCGCGCTTTTAATGTAAAAAATGAGTTTTCGTAGTAAATTACTGATAAATGCTGCTAATAATAATGTAATTATACAAAGTGATATAGTGGTGGTGTCATCAAAGCTGAATGAATCAATGTTTGGAGTGAAATCTGATGAAAATCAAAATACTGAACGACCCAGTGCTAACATTTCATACCCTACAGAATATCTCAATACACAATACAGTGAATTAAGCACCATAAAACCTCTCCAGCAATTAAACGATTCCTCTGCCTTGGAAGAGCAAGAACCTGGTATTGAAAAAAAATATCAAGAGTTATTGCCGGTTTGCAGTGAAGATGGAATTCCAGATTTTGAAATGGTTTGCGCACAAGACCTTTATCAGTCAAAAAATATTGAAACTCACTATCTGCCAACTGAGAATAGGGGGACCGTTCAGCAGCAGAATATTTCAAATCCTGCTATCAATTTCAACCAGGATCTCCATCTAGCTGATGGATGTGCTTCAGGACCAGGTAAGTCTCATAATATGGTAAACTGCAGTAACTAGTAATAAGTAGGTGCCAATCACTTTACTTTTGGGTGATTTTCGATGTTTTCTACTTTGTTTTTATTTAAAAACGTTTATTTTTAATAAAATACTACAGAGATTGCATTCAAAGCCGTAAATCCCATCTAAACATCTTATTGAACTTGATGACCTTTGTGGCTGAAACTGGTGCTTTTTAACGAGTCATTTGTACCACCAGGTAAGAACAAGACAGCAGTATGCATTCTTTGGCACGAAGGAGAATGTGGAAGGAAAGCATATAATATTGCTAGTGCTTATATATATGTGCTGCGGAAGTATTGCAGAGATATGAAACACGTACACTTTTTTTTAGATAACTGTAATGCTCAAAACAAAAACAAGGTTCTATTTTCTGCTTTAGTCAGAGTTGTTAATGATAACATGACATGTATTGAGAAGGTTACGCTTGAATATTTTGAGCCAGGTCACACTTTTATGGCTGCGGACACAGTACATGGTGCAATTGCCAAAAAGTTTAAATCATCGGGTAATGTTTACGACCTTGATGACTTTGTAGAAAAAATTAAACAGTCTCGTAAAAACATTGAAATTGATGTAATAAACCACACTGATATGATTTTGATTTGCGACGATTCAAAAGTATCCTATCCGAAGGGCTACAATATTAACAATCTAAAAGTGATAGAGTTTCAGCGTAACAAACTTACATTGTTTGCTAAAAATGATTACCGGAAAGATTACCAGGAGATTCATTTCTTAAAAAAAAAATCGAGACGCTCCTACAAAAAAGGATTGACAGAGGGCATAATGATCTCTTAGATGACATCCCTCGAGAAAGTGAGCCGAAAGGTATCAACGCTAGAAAAAAAACAGACTTGATGACTTTGTGCCAGTCCTTGCCAGCAACAAGGAAGCCATTTTTTGAAAATCTTCGAGTAGATGATGACGCTCCAGATCGTTGCCAAGTTATTGACGCTATATATGATTAATATTAATAATAAAACTTATTTAGCAGTCAATCGCTGAGCAATCGATTTGAGTTTACTTTGTTTTGTTGTATTCATTTCTTTTTCTTAAACTTTTTAGTTTAATGTCCTTTTATTGTTATAATTACTTTAAAAAGACAATAAATTTTACTTTAGAATATTGACTTTTTTTTCCAGTACAAACCCCATTAATCATATAGTACAAATCTAGCGTCGCCTTCAGTTTCTGTAACGCCAATACACTGTACTCGTATATTAAAGATAGAGTGTATTGCCATAATATAGTGATATTTATTTTTATAAGATAGTTCCGGCAAAACAAGTTTTTGGCAATAAGTTAGCTTATCTACATTTTTATCACTTAAAAAATTGATGGCTAGATTAAGTACAACCCCACAGAATTAAAAAAAAAGTTTTTGTGTGCTATGTATTTAATAACACCCTTTAAAGTCAAAAAAACCGATAAAAACTTTATTTATTAATTGCTCAAAACTTAATTTTCAAAGATACAGTGTATTGCCTGTATATATATATAGCTATTGGCTATCTGTACGGCAGAATGTATGTACTGCTCGTGGTATAGGAACTATCTGTCTATAATACGTCGGTACGATTTGATTTTAGCTGCCATGCATGACAAAGATTTTAATATTTTAAGGCTGATTACATACCAACTGGGGCCCAATTCCACTAATTTTAAAACAAAGACGACTATGGCTCCATACAATTGTCATAGCTATTGTGTCTTACGTATAAATGGTATCCTACTAAATTGTCATAGCTGTCTCAGTCGCTTACTATTGTATCGCTATTGAGTAGTATGGTAGGTGTTGCCGTATACATCATAAAATAAATCGAGGGTTTACTGCAAAAACCAGTTAAATGCACTAACATGAGTTTTAAGATATTTGATTTCTAAATTTTGTGCCCTTGTTACTTGATAATCCGTCAATTGCTGTGGTATCGTATTATTTATATGTAACAATACATCTAATAAGATTAACTTTTCTATAGTTACAGGAGAAAATATCAGCTAGAATTCTTTTTATTAGGAAAATTATGAGAAAGGTCGCGCAGTTATCATTTTTTACCTGTTAACATGTAAAAAGCTGTTTTAATCATTTGTATTAGTGCTAGAGATTATTTATTACAACAAACATATCAAAAATGACAAATTATTGCATTTTATGTCACATTGAGATGCTGTATGTGTAAAATAATTGACTTATCCATCAACGAAAAAAATCTAGCAGGTTTTACCGGTCACTGTTTAAAATTTTAAGGAACTTGGTACTTTATAATGAAAACGAGTATATGCTAAATTATGTTTAATTGTTACTAAAAATCACATTTTAATCAGGGGGGATATTCGGAAAACGGAAATCGAAGTTTCTGAGCCATTGTCTTGCAAAACCTACTCATAAGTCAGCATTTGCATGAAAACGAATCAGAAACTTCGTGCTTCATTTTTACGACTACGGTCCCAGCTTTGACGGTTATTCGTCATCCTCATTTGTAGAATCATCTTAATTGCTGGCTCAGGTAACCTATCTTTTACTTATACACCTGTTTTTAAGTTCCCGAACCAGCCGTGAAGCTCTTCTGGCATTATGCCTTTGGAACATAGATTCACGAGGTTTTTTTTCTTTCACACTTAGTTTTAGCTGCTCTTGATAAAGGTGTTGTATTATAGTTTGTCCGGAAACTGATGGTTGACAGGAATGATAGGTGTAAGCGGTTCTTTCTTCCTTCTCATTGATTGACGAACGGCACCGGCAGCATTGCTTTGGGAAGTAGATGGATTTTCTCGGATATCTATAATGTTGAAATTCTTGCTCATGTCATATTTGAATAAAGGAGGAGGGAAAAATATTTTTCCCTCCTCTCCTTTGCAGGCGAATAGCCTGAACTTTTTGCCCCTTGTCATCCTTTGTTCTGTTCTTTATAATCGTATTAGCAAGATGCTTCAAGTCAAAAAACTCATCATAGGGTAAATAAATAAATATAAAAAGAATCATCAAAATCGGTTCACCCAGTCGAAAGTTCTGAGGTAAAAACATATTAAAAAAATACAGTCGAAATGAGAACCTCCTCCTTTTTTGGAGTCTGTTAAAATATGAGAAATCCACTAATTAAGTCCAGCTTTTAAATATAAAAAGAATCATCAAAATCGGTTCACCCAGTCGAATGTTCTGAGGTAAAAACATATTGAAAAAATACAGTCGAAATGAGAACCTCCTCCTTTTATGAAGTCGGTTAAGGGATGGCCGCCGAAATTAACCGATGTAAGAATAAAAGCTTATTATTTGTGTAGATCACAGTTATCAGTTGAGAATGGGTGCATTATGAGAGGGCACAAGGTTGTTATACCTACTTCTTTGTATAAAACTGTGTTATCGGAACTACATCGATCGCATTTAGGTATCGTTAAAACTAAGGCCGAGGCTCGCTCAAGATTCTGGTTTCCCGGTATCGATCAAGCGATAGAAGCGATGATCAGTTCATGTGATGTATGTATCCAGATGCGCCCCTCGCCGCCGCGCGCCCCTCCCGCTCCGTGGCAATACCCGACTACTGCTTTCTACTGAATACATCTTGATTTTTTAGGACCGATTAAGAGTTGTATGTACTTAGTAGTGGTTGACGCGCACACTAAGTGGGTAGAGGTATATAATATGAATTCTACTACGTCGTCAGCTGCGGTAATTGGAAAACTATGTGATTTTTTTTCAAGATTTGGCATTCCTAATACAATTGTAAGTGATAACGGTACATCTTTCTGTTCACGCGAGTTTGAAATGTTTTGTTCAACTAATGGGATTAGTCATGTAACGTCGCCGGTGTACCACCCGCCTAGTAGAGATGTGGTATTAGGGTCACTTATTCATATTCATGTTATTGAATATATCGCTTTGATGGTATTATGTTATCATACCTATTATAAAATATTCGTTTAATATTAGTGAGCCTTTTCATTATGTTCTCATATTCGATACTCATATTCATAATAAATATTACGATCTTGTTTGCATATATTACAAATTGCTATTTTATTAACTTCTGAATCCACAGTAAATGGTGTCCAAATTTCGCTTGTCCTTGACCGCCTCATGGTTTCAGTAGGTACCTATCTACCTAAGTACTTTAACTAAGTAATCGTAGGTATAGGTAGGTAGGTACAACCAAAACAATCCAAATCACCAAATCACCTACGTTTCACTATTAGCAATGCACATTGCACGATTTATTTTTGGTAGTGTAGTACGTAAATTTAAGGATAAAAAGGACGCTCTTCACTCTAGAAAGAACGTACGTGTACTAAAAAAGTCTAACTAAAACAATAACAATAGTCAAAACAAACACTAATACCAAGTCTGCACTTGCTCTGCACGGAGTGGCAACGTAGCAGCGGTCGTAAGGCGGAGCTAGCTACGGGCTACGAGCTTATGTAGTACTCGTAATAGTTAGTACTGGCTAATATAATATAATCTAATATGAAATAACAGGATAACGGAGCGGCAACACCGCCGCAGCGCGCATATCGCGTATTCGGTAATATTCGGTATTAGGTATATTAGTCGCCACTTTGCGGCTCGCGTGTAGCAGATATTTGACTAATATTAAATAACATAATACTGTAGATTTATATACCTATTATGAATATACTGTCCTCGTATTATGTTTCCTGTACCTATTACGATTATATTAGTCACATCTCTACCGCCTAGTAACGGCCAGGCCGAAAGTGTTGTTAAGATTGTAAAAAGGGAAATCAAGTCCTGTCTTTTGTCATGCGCTAAAATGGTGAAAAGTAGCACTGATTTAAAATTATTAAGATATCTTATGGACTATAGGAACTCAGTGCACACTACTACAGGTTTGTCTCCTGCTGAAATGGTATACGGTCACAAGTTAAGGTCACGATTAGACATTATGAATCCTAAATCATCATCATCATCATCACCTTCGTCACCTGTCTCTAACCGTGTACAAGATCAACAGTGTTTGCAAACTAATCAGAAAGCGGAACATAAAATTCAAGATTTAAAGATGAATGAAGTGGTATTATACAAAAAATTTGTAAACAAATCAAAGTATACATGGTGTAAAGGAATAATCACCAAGAAGATAGGCAAAGTTGTGTATTTAGTAAAGAATTTAGAAAACTCCGAGACTGTTAAAAGACATATAAATCAGGTAGTTAAATATAAAGGGACTACCATCGATCTAGAAGATACAATGAATGTAAATATAGCTGAGTGTGTCTCATGTGTGTGTGCTGTGTATAGGCCACTGTCATCCTCGTTTTCGGCGAGTTCATCACCGTCACCTCCAGCATCGCCTCTGCCCCCGCCCTCACCAGCGTCGCCGTGTCTGACATCGCCACCTTGTCCGCCACTGCCGACGCCGATTCAACAATCTGATCTCCCATCCACGTCTACTAATTCACCGGTTGAGACAGAAAAACAAGGAAGAGGAAGGAGAAAGGAATTGTACGAAGCGAATGATTCGCCAAGTGAGACTGGTCATTATGAGGTGAGCGCAGATAAGTCTGTAGGTGAGGAAGAGTTTTACGAAGCTGAAGAAGCTGGCCAGAACTCGGAAGAACCTGAACCAATGGAAGAAACAGGTTCAGCTCCTCAAGCAAGATCGATGCGTAATCATCCCACTATACACTTACTAACTATTTAAGTACTAAAGTTTTTTTAGTACTTAAATAGTTAGTAAGTATTTATTGTACTAGGGGGAGGAATGTTACGTATATATATACGTATATGTATAATTACGTTACGTGTTACGTAGTAGGCGCCTACGCATGTGTGCGTCCCTGCACAAGCCAGCGCCATCTCGGTACAATAAACAGTGTGTAACTAACCAGCGGTCGTTTCACTCACGTCTATGAGCTCCCCTATCCGAATATTGTACAGTTTCTTTCTCATGGGTTTGTTTACTCTTCTTTTGGTTCTTTTGGCCTTCGTCATCAGTTCTCACAATAATTTCTTGGCAATCAAAACTATCAGCAAAAATAACTGGCATGGCTTCAATAGAAAAATCAGTGGGTTCCGGAATCATTACATCAGGATTGTTTGATCCAACAGGCTCCTCAATTACATTATAGTCATTTGTCTCTTTGCTTTGACCACATATTCTTATATCAGAAGTTTTGTTTTCACCTTCGTCTTTAACTTTGTCAAATTTAGGTTTTGTTTTTTTGCCGATACCCTTCCCTTTTAAAGACATAAGTTTTGGAGTAGATTCATTTGTTTGCTTTGTTGTTCTTTGCTTTTTTAGTTCTACAGGTTCCTGATCTTCATTCTTTTCTACTTCCTCAGCACTTACACTTCTTCGTGCTACTACGTCTAGCTTTCTCTTCTTCCTAGGTTCTCTAATATTCATGGTTCCAAAGCGCATTTCATTTAACAATTTCAAAACACTTTCACTCATAGCTGTAGTATTTTCCTCTTCGTTCACTTCTTGCTGAGGAAGCCTTGCTAGAACTTGGTTAGCATCGCATGGGACAATTCCACATTTTCTAAACCCGGCTTTAATATTTTTTTCAGCATTCACACTTAGCTCATCCATTAGCAATTTTAACAGCCGAGGAAAGCACCCTTTTGGAACACATGATTGTGTTCTCCCATCGTCGCTTTTTTTCCATTTGTCCAATAAGTGACGCCAAATCATCTTCATTGGTCTAAAAATGCCACGTCTAAGGGCTGGGTAAGGTGTGTCGAATTCGCGGGCAGAAAAATAAAGTGGATATCCTTTTCTCGTCATAGTTTTATTACATCCATAGACAAATGTGACGACAAATTGTCTCCTATCAAAATTTTCTTACCCTCTTTCTTCTCCAGAAAAGGTATAACTATTGTCTTAACCCAATCCTCAAAAGTATCACCTTGTATTATGCGGCCCCCTCATCGTCCATGAATCATATAAATGAGCTGCCTTGTAGACAACATAAGGCGGCAGAAAATCACCATCTGCTGTGGCTGACATCATCAAAGATATTTTTGAATGATTGACTATACGTTCTGGGTACTTGCATCCATGTTTTACTATCACCTTCTTACGACCAGGATCGTCAGTCAAGTTTGTCTCGTCATCGTTAATTATGTTTTGGGTTGGGACGTTCTCCAAAGACTTTCCCAATTCGCAAAAATAATATTTTATTGTGTCTGAAGACACTGCCGCCCTAGACCTCTTAATGTTCTGACATATTCTTAGAGATATTTTATCGGCATGTCTGTTCAAAAACCCATTAACATAGTCTATACCGGGAAAGTTATTTTTGAATATTTTGTGCTTAATATCCATTGAGTCCAGATACATTTTAACTATATATCTAAGGTCTGTTGTATCTAATGGGTAGCCCCAATCGCCGCAGATATTTAAATTTTCTACTTAATATAACTCAATATAACTGTGTGTCAAACCTAGTTCTCGATCGTGTACGAAACGAGCTTTCCTCGCGAGAGAATTAGATACGTTTTGCATCACACAAAATATAAAGGAGATTTGCATACTCCATAATGATGACACCGCTAGTATCATAATAGAACTAGCTCAATATATAAATAAATATAGCACAGGGTCCGGAACCCGATTGTGTAAAATAAGGTGTCACGAAAATGAATAATAAAGATGATCAACGAGTAATATTAAATAACTTCCATTTATTGCCAACTAGTGGCCATGCAGGCATTCGGAGAATGACCAACAGCTTAAAGCGTTACTACTATTGGACAGGTATGGATAGCGACATTATAAAATTTGTCAAAAATTGTGCACAAAAATAGGTGAAAACCATTTTATTATAACAAATAGTCAGCAAATACCGAATTCCTAATAAGGATCTCCATCTTCCGAACATTAAGATAATATTATGCTTACATCATATTTCCTTACGCTTCAAGCAAAGCGAACATTGTAAGATCAGATTACAATGATAATTTATTTGTAAACATAGAATTGTACTTGCAAATATTATTGCTATGTTTAGATTTGAATTGTATAAACTTAACATAATTTATTAAAAAAAAAAAAAAAAACGGGAAAGGTGTAGTATAGGTACATACCTAATGTACCACGTCACTTGACCTACTTTAGGGACAAGGAAAAATAGAAATATATTTTATTAAATGTCAAACATATCGGATTACTTACCGAGAGATAAGAAATAGAATATCATTTTATGTTACAAAAATAAGGAATTAATAAATTCAAATTAAAGGTAAATCTATAGTATAAAAAGACATGTTTTAACTCAATAAAATTCAGTATTCAACCTACTACAGTCGTATTAATTACTCCTCCTGCTACCAACATTACAAGTCGCACTCTGTTTTGATACGCTAGGAGTCGCTACCGTGTCCACCGTACCCAGTTTAATATTGCTGGATTTTTCTAGAACTGCTGAATTTAATGTTATTGTGTATTGCCTAACAGTAATAATATTCTAAAATAAAATAACAAATCGTATTAAACATTTGTATTTATTACTTTTATTCATAAAAAAAGCTATAAAAATATAATAAAATTCAACTTACTTTAACAACACATTTTAACTTTTATCTTATTAAATAAAGATTAAGTTTATTTATTTTTCTCATAATGTACTTATTCCAAATCACAAAAAGAGATCAATCATTATTTCGTAAAAAAAAACTAAAAAACTTCTCTAGAAATCAACAATCTAAAAATAACTTCTTTTGAACCTATAAGTCGGTACTATTTTGTCACTTTGCAAGTCAAATATTATCATTGCAGTTCACACATAATGCTTTGGTGTGTTCTCCACAAATGGGATATTGCATTTAATGCAGAAAATTTTAGTGTCTTTTTTAATTTCAAAGACCAAAACGCACTGATAGTCCACTAACTGGAGGGCTTGATGCAGGAGGTGGCTGGACTTCGGGTATTATGTTTCGGATGCGGGATTTTATGTGCTGTGGGATGTTTGTAATCAGTACTCTTTCATGAAAGTATGGTTTAATCATCGAAATAGTCAGCGTCTTGATAAAATCTTTTCGAGTCAAGTTATCGGAAGGTGATTTGGATTGTGAATGACATAGGCGTTCAATGCACCTATGTTCAAAAAACCAAAAAATATGCAAAGTGGCCATTGTTGGGTTCGTCTAGATACTGAATATCGTTGCCGTGGAGGTCAAGAGAGGTAGTCCACAAAATCATAAATCGAAGAAAACAGCGCGCAAAGATTTATGGTTGCCAAAAAGTTGCATTTTTGTTAGTAACTTTTTTGTTATATATGGTAATGGATTGAAACTTTGAACTTAGCTAGTTTGTAGTCTCATCTAAATAAAGTAGTAGAAATAATTAAAAAAGTAAGCATTTCAAAAGTTATGCGGGATAACTCTCTTGACCACTAAAAATTCAATGTAGGTTTGGTACAATTCAGAGTGAAGTTGTATGTTTTGAGTTTTTTAGTATAATACAACTGTCCCACTTGCAAACTTGGCGTCACCAATACTTTTTCGAGATCCATAGTGAAGCAACTAAAGGTTGGATCACATGTAGCTCGAGCCTTGTCGTCTTTTTTATGGTCCCTCGATTCTTCTTTTCGCATCAAGTGTAGCTTGTATTCCTCTTCATCTCTTCCTTTCTCTTCATCTGACTTGTTCTTGTACTGAGTACAGTAGTCATACTGATCCTTTTTAGGAACATGGAAGCCATAGTTGAAGTCAGAGATGAAGATTGATTTATATAAGCTGAACTTTTCTGGTAAAATGTTTTTTTCTTTACAATATTCTACATAGTCCAGGTAGATACGAGTCTCGCTCAAACCAGATGGTAAGTATTTTCTCTTACTGCTGCTCCGACAGTAATGAGAATCAAATACTGACAAACTTTTGATGTGGTCTCTAATTATATTCCTTACTTCCTCGGATTTTTGGTTTGGCGATTCTTTATGACCTCTTGAGATCTATTTCAGTGACACCGGAAGGAGTCAACTTTTTCAAAGCAGTTTCGACTTTCTTCGCCGAGATGTCATATGTTGCCAAAAAGAATTGCTTGCACACACTCTCTGGCCATTGCACATTATCGTGTATTGTAAGGTATGCTGTCGTTTTTCGCTGATGCCATGGTATCTTCTTTTTACAGGAACGCGGTTAACAATGTTACCAATGAAGGCCCACCTTGCTCTGTCAGAATCCTTTAACTAACGCTCGTTCGTAAAATGTATTCTCCCCGGCGGCGGCCTTTTTAACATGTAGGTATTCATGCTAAAACTATTGAACGGATCAGGCTGAAGTTTTGCATACAGGCCATTCTAATTCTGAAATCAAACAGGCTATTTTTTATCCCATAAATCAGTTCCCATGGGATAGAAAACGTTTCCATCGAAACAACGCTTGCGAAGCCGCGAGCAGAAACTAGTGTGCAATACAAGGTTGGGTTAATGGCCGCGCGAAAAAGATGTCTCCACCTTTCATGCAAAATCCAGCATGGGCTTTTCTGAAATTTCCACGCGGGCGAAGCCGCGGGGTACACCTAACAATGAATAAATGTAATGGCCAATGAACAAAATTGCACACCTTCAATGTTTATGTCAAGTATGATGTTCTGGAGCTCTGTATCTTGCTTGTTCAGGAACATCTGGATCTTGTAAATTCATGGTGAGTTCCGCACATATAGCCTGCGGCATATTCTCCACACGGCCTACAAAAGAAAGAAAACTTACGTAAAACGGGGTGGATAGACATGGTTTTGAAGTTTGTTTCAATTTCTCCATTGATTTTTGAATGATTGGGTAACATAATCAGTCTCGCTGACGCGCGTACCGCACGCGCACGTATACGTCGTCGTCATACCGATGATGGCCCGATCTCCCAAATCTGACGCGGCCCGTAATAGTGGCGAAAGTACTATTGATTTCAAGTGTAATAAGTGCAATGTTGTTGTTAACGAGATGTTGGCTTTCGTGAACAATAAAGTTGACACCCTACCGGAAACGAGCATACTGCAGATATGTCTTAGTGCCTACACGAGTGAGGAGATTGAGATTTCGAGATCGATCGCATACAAGTTACTGGCACCTACAAAGAAGTTTATGCGGAGAAAAGAAGGTTCAGAATCAAAGTCAATTCAAGAAATTATTAAGCTAATCAAGGAGTTTGAGCCTGATTGCTTACCTGTGTTTGTGGCTAAAAACCTAAATAAATTGCCTGCTGTTTCGTTTGATCACATCGACGTGACGACGTTTTTGAAAGAAATGACCTTATTAAAACATGACGTAGCTGGATTGAAAGCTAAGGGAATCAGCCAAGAATCTTTAGACATGACTTCACTAAAGTTAGAAATTGACGACCTAAAGAGGATGATTTCCGAGTTACGAGAATACCGAACTGTTGACTGCACTTTGAAGAAAAATCTGCTTCTTGGGTCTTATCCTGAGGATAAGAACAACAGAAACATTGCTGTAAATCATTCACCTAGCACAAGTGCGGGTATTTTCGTAGCTGAGAGCGATTTGCATGAAACTACCGGCGCGATCATCACAAAAGACGGAAGTGGGAGCGGAGAGGGCGGGGGGCCGCGCTCGAGCTCGAGCGCACGCGCGCTTGCACCGACGCCCGCTGCGAGACTACAGTTGACACCGGAACGGCGGCGACGGCGGCCGGCTGCGCTTGCGCCGGCCGCACCGCTGCCGCAGCCTACGAGGAATGTCGCCGTAAGCAAAATGTTATCGCAGGAACCGCCCCGCGCTGCTCTATACGATAGGCCTTATACACCGTCGTATAGAGATATTGCGGGCACTGCGGAATCACGAAATAAAGACGCGGATGGTTTTACTTTGGTAACCAAGAGAAAACCGGTTTACAGGTATGGGAATATTACAGAACTCTACGAAGTTACAAGCGGTTGAATCTTATGCCTATGTTTATCTATCGCGCACAAAAAAAGAAATAAAAGAAAGTGATATTCGAGACTACATAAAAGATATGAAGGAAGAGTGTTTTGAAGTCGAAATGCTTAGCCAGATAAAAGAAACGAATTTTAACTCCTTTAAAATTACTGTTTTAGCGCAAAATTTAAATACATTTCTACAGAGAGATTTTTGGCCTGCAAATTTGGTTTTTCGCAAATATCGCCAACCGCGTTTTTCCGAAAGGAAGGTGAACGATGCGCACATTAACTAGTATGGTTGTACGAACCAAGGATAATATGACTTTTATTTCTTTTAACTGTAAGTCGGTTAAGAGATCTGTCAAGCATGTGCAGGAGCTATGTAAAGATGCAGACGTGATCGCCCTCCAAGAAACATGGCTGTTGCCACACGACCTGGGTTTCATGAACGAAATCGACAGGGAGTTTGGTTGCAGTATGAAGTCTTCTGTGGATACCTCTGCCGGCCCGCTGCGGGGGCGGCCCTACGGTGGGACGGCTCTCATGTTGCGGTCGGGCTTATGCACTAGAGCCGACGTAGTGCAGTGTGATAGTGACCGAATCGTGGCTGTGCGCTTAGTAATGGGTGATCGTAGCCTCCTAGTGTTAAGTGTATACATGCCCACTGATTGTGAAGATAATCTGCCAGAGTATACTCAGTGTCTCAGGTTGATAAGTGCCGTAATTGAAAGCTCCGACACTGAATGTGTTGTGATCCTAGGCGATTTCAACGCGCACCCGGGTTCTCTTTTTGGAAAAGAGCTGGTGGATTACTGTAGTGAGCAATCATTGTGTTGGTTGGACTTAGAGAGACTCGATCCAAGTACGTACACATTCGTGAGCGACGCGCACGGTACGTGTCGCTGGCTTGACCATTGCGTCACGACGGCCGCTGCGGCAGGTCTCGTTACTGATCTGCATGTCATGTACGACTCATACTGGTCGGATCACTTTCCTCTAGTAATTAATCTTAATATTAATCGGATAAGACCGAAAGAAACATACTGTGATATATATACAAATAATTTTAAATATAAATGGGGAAATAGAGAACGGGAACAGATAGATAAATACCATGAAATTTGTAATAGTAAATTAAGTAAAGTTAATGATAAATATATAGATATAGATTGCTTAAATTCTAAATTATTATGTAAAAATAGTGATCATTACAGGTGCATAGATGGGTTTTACTGTGATATTGTGAATGTCTTGCAATTGTCTGCTGAAGAGAGCTTTGACGTTAAAGTAAATAGAAAAAGACAGAAGGTGACTGGCTGGAACTTTCACGTCAGGCAACTGCATTTTAAGGCTAGGAAACAGTTTTTGACGTGGGTACAATGTGGTAGGCCATGCTCGGGATACACCTATGATAACATGAATGTTTCGCGCAGAGAGTTTAAGGCCGCGCTTAAGTACGTACAAAATAATGAAGACAAAGTTAAAATGGAGGTGCTGGCCCGACATCATAGTGCTAAGAACTTTACAGATTTTTGGAAAGAAACGAAAAAATTAAGCCGGAAAAATAATTTGCCTGTTAGTGTTGAAGGAGAAAAAGATAAAAAAGCCATAGCCGACCTATTTCAGAATCATTTTAATGTTGTGAAAACTCCTAAACTGAAGACCACCATAGATTCTCAGGTCAGACAGGGCCCGGAGGCTCATCACGTTGTCACTATTACACCGAAGCAGATAGAAGTTGTTTTAAGAAAGATGAAACGTGGTAAGTCTCCGGGTCATGACGGCCTGAGCATAGAGCATCTATTGAATGCGGGCCAGCACATCTGTGTGGTGCTGGCGCGGCTTTTTAATCTCTGTGTGAGGCATTGCTACCTACCCGAGGATTTAATCCGAACGCTGGTTGTCCCTATCATCAAGGACAAAACTGGGGATATATCGAGCCTGGCCAATTACAGGCCAATTTCTCTGGCTACGATTATTGCCAAGGTGCTTGAACGAGTTATGCAGTCGTATCTCAGCCATAGTCATATTGACGACGGACAATTCGGTTTCCGTGCAGAAGTATCTACAGATATGGCAATCTTTTCATTAAAACAGGTTGTCGGTTATTACAAGCAGCGACTAACCACTGTGTACGCGTGTTTTCTGGACCTCAGCCGCGCCTTCGACACGCTAAACCATGACCTTTTGTGGAAGAAGCTGCGTGACAGTAGCGTGGAAGTTCCACCTGAAGTTGTTGATCTCCTTGCATTTTGGTATCGCAAGCAGACCAACAGCGTCAGGTGGGGCTCTGAGCTATCTGAAGGATACCAGCTTCCTTGTGGGATAAGACAGGGGGGGCTGACCTCTCCGGACCTGTTCAACACCTATGTGAATGATTTAATCGTGGAACTGAGCAGCACCCCGGTGGGGCTCAGGCTGGATGACAGATACGTCAACAACCTGAGCTATGCTGATGATATGGTGCTGCTTAGTCCTTCGATTAAAGGATTGAGAAAATTAGTAGAAATCTGTGAGAAGTACGCTAAAGAACACGACCTAATATACAACGTAAAGAAGACTGAAATGGTGATATTCAGGTCCGGAAAGGGACCAGTAAACGTGCCGGAAGTATATCTGAACCGGCAACCTATAAAAGTTGTTGACAAATTCAGGTACCTTGGCCATATCGTAACATCAAATCTAAAAGATGATGATGATATAGAACGACAAAGTAGGTCTCTATGCATGGTAGGGAATATGATTGCGCGTAAGTTTTATAGGTCCTCGCCTGACGTGAAAGTGACTCTGTTTAGGTCTTTCTGCCAGACATTCTACACGTGTCAGCTCTGGACTGAGTACACCAAAAAGACGCATGATAGGATACGCGTTGCCTATAACATCATCTTTAGGCAACTGATGGGTTTGAAGCGCTTCTGTAGCGCTTCTGAGATGTTAACGCAGGCCCGCGTAGACTCTTTTAACGCTATACAGCGGAAGAGGATTGCGTCTTTCATGTCTAGAGTTGACTCGTGTGATAATTCGATTATCAAGAGTCTGGCAGAGAGACTTATTCAAACAGCAACATTTAGACGATGGGTGGATATCGCCACCTAAACCTAAATAAAGCTATAATACTTAGCTAATTTAGCCTATGTATGTACAATATTTGATAAGTATTTTTTAACTGAATTTATGGATAATTTATATCTGAAATAAAGATCTATTATTATTATTATGTCTCTCATTTACCATGATCTCGGGCCATAAAGTGACCCGGTCCTTTGGAAGGCTTGCGTGGGGCCGAAGCCAACAGCACAGAGGCCCTTTGAGAAGTTAATCTAAAGGCGATGGCTACACATAGCGGGTATCATCCTCGGGTGCACAATATGATACACCCAAAGATGGTATCCACCAGGTGTAGAGACTATTGCAAAAAAAATGAAAGAAATAAAACCAGGCTATTGTGATGGATGGATGGACTGGGTAATCGGGTTATAGGGGAGATTGCGGACGTCTGCCATAAACAAGTCAATCATAATGTTATGAAGAGTGGCAGACGGTGGCTTGCCGAATGCTGGATGGGTTCCTTAAAAAGCCGGAGTAAATTACCGGAGAGAAACAACATCGGCGCAAACGACTGAGGGTGTCGAGAGGTGCGGCCCCGATTTCACCATCACGAAGACTGCTCGTGAGCGGGTTTCCTCGCTATTACGCCATTAGACACTTCCACCCCCGAGTCTACATCCTAAGATGCATCTCTCGCGACTCCACTCAGACCGGCCAATGAAGGCAAGCAAGAGGTGGGGATCTGGGTCTCTTGGGATGCCACTCCGCAAGCGGAGACGAGAACCAGGAACTTCCCCGGGAGCACTCGGTACCCGTGGTGTCGCTACTCACCAACAGCTCGCCACAAGCTGCCCTGCGGGCTTATTATTATTATTATTATTATTATAATAGTAATTTTTATTATGTCTCGGAGTTCAGTTGATACTATCCTATCATGAAATATATAGATGTTGCTTTGATTTCATCGTAAAATGCAAAAAATATGTTAGATTTCTATTTACCCGCAATTGGGGTCAATAGAAACGACATATGGGGCGAACAGAAAAAATCGCCAGGGCTGTCACATTCCAAAAATAAGTTGTACAAGAATTATGGATAAAGATAGAGGGTAGGTAGTGTTAAGCAAAAAAAAACATCTTTAAAAAATTAAAGTTAGGTACTGTTTATTAATAGTTGTTTTAAACATATTTTAATTATAAATTTGTACTTTTTTAAACTTTGCTATAGGAACTAGTATGACATCTCAAAAAATCGTTACCACTAATAATAGACAGCACTAAGCACTAATGCTAGACATTGCTTTATATCACATGAATGTAGGTTTTCTTACTAAGGAAATACTCTGTTTTTAAACAGAATCTTTGGTCTATTTACCTATATATATCGCCTATTTTAATTAATCAGACTTTTGTTATGATGAGGACTACAGCTAAAATATTTGATATTGGGCAAGCCTGTAAAGTTGAAGTTATTAATAGGTATTTCTATCTAGTTATCCATCACCTGTAATGTAAAATCAAATTTGTATTTAATTCTATCACCTGCAATTATCATTTTCGGTGTGTCAACGACGAATGTAAAAAGGCGACTTATAAAGACAGCGTCTTTGGTTTGGGGCATTACTGGTAACAATATTACCTTTTGTAGATCCATCGAAAAATATATCACATGCGTAGAATTTTTCTTAGCAGCATCAGTCTTGTAGTTATTCAATGCTTGATCACATTTGGTTTTGTGTACGTTATATTTCTGTTTTATGTCATCCAGTATTTGAGATTCATCGCTGTATTTTTTTTTCTTTTCAGAATATAAAAAGCATTCATCGCACTTATCTCCTCTGGGCATATTTAAAGATATTTTCATTTCTTTGATCTCTTTTCTGTATGTTTCATCCGAACATCGTTCTTGTGGGTACTTTTTTAGAAAATCAATGTGCATTTCGCGGATTGATAATTCTCTGGGTAGATATTTCGTAAATGGCGAGTTATGTCTTCGTTAATGGCTAACAGCAGAATTGTAACTGAGTATGTGTTTCATCATCATCATCATCATCAGCCTATATCAGTCCACTGCTGGACATAGGCCTCCCCCAATGAGCGCCATAGCGCCCTGTCTTCAGCTTGCCGCATCCAGCATCTACCTGCAGTCTTTCGCAAATCGTCATCCCACCTGGTCGGAGGGCGTCCTACACTACGTTTGCCGAGTCGCGGTCTCCACTCAAGAACACGTTTGCCCCAGCGGCCGTCGGTTCTTCGCGAAATATGGCCGGCCCACTGCCACTTCAGCTTGCTAATTCTTTGAGCTATGTCGATAACCTTGGTTCTCTGTCGGATGTATTCGTTTCGAATCCTATCCTTCAGAGAAACTCCGAGCATAGCTCTTTCCATAGCTCGCTGAGCGACTTTGAACTGGTGGACCAGCCCTATCGTGAGTGTCCACGTCTCAGCTCCGTAGGTCATAACGGGTAGGACGCACTGGTTGAAAACTTTCGTTTTCAAGCATTGCGGTATGGATGACGAGAAGACTCGACGTAGTTTCCCAAATGCTGCCCAGCCTAGCTGGATCCTTCTTTTGGCCTCCTTCTCGAAACTGTTTTTACCCAATTGCAGAATCTGCCCAAATGAGGAAAAAGGAATGCCTCCTTCGACTGCCTGCAATCTGGAATACTTGCCCAGTGCTCTTCGTGTCGTTTGGCTGTGCGTTGACGGATCCATGAGCGGACTTGACTAAAGGGGAGGGGAATTATTGGTTCAGGCCCTGCCGGTTGCCATTCTGAACCTCTCCTCGCCAGTGCATCAGCTTCGTCGTTACCTCTGGATCCGCTGTGGCCTTTTATCCATTGTAGGGTAACTCTATTGGACTTACTTATTTGCTCTAGCAGGTGGTGGCATTGCAAAGTCAGTCCTGAGTTGTGTTCTCTCTTGTTCAAGGCCTGTAGTACTGCCGCGCTGTCCGAGAGGATCCTGATGCTTTGGTCAGTTACAATACAATACAAAAATTCTTTATTGTACACCATAATCAAATTAATCATTACAAAAATACATTATATGCGACAGGTACAATGGGCGGCCTTATCGCTTAGAAGCGATCTCTTCCAGGGAACCTTTGAATGGAAAGAATTAAATGAATTTAAGAAAAGGCAGGGGGTGTACCACGGGTTATCTAAATAAGAATACTAAAAATCAAATAATAAATACCAGTTACCTTCCTTCGTAGCACTGCAGTCGCAGCTTGGATAATACCTACACATTCCGCCTGGAAGATGGAGTTGTGGGCACCCAGTGCTGTTGTTTTGTGAATATTAAGATCTTCCGAGAACGTTACCGTACCTGTTTTCATTTTAGAGCCGTCAGTGTATATTCGTACTTCATGTATGTTTGAGCTATTACTTGGCTCTTCGTGCATTTGTAAAGTGAAGCTTTTTGGAAGTATGTGTGTTTTAGGCACCCTATCATATATCGATAGTAGCATAGGGTTACTTTTTGCATAATCGTCTATAATAGTGGTGTGTTGTGCTTTTGTGTTGTGGTTCAATAAACGTAAAACCCAGAGTTTGTATGCAGCTGCGGCTGCCTCTTGTTGCACATGTAAGTGCAATGGTAATAGGCCAATCAGGGCTTCGAGTGCTGCCGTGGGGGCAGTTCTCATACACCCTGTAGTCGCAACGCAGGCCAGTCTCTGGAACTTTTGTAGTTTATTTATGGTAGTGCTTTGATTTGTTCTTGGTCACCAGACTAGGGCACCATATGTCAGAGAGGGTCTAATTACAGTGTTGTATAACCACAGGGTGATCTTTGGGCTGAGACCCCATGTTCAATAGTGTAGTCAATATTTTTATGGTTTCTCCTCGAAATATGTTCTTCCTTTACATAACAACAATAGTATAAATCACTGTCACAACTTTATCGTGAATGACGTGAGTGTACAAATTTTCTGATTGCATCATTTTATTTAAAATATTGAATATCTCCAAGGTGTACTCCAGGAACTGGAGATATAATTTATTTACTAGGTTTTCAAGCATACCCAACATATTTTCAGCTGCTTTAATGCGGTCATTGGAAATACTCTTTGCGGGCAAACTATCTTCTAGCGCTATAGCGCGCTTCTCAAGGAATGACAAGAAATCTGCTATGGAAGGCATTTTATCTATATTCCTATCTAATTGATAAGCCCTGTTCGTTAATGGATCTAATTTTCTGGTTAGAATAGAAATTAGCAACATGTCCCATGTATGGATGGGTTGCTCGAGGTTTTCCAATGCGTGCAATTGTTGCTGCACTTGTGACACAAGAGACCTTATAGAGGCCGCAGTGCCTTTTTGCATTGTTGGATAATCTAAGAGCAAGCTAATATGATTTCCTATTAACCGTGCTTTGTTGTCAATACGTCTCTCCAATAACTGTAATGCTTCCCTGTACGACTGATTTACTAATGGCAGATTAACAATGACTGCTAAAGCATCGTCTGTAACATATTTTCTTAAATAAAATAATTTTTGAACATCAGACAAAGTGTTATTGTGGTTAATTATTGCCATAAATAACTCGTTAAAAGGTTTGAATTTCGTAAAATCCTTACCATCAAAAGGTTCTATGTCTATATTAGGCAACATGCAAGTGGAAACATTGTGGCACTCCGAGACAGTCTTTTTCCCTATCTGTCTTAAAGACGCATTGATTTTAGCAAGGATGGTATAATACTTCTCTTCAATCACGCCGACTTCTTCATTATCATTTTCGTCTATGCTGAGAACGTCTAAATGCGCTGCCTCAAATCCTTTGAGGGCGTCAACAAGTTTTTCCTTTCGCGCTTGTAAAATGTCCACCGTTGCAGATGCAAAGCTAATGGGATCATTGACAAATGATTCAATGCGCGTAATGGTTGCCTTACACTGACCTCGCAAGAGTTTATGTTTACGTAAAACTTCTTTGCACTCAGACATTATAATTACGTAAAAAACACTCCTGCACCACGCAATGTAAACAAATAGACGTCACTCGCATTAACAATTCACGGTTTGATGAGAGGCTTGACAGGCTCGACGTTTGACAGGTGGCGTACGTGTCGCATGACGTATGCGCCAACCACCGACAATGACGCGATGAAGCCAACTTCATGAACTTGAACTATTGTCGTCTCACTCACTCAGTTGACCTTTTCTTTCTCCTTTAGGGTTATTAAAATTACACGATGCCGAAAATATCGTTTATCGTTTATATTTTTATTTTTTTATACCTCGATGTTCTTGCTTTTTTTTCTTGATGATGCTCCTATGTTCTCGTGCTAATAAAGCATAGAACGAACTCCCGGGCCTTCGACAAAAGACCAAAAATGGCGTCCTGCCTTTTGGACGACAACACACGGCACCAGTTCCACGAGATTTTCGCGAGAAATAGACTGCACTGGACACTTTTTATTACTTTTCGAAGGACCACAACACGCATGTTTGAGAAATAAAACATGCGTGGAGGTTTTAAAGATGATATTAGATGAAAAAATATAATGTTACAGTGAAATGGCTTGTGGTCTTGGATTTTATCACACAGGACGAGAGTTAAAAATCAAAATTGTTGTCAGTTCATAAAAACAGTTTAATGTTACCATAATAACTTACTTAAGGCTAATTAGACTTACTTACTTACTTAATCATACCTAGTTTTTTTTTTACTTAATCATACGATTTATGTTGTGATGGTTCTCAACACGTCGAATTACAAAGAACCCTGTATATTGATGTAATATTTGTAAATCCGGACAAGGTGTAACATATTTTCCTCGTTTTTGTGGCTGGACCGATTCAATCTTTTTTGCAAGGCCACGCCAATCTTCTTTCTAATTCAGAAATGGCATTGCTGATTGGTTGGCCTCGGACCAAATATCATCCACTAAATTCATTTGATCTTGTTCAGCGTTATCTTCACATTCAGGTTTACGCGGACCTTCAGTATCTATTAGTTTTAGGTAAGGTTTACTTCCTCGCTCTCGTTTCAACTTGTCTTGCGCCAATGTAGCAGTTAGAGAGTCTGCAACTCGTGGCGTCGAATGTGTTACGTTTGGTTGTGGTTTTTTAATTTTATTTGTGTGTGCATTCAACAAGATAGTGGTGCCTGCCAGGTTCCTCAGATGGATAACGAGGAACTTGTCCATCCTAAAAAAAGAAAAATCTATTTCTTTTTTTAACACCAGACGTTTAACTTCTCGAAAATATTCTTCGATGCGAGCTGAACTTGAAACAAGTCGAACGTCATTGTCACTGGAGAGCTCCATGAGAGTTGATTAATCCGGATCATCAACAACCATAATAGCAGTCCACAAAACAAAATGTTTTACTAGTTTTATCAGTCGAGATCCGAACGCACAGCATTGATAAGTATTCAATCGCACGTGTTTTAGGTGACTTCTGCTATGGCACTCGATTTTTGATCATTTTTATTTATTGTCAGATTTTTGTAGCATACTTTCCTCTGCGTCTTCTTTGTCGGTATCGTTATCGGGAAGACTGTATGATTGTAAGCGCTCGAAAACCCGGCTTTGTGCTGCGAAACAATGACTGTTTTTATCCTCGATGTCTTCATCAGTCGCAAACGCAATAGTAAGGACGTCTGTACACAAGTGAATGAAATCTTCGATTTGTGTACATGTTGTTAGAAGACCCACACATCGAAGATAAAAGTCCTTCTTTTCGGGGCTCTCGCGGCTGAAACAGCTCCAACCATGTTTACGAAGTGGGAAATGTCCAGTCGTATTCTACAACGTGGTGGGTTTACCCGCACCATTCCATTGTTGTCAAAGACAATACACGTGTCTTCAACAGAAGGATTTTAATTTTAATTTTTGAAAGTTGCCTAACTTTTTTTTGGAACTACTACAAACGAAAATAAATTCTTAATTATTATTATTAAATTTCACTACAAATAACTACAAACGATTATCTATACGAATCAATAAAAAAATATAAGAATTTTCATAAGTCAGAAGATTTATTTTTTTAATTTTGCCTGATTCCTGATTCCTGCCGCTTGGTGACTCGATCCCGATGTCGCCTGCGGTTTTATGGCGTTGATGCTTGGTGGCTTATTTGATGATTCAACGGCTGGTGTAGTTGGATGTTTTTTAGCAAGGCATTCAAGTTCCTCCATAAACGTAATACGTTTCCAGTCTCTGTTGGGAAGTTTTATGAAGACTGCACAGTCACGAGTCCAGCAGCCTCTCACTCCAAAGTGCAAGCGAGCTGCTATGAAGATAGCTTGTCTAGATTTTGTTAGGAATTCACTAATGACTGTAGAAGTTGCTTTCAGTTTAGACTTTTCTTTCCAAACAGTATTTCTGGTTCTGTCATCTGTGAACCTTATTAGTATTGGACGACTTCCAGTTTGCTTTTTCATGCCCAAGCGGTGACAGAGCAGAACACTATTGGGGCCAATGTTACTCAAATTTAGTTTGGTATGGATTACACTCAGAACCACCTGTGAGCAATCTTCTCCCTCAGACTCCTTTATGCCATTGAAAAGTAAGGCATTTCTTCTGTTGTAGGTATCTATTTCAACTACCCTTGGTGGGGTAGTTGAAATAGATGCTGACTACCTGTGGTGAGTTCCTGTATCTGCAATCGTAGGGCCTGAAGACATGACCAATTGACCAGGACAGGTCTCTGAAGTTTTTGAAATCCCCAGCTAATACTTCCACGCTGATCACACGGTCACTGGAAGCAGCCTGCAGGGACTTTTCATAGGCATCCATTCGTGACAGAAGAGCAGCTTCCATGGTACTCTGAGCCTCCATTAGCTTTTGCACCTCAAGTTGAGGTGCAGACCAGAGAGCCTGGCATAACCTCAAATTCAATGGTTGAGGTCTTCAACCATTGATTTTGAGGTTTTGCCAGGCTAGGTTGTGTGCAATTATTCACAATTCACTATAGAACAGGTTTTTATAATAGTATATGTAATTTATTAGGGCCAATGTGGGTAAATGTAAAGAGTTTTAAAAAAAATTATACCTCTTAGTACTACTTTAATCAGAAAATATTAATGTGAAAAGTTAAAGTAATTAAAAGTTACGGATAGCAGGGATAAATAAAGTAGGTACATGATTAGATTAAATTCGATATTGTAGTACATTTACTCTGCGTTTTGTAATAAGTTTACATTTACCCCTAGAAAGTTATTCAAATATTGCCTTTTTGGGGTAATAGTAAACAGGTACTCTACTCTACATTCAAGCTTTATATTGCAGAAAAATCACTTTGTATCTTACACGTTCCCTGTGTATGACCCATCGGTGGTGCATATTGAAGTTCTGATCGTACGTGCATGACACACATATGGGGCATAAACCCTTGCAAGATTAAAGCCTAGTAAAAATGTACACGTATGAGCTTATCAACTTATTATCAGCATACACGTGTAGACAATGAACTAAAATATAAATTGACCAGAAAACCGGACGACTTTTCATTTAGGGTTGCCAGTATCCTACCATCAAAAGTGAAAGTATTTTGGGTAAATATAAAATAAAAATGCGTTATGTATTAGCGTTATTTTTAATGCACACTATTAAAACAGTTTAGACAATAAGCTTTTCGACATTGCAAGCACTCCTTATCGTTTTTTTTTAACTTGCGGACTGCTTCCACTGCTGTTTGGCCTCCTACCAAAATCTTGTAGCAGCCAGCGCAACGTTTCCTTCTAATTTTTTTTGGATCGCACCTCGGGATTGTTGTTAGGGAGTGGCTGTGTCTGAAAGGCTTGATCTTGAAGAACGTGGTGTACTATGCAGTCCTCCAGAAGGCACAGCAACTTGAAACTTGAGGAGACGTTTGATGATTACTTCGTGACCTCGTAGCACAGTCAATTTATGTTGTGGATGCAAGTCTTTGTATATCAATATTGCGTTTATCACACAAATCGACATCAGATCACTAGCAATTTTTTTATACCAAAAACAAGTTTTGCGCACAGGTGAATTGTAACTCGCGAGCTGATCAGCTACGTCAATTCCTTTTTTGCCACGATTGTACTCCAACACTATATTCGGCTTCAACATTGGTCTAAATCCAGTAGACATCTGCATCCCATAATCATGACATGTTGACATAACCAGAACATCTCGTTGGTCCTTCCATTTCAACAGTGAGGAAAGAGTTTTGCTTTGCAGCAATTTCACCTTTTTTTAGAACTGCATTAACCACGTCTGGGGGAAGATGGCGTCTGTTTTTTCGTACAGTCCCGCAAAAATCTGTTCCGTGTTGTTTCAGATATCTGGCTAATAGGACGCTGGTGTAATAGTCCGCCCTCATTCAAAACATCTCGGGCCAATGCAACGACCACTGAGCCTGGTTTATCAAGACCTTCAATTACTCTATCCTCCCCTGAATAAACCTTGTAGCTCCATAAGTAGCCTGTATCTGTGCATAATTTATAAATTTTCATGCCATATTTACTGCTCGTTTGGGGATTGTTTGTACGGATATTCAACTTTCCTCGAAACCCGACCATCGATTCATCAACGGCAACGGTCTTTCCTGGAGTAAAAACTTTTCTGGAGTTTTCTATGACTTTATCTCTGAGGGGTTGAATTTTGTAGAGTCGTCCATTCCGGTCAGCAGTGTTGTCTGCAAAATGCCAACACCTTAGGATGAGACAAAATTTGTCGTAGGACATCGAAATCTCGTGCAGAAGTGGATGGAAGTACAATTCGTCTTTCTTCCAGTAACATTCGGTTGTGGGGAAATCAACTAGTCCCGTAAATAAGTAAACACCGATAAACTTCAGCATTTCTTCGGCAGTAACATCTTTCCATCGTTTTATGCGAGAATTCGGTTTTAGTACAGGAAGTGCTTGCAACTGTGCGGCGTAAATGTTTGTTTGAGTAACCATTAAAATGGATCTAAATATGCTCCATAAGTCTGTATCGTCCGTAAAACTCATATTTTGCAGCTTTCCTTGGTCATAGCCTGTAAAAATCTCCCTTTCCAAAGGCCTTATTTGAGAACTCCATGCAGTAGGGTCAGAATTATTGGTTAGTAGGGGTGTTCGCAAATTATTAGTAGGACTATGCGTTTGAGTGCGATCAAGCAATGGCGTGCTAGGCTGTTCAAAAGAAGCTTCCTCAACCCTCGGCAAATCATTTTGCAATGGCAACACAGCAGCTGGCTCATCGTCAATAAGTAACGGTGGCAAAATTCGATCAGGTGAGGACGTGCTCGGTTGTTGCAAAGTCACAGAAGCTGGAGTAGGCAGTGAGAGAGACAATGCCTCAGTATCGTTTATATATCCTCTGATATCATCCACCGTTTCAATAATTTCACACTCACCATACTCTGAATCTTCCATTGCCTCCATTAGATTTTCTTCACCATCACTAACTTCTAAAATCGCCCATAGCTCCACATCCGAGAGTGCTCTCGGTCTACTCATGATGGAAAAATATCAGCAGTATCGTTTTGAGTTTAGTGCTTATTTGCAGTAACGCGAGCCAAGCAGAAAATGGTCGTTTGTGATGATTGACCGTCACCTTGACGTTAGAAATTTGACATTGACATTGAATAGTAAAGTAGACACTGACAGTAGACGGATTCAACATTTTTTTTCCTGTCGAACGTGTATGACATTTATGTGGGTCATGGTGACAAGAGCTCATAAGTGCCATGACCCACGGATGGCTCATTTACAAATATTGTTTTTGTTAATAAAGGGCGGCAAAAAAAATAATAATAATGTTTTGTCATTGTCATTTATATGCTACCCCAATATAATATCCACATTAAGCGTTTGCACGTAGATGGTATACTCCATAATCTTGGCTGCACAGGGAACGTGTTAAATACTGGGTCTCCCTAACAATTACGATACCTAAAAATCTATATATTATTATTAGGGGATAAAAAGAAACAAACTAAGATGTCCCTAGTAACACTTTGTGATGATAGCTGAGGTAAATGTAAATGGTTTGCTTATGATGAGGTAATTGTAAACTGGATGCTAGTTTTGTTACAACATTCATCATAATATAGGGGGGTAAAATAAAACAAAAATTGTACTAATACAGCAAACTTATATTTATTTGTTCTCAAGGTTTCTCATAGATGTCGATTGTTTTAGTGAATTTATAAAATATTCTTTCGCCTTTAAGAGATATAATTGGTTCTGGTAAAACATCAATGATATCCCCAATGGACACACAGCATAAATCTTTCTCGTTTAGTGCAAAGACTTGTTTCGAAGAGTCAACACTTTTTAATGAGGTAACTACAATTTCGTTGTTGTCTTCTTCATCAATATTATCTACCATACATAGGTATCTAAAAGTAGTTGCAAGTCTTTTTCCTCCCATAAACTTAGTTATAACAAAACTTCCTTTTAGTAGATTGTCAGTTGGCATTGCCTCTAAAAGTCACATTCCTTTGCAATTTCAAATTCACATTCCACATTGGTATCACTATTGTCACTATCTGCATATGATACTAAAGTTTGCTCTTCCTCAGACTCACTGGTTTCACTGACGCTTCTTTTCTTTGTGGTTCGCTTCTTTGGACCTTTATCCGTCTTTTCAACTACTTCTTCCTTAGACTCACTGTCAGTTTTGGCAAGCCTTGGTTTTTTTCGGTCATTATTTACCTTGACATCACCTTTTTATTCATGCATTTTGTCCGCTTGCCTTGACCCTTATTCTTTTCTAGCTTAATTGTTTTCTTATGTCCTTTATTCTTCTTGTCTTCTTCCGCTTTTTTTAGTCGCTCTTTCACACCTTCACTAGTAAGAACTTCCATAAGTTGCGACCTTGAGCCTTGGTATCACAATTTTTTTTTGTTTTTCTTGGTTTTTTTTCTGTATTTTTAATAGTTTATCTAAAGTTTCTTTGTTTGGTGACATGACATAATCATCACTTTCTTCAATATCCCAGTAATGCCCAAATAATTTTTTTATCGATTTTTTTTCTTTTAGTCATTAAATCTTGTTATGAGATGAGTTCCAATGTAAATGAAACGAAAAAATCAATTTCAGCTTTATTAGAAGTATAAAAAAAAACCCGTGTCCAAATGCGCACGCTAGGCACTTACAGTTGCTAAATCAGTCAGGTTCTGATATATAAGAATTACAATTGTTTACGTATTTAGCCTATGTCCAGCAGTGAACTAACATAGGCTGATGAAGGTACGTTTAGTTTTGGGGTCCTTGATGATACTGAGAAAAACACGAAACGCACAAACCGACGTTACATTTTGCGCATTCAGTTCTCCCAGCTGATTTCTTCATTGTGCAGTAGGGGCCTGCGCATCTTCTCCTGTTACACTTTTGCACGAAGTGATCCGTCCTATCATACCGCAATACACTTGCGAGAGACGAGCTGGTTCTTGGTCTTCCTGCTATTTTGGGCAGTGTTCCATATTTCTTTAGGTAGCCTAGAACGATCTCTCTGCGAAAGTCGAGCTGAGGAATCTTGTCCCTTTTTTTCACGAATTGCCAAGGATTGTGAACGCATGCATCCAGCATAAAAACGACGTGTTCCGTCAGGCGCCTGGTTTTGAAAACGTACCTCTGCATCGGCAAGCAGCTGTCGAGCATTCAAATTCTCTGCCCTACCTCCACAATCTTCGTCACCAGAGTCTTCATCCGTCAAAACGCCCGGATCTGGCGGGGCAATGAAAATTGGTTCTGGTATTGGACCTTCGTCATCTTCATCCTCATATAAAATGTCGAGGACGTCATTCACATTGCAGCTTCCCATAAACTGGTCACAATCAAAGCGTCTGAAAGCAAAACCATCACTCATAATAAAGCTATGGCAAGTGCTCAGCGTGCGCATATGGACACAGCAAGTTTAGAGCTAAATAAACAAGCTAAATGAAAGTTGATCAGTGTTTTACTGTAACCAAGTCTTAGCTGAATGTTTTTTGAGTAATATGAAATGAAAACAAGGTTGCTATGTACATTTGTTTCGCTAAAATGTGACTTACTCTCTCCTGGGATCCATTTTTTCACGATTATGAAAATGATTGATGTAAAACCGCGAATATGTCAAAAACAACCTAAAATATTGACGTAACACTGACATTTTCTAAAAGTTTGAAGTTTTTACATTGCATTTTGAACAGTTTTTCAGAAAGAGAACGAGTAAATGTTGCCATAACAAGCATTTGAATTTACCCATATTCTCGTGTCCATATGCGCACGCTGGGCATTACTGGGATATTGTCTGAAGATGATATAGCATTAAGGATTCTTGCTTTGACTGTCTCATTTGTACTCTTGTCCAGTGTTATCAATTTTAGTATTTTATTTAGCAAAGCAGATGAGCTTTTTTGTGACGAGGCTGCTCTGTTGCTCATCTCAGAGCCGCTATTGTTGAGATTTTCATAGCTATCGCAATGTAAAGTGGCATGAAACACTTCATCAAAAACTTTCTCTGTTGGAACACCATTGGCAGACTTTTGAGCAATGTGGAGGAGCAGCATAATAATCGTCAACATTCAACCTTGCTGGAGAACTGTTGGTGGATATTTCAAGGTTCGAGCAATTTGCGGTAACACATTCTTCAATAATCACCCTTGCTGGAGGACTATCAGCGGGTATTTTATAGCTTGAGCGATTTGCAGTAGCCCATTCGTCAACATTCACCATTGCTGGAGAACTATCGGCAGGTATTTCAAATCTTGAGTAATTAGCACATTCGTCAAAAATCGCTCTTGCCGGATCACTATCAATGGGCTGTTTAAGGCGAGGTAGTTCGGAACTTTGGCGGGGAAGGCCGCTAGGCCGCGCGCCACTTGACGCGGACGATATGTTAGTGCCACAGTATAGAAAAACAAGCAGTAGGTACTGTACGTATGTTATGTTCTTATTAAAGGTAGGTAATATTGATAACATTACTAGCAGTATTACTTATTATGTGTAGATCTAGGTACAAAGCTAGGTAATTAAAATTAGTCGACATTAAAAATAAAAAATACGTTGGTTTCGTGTGGCACATAATTATGGAGGTACAACTTTTAAATGAGGTAGAACATAGAGGTAAAAAAAACAAATTGTATAAGTGACAATTATATTATTTTTTATTAACAAATTATAAGTATCCACTTCTACCTGCTGTTAAAATATTATTTATATAAAATTTATAAAAAAATACTTTGGTTTCTTATTAATTTTTTTTACTGTACTTAAGAAAGTATTTCTTCGAATTGTGAAAATCCAATACCAGCAGCTGTAATTCCTGTTGTTGCAGCAACATTTAAGTTGACGTTCTCTCTCTCTAATGCACTGTTACATTTTTCAGAGTCAATGGTTATTACTTTGCGACATACATTGCATTCAAATTTATATTTCGATATCAATCCTATCCGTTTTTCTCCTATCAAACTGAAATATCCTACTTTGCAATCAAATAAATCATTATTTATTTATTTTATTTAACAATATTCAGGAATTAACAGCTAACTTAATGAGTAGGTATCTGACTTAATACTGAAGGCTAATTAAATTATGATGCGCTTTTTCTTGAAGCTGTGCCATAAGGTAATTTATATCTACAATTCGCGGTCCACTTATAGATTTATATTCATTTTCTTGGTTGGTTTCAATGATCAGAGAACAGTTATGAATTTCCTTCATTCTGAAAAATAATAATGTTTTTACTATTAGAGATAGAGAAGTTAACAATACGTAGGTACAGATACCTACTGGGCCTACCTAGGCCTTTGCAAACTGAGTGTTTTGCCACCGTGACAGTTCGGCGATTAGAATCTGCGGCTAAATATACGTTTGACGCTATCTCTTGACAACCGTTCATGGTAGAGTTACGTGATATATTTTCCCGTGTTGGTATTCAAATCAGAAAATTGAAAACAAAAAAAAATCTTTCCATCGCATGCGCTGCAAAAACTGTTGATAAAAGAACAAAGTCGAATAATGACTAGACGCGGCGACAAAATGCCCAGTTTGCGCGGGTACTAAAACAGCATTGGGTACATACAGATTACAACTTACTCATAAGTATAATTTTCAGCTATTTCATTATTCATCTTGGATTTAGAAATGGCCATCTTTTTCGTCATCTACGAGTTCGACTTATCGAAAACTATACCCATATTATTTGGTTGCCCATCTCAAAGCAAGTATAACTGCGATATAGAGTTGTCAGCCATCTTGAGTTTGGAAATGGACATTTTGTTCGTAATCGACGTATGCGAGTTGATCGAAAACGATACCTATATTAGTGGGTGTGCCATCGCACAGCAAGGCGAGCGAAGCGAGCTTGCTGTGCGATGGCACACCATGTGTCGCAATTCGCCATTATCGCCGGGGGGCTAGGAGCATGGGGGAGTTCCACTCCACCTACATGAAAAAAAAAGGTCTAAAATAGGTCAATTTTCGGTTTTTCCTAAAAAAAGGGGGTTTGGGGAGCAAAAGGCGGCAACATTTTTTTATCATTCAAAACCACTTGTCTCTCTACATAATTGTGAAAAAAAAAATCTTCCAAGTCTATCCGTTTAGTAGATGGAAAAAGGGGTTCAACGGGGGGTCCAATTCTTTTTCTTCCAAAACGAAAAGAAACCCTCTATACGACCCCGCAATCAGAACCCCTCTATCGCGACGGCATCTGGTAGCACACTCAACAAGGTAACATTTTCTTTGCATTCAAAATCACTTTTCTCCCTCTATACAACCCCCATAAAAAAATTAAGCAATATGGCTCTATGTAGGAGCCCCCCACTGGGGGTGTCCTAGGAAGTAAGGGGGGGGCAAAATTTTCTACGCATTCAAAATTACTTGTCCCCCTCTATACAACCCCCATAAAATAATTAAGCAATATGGCTCCCTGTAATAGCCCCCCCCACAGGGGGCGTCTTGGGGGGGCAAATGTCAAAAAGTTGGAATTTTCCCTAGGAGACTTTATACGATTCCGTAAAAAAATAACATAACGGCGATGATGATGATGATGGTGGAAAACAACATTGGGTACAAAAAATTTACAACTTACTCATTAGTATCATTTTCAGCTATTTGATTACCATGTTCGTCTAGCATTTCAGCAAGTGGTGAATTGACTTTTTTTAGAGTCGTTCTTAAATAATACAATCTGGTTGGACATAAATTATTACAGACAAAACATTTTATGGTTATGTTACACAAATTGCTAGTCACAAAATATGAACAATACTTAGCTTCTGTCTGGTTAGGCTGCCGATCCAAAAGTGGGTATTCTCCCCCTTTTGGGTCGTATATATAGGCTCTGACATCGTAAAAAATGCAGCCTGAGCGATGGCTCACACTGTCTTTGGCGCGAACAGTCGATACAACAATTTATTATGTTTCTTAATACTGAATAATACTTTCAGACCAAATCAATTATATCAAAAATTGTACAATTAATATTCCACTTATTTTAAATATAATACATTTTAATAGTTAATAAATTAAGAAATTATCGGCGCCGCGCCATTTATGAAAGTTATATACTAATGATTTTATTACATTAAAATACCACTGAAATAGGTAATCTAAAACCTGAAAACTATTTTAGACATACTTTTCATATATCTTTATCACAATTTTCTATATTAATCTAATAAACGCACATCGGGAATTTCCTGATTAGACTCAGAATCTGATGTATCAAGTTCGCGATTTGAACTGTTCAAGTGTTCATACATTCCTCGTAAATTTTACCGATTGGCTTGAATTCTTTTCGGAGACGTTTCTTGCACAAATATAAGCGCATCTCGACTTTGTTTTTATGAAAATCCGGGTTGCATAAATGTTTTCCTTCTCTAATTATGCTATCCATTTTGACATTCACTGTTAAAGAAACATTACAAGTACTTCTATTTACACACCTCCAAATAGTCGTTCCATTTGAATTTGTTAAATTTAAACAAAACTGATGCCCCGCACGTAACAATTTCCTACGTCCTCTTTCCGTTTCAACAAAATTGAAATTGCTTGCCATAGTTTCATTGTTTGAACTTGTAGATGCCATAATACCCAAACAGAAAATTAATAAAAATAACTACATAAAATTATCACGAGAAATGAAAAATAATTTTAGTAACTGACATTAATGACATTATCATTATTGAAAAAGTAATAATTATTAAAATAGATCGTAATTGAAACACTTATTATATACAAAAAGGTTTCATTCGATACGCTTATCACCTAGGTTTTATCAAAGATGAAGCACTTTAGTGTTCGATCTCACAACGACTAGATAAATTACGTATTTGACGTGTATACGTTTTGACGAATAATTGAATTGACGAATCGCGAAAATAATAAATAAGGTTTTTGACTTGAGTAGGATAATGATAAATAAACGATTTGACGAATTGCGAAATTGACAAATTAAGCTTATGACTTATAAAGGATATGGACAAACAAGTATTTGACGACTGTCTGCGTAATCCCGGCATGCCCGTCAGCCCTGTCATCCCGAAGGCAGGTGAAACCTGAACTCCTGAAACTAGATTCAGGCTTCTGCCATGTCTCCGAGACGGCAATGACTGACGGGCGGAATTTATTGATTAACATATACAGTCTTGGAATAGGAATGCCTGGGTTGTGATTGGAGGACTTGTTTGCATGGAGGCTGGGAAAATAGTTCTTGAGTAACCAATGTGTAGGAGCGACTGACTTCCTCATATGGCTTCCTCATTCCTCATAGCTTTCTCATTCGCTTTTTGTTAAAAACAATGTAAAGGCCATAGAATGTTTAGAGTTCACTGAATTATCAACAGAGAGATACTGCGAAGTATCAGCCGTTGAACTTATTGATTATAATTTATTAATTTTGTGTATTTATAGAACTAACTTAATTAGTTCTACTGACTTTTTATCGCACTTGGAACGCCTGCTCGAACGAGCCAACGAGAGTGGTAAGAGTTTCCTAGTTATAGGTGATTTTAATATTGACTGGCTCGCTTGTTTAAAAACAGCTGATAGACCTTCTTGCCGAGCATAATGTTTGCAACGAAGTGGAGTTCCCTACGCGTGTGGCGGGTGCGTCATCTACGTGCCTAGACCACGTATATAGCAACCTGCCGCAGGGTTCGGTAGTGACGAGTCCGCTCGACACCCAGCTCAGCGACCACTACGCCGTGCGTGACGCGGTCTCATGCGCGCGCGTGCAGCCGCCGCCGCGACTACTCGCTCGCTACTAGGATGGCCTTCCGATGTACTGTGTAGACTGGGTCACGGTGTTACAAAGTACACCGTCTGCGGAGAGTTTAGCAACATCTGTGACTAACATTCTTACATATAAATATAATATTTGTTTTCCCTATAAACTAAAAAATATAAGAACAAAGTCGTGGGTCACTCGTGAACTTATTGACTTAAAAAACCTTCTCTTTGACTCAATTAAGTTACAAAAAATGTATCCCTTGTCAGAATTAGATTCGTTTATTACAAAAATTAATTCGCAGTACGAAGGCTTAGTAAAAAAGCAAAAATTTCGCCACTACGAGAACATGATCCTCCATAGTACTAACTCTAGTAAGGCCATTTGGCGGGTTGTTAAAACAGAGAGAGGCACTCTCTCTCGTACGTCGGCGAGCTTCACAGAGGTTGCTAAGGACTCCGTGGGGGTGAAGTTCACGTCTCGGAAGGCTGCAGCCGACGCCATGAACGCGAGGTTCGTGGGCGCGGCGGCGGCGTGCGGCGCTCAAGTTTACTGCGGAAGAGGTCTTCCACATTATAATGAAAATATTCCCAGGAAACCCACAAGAGATATCTACGACATCTCGATGGAACTCCTTGCCTCGGCCGCGGAACCTCTAGCTTGGTGTTTGGCCGGCCTGTTCAACCGCTGCATCTAAATCGGAGAGTACCCAAAAACCTTAAAGGTGAGCAAAATCTCACCTTTATTTAAGGGGAAGGGCAAACGCGACGACATTGATGGATACCGACCAGTGTCAATAATTCCTGCCGTTGCGAAGATTCTCGAGAATGGGCTGAGTACACGTCTCACCGAGTACTTAGTGGCTACCGGAGCGCTGTCGGAGCGGCAGTATTCGTACCGCGCTGGCTGCTCGACTACCTCGCTCACCCGCGAGGTCCTACGGCAAGTGCTGGAGGCCTGTGAGGCGAGACGGCAAGTAGCAGTCCTGTGCTGCGACCTATCGAAGGCTTTCGATGTCGCAGACCACAGCGTCCTCGCCTCCAAACTCAAGCACTATGGCATACGGGGACCGGTGCATTCGCTCCTGACAGACCTGTTGCGAGACAGGATGCAGATGGTGGTCGCCGATGGTGGTGAGACGAAGTCCGACCCTCTCAGGACGGTGATAGGCGTGGCGCAAGGATCGTCGGTATCCAATATCCTGTTTTCGCTACTGCTGAACGACCTGCCGGAACACGTGACGAAAGGTGAGGCGTACATGTATGCGGACGATGTGGCTGTGGTCGTCAGCGCCCCTTCACTGGACCAGCTCGAGCAGCGGTTGAACACGGTCGCCCGCCAGGTGGCACAGTGGTTTCAGTGGAACGGGCTCGCTCTGAACCACAAGAAAACGCACTTCATGCATTTTTGCATATCTGGGCGTCAGGTTAGAAGCTTGTCCGTATCGATAGAAACAAACACCATTGAACAGGTTCCAGTGACCGGGTTCTTGGGATTCCAAATAGACCGTGGCCTAACCTGGGATAATCATATCAACAGCCTGTGTGCCAGGCTGGGTAGTGCATGCTTCGCTCTTCGCAGGCTATCGCGCGTGGTGTCCGCCGACGTGGTCCGCTCTTGTTATTTTGCGACTGTCCACTCGCTGCTCCAGTACGGCGCAGAGCTGTGGGGGCGCACTGCTGATCGAGAGCGCGTCTTCCGCATGCAAAAACGTGCTGTGAGGGCGATCGCAAAAGTAGCGTGGGACACGCCGGCGCGGCGCGGCAGTTCTTTGTATCGCTCCAGATCCTTACATTGCCTTCCATTGTCATCCTCCAGATAGTGATGCATGTTAGGCAAAACCTGGAGCGGTTCAAGACGCGTGGAGATCACCACACGCGATGCTACACTACTCGTGGAGCTGGCAAGCTATCTGCGGTATCACACAGACTAGCGAAGTCGGACAGACTCACGCACGTGCTGGACCCACGTTGTATAACAACCTACCTGATCACAGTAGGTAGTCACAGCACCTAGTCTGTCTTCCTTCAAACGAAGACTTAAATCGTGGCTCGTCGAGAAGGCGTTCTACAGTATTGACGATTATGTGCGAAAAATTTAATAATATATTGGTTATTATTACTTAGTTATAAATGTTATAATCTATTATCAGTTATTTGATTATTGTCTAATTATTTAATTAACTCTAATTTATAATTATTATGTGACTTGTAATATTTATTTTTTACCAATAAATTGATTATTCTGATTATTCATATGACACATTATTTTGGGTCATTACAGCCTTTATTGATCGCTGTCTATTTTGCTCGGGACAGTTTTTGCTAGTAGCAAAGTGACTTCCCTTGCAGTGTAGACAGGGAGCGTGAGATGTTCTGACACATCAGAGCTGTCTCCTGGATGTTCAGCAGAACAGCGGAAGCATCTGGGCTTGGAGCGACTTTGGATTTTGGTGTGTCCATAGCGGCAGCAGGATTGACATTGGTTCGTAGAGATTTGGTGTATTTCCACAGGCAAAGAGTTATAATACAAAAATATCTTTGGTGGAAGATTTTGCTCTTGGAAGTTCACTACCACAGACTGGGTAGGAACCCACGAAACCTTATCTTCTTCAATAACTTTTTTTTTTTAGTCTTCTGCCCTTTATTATATTTCCACATGTGGGAGGAAGGATGACATCCTTTGCGAAATCGTTCATAGATAAGTTTGTGGGGACTTGCCTCACAAGACCCATCATCGTAACGTTATAAGTGGGTATGGTGGCAATATACTACTTACACATATTTAAAATAGGAGATATAATGAAATTGTTGGCTGCTTGAGATGACTGGAACTCTACAGATATCGTCCTGCGTCCTACTCGTTTTACCCATCAGGGCAAGTGTTCTCGAGTTTATTTCTGGTTAGGAACTGTCCTAATTTAATTGTTTTTATTTGCGCGCCTATGGGGGCGTCGTTTTCGGGTCGGGAAATATGGACCACGAATTGGCTCTTGTTGCTGTTTGAGTAGGCCTGGATTTAACCTACAACTACAGACGGGTGGGTGTATATCGTTTGATAAGCTGCAACTGCATCAGGAGATGTCATGATTTTCTTTGGGGGGGGGGGGGGGTTTTCCGCGGGTGTTTTTTTCGCGAAGAACCGACGGCTGGGGCAAACGTGTTCTTGAGTGGAGACCGCGACTCGGCAAACGTAGTGTAGGACGCCCTCCGACCAGGTGGAATGACGACTTGCGAAAGACTGCAGGTAGATGCTGGATGCGGCAAGCTGAAGACAGGGCGCTATGGCGCTCATTGGGGGAGGCCTATGTCCAGCAGTGGACTGATATAGGCTGATGATGATGATGATGATATTTTGACCAATATGATCTGACACTAGTATAGTGATATACAGACATAAATATTATTATTCCAAAGAACTGGCGAATTTCTATTTCATTCACAGGAGAGCAGTTGCGGACATCTTTTTGGATAATGTAAAGATTCGTCTCGTACACAATTTTGGTAAGGATAGCTTCATTCATGTACAGGGAAAAGAACTGAAAAGGTGTCTCTAGCTGGGCAACATCTAAAGGAAGCTCTGTGTTTCCTAAAAATGAAATTCGATCCTCATTGAAAATCATACTACGTTTTTTCCATATAAGATCCCCTACTCCGCGTTCTCCATGCTGCTACTCCAAGAATACCTGGAACTTGTGGGCTGCTCGAAGGTCCTGGCACAGGTTCCTCAGTAGGAACGTCAAGGTGCTCGTCAGTTACCAACGGTGGATCATCTGCGACGAGTTCCTCTTCGTCGATCTCATTTTCTAGTGCACGCAGTAAATCCCGTTGGGTGACGTGATAATCAATAGCATTTTCGTCTGTAATTTCTTCCTCATCCTTCGAAATATTTCCGTCTCCTAAAGTTGCCAGCATTTCTTCTATTATTACTACTATTTTCTTTTATTAAGCTGAAAAATTATAGAAAATGAATAAAAACCCACCACCAAAACATACTTCTAACGTAACAAATTTCTAAGTGGTTAACGCATATTTGGTAACATAACAATTTTGTAAGATAATCCATTATTCCAAATAATATTCTATATTTCTAAGTTGTAAATCACTAGCTTACCTTCTTTCCAGTACGAATACAGACATAAGTCACAAAACGTTAGGAGTAAGTTTACACAAAACCGCCAACATTTCTTTAAATTGTCAAAAAAATCGCGCCAAATGCTGTTACTTTTTCATTTCGTTTAATACTCTAAGGTTTTATTAGTCATTTTGACGGTTCGTTCAAAACCTGACAGTCGTTATTTTTTTTATAGGCTCTAACAAGGATTGTAGAAATATGGCAACATTATGCATTTAAGGGCTAAAATTCCTGAAATGTTTATTTCGGGCTTCTGCAGCTTCTTCGGAGAGCTGACCGATTGGGAGTAGAGCCGATGAAATTACTTCTGCTTCATGACGTAAGATTTTATGAATTGTCGGGGACATTGGGTGCCATTCATATAATTGAACATATAGTTCTTCGGTTGCTCTAGCATATTTTTCGAGCATGTAGTATCGAAAGGCCAAATTGCAAAGATTCCACTTTGACTTCCCTTCTCTTCGATAGGTCATTAAATTCTTTAGATGTGGCACTCAGTGTTTCCACATTGAGGGGAAGTTCCCCTTTTAAGGGGAAATTAGGAACCAGAGGGGAAGGAAAAGGGGAAAGACTATATGAGGGGAAATTGCGGGAAATCATAAATAAAACCTAGCCAGATGAGAAAAGATGGCTCTAACTGCTACGTGATTGGTGAATTTTGACATTATCTATCAATGTTAGTTCCATTCTGTGGCTTAAAATAAAACTTATGCGCTGACAGCGTAAACTGACTTGGCATAAAAGTTAAGTATACAGCTCCTATTATATTTTTGGTTAGGCTATAAATAAAACACGAATTGTTTAGTTATACTTTATTCATGCTAAGTCTATTTTTTTTAGATTCGCTTGCAGTTGCATTGGATTGCACAGACTTAAGGTGTGGTATTTCTTCCTGATTTTTCATTACTTGTACAGATGTTACTCCCGTTCTTTTCAAGCCAGATTTTACACAGAAGATTGATGCAAGCGTTTCATTATCCAGCCTATTGCGTTTATCTGTTTTGATATTTTTCAGATAACTAATAATCGTTCAACAGCTGCGTTGGAACAAGGCAGTGACATAAAATAGTTCACCAAAATAGGCAGTTGAAGGAATTTGCGTTTGCCGTCGACATTTCTTTTTACAAACATTTTTTTCCAATAGTCTACAGCATCTATGCAATCGTTACAATCCGTATCGGCAAGGAGACTTTGATTTCTCCATTCCTTGTAAGTATTTAAATATTAATGGAGCGAAGACGAAGAGCGAAGCGAGCGCCGTACCACAGACCGTACCAACCACCATAGACCATAGAACAAGTGTTACCAACATTAAAATTGAAAGCTAGTGATGTGCAGCTATCTATACTATAGCAAAGTCGTCAAATTTTGCAGATGATTTTGTTGACGTATTTAGTGTAAATAATATTAATATAGCAAGCTATACAAGAAAAACGTTATAGGCCTTTTTTTAGGTGTGGCGTGTGGTGTAAAAACTAAAAACTACAGCTAAATAACTTTTGAGGGGAAAAAAGTCCGAAGAAGGGGAAATCTAAATTGAGACGTGGGGGAATGAAATTGTTATAGTGGAAACACTGGTGGCACCACATATCTAACACTTCATGGTTGAAGTTGTTTGTGTTGCTGCATTGCACACCTTGCCATCGACCATAGTAAAAAGCATAGTATGAGTTATTATTGCACCTTGTGTCTGCGTGGGCTCCAAAGCATTAATTTTAGTATTAATATATTGAATCTCTTCGTTCGTGATGTCAACAGATTCTTGCAGAAATCTAATTCTAATAGGTCTACAATACCTAGGCGATGAGGGTGTTGGGTTTTGCCAAATAACGTTTTTGTTTATACCACGAAGTAACTGTAATGGTACCATAGAGCTCTGAAAAATGTTGGCATCTGAGTCTATTTCACTTTGGAACTTTTGCTTATATTGTACTTGTTGCGATCCATCGCAACCCCATTTACAAATCAATTCCATTTGTTTTCGATCCTCTTCATTTATTGCGGCCGTAACTTCCGTATGTATTAGTAATCTTGAAGCAGTATGATTTTGTAAGTCTTGTAAGTTAATTTCGGCACACGTAGCTGTAACTCTGTAAGAATCTTTGATAGGGTAACAATTGTTTTTCGCTTTCTGTAGGATGGAATAACAAGGGTAAAACTTCTTGTTGCTTGACCTAATTATCTCGTACTGCGATCTTGTGAGGCCTGCTTCTACATACATAGACAGCGCATCTAAGCTGGGTAATTGAAGAAGAGTTATTTCAGTAGTCTTTTTAATAGCGGACCGGTATTTCTGGGCTCTAGTTGGACTTTTAAGTAAATCCTGTACGACATTTGACGCGTCTACATTTCCTGAAGCGCGCAATTTCATATGTTCAATTTTTCAATTTTATTCTATTTTTATTTATTAAAATGAACAAAGAATTATCTCTATATATAGATACAATGGAACACTGGAAAGTGCATAAGTGTAAAACTGTGTCGCACCTCCCAGCGCTCAAACTCAGGATAAGGTTAAGGCCGCTCTCACCAAACAGAAAGTATGGTTTAATTTTACTGTAAATCTTGATTAACCGATATTATGTGTAGCATAACTCAGTTTTTCCACCTCATGTAACCGTAGGTCATCAGTTTTTCTTCGTTTAGATCTCTCACTCGATTCTGCAAATTTATTTTCAGGACAACTCGGACTTGAATCTGTAATAAAGTATAATAATTTATTTCATGAATATACATGACTTAAACAAGAGAGCATTGCTTTGATTGCATTTGCTTACTAGCAGTGCACAGAAAGTCCTCATGAAGTCACATGTCGATGACAACGTGCTATGTTAAGCACGTTGTCATCGACATGTGTCACATGTGTGACATGTGCTTTCTGTTGAAAGCACGGTGCGCGGTTAGTACATAAAAAACTTCAGTAGGATCACATATTTACCAGTGATTGATAGTTGTAACGACGTCACTCCATTAAGCCAATCCTTGTTTTTATGTTCAAATTACATCTTTCTTTTTATGTGCTTCTTGCCATCTGGATTTGAATTGATGCTTTATCAAAGATAATTTTTGTTTCCAATATTTTCGATCTTCACTTTTACATAACTTATTGACTACAATTTCTTCCATATAATCCAATTTTTTGTCAAAACTTGGTTCTTGTGAATCTTTTATTATGTTATAAATGTCTAGCCGAGATAAGAATTTGACACCTGTCCTGATGGTCCTGAAAGGAAGATATTTTATTTGTATTATTTTTTCAATATACTCTACCAATAAAAAAAATCGATGAAAAATACATCCGCGATATTCCACGGCTACTTTTGCATAGAACATCTTGTTTGATTTGTCTGCTTTCATTTAATACACATTTCGTAGCATAGAAATGCTTAGAAAGTAAAAAAAAAACTCTTAAAAACTGCGTATAACATATCTAAAATCACACATATTTTTGTTCATTTCTTGTTTGCTAAAATTAATAAACTTTACATTAGATGCAAACAAAAATTATTAAAATTGCAAGTACATACCTGGTTCTGATAAATCTATCACAATTTTAATATATAAAGGTTTAGAATACGATACTATAGGTCACAATGTAACACTGCAAAAACAGAACACCAACAATAACACGTACACTTCGCACGAAAGGTAAATGCCGACTGACGGTAACGAATGACGTGACGCGCAGGCATAGTAAAACAAAATGGCTGCCAATGGACGCACGATACATTCAGCTTGTTAGGTAAACATTTTGTTTTGTGATAGCGGCCATTACACAAAACTGATTTTTGGCTAGCTTTTAGGTTCAAATACCCGTATGTGCGACGTTTCGTTTCCTCGCAGTGATAAGAACTTCTACTTATTTTGGCATCACTGATTTTTGATTCCTTTTTTATTAACTGTAGAAACAAAAAAAAGGATGGTTTTTTTGGTATTTTTTCATTCATTCGCCGGTGCCAGCCTTCTATAGCGTTAGTATTCCGAAAATGTTCTCCATAACAAGATAACTGTTAAGTCGTAATTTTCGTCATCCAATAATTTGTGAAATAATTGAAAAAAGCTTTACATTCTTCATCCTCTGTAGCCATTTCATGTATTGACAAAAAACCCTCAGGTAAATGTTCTGGGCAAAAGTGCGAATTGCGTACACAATTGTGTCAATTGTCGGAAATTGATTTCATTTGTGGTTGAAGACAATTTCAATTCTCTAGATTTTTTCCACACCGCATGCAGATAATGATAATAACACCCTTTGACAATAACATCCGCATAGATACATTTTAATGCTTGTGCTATAGCTGATTCACAATAGCACTTGAACTGTTTTATATTAACAGACAATTGCTCTTTCAAAATTCGAAACATTCTTGTATAAGTTGCCTGAGACTTATAGGTAAAAGTATAAATAATACGGGTACAAAATTATAAGATACAACCGTTACTCTTCGTTATGTCAACATGTAGTGTGAACAGCTGAGAAAACGGTTTCGGTACGATTTTGAATGTACCGTCCCCATAATATATGTCTGTATTTTTAATTAAATGTCTTACTGCTCGAGTGCCAAACACAATTATTTTGTCTTCACGACCGTCGTCGTATAAAAAGAAGTAGACATTCAGGTAATTTTATATCTTCTAACTTATCGCTTTTGCACCTATTCACACACAGGATTTTTTTTGCGATGTCTGTACAATGTATCCTTTTTAGAATTAAATGATGGCAATAAGTGATCTGATGATTCTGATGATTTCGATATATCAGTTTTTTTTTTTTTTTTTTAAGTTTATCATATATTCTTTGAATAGGCTCCATATTACTGCATACTTCCTTTTTACAAGCATCTAAAAGTTTCTCGTCTCGAATATGAAGCGTATGCAAGTCTTACGGCTAACTTCCGCTTGTTGCGGTCCCCAGTTCAGCTGGTTGTCGATAAGAATCCCAAGGTTTTTAACAGTTTTACTTATCTCGATTTGAACATTGTCCAAAAGAACATGAGGAAGATGATCCCAATCAATCCTTGACACCATTCGTGAACTACCAATTAGGATAACCTGGGTTTTCGCTGGGTTGACTTTCAACCCGTGAGCATTACTCCAATCGAGAATTTTATTTAAGTCGCTATTGATTACCCGGATGGCTTCACCTAATCGCTCGACTGGAGCCTGGGTATAAATTTGTAAGTTATCTGCATAAAGGTCGTAGAAAGAAGAGAGTTGATTAGAGGATTAATTAATAAATATAGCGAAAGGAAGAGATAAAACACCGCCCTGAGGTACACCGGCACTTAGTTGACACCAAGAGGAGATGTTATTGTCAACGCTGATACGCTGCCGGCGACCGAACAGGTAACTACGAAGCCAGTGAATTACGTTTGAAGATATGTTAAGAGATCGAAGGATGCCTAAAAGAATGTCGAAATCGACGTTGTTAAAGGCATTACCAAAGTCCAGGAGTGAGAGGACGGTTGCTTCTCCGTTCCAGATGCCATCTCTAATATCGTCGGTAATTTTGACTAGAGCAGATGTGGTACTATGACCTGGACGGAGGGGATTAAGAAGGTCATTTATATTGAGAAAGAAACTAAGTTGTTGGTGCACAAGTCGCTCCAGGACTTTGGATAGGAAAGGCAGGATGGAAATAGGACGGAAATCGGAGAAGGAGGAGAAGGAAGATGGTTTAGCTTTCTTAGGTAGTGGAGTAACTTGCACTTCTTTCTACGTGATGGGAAAAGTTCCACTATTTCAGTAGGTGTGCTATAACATAGACAATGTCATGAAGGATGGGAATAATCATTTTCTTACTAATGCCACCTGTACCGACCGCATTAGAAGAAATGGAGGAAATGCTCTTTATGACCTCGGAATCGGTAAAGTCCTGAAGTAAGAAAGGAGGAAAGTCAGGAGTAGGTAAAGAGGATAGAGAATTTAGGGTTTGGATTTTAATAGTACCGTGGAACTTGGAACAAGAGGAAAAGTGAAGGTTCAAGGCGTTAATGTCCAGATCTTTCGAACTGTTACCAAGCCGCGATATACCAATAGCTAATGATCTAAAGAATTTCCATACCTTAGCGGGGTCATTATTTTCAACGGATTTATGGATATGTCGGCTTCGTGCATCCCTACACACCTTATTGCAGTGATTACGGACCTTGGTAAATAGCTCTTTATTCTCGGTAGTCGGTTTTCGCTTGAACCTGGCCTTGGCTGCAAGTTTTTTACTGAATGCAGTTTTATTTCGCTGGTAAGTAGGAAGATGCTTTATCTTAATAGCTCTAACAGTGGCATGAACGTCGTACAAGTTAATTAAAATGCGATTAAAATTAGCGAGTTTGCCGTCGATGTCAACTGCATCCAAAACTTCGGACCAGTCAGCGTCTCGAGCGTCCTTACGTAGTGTTTTAAGCCACCAAAATTGCGCTGAAGAAGAATTTGATGCTTGGCTTTGGGGGGACGAATTTTGTATGAGAGAAAGAGCAGATCATGATAGGAGAAGTCATCCGCTGAGCACTGACCGTGCTTTGCGACGTGAGAGAGGGAGGAAACCAAAAAAAGGTCAAGAAGAGAAGGGTTGCAGTTAGGAAAATTATGAGTTGGATTTGAAGGAAGAATTGACAAGTTACTGGACTGGACCAAACTCTCTAATGAGCGTGCTCGAGAGTCACGTTTTAACAAACACGTGTCGAAATCGCCCATGATAATGGTATGGTCATACAGAGGAGTGACCTCATCTAGAATTTTCTACTACAACTTCTGGGTACTTAGTACCACGTCGACAAATAACTCGCTTTTTCCCTGGGTCGGTGAGATTGCTCTCATCGTAATTATATACACTTGCGAGCTATAAACTGGAATCACTTCATCGCTGGTTTCTGCAGACCATATTTTACAGTTTCCATGGAATAAACTGTAGGTTGTGGTATATTATTTTAAAGATAATTTTATTAGCTTTCAAACTCTTTCGATATCATAGCGAAAAAAATGTTCATCATATGTCATGGAACGTGAAAACAATAGACATAAATTTTTGGAACGAAACATCAATTTTTTCAAACTCCTGTATCCCTATAAAAACTGGGAATTTATACAATTTTGTCATCAGTCCAATATATCACGTCACTCAAAATACTGGAATTACAAGAAAATGGAAACCACACCAATAGAAGCCGCTCAAATCGTCACCCTAATCCAGCAAGGGTTCTCTCAGCGTACTATCGCTCGACAGCTTCATCTGAGCCAGTCCTGTGTCTCCAAAGTATACAAGAGGTTTAGAGAGACTGGAAACTTAGTCCGAAGACCAGGATCTGGACGACAGCGATGCACTTCGGCGAGAGATGACCGATTTATTGTCAGCACTTCTCTCCGAAATCGACATCTAACCGGCGTTGACGTCTAGCGGGAGCTCGGAGAAGTTCGAGGGAGAACTGTCAGCGAGTGGACAGTGAGGCGAAGACTCAAAGAAGCTAACTTGACCCCAAAAAGGCCAGCAACGGGACCCAAATTGTCTACAGCCCACCGACAAGCCCGACTTCAGTTTGCTCGTGATCACTTAGATTAGGATATACAGCAATGGAGCCGAGTTTTGTTCGCGGACGAGACTAGGATGTGCCTGCATGGCAGCGACCGTCGACGGAGAGTCTACAGGAGACCGGAAGAGCGATACGCACAATGCTGTATAGCGGAAACAGTGGCATATGGGGGTGGGTCTTGTATGATGTGTTTTCAAATGGTATACACCAATCTGCAGTTTATTCCATGGAAACTGTAAAATATGGTCTGCAGAAACCAGCGATGAAGTGATTCCAGTTTATAGCTCGCAAGTGTATATTCTCCTTCCAATTCTTCTTTTAAATTTTCTATTAAGTTTTTGATATTTTGTTCTGTAATATCAGCTCGAACTTTCTTTATACATTTGCGAATCGCGTCGATAGTACTTTATTTCTTCTAAGAAATCCTCTAACCCATTCTTTGCCAGGTATGTTATTTTTGAACTGCTTAACTATTCTACCACGTGCTGATAAGTAATCTTTAATAATTTTGAGATCGAATTCTGTTACTGGAAATTCGAACTCGGCAAGTGCTGTAATATGGGCGACAAATGCTTGTTCTTCTTCTGTTGTAAATATGGTTGGATGGCCCGGTTTTTTACTATGTTTATTCTTTAGTTTGTTTTTTATAGTACTACGAGGGATATTATACTTTACTGCAACATCCCGCCGCCGAGTTAGAATCTTGGATCTTACATCGTTAAGACATCGATCCAACTGTTCTTGAGTATAGTCAACGTAACGACGACTTCCTGCTTTTCTTTTATATGTAGTAGGCATCTCTGCATATCTGGAAGTTTAAAAAACAAGATTTAATTAGGTTATGAAAAAGAAATAACAATTTCAAATAAAGTAACCTGAAATAGAGGACCAAAGTATACTTCCATTTTAATCATGACCTATTTCTTACAAAATCGTCTTAAACGCTTTGTTTTTTAATACATTAGAATCCCAGATACATATTTATTAAGACTGAATCGGTTATTTAAGAAAGAGAACATGTCAGTGAACTTAAATTTTTCAAGAGATACAAAAAACTAAATAACTCACAGTTTAATGGTGTATTATGGTTTTTTTTAATTACACATGTTAAATTATCGCAATAAAAGTATTTTCAGGTGTTTTTTTTTCTCTAATATATTCATGACTGTTCGTTTTCTAACTCAAACGGGCAAAAGGTGAAAAAAAACAGCAAAGTATACATTAGAAACCACTTTAATGCTTTGGATAAACGGGCGAGTTATGACACAGCCTTTCTGGGCCGAAGAATACTCGAACTGCAAAAAGTGGGACACCAGAAAGTGCTGTTTTTCGTTTCGGGGAACCTGTCGACTTTGAGTTTCGATGGAAATGGAATTTTTCTTATAGTACTTCGTCCACCAACTCTTGAAATCCAAGATGTCTTCCGTTTTGACCATGGAAACCGTAAACTTCTTATGTGCGCTGCAGATGAGCTGGCAGATTTCCATCGGAAGATAGTACCGGTCCCTCCTTTTGAGCAGTTTCTTTACGGTTCCAAAAGACCGGTCATTCGGTAAAAAAGAATGACCGCGAATAGGCAATCGGTGGTAGATTTTATCAAAACGACCTGTATCAACAAGGGCTTGACAGAGGCTTATCATGACGTGGTTCCTATTCTGACCACCGCAAGCATCTGTAAAGATGTAAAGTTGTCTGACTGATAAAGGCACCTGTTCCTGGATATATTGCCATAAAAATGAGCATGTTTCATTGGGGCCCTTCAATGCAACTCTTTCGTGATATAGGTAAAAACGGCTTTCATTCGTCTTGAGATTCTTTATACAGAATGGGTATAAAGAAAGTTGTCGATAGTAAAACATCTCCTGTACTGGAATGCATGGGAGTGAAATGTTTTGCATGTAATCAAAGCTCAGTCCAAGGACATCATCTCTGGTTTTGCAGAGCTCTTCAACCTCTTTAATACTGGCATAAAATTCCTTAGCTCTTCTTTTGTGTACTACCAACTCAGCCTCAGTAGTCTTAACGGCTGTTTCATTTAGGTCTGGTTTCTGAAGCCTGATATTTAGCCTTTCACATTCGCAGCAGACGTCAACTTGGGGTCTCCCAAAGTGCAGGTAACTTTGACCTGCACTTTGGGAGACCCCAAGTTGACTTTAAAGACTTTGTAGTAAAACGATTGTTTTACTGCTGATGTTGGGAATCTTTCCTTGTATAGTTTGAACATTGATTTGATGTTTAGATCTGCAGCCAGGTAAAGATATTCCTTAGGAGCATAATGTGACTGCTTTACAGGAAAGCTCGAGATATGTTGTTTTATTTCGTGAATTACTGCACCAGGTATTATTCTCTGATTGCCTTGATGTCCACTGCGATCCCTTGGAATGACTCCTGATAGGCATGAACGCTGCAGTCGAAATAAAGCATAATTTTTTATGGAGTAGATACTCATGAAAGCCTTTTTGCAAACACGCACTTTGTTTTCGCCTATTGCTACATGATACCTGTAGGAAGCTGCTTTAGGTTTAGTTTTTATAGGATCATCTGTCCTTGGCAGTCTTTGCTTGACTGCTACGACATCAATAAGGCCATACAAAAAGATATCCTGCTCGTTCTTAGTATCGAGATCACGTAGATTAGCAAAAGCCTAGATTCTGTCTAGCTCATCAATTTTATCAAAGCATTTCAAGGAACATCACCATGATTCGCCAGATATTTTACCTGGAACCGGCACGCCTTTGTTATTTTTGTAGAGTACTCCTTTGACACCGCTTCGTTTGATAAGCGCAGCAGGTGTTTCCTTCCTTACTCCTTTTCTTTTTTTCTGCATCTCTTCCACTTCCTCACTTTCATTTCCCGATATCTCGATAGTAACTCAACGATAGGAACTCTTCCAAAACAATGAAAAATACTTAAGCAACTTCCAAACCACCTACTGACAAACAAAACAAAAATCAGCTGTTTAGCTGCGAAAGATCATGTGTTGTAAGCTGCGTATGAAACAGAACATGTTATGTCATGACTTGTTCGGTTTCTTAAATAACGGCAAAGTTTAGGGTCCTATAACTCTGGAATGAATGGCCGGACTTGTTCGTTTTCTTGACTGTTTTGTGTGTTTATCCTCAGAGAATACGAATCCGTCAAAATTGCCATTTGCAAAAAAACCTGACTTGTTCGCTTTTTAAAATAACTGATTCGACTGATAACAAAAGATAACTTAAACTTACCTTATAACTCAGTTTCGCGACAAAGTTTGCGCATTAAAAACTCACGTGTTTTTCTAGTAGTAACTTGTCGTCAGCACTGACAGATTCACGCATGCGCTGTGGTCCTTGAAAAAACTTTACCGACAGAACTATATCGCCATCTATCGATAATAATGCGAACTACTTCGATAGCAATCGCTATAACGGGCGTGGTAAGTAACTCACTAGGGCATTGGCCCTAGTAATAATAAATAATAATAAATTAAATTAAAATAATTTTTAGATAATAATAATTAATTAATAAATTAATACCAAATTTTTAGAGTTTGTGTGTGAATGCTGGCAATTCATCGGAAGTACTTACTATGTTATATTCCCATTCCTTACATGACTCTGAATCCAGCTTTGAACAAACTACGTATATCACGATAGCATCCCAGGTACTTACATCAATACCCAAATTCTTCAGATCATTCAAAGTATCATTTGTGATGTACAACAAATCCTTGACTGCGCTGCACTATTCAGCTGTGGTCTTGGGTTGGTTCATAAAACGCTTCAATAAACAGTTTGCAGTTGTTTTGTTTTGCCTTTGGTTTTCGGAGCGGTAACTTGGTTTAAAGGCATTTTATTATGACACGTGTCCGTATCAGAAGAGTTAGAGGGTCCAAATCGATTTTTTTTTTCGTTGTTTCATATATTTTTATCATTTTCCCCACAACTATCGTCACTCTCCATATAAGGGACTTCTAAATCGGAATCTTCTGAAGATGATTCGTGAGCTTTACTTTTCTTATTTTTATTTGATCGGTTTTTCTTATTTTCGCCATTCTTTTCCTTCATAATTTTTTTTTCTAGTCTTTTTCTGGATCTTTCAGCCTTTTCTTCTTGTTGTTTCTGTTTTTCGTTTTTTTTTCCTTTCATGATAATCTTGCCACGCTTTACCTGTAATTTTTCGTTTTTCAATCTCCTTTTCTTTTTATCTTCGGTTTCTTCCGGGTAACGTAATAAAACGTCCAACTCAGTAGAAGTTATTTATTCGAAAAATCAGACCGGAGGCTATTCAAACCCGTGTGCGTTCTCGTCAGCGCGATTTAGCCATCGTACCACTTTATTAGCGACATCTTGTTATAAAATAACGCACTTCTTAACTTAGTCTTACATTGAACAAAAATTTGAATTTTTAATAATATTAGTGAAAGTGTCAGACCCCGTGTCTACAACGTGGATGACGAAGATGAAATAAGACGACATTTCATAGAAGACTCACGTCAACAAAGGTTGTTACGAATCGTCTAGACATATCACAGTGGAAAGTGTGGTTCACTATGCAGGGCAATACTCATATCACTACACTGCAGTAAAAGCAGTAGAAGAAGGAGATCCTTTAAGAAGATTGGATTTTTGCCGTTTCATGTTGAACGCCGACTCCGAAAACTCGCGATTCCTGAAAATGATTTTGTGGACTGATGAATCGAAAGGATGGCATAACAAATTATCACAACGTAAACTTCTGGGCACCGAAGCAAGATGGTAATCCATATGAAAAGGGACAAAGGCTCGCAACGCCGATTCAACCTGAACGTATGAATGGGCATCATCGACAATTCGATTGTCCCTAAGTACACTATCGAATCTGAAAATGGCCACTTTACAGGACGGCCGCTTGAAGTATGTATTACAAAGATGGGAATAACAATTTGAGTCATAAAATATGTTATCAATTAAAAAAATGTTATAAAGCCTGAAAATTACTATTAGTATTATTTATTATTCATATAAGGAACAAAATGAGATCTTATTATTTAAACTTAGTTTGAATCATCATTATCGTCAGGTAAATTTTCTCCGTGTTTAAGGAATCCCCTGAATTTCCCTAGAATGACACAAAGACATCAATTCTTTGTATTTTGGTTCGGGCAAAGGCAGTATATCACTGTACAGATTCTTTATTTCAACACTTCTTGTCTCTTTCCCCTCCTTGTATCTTGTAACGTTTTCAAACAGTGACTGTCACCATTTAAATTATATTTTAAATACAAGCAGTTTGGGTCTTCTTTATTAATCTTTATATCTTTCAAACTGTTCCAAGATACATTTAGATTAGCGGTATACTTTTTCCATTGCTTGTCCTGTAATAATACCTTCATGTCAAAAATATCCTCCTGTGTAATTTCAATAACGTTGTAGGGATTACCAACAATTTTAGCCCACCTCACCAATGCATACCACTGATCCGGGGTGTAAATGAGCTTTCCTTTAGCCTCCCGTTCAATACGGGCGTGCACACTGTCACCCTCATTTTGAGTATGGCCTTGTTCAAGGAATCTGTGTGTTATATCCACATTGTATTTTTGTGACATTAACATGTACATTGAGTAATCAACTCTGTTCCTGTTCTGGCCCGAGCAGTTATCCGACCAAAATAAAAATGTTTTAGCACCCTTTTCGACTTTACATTTTATGAAGTGCATTAGGCAGCTTGAAACTTCATTTGCTCCTCTTTTTTGCCAAATCGAATATAGTGAAGTGATAAATGGATAATTTTATCTTGTAGTAAAACGAACCTACATCCCCATGATAAGTTTTTGTAAATGAGCAATTAATGTTCAGGCTGTATGCAATGCCAGACTTATAATCTGCGATCTTGTAGCTAGATGGCCAGGTAGTACCCACGATGAGCGCATTTTTAGTGCATCCCGTAGAAATGCAATGTTTGAGTTAGGCACATACAATGACGCAGTTCTGGTGGCTGAAGATATTGAAGATCGAGAGGGTGAACTAGTACCTGGCGGTACATCTGACGTATGTCGGCGGAAAAGAGAACTTCGTGCAATCTAAAGTGGAGAATAATATCCACTATCCTTCCTTCTGCAACTTGGGTCCAGCTAATAACTCATCATTTAACGACTTCCCACCCGGGCCAAGCGTTGAAAACGCATCGAATCTTATCCGTACCCTTCTTGTATACCCCATGGTATGAAATATTGTGGAAAACGTTGTGCAATCGAAAGTTCGATTTGGCTGCATGTGGCCCAGTTCAATGTACTCCCGCATGAATTCTTTATACCGCGCTTCTAAAACCTTGTCTCTTTTAAACTTGTTCTCTAAAGATAAAAGCTGACAGATGGCTATATGTAAGGTATCCCCTAAATTCCTCCCAATATCGTGGTCACCCTGGCGAAAGGGCAAACGCACGATGAAACGTCCCGTTGGAGTACGCGTATGCGTCTCCTTAAATTGATCCTCACACATAACATCACCCGGATCGGGCTGCTTCTCCCTACTAACCTCTTCGATTTCCCAGAATTTTTTCAATGACTCATCAATAGATGTCACAGAATGAAATGATCGAATACTACATTGACGTTCCGTGGTGACGTCATCCATCAGAACCCATCCGAAAATTGTTTCGAACGCAACCGGTAACCCGTCTCCTGCTTCTATCTTCGGTCCGCTAAAAATCTTGACACACGCTCCCGAACCCAACAACATGTCGATCTTAGCCGATTCGTAAAATCGCGGATCAGCCAATTGAAGGCGACCGAACTTGTCCAAAATCGAGAGATCAAGATTGGACGAAGGAAGTGGCGCCGTGATTTTCGGTAAAACTAACATTTCTACGCATAGAGGATCGCCTAGTTTATTTTGTAGGTACATGTGTAGTTCACCTTTCGGATGTACTTTGTTGTATTCACCAACACCGGAAATAATGACATTCTTACTGTAGCGCAACCCTAGTCGCTGTAATGTCGATGAAGTTACAAAATTTGCCATGCTCCCGGGGTCTAATAAAGCTCGAATAGGATAGTAATCACCGTTCCTAGAACACGATACCAAAACTATTGCCGTTGCGAGCAATAAATGAAGCGTAATTACCACCTGCTCACTTGAACGCGGACCGTGCGAGTGGGAAAGAGACACACAGTATTCACTCGTGGAAGTGAATACTGTGAGCTTGTTTATCATTGGGAGAATTTTGTTCCTCGCAACTACCTTGTTTTGATTCTGCTTGTTCATTCGAACAAAGCAGTGTTTTGTGTTTGCGTGAACAATTTTGACACCGAAATCACGAATGACAATACGCTACCGTATGCGAGCGAAAACAGTTGAAGCATAGGTTTTTGGCTCTCACTAATTCTTGTCGCGACGGGAAGTCCATCGCGACGAACTTTTCACATTTCATTATGAGGTGCGTTCCTCCACATCGGGACACGCGACCTGCTTCTGCTCCTCTGAACTCCTTTTTGACTCAGCCGATTCTACACTGGACGCATATGATTTTTTACTATTTTTATGATGCGCAGCGGTCTGCGACTTACTGCTACTCGATGAATTTACTACGCCAGTTGTTTCTAATGTCTTACAATAACTGCCTAAAAACCATTAGGTTATCGAAGGTAGGTATTTTCTCCTGTTGGTAGGCTAACTCAAACCTAGCTCGTAACTCGTTATCCAAGTAAAAGTAATGACCAATCTTTTACCGGGAATCCTAGACTAAGTAGCCCACTTGTGTTTTCTTGTAAAACATTCACATAATTTCGTAATTGCGACGCATTTTTTACGGAAACTAGGTAGTGCGAGAATAACTGCTATATGCGCATCCGCGATCATTCGTTTGTCGTCATACCTCTCGATAGGTAAACTTCGGGCCACTTCGTAATTGTCCGGAATGCTCGAGAGATGTTTTATCAAGTTAGCAGGTTCGCCCGACAAACAACTCGTCAAATAATGCTTTTTCTGTACCTAACTCAATCGATCGTTTTTGTAAACCAATTTGTCAAACATTCTAAGAAAACTAGGAAAATCTTGATAATTACTCCGTGATCCGTGAATCGAGGCAAACTAATATCAGGCAATTTGTAACTAATTTCATTCGATTTTTTGTTTGAAGAATAATAATCAGGTAGCTCTGAATGAATGGCTTGCGTGAAGTCGATTTTTGACGATGACGTCATGGTTGAAAGTACGTATTTTATATGTATGCACTGTTCCTCACTCTGCTAACACTACAAACTAAGCTTCTGTTCATTGGATTCCGATTGATCTCCATCTTTTTCCTTATTGCCTGATTTTGTAATAAGAAAACATTCCTCTATTTCTTTTTGGATGGAGTCTAATTAAGCACATATAATTTTAAATTCCACATCCCACATCTTCCTTGTTATTTATGTCTAAATTTTGGGCAGCAACACGTACAAATGTGTGGCGAATTAAAGCTTTAAATTTAAAGTCCATGGCGATGATAGGAAGAATTTACTATTGAATTGTTTGATTGAATTAAAGGGCAAAGATAGTAGGCAAGTATGAATTTTCGTAGAATAATATGTAAGTCAATTCCAAGCTGAAAATAAACGATTATTTTACAAGACTACGAAAAGGAGAAATAGTAAGTTTGATAAAGAATAGGAACAATACTTAATTGTTATGCAAATGCAGGCAACAGCGTGTATAGAATGCTGGAATGAACGCTTTTGCAAAACATGGACAATGTCATGCGCAAGGTCATGCGCGGGCACACATGAAGATGTCCTGGAATGTGAAAAGAATCTTATTTCCATAAAATAACACGTAAACCTAACGAATATTACCTACTACTGAGTTATGAACACTATTTAATGCAAAAGAGACTGAAATATTGTGAGATGGGAATAGATTTGATTGATTGAGAATATATTTTTACGAAACTTTGAACAGGATATTTTATTGGAACGAACCCAACACATGCGTGGATGGGTACATCCACGGTTATCCACGGTTATCACGTCTCTTGAATTGTCTTTGTATTTTGGATAGTTTATGCCCCCCGGGCAAGTCTTTGTTCTTGATCGCGTCCAATGACCTCCGTATGACTTCTTGGATGTATCGCTGTTCCTTCGCGATTTGGCTCGATTGGACCATGGAAATAAGTAGTCGAGGCGATCGTTTGGAGCTTTTGTATTAAGAATAATCAATGCTTAATAAATGATAGATATAACTTGAATTGTATGATTGCGCCGTGCGCGGGAGCTGTATTTTGTTCGGAATATTTGAAGTGAATGTGGTAATGCAAGCCTCGCCGAGGCACGCACCGACGGATTCCACGCCTGCATGCGGAAGAAAACAGAGGTCCAACACCATCCTTACCTCATTAGTCACCACCCTAAGTCCGATAAATGGGATAGTCTAATGTTGAGCAGTGTCTCAACATTGGACTATCGAACAATGCAGAAATAGCATTCGTATCAGTGTCATACATACCTCGTGTGTTCATAAGTCTTGAGACACAGTAAAACTAAAATATTTTTGGAGCTAAGTTGAGTATTCATTTATTGGATATTAAAATTAAAACTACTGACATCTAGATCTGTATTTAAAAATAAATCATTCAAAATGGCCGCCTTTGCATTCAATGCAGGCCTTCAAACGCGTGCGCCATTCATCTATGGCGGCACGAATCTTTTCAATGGGAATCCGTTTCGATTCTTTAATAAGGGCTCGCTTGATAGAATCCAGGTTTGGGTGAGACTTTCTGCATGCTCTCAGCTCCAATTCCGTCCATAAAGAATAATCCAAAGGATTCAAGTCAGGGCTTGACGAGGGCCAATCTTCTCTCCGAATGAAGCCTGGCAAATTGGCCTCCAGCCAACGTTGGGTAGTCTTAGCTTTATGGGAAGGAGCAGTGTCCTGTTGGAAAACCCAGTATTTTCCAGCGAATAGCGTATCATTTAATGGTTTAACCACCGCTTCCAATATGTCGGTTTGGTAATTTTGTGCCTTCACCTTGACGCCTTGCTGGCAAAAATGAAGCGAAGTGACCCCCTCGTAGGAAACACCCCACCAAACCATCACACTTGCTGGATGATGAGTGCGCTGGACATTGCGTACAGATGGCTGGACGTCCTTTGAACTTCTGGCGTAAACCTTATTGTTCTGCCGGTTAAACTTTTCTTCCACCGTGAAGATCTTTTCATCGGTAAACAGGATATTTTTTGGATCGTGTCTCTTCAATAGGTTCCGACATCGTTCCAGTCGCAATTTACGGAGACGCTCGTTTAAATAATGCACTTTCCTTCGACTGTAGGCCTATAGTTTAAGATCATATTTAAGTATCCTGTTCACCGATATTCGCGAAATGTTGGTCTGCAGAGCTAATTTCTTTTGAGTCCGGCAAGGGTTGCGACGAATTCGCTCTCTGATTACTTTGATGTTGGCGGGCGTCCTTACAGACCGCGGGCGGCCACATCTTCCACGGTCTTCTAAAGAGCCGGTCTCCTTGTACCTCTTTATGGTATAATACACAAAGTTCCGACTACATCCCAAACTTTGGATTTCACTAAAAACTTGCATTGGTTTTTTTCCTGCTCGAAACAGTGAAATTACAGTCGCACGTATTAGATTAATATAGAAAATTGTGATAAAGATATATGAAAAGTATGTCTAAAATAGTTTTCAGGTTTTAGATTACCTATTTCATTGGTATTTTAATGTAATAAAATCATAAGTACATAACTTTCACAATAAAGATTAATAATAGAAAATTGTGGTTAAGAAATATGAAATGTATCTCTTAAATCGTTTTCAGATTTTAGATTATCTATTTCATTGGTATTTTAATGTAATAAAATCATTAGTATATAACTTTCATAAATGGCGCGGCGCCGATAATTTCTTAATTTATTAACTATTAAAATGTATTATATTTAAAATAAGTGGAATATTAATTGTACAATTTTTGATATAATTGATTTGGTCTGAAAATATTATTCAGTATTAAGAAACATAATAAATTGTTGTATCGACTGTTCGCGCCAAAGACAGTGTGAGCCATCGCTCAGGCTGCATTTTTTACGATGTCAGAGCCTATATATACGACCCAAAAGGGGGAGAATACCCACTTTTGGATCGGCAGCCTAACCAGACAGAAGCTAAGTATTGTTCATATTTTGTGACTAGCAATTTGTGTAACATAACCTTAAAATATTATTAATTGTCTGTAATAATTTATGTCCAACCAGATTGTATTATTGAATATAAGAGTATTAATGTTCTAAGTAATGCTTCTTTTCTTTAATAACCACAATAGAACCCTATTAGGACATCTAGTAACTATATTGGTTTCTCGTCATAATTTATGTTCCAACCAGATTGTATTATTGAATAAAACAGTATTCATGTTGTAAGTTATGCTTCTTTTCTTTAATACCCACAATAGCAACCCTTTTAGGACTTTAGTAACGTTTTAATGAAAATAGATACCAAGGTAGTTCAAATTAGTTTTCATTATGGTAGTTTTCATTATACAGCTTCTTTTAATTAGTAAAACCATCAAAATCTATCACACGCAAATCTTTTGTTGGCGCCATTTTCACGGAGAATGAAACAAATATTCAAATGTATATTTTTTCTGATTCAAAACATTCGAAATTTAAATTTTAAAAGTTTAAAAAAGTTTGCATGAATTACTTTCTTTTTAAATTAATTAAATAAGTTCGTCTCAAAACTTATGAACACACTAGGTATAATATGTCATTATAACCTGTTGTGCCTACTAAAATAGTATAAGTATGTACTAACCATGATATGGATCTGTGTCTGAATTTATTTATTTATTTTAAGCCGTTATTGTCACACTGCTGGGCAAAGGCCCTCTTTTCTCCTTCCTCTCCTCGCGATCCAACGCTACAACAGGCCATGATGAAGAAATAAACACATTTTATTTTATTTTTTATTATTTTATTGTAGGTGACCCTATCTAAATAAGTTTAAATTCGACCTTACCTCAGCTTATTATAATTAAATTTAAATTGGATGAATAATACCTTTTTTTACAAAATATTACTTAGTTGGTTATCGGCGTGTGTCATGTGGCGCTAACTGTACCTAATTAGTAATTAGGCAGGCATTGTTTTGTTGTTTGTTTATTGTTTCGTTTACTTCCGGAAGAAAAGAAACTAGCACATCAAAGATGTGCTAGTTTCTTTTTAATTTAAATTCACTATGTCCAATTTAATCTACAATTACAGAATAGTTTTAGCTTATTAGAAATGGCGAAATGTGAAGAAGTGGAATCTCAATATAAGAAGATTAGAGATTCTATTAAGATAGCCAGCCTAAATAACAAATCCTTAAAGCTCAAAGAGAAAAAGTTAACTAATTCCACCCTTACATTGATTGAAGAAAGACGAAAGTTAATGCCCAATTCTATAGAATACAGAGAAAAAGATAAAATAGTCAAGAGAAGCATTCGAAATGACGTAAGACACTTTAATGTAAAAGCTGTCCATTTGGCCCTGGACAAGAATAGGTCCCTAAGATCAGCAATGCGAGGCTTTGAAACGGGTAGATCTTCAATCACTTCTCTTAGGGATTCGCATGGTATAAGGCAAGGCGACAGGGACAAAGTGATTCAAATCTGCACTGAGTTTTACTCAAACTTATATTCCGATGACTCGTTACACCAAAACTTCAATCAAGCATACTCATGCTCTGACGACATACCACCGATCACTGGTTTAGAAGTTCATCGCGCAATAGCTGGCTTGAAGTATAACCGAAGTCCCGGAGACGATGGCATAACAACAGAAGCCATCAAAGTTGGAGAACGAGCCCTACTTCCACACATCACAAATCTTTTTAATGGTATCCTACAATCTGGTCAATTCCCCAAACATTTTTGTCATTCAAATATTTCTTTATTGCACAAGAAAGGAGACAAGCTTGATATTGGAAATTACCGTCCCATCAGTCTTGTTTCTCATCTTTACAAGGCCTTCATAAAAGTAATTGAATACCGAATTGGCGAGCAATTGGATTCTAAACAACCCCCAGAACAGGCAGGATTCCGACGCGGCCTTTCAACCACTAACCACCTCCACTCCCTCAATCAGCTAATAGAAAAGCATTTAGAATTCAAACAACCATTATACCTTGCATTTGTTGATTACTCCAAAGCATTCGATAGCATAACCCATTCTTCAATCTTTAACTCACTCAAAAAGCAAGAAATACAAACCACATATATTCAACTGATTCAAAACATCTACAACAATAGCACAGCTTCAATTAAAATTCAACAGTGGGCCGTCCTTCAGAATCTTAAAAGGTGTCAAACAGGGTGACCCGTTATCCCCAAAGCTCTTTACTTGCACGTTGGAAGAAGTATTTAAAACCCTTACACCTAGATGGGAAGATAAAGGCATAGTCGTCGGCAATAAGAGATTGACAAATCTCCGATTCGCCGACGACATAGTTCTTTTCTCGTCTTCAGCGACAGAGCTTGGGATAATGCTCCAACAACTGAGCAGGGCAAGCCTCGAGGTTGGCCTCAAAATGAACATGGCGAAAACTAAAGTGATGACCAATAGCACAAAGAGGAAAATCGAGATTGATGGTGTGTCGATTGAACATGTTAATGAGTATCTGTATTTGGGCCAAATAGTCTCTTTCCAGGCGAGACAAGATAAAGAAGTTGCACGACGCACGGAAAACGCTTGGAAGAGCTATTGGTCCATGAAACACCTAATGAAAGGCACGCTACCACTGTCCTTAAAACGGAAACTCATGGACATGTGCATTCTCCCAATCCTCACATACGGTGCACAGACCTGGTCATTAACGAAGAGCCAAAAGTTCAGCCTCGGGGTGTGCCAGAGGGCTATGGAGCGCAGTATCCTGGGAGTCAGACTTACAGACCGCGTCAGAAACACGTTACTGCGCTCCAAAACACAAATAGCCGATGCTGCCCAAAAAGCCGCCAAACTCAAGTGGGACTGGGCTGGACATGTGTGGCGTATGTCAGACCAGCAGTGGGCGAAGATCGCCACTGACTGGGTCCCGGACGGACAACTTCTGCTAAATGTGTACCTAATTACCTATGGCTGTCATTCTCTAATAACTCCCTGCTCATAAGAGCCTGGGTACCAGATTAGGACAGCCACGAGTTCACGTAAAACGTGAGTTTTACTAGAGTTAGAGCCTCATTCTTTGCTCAATATTCTCAACTTCATAATAAGTTTTCGTCATCAGCCATTCAGTTACAGATTTTTTGCATTTAAAATATGTTATCGAGAATATACCTATTCGTGAATTTACTAGTGTATAAATGTAAGGGGATTGCCAATTATATTGCCTCATAGCAAATGTAGTTTTAGCTGTTACTCTGGGTATCGGGAGTTTTCTTCTACGACTACTGATGTTATCTTGTTCTGCGTTATAAAATAGTAATTTATGTGTTTTAAGAACTAGTTGAAGTATATAGAGCTTTCTTACTGTTAGGAGTCCTGATTCAACGTATAGACTTTCTGTAGAGAACCTATAGGGCTTGAAGAACATTACTTTTAATAATGAACGTTGTGCTCTCTCTAGTTCTAAGAATTTAGTTTTAGTTGCCCCTCCCCAAATCGGCAGGCAGTAACCTAAGACCGATTGTCCAAGTGAGACATAAATTTGGGTGAGTAGATCTTTTGATGCAATATGGCGCAGTGTTTTGAAAGTCCATATCAGTTTTCTAGTTCTATTCAAAATCAGTTCAGTATGCATGTGCCACGATAGTCTTTGGTCGAGCATGATACCTAGGTATTTAGTTTGAGTTACTCTATTTAGTTTGGCGCAAGAACATGCAGGACGAGAGTCATCACATTTGTGAATTTTAAGTTGAAAGTCTTTGAAAGGTTGGGTAGAGTCATTTATAGTGAAACATATATAATTAGTTTTAGATACATTCAATGTTAGGAGGTTAATATCTAGCCATGTTGCAACTTTCCTAAGGCCTAATTCCGCAGATTTTTTAACACTGTCCCATGTCTTCCCCGAGAATATTATAGCTGTATCATCCGCGTATGATAAAACTTGTCCCTGATGTATGTTCATGCTACTGAGATTATTTATATAGATAAGAAACAGTGTCGGACCCAGGACGCTGCCTTGGGGGACACCATAAGTTATTGTTTGGTCTTTGCTTATATATTCTCCTATTTTAGTTCTTTGTTTGCGACCAGATAAGTAGTCTTTGAATAAAGAAAGTGGTGTGCCGCGTACTCCGATCTTTTCTAGTTTGTGCAAAAGAATTGGGACAGAAACCGTATCAAAAGCTTTTTGGAGGTCGAGAAAAACGGCGAGACACTTACTTCCACTGTCTAGCTGGTCGGTAATAGAGGATGCAAGTGCTAAGATTGCATCCTCTGTGGACCTTCCCTGTCGAAACCCGTACTGCGTTGAAGACAATAAGTTAAATTTATTGAGAAAACCAACCAGTCTTGTATTTATCAACTTCTCCAAAATTTTTGAGATAGAGCACAGGACTGAGATTGGTCTATAATTAACCAGATCAGATCTGTTCCCACCTTTGTGCACTGGTGTTACTAAGGCTTCCTTCAGAGTTGCAGGGAAAACTCTATGTTCAAAGCACAAGTTTGCTAAATGAGTAATTACCGGGACAAGTTGTTCTTGACATGTTTTTATAAATCTAGTTGGTATTTTATCAATCCCTGGTGCACTCTCTGCTTTTAAGTTCATAATGACGGTTCTAACTTCATCACAATCAGTGCTTAACCCTTAAATGCATGATTTTTGATTTTTGTAAAAAAAAAAAATATATTGTGCAAGTTTTGTTAGTAAGCGACTCAAGGAAAGTAATAAAACTATTTTTTAAATAAAATGTTTATTTATAATAAAAAAACAGGTATGTAGACAATTGGCAACATTATGCATGTACTGCTGGATTTATTGCGGGATGGAGTGAAAGAATGCAAAGCAATTTCTTTCTTTAGTGTGGCATAGAGCCACTTTGCATTTGCTGCATTCCGTTCGAGTGAAGCCTTTGCATCCCGGATTTTTGCACCGGTTCTTCTTATCGCACCTTCTTTCATAGTGACCAACACCATCCGTCCTCACGTCTTTGCCTGGAACTGGTTTCATAGGTCCTCTCCTTTTTTTAGCTTCAATTTCCTTGTCAATGCTCTGGGTAGACGGTCTGCCTCGTCTTACGGTCTCCAAATTCTTATATAGACATAAAGTATGAGCTAGTTCAGACCTGAAGTCTGCCAGAGACATAAGTGTCTTCTGTCTATCTTCTTATACATCACCCAGGCGTTGATAACGGCCATGTCAAGCATGTGATAAAATAGCCGGATGTACCACTTTCGGGATTTTACTCTAATTCGGTACCTTCCTAGGAAACTATCCATTAGGTCAACACCCCCCATGTGAGCGTTGTAATCTTTTATTATTTTTGGGCAAGCAATGTTCACAGATCTTTTCTGTTTTTTGTCATACCTGCTGACTGAGTCAGCAGGCTCAGCACCAACATAGGTGGACGCAAGAACGACCTGCTTGTTATCTTTCCAGCTTGTAACAGAAATATCAACTCCTTCATATGTAGCCACCTGCTCTTCGTAAGTTCCTCTAGGAACAGTATCTTTATTATAATCTTTTTGGGTAGGTATTTTACAGTTCTTACCTAAACTATTTCTTTGTATTGTGCCCAGAGCGTAAATGCCTTGTTTAGCCAAGTAATGTAACAGAGGTATGGATGTATAAAAGTTATCAAAATAAATAATGTGATTTATATAACGAGGAACGATTCTACAAAGCCGTATTACTGTGTTTCCTACAGGACCCAAGTCGGGTTCATCATCTAGTCGGTCGAAATCTGTTTTCCCGCTGTAAACTTCAAATTTGTGAGCAAATCCCGAAAGTGAACATAAAACAAAAAGCTTGAAGCCCCATTTATGTGGCTTGTTAGGCAAATATTGCTTCATAAAATGGCCAATTTTTGAAGCACACATTTGCTCGTCAAGTGAAAGTCGTTGATCTAACGGAGCTCTAGTAGAAAATTCGGTGTTCAAATGATCTATTATGGGTCTTATTTTATGAAGTCGATCGTGATCTACATGATCTACAGGTTTATGTAGATCATTATCATTGAAATGAATCACGGATCTAATTTTTTCGAATCTATTTAGAGTCATAGTTTGCATAATGGCTGCGAAACCGAATCGTGACCAATAGGACCGGACATTCGGATAGTGAAATACGGACATAAATATAAGGATCCCAAAAAACTGGCGTACTTCAATAGCAGTGACAGGAGGACAGTTGGATCGACCTTTTTGAGTAATATATAAATTTGTTTCATAGACTATCTTATCAATGATCTCATCGTTGAAGAAGAAAGAAAAAAATTCATAAGGAGTTTCTTTTTCAGCTACCTCTCAACTCAACTCTGCATTGCCCAGGAATCGTACCCGATCTTCATCGAAATCCAAATTCTTCTTCTTCCAAATTAAATTTCTGCTCTGGTTCCGCCAAAACTCTCTACCTATCGGATTGCTCCTCTGAAGAGGTGACACGGTGCTGCTATTTAGATTACTTTCAGTTTCTATCAATGGAGGATCCTCAAACTCCGATAGGCCGGCTCCAGCATTTAAATTAATAAAATATCGAAAACACTAATCTTCATTTTTAAATATTTAAGAAAAAAACCCAGTGCAGTTAGATAAAATTTGTAATGCACGATGGCAGGACCAATTATTCGCGGTTGTTCCCAGAGAAAATAAACTCATTATCATTGAATTTATAACCGTAGTGCCCAATGACGTGAACAAATGTATCAAATTTTATACTTAAGTTGATTAATTTTATTAGATCTCATTCTTCTCTTCAGCACCGTCATTTTAAGGAGTTTCTTTCTGAATGTGATTCAGCGCATTCTGATTTACTGCAACACAACAATGTTCGTTGGCTAAGTAAAGGTCAAGTTATTGAACGTTTCTGGCTAATAAAAGAACAAATAACCTCTTTCTTGTAAAACTCAGATGCGCAGGGAGCCAGAAAGCACTTTGAGTTCATAACAAACGAGCGTAATATGCTGGTTGTGGCTTTACTAAAAGACATTTTGAAATATTTAAATGCGCTCAACACTGAGTTACAAGGAAATGGAAAATTATTATGTGACCTGATACAAAGCGTGTCTGCCTTTCGTCGCAAGCTGGATATCTTTGAAAAAGATATTGCAAGACAAGAATTTATTCACTTTCCAACAATTCTTGAATATAAAAAGGGGAACTCTGAAGAAGACATTGCAGTGTTTGTGAAATTTCTGGCCGATCTTAGGAACGAATTTGCTATAAGATTCCAAGACTTTGCAGAGGTGGGCAAGCTATCTCCGTTTCTTAAATCGCCATTTGATCCAACGGCAGAATGGACAGATGTGGCTGCCAAGTTGTTTAATCTGTCAAAGCCATCACTTCAAATGGAGATAATTGATTTGCAAGAAGATGTATCTTTGCAAATGTATAAAACGGTATCCACTGAAGAATTTTGGAACAAACATGTCCCAGAAAAATATGAACAAACTAAAAAACTAGCTATCAATTTAGCCACTATGTTTGGCTCGACGTATGTGAAACATCTTTCTCGAAGATGAATTTAAAAAAATACAAATATCGTTATGATTAACGGATGCCCACCTAGAAGACGCACTTCGAATTTGCTGTTCCTCTCGAGAATCAAAGTATAAAAAAACTGGCTCAAGACCGTCAGCGTAGTTTCTCACATTAATCTTCTTGTGTTTTACAATTCAGAATTTGATTTGAAGCAAAAATAATAAATAAATAGCACTTAATTATTATCTATTTTTTTTCTGGACCTCGTTAATATTTTCCCATATTATCCGGATCCCACCTAAAATACTTGCCGACTCCTGGCCTATACAATATTTGACAGGTTTTATAACTCATACCAAAAAGTTTAAAGTGTGCCAATCGGCTATTGAGCGAAGCATGCTAGGAAAAAGGAAACTAGATAAAGTCAGAAACCAATGCCTTAGAAAAAGAACTAAAATAGAAGATGTTACAGTAAAAATAAGGAAACTGAAATGGAGTTGGACTGGACATACAGCAAGAGGAAGAGACAAATGGAGCAAAACACTGATGGATTGGTTTCCAAGATACAAGAAGCGAAATAGAGGGAGACAATTCAAAAGATGGGAGGACGAGCTAAGAGACGTAGCAGGGAACACGTGGATAAGGTTGGCGAGAGATAGAGTAAAGTGGAAGGGGTTGGAGGAGGCCTTTGCCAAAAGAGGGCAAACAGATATTATAGATGTACCTAGTTTAAGCAATAGTAGTTAAGTAAACCATATACTGTAAATATTTTCTGAATAAAAGGTTTTAAAATGAAGCGTCCATGCTTTAATAGTTGCACTGCCTAGCTTGCATGCTTGCTTCCCTAGTCATCTGCCAAAGCTTAGTAATAAGCCTAAGAAACGCTCCAACCAACAAGCCAGGGCTGCATCTTCGGAGGCGCCAAGGCCCAAAATCTTCACGGCTGCATCTGAGCCGTCCCTACCAACGACGTCAAGGGCCTATGCTTCAGAAGCACCCACACCGGTCCGACGGACCGCCTCAAAAGTCGAAGCGCCCCTCGGGGCTTCTTCGCATGAGACGGTTATAGAACTATCAGAACTAAGGGCCGCTATGCCCGACCCAGGGCCAAACTGGGATCTTGTGCCTTCCAGGAAGTGCAGGAGGAAGAGCAACAAACTCCGCCCACCCCCGAACGAGACCCAAAAGGCGCGGGCGCAGAAAAGGTCAACGGTAACCGACGGTGGACGAAAACAGCTGCCTAGTGCAGCTGGTAAGTCCACGACCGAAGTAGGTGGGACTCGTCCCGCCGAAGAGGTCCACGTACCGGCGCAGCCGAACGCAGCGCCAGTGCCTGTCGACGGAAGCCGGACACCTATTCAGCGGCCCAGACCCAGAGGGAAACGCGCAGGGAGGCTGGCAGCTTTGGCCCGTAAAAACAAGCACCCTCCGGCTCAACCTCAGAGCGTCAAACGTCCCAGACCCGATGACACTACTACACCTTATGGTGATAGTAAGCGCCAAAGGTCGGATATGGGAAACAAGCCCGAACCAACGAGCTACGCAGAAGCCTTTAGGTCGCACGACCTCTGCGTAGCCATAACAGTTGAGCCGTGCCAGGACTTAACGGAGGAGCAGGCCACGGAAATACGTGAAAAACTAGAGGTGACGGTCGCGCTGAAGATGCTCGATCCAGCCACTCGACCTGATACCTCAAAGGTCCGCTTCCGTGGCCGTGCGCATTATAGCAATGGCGTCCTCAAATTCTGGTGCCTGGACGACAACTCGCTAGCGTAGCTCCGCGAAAACGTAAAAAACCTCAAATCGCCCATCGCCGAGACCAAGCTTGTGGTCAAAAAACAGTCTGAGCTCGAGCGACGAATCATGTGTGGCCTGTTCGTTCCGACACCAGCAAGCATGCCAATGAGAACCGATCAGATCCGCACGATTCTGGCGGGCTATAACCCACACGTCAACATCGACTCGTGGAACCCAATCTGAACGGAGAGGCGGGATGATAAGGATGGTCCCGGCACATACCTGCTTCTCCTCGTTCCCGAGTCTGAGGTTGAGAAAGCCCGACAACACGATCGGCGCCTGTACTGGCTCCTTGGGAACATCTACCTTAGGATTATCCAAAAAGATGAACCCAAGGACGAGAACAAGGACGCCTCAACAAACAATCCTGGACCCAACCCTGGTCCAGAGCCTGGTTCCCCTACAGGATCCAAGGCTGACCACGATCCGCAGCCTGGCCCCAGTTCGGGGTACGCAGCGGACTCTTCTCCAGCCCCGCATTCATCCCAAGGGCTGGACCTCATGGATGTCCAGGATCCACCATCCCCACTATCTGAGGAGCGCTTTCTCGATACGGAGGGGAGCGATGATAGCGACAGCGACACCGGCTTTTCTCCTATCAAGCGCTCCTAAACCAACACATAAAACACTTCCTGATCCACCACTCCCCGCCACTCCTTTCATCCAAGCAAACCTCCAGCACAGCCTTACAGCTAGCGCGTCCATACGCAGAATGCTGGAGGAAAACCCCAACACCGTGGCCCTTATCCAAGAACCATGGATCAGGAACGGCCAGATTTGCGGCCTAAAGCTACCGGGTAGCAAGCTCCTCGCAAACACAACTGTAAGCAACCTCAGAACCTGCATAGTTGTTCCGCGAAGTGCGAAAACACTACTAATAACCGAACTCTGTTCCAGAGACCTAACAGCTGCTAGGCTATATCTATCTCCCACCAACAAGTCGTTAACACAGATAGTCCTAGCATCAGCCTACCAACCAATCGACGAAACAACACCCACACCAGAGCTGGTGTCCCTGATCGAGTACTGTGAGAGGGAGAAACTCGAGCTCATCATCGGCACCGACTCCAACGCACACCACACGCTGTGGAATAGCGCCAGGTGCAATGACCGAGGAGAAGAACTGGTAACCTATTTTATCTCTACTAACCTTCTCCTTCTAAACAGGGGCTCTGAACTCACTTTTGTAACATCCAGAGCCCAAACAATAATAGACCTAACACTAACGACCCCAGACATTTCCGAATCCATCAAAGACTGGCATGTCTCTGACGAGGCCTCATGCTCAGATCACAGATGGATAAGGTATGTTCTGGAACTGGCACTACCCAACCCACAACCTAGGCGTGTCCCACGTAAAACCGATAGGACTAAATTCTTCCAATCAGTCAAATTAGGAATTACAGACAAGCCTAACATACCCGATAACATAACAGTAGCAGAAGTAGACCACTACACAAATAAACTAACATGTATTCTTACCAACAGCTATGAACAATCCTGCCCTCTAGTCATACCTAAACAGGGGACAAACAGACGATGGTGGGGTCCTGAACTGCAAAGACTGCGTCGCAAAGTAAGGAAACTGTTCAACAGAGCCATAAACACTAGACAAGACGAAGCATGGGTGAACTACTACAATGCGAAAAGAACCTACAAAAAGCAAATTCGCCTTAGAAAAACCGAATGTTGGGAAAGGTTCTGCACCAACATTGAAAACAACAATCAGGCCTCCCGTATAAGAACTATACTGGCAAACGTGCCAGAAAGCACGTTTGGGTGCCTCATCAAACCTGACAATACCTACACCAAATCAGACGCTGAAACCAGCGAAGTGCTTCTGAATACACACTTCCCAGGCTGTCTTGTCACAGACACCAACACATGGGAGGAGATATCAGAGCGCACGTCCACCGACCAAGACTGGATAACAGCCCAGAATATGATAAACCGTGAAAAGGTAATCTGGGCAATCAACAGCTTCCTTCCCTTCAAAGCACCAGGACTGGACGGGGTCTTTCCAGGTATGCTCAGCTGGTGCAGTGGCTTACTAGCAGACCACCTAGTGAAGATATTCAGGGCATGCATTGCCCATAGATATATACCTCACATATGGAGGGAAGTGAAGGTAGTTTTCATACCTAAACCAGGAAGGAGTGACTACACCCAACCGAAATCTTTCAGACCTATAAGCCTGACATCATTCCTTCTAAAAACACTAGAAAGGCTTTGTGACAGAGAAATAAGAGACACCACACTCTACCACAACCCTTTACACTCTCAACAACATGCCTACAGCAAAGGCAAATCAACAGAATCCGCCTTACATAGCGTAGTCTCACGAATGTGAGATATCATCAAATTATCATTAATTATCATCAAAACAACCTACACTAGCTGCCTTTATAGACATTGAAGGAGCTTTTGACAAGACCAACTTCACCAGCATATACAGAGCCCTTACCAGATATGGTGTAGCGCCGACGCTGGCCTAGTGGATAAACAAGATGCTCCAACACAGAGCCATACAAGTCAAAATCAACGAAACCACAAGAGGTGTAGTCGCCAGGGGCTGCCCCCAGGGAGGCGTCCTTTCGCCCTTGTTATGGAACATAGTTGTAGACGAGCTAATTCGCAAACTCAACGGTCATGGTCTGGTCACGGTAGGATACGCGGATGACCTCGCGATCCTGGCAACCGGCTGTTTTGAGCACACACTATGTGACCTGATGAAACTCGCCTTCAAAACCATTGAAACATGGTGCAACGATCACGAACTGACAGTAAATCCAACAAAAACGGAACTGATCATGTTCACAAACAAACGACAACTGGGTAATATAAAAATCCCAAAACTATTCAACACAGAGATAACGCTAAAAACAGAAGTCCTAGTACCTAGGGGTCATACTATATAGCAAACTGCTATGGAACAAACATCTTGACTACAAACTTCAGCGTGCGACCGCTACTCTCTACCAATGCAGCAGAATGCTAGGGAAAACTTGGGGACTTTCACCGAAAATATCCAAGTGGCTCTACACTGCTATCATCAGACCAACATTAACCTACGGAGCAATAGTTTGGTGGACGAGAACGGAACTGAGGACCGTGGTAACTAAACTACAACGCTTTCAAAGAATGGCATGCCCTGCGATAACAGGATGCATGAGATCCACACCAGGCGCTGCCCTAGATATAATTCTAGATGTAGCACCTTTAGACCTCTACATACAACAAGAAGCCACGATGTCGGCTCTAAGACTACCCCTTGTGACAGAATGGCCAACAAACCAATACTAAACAAACACTACCAAATACAACTATACGAGGACCAAAAAGATGAATCAGGTACCCACGAAGTCAGAATTTACACAGATGGCTCCAAAACCGAAACCGGTACGGGTGCCGGGGTTCACTCACTGGACCTCAACATTAACATATCAATAACGCTAGGAACGCATAGCTCTATATTCCAATGCGAATGCGTAGCAATAACACAGGCAGCTACAGCCGTACAGAAGAGAGAAATCAAAGACCAACGTGTACGCATCCTCTCTGACAGCGCAGCCATACTCAGAGCCTTGGAAGGAAACAACTGTAGTTCCAAGCTCGTTTACGAATGTCACTCTGCTCTGGAAAGGATATCCACTGAAAACCGGATCATCCTACAATGGATCAAAGGACATAGTGGATCGCTAGGTAATGATGCTGCAGACGAACTGGCACGGAGAGGATCGGCGACAACCATAGAAGGACCACCGCCATTCCTACCCCTGCCATTCTCTCTGCTCCAGACATGGACCAAGCTCAGAACTAGAGATACACATAACGAACGATGGACTAGCCAAATCAATTGCCAAGCAAGGACGGCACTCCCATCAACATCACCGAAGCTAACAAAACGCTTACTAAATCTGAATAGATTGGACCTACGTGTCCTTGTGGGAACACTAACAGGGCACTGTCCACTAAACAAACACTTATTCACCATCGGAGCGACGGACAGCCCAGAGGATGCCTCAGCAACGACGAAACAGCTTCCCATGTAATCCTGGAATGCGAAGGAGTATTAGCACAACGTATAGAAATCCTCAACTTGCCGAGGTCGCTCCGCGAAGCCTGTGAAGACCCCAGGAAGATTCTGCGCTTCTGGACGGAGCTAGGCTGGCTATGCTAGCAAACTACTACGCATAAAGGACCAACTGGAGTCCAAATGCGGAAAATAGAGTACCCCCACCTGAACCTGAACCTGTCTCTCCTTATATTCATTATTATTATTTATTATTATTATTATTATATATTTATATGTGTTTTTTATATTTATATTATATATTTATGTTTGTATTTATACTTATAGCTATCATTATGTATTTGTTAGTATGTCCCAATTAAATATTATTCTATATAACACGCCACCGTCTACTTGTTCTAACTCATCATGTCCATCCAAAGGTTGCCTGGCAGAGATCGCTTTAAACGATAAGGCCGCCCATTGTACGACACATTCTTTATTTGTTTTTCCTGTCCGGTGTATCTGTTTTTATGGTGTGCAATAAAGAATAATTTTATTGTATTGTCTATTTATACTACAGGAGTATGAACAAACCCGTCCACACCACTTGTAAAGCCCTAATTAAATAATCCTGCTGTACAAATAACCCAGCCTGATAAAAAATCAAACTACTGTTTTAGAATCGGAGTCAACATCTTGAAGAGAAATGAAAAAGGAATGTTATCACAGTTCAAATTTCAGCGCTGAAAGCAAATATCATTTTATTAAATATCCGAAGAATGCAACAAACTCTAATCAGCACAATTACAGATATAAGTCACGGTCGCATCGATCCCCGCTTATTATTGCCTGAGGAAATGGAATATCAAATAAACGTAATCGCAGCGCAGCTTCAGGGCGATCTCATGTTACCTGTAGATAAACAAAATATCAAAAGCAATGTACCAATATTTTAAGGTAGCGGCCTGAATACATGGCGGTTACCTTCTAGTGGAAATCAAGATGCCACTACTGAGCAATGATGTATTTGAATTGGACAGAATTATCAGTATCCCACAAAACAAGGATAATAAAATCATTGTACCTAACATCGGTGGTGCCTTATATAGCTTACAACTTGAAGATGGATATAGCCGCCTTTCTGTCTGATAACGATTTACAACAATGTAATCGTGCGACGAATGAAATAACTTTGTGCCCATTACAAAAGCCGCTTTACGACCTACAATATAAGCTATCACTATGCAGTAACAAGTTACTATCATCGAACAGCGACGTTACTTGTACAACATCGATAACTACCTACCAAAATCGGTGGATCAAACTGCATATAGCTAACAACTGGCTGTACGAGTGCTGTTCAGAATGCCACGTCCGCATTCAGGGCCCTGATGGGCTCGTTATCAAACAATTAAGTGGTACCGGAATATTAACGCTGGGTGATCAATGTAAACTCAGAGGCTATACTATTTATTCACATAACAATTTCTTCAGCAAAATCAACATCAAATCAGAATTTGAAGCCCCAGAGTTATCTATTTTAATCATCGATACCCAGCGGTCGCGTACGAGTTCCGCCGACGGCGGCTGCCCCGCAGCCGCGCCCGCGGGCCCATAGTGTGAGTGCGGTGCACAGTGCTAGTGGTATCAATGTTAGGGGCTAGGGAGCCACAGTGTAGTGCAGACAGACGGTGCACAGGCACATCCCCGGTAGTTTTTAAATCTAAGGTTTATCATGATAGTGTTATAGACTTGGCTTAGGTTTAATTTTACTAACAATCAATTCATCATCTTTGTATCATTTTAACAATTAATGTTTTAGGATTTCAATAGTTTTTTTCGTTCATTATTTACTATTATCACTTGTCTATTGGAATAATTTTGCTGACGTGTGCGAATTCATTTCATAAATATCCGTCTTTTTTCCACAAAAACGTATCGCTACACATCAAAGAATACCTAAATGGACAATGCCGAATCTTAGCGTGTCGCTCAGGTTTCCAAAGCTGTTACTTTAATTGAAAAAGGTCACAGTTATAATATATTATATATTACGCAGCCTGTTACGTGTCAGTATTTAAGTGCTTAAAAAGTGGATGGCAGAATTTTTTATTTGATTATAAAAAGAAACCGGTAATAGACACATAACACGCGCTGGATTTGCACTACTTCTTTCAAAGGTTTTTGAAGAAAAAGAGACGCCTGAAATAATTACAAATGGATTTAAGAGATGCTGTATCTACCCTTTTGACCCTTCAGCTGTAGATTATACCAAATGTATGGATCACGAAGGGCGTAAAACTATACCAATGCCTATACAGCCTGGAGTGGAAGTAGTATTGCTGTTGGAGTCTTTTATGAGGAAAGGTCGAACGGAAGAGTGCAGAGAAGCCGAGAATAGCGAAGAGTGGAAAGGAGACGAATCCGCTAAGGAAATCTTTTACGTCTGGAAAAAAATTCGCAAATATAGCCGAATAGCGATTTCTCCATGTGAAGAATCCATTCTAGACTTCGCCTGCTAATAGTGACAGATCTACGACAATTAGCGATGTGCCGAGTACGGCTTGACTAGAGTCATACTCGATTCCTGCTTAGGACTCGCGTACTCGAATACATACATTATGATGCGAGTACGCCGGACTCGATTCCGGTACTCGAGTCAGGGAGAATCGATTGGTACTCGCGCCGACTCGATTCTATTTTGCGAGTCCAATAGACTCGAGTCTTGTATTCGAGTAAGGTTGACTCGTTCCTATACCTAACAGTTTTATAGTGTCAGTTATCCGCGAAGGCTGACTGTTTTAACTTCATTTAGCTAGAACTACAACTTGAATTTTTTGTTGTAGGTCAATCGACGAATATGCTATGACGAGCAGCTGTCGGATGAAGGTTGTTTGTTTGGCAGTGATTATGCAGATAAAGATCCTACTTACGTGCCAGATTCTTGCGACAACTCTCCTAAACGTACAGATACTGACAAAGAGCCTACTTATGTCCCTGAATCAAACGAAAACTCTCCCAAACCTCAAGATTTTGATAATTCCTGAAAGTCCAAGTATTTTACAAAAAATGAATGAAACTCCCAAGGAACTTGCAATGATGATTCTTGAATCTATAGTGGAACGAGTTTGGAAATCATTTAAACCTCTAAAACGACGTAAAAGAGCTCAGCCATCGGAATGGAAAAAAAAAATATAAGTTAGGCAAGAAAAATTTAAGAACTAGGATTTAATGATGCAGATGACCAAAGAGGAAAAAAGAACCACCTCATAAAACAAAAACAGAAGAAACAAAGACGTAGAGTTCGTTAAGTAACATATTGAGGATACATGGCTACGAAACAACCCGGGAAAAACCCTTACAATTTACCATAGTGAAACCATCGGCATCACAAACGGCAAATAATATTATTGAATGATAGTTTGTTGATCCAGAGTTTGGTAATTGTTGAATCCTTACATGCTTGCCATCCATTGCGCCCAAACAATTGGGCATATTCCAGATTTCATAGAAACGATTTGATATATGTTTCCATTTTTCTGTTGAAGGTATCTCCTCTATGTAATCTTTTTGTAATATTGTCCAAATTGCTTCAGTAGTTTCAGCTATTATGTCGGATACTGTGCACTAGCACAGTATCCGCTAGAGGTACTAACCTCTAGCAAAATAAAGTGCCAAAGCGCTGAAAGTACTTCCACTGGCTAGAAATCTGAAACAACATTGATATAATTAAATTTTTAATATAACAGATGAAATAATATGTTATGAACTAAAAAGTCTAATTTTTTTTTTAGTTAACGAATGCAAAGAGAAATGGCGCAATATAAGATCAACTTTCTTACGAAGTCTGAAAACACCACCCAGTGGTTCTAAAGCGAAAAAGCCATACTATCTCAAAGAACATTTATCTTTTATTTTACCGTTCGTCAAACCAATCAACGAATCGCCGAACCGTGGTAACATTCCACCTATTGAACAACGTGATTCAAGCTCAGTTGATACAGAAGCTGAGGAACAACAATCAAGAGATGAAGAAGAGATCAAGCAACAACTTCCGCTGATGAAAATTCAGAAGGCGCAATACAATCAAAAAATTGTACACTAGAGGAACCAGTAGCCTCACCAAGTAAAATTCAGACATCAAGAAAACGATTCAATAAAAATAATGTTGATATTGAGATGTTGGCATTCCTAAAGAAAAAAAATGAGGGACCTAAGCTGACTACTAATAAAAACCAGACTAAGATTGATTTCTTCTTTAAGAGCTTACTCACGGAATTTGATGATATGACAGATCAGCAGATAAGAACATTCAAAATAAAAACCTTACAACTTATTGATGAAATCAAACAAGGCCCTGAACTAACTAAGCCTCCTACATCAAGAGACTCATTGCAGTCTACGTCTAGAGAGTCATATTATTCGCACTGCTTCAGTGATGCTTATTCCCCGATATCAACTGCAGAGAGTCCTGCGGCTGCGCAGCTGAGTAATGCTCCTGACAATTTTTCAACACAAATTCAACCAATTAATACATCTTCAGCGGTCCAAGTGCCTTATGACTTAAGTGTTAATTTTAATAACCCGGAATGTTCTTATGAAGAGTTGGTTTAATTAAGCACTTTGTAATTATAACAGTACTGAAATAATGATGATATTTTAAAACCCACTTAACTTAAAGTAATCAGCAGCCTTTCTTCAGCATTCACACATCCCCTTAATCTTGTATTTTGTTTTGTTATTGCAGGAGCAATTTGATTCAAAAGCTGCTAATATGTTGCTTTTGACATTCTATACATAGATAAAAATTTTGTATCATCATGCGAAAGTTCTTTAGCCGCAACAAATAGTCGACAGTTAATATTATTTTCAATATATGGATGACGCCAGTAGCGCTTTCTTTTTTTACGTAAACGAAGATAAAAATAACATGCTAATATATCATCATCACTTGAAGACGACATTATCACGCGACGATACAAGCGGTACTGCAGTATTTTATACCGAGAATATACCGATAGGTTCGTAGATGAAAGCGATGCAGAATCGTTTCGGTGCAGAGCATACCAAAGCCGCGCCGCCACCGCACCGACAAGTCAGGAAAGTGCCTAAGTAATCATGTATAATGCAAAAAACTTAATTTGATTCCTAGTGTCATAAATATCAATAAAAAAATTCAATAATAAAAGTATTTGTTTTACTTTACCTTACAGTCAAGCCCAACATTTCCAAAGCAGTAACAGGTTTTCTTCCTTTAAAAATTTTTTAACGTATATATTTCGATAACCCGCTTAGTAGCTCTTCAAATTATGATATACTCATTCTAAAGTAGGCGAAAAATTTTCTTTCGTCTATCTTTAATGCTTTGTATTTTCGAGAAAAGTACTCGCCTTAGTCAATGGTTGTATCCAGTATCTTCTTTGTCTTTTTTTTATAGCAGAGTAATGTCTTCTTAATAACTAATAAGCAATAAGTTTCTCACGGTGGTCCATGGCAGAGACACGTCTATCCACAATAAAAAATCGCGAAGAACTGGTTACCCTACCGTACGACAGCAAAACGCTCATTTTCACGACGCCGCAACGCCGCGACGCAAACTGCCGATTTTAGCGTTGCGACGTCGCAACGCGGTTATGTGTTTCGGCCGACTTTTATTCCGAACTTGTTTGTGAAGCTTTAATATATGGTGTACGTGTATACAAGTGTTTTCACTCCAACCTACCTACTACCTCAAGCACACATCCCAAACATATTCTAAACTACACAACAAAAAAAATCTTTTCGACGGGGTTTATGCCATGGAATGTACATGTGTAAATGGAACATGGGGAATCCGAAGGAACGACCAGGGAGCAGGGCACTGGACAGGCGAGTGGTACAACATACTGGGGTGCGTTTTTTCACCTCATCCGACGACGAGCGATCGTCCCAAAGCGTGCGTCGTTCGTCATCCGACGTTTTCAAACGGCTACCAAGTGCAACTGTCACTGTCAAAATAACCATCCATCAAAACAAGACACAAAAATGGATCGCCAGGTCGTTGGAACTATTTTCTGCGCAGCAGCTAAAATTATATACGATTTATGCGACGCTGATGACGATGACAGCGAAGAAGAATTTATAGAAGCACAAGTTCACATCGTCGTAAACGAACAGGAACAAAAAATTCTTCCCATAAGAATAAAAAACTACATTGGAAATGTTGTGGAACTGTGCAGTAATAAACAATTCCAAGAAAATTTTAGAATAACAGTACCTGCTTTTGAAAGTTTACTACAGAAGCTCCATGGACACCTACAATCCGAAATCTGCAATCGACCACAGGTCGATCCCAAGAAGCAACTTCTGGCTGTGTTGTGGCTCTTAGCCACTCCAGATTCATACAGGTAGGATGCAATAAAAATTGTTATGATGCATACACACAATAACTTAGTGTGAAACTTATAAAACACTTTTAACATCTTGATGTTTTCGTTATGAAAATTTGTGTGATGTGAAATGCTTTTGAACTCGAATTATTCTTAATTTCCAGATCGGTTGGAGAAAGATTTGATATGCCTAAGGGCACACTGTTTCAGTCGTTCACAAGAGTCATCAAAGGCCTAAACTTAATAGCAAATGATGTTATACAATGGCCTACAGAGTCAGAACGAGTACATATCAAAGCAGAATTTGCAGCTTTTGCTGGATTAAGAGAAGTCACAGGGGCAATCGGTGGAACTTATGTAAATATTAAAGCCCCCAAGGATAATGCACAGCGTTATGTTAACAGAAAAGGCTCCCATGGTGTAACTTTACAAGCTATAGCTATACCGTCTTTAAAATTCACAGATTGTTTTGCTGGGTATCCAAGCTCAGTAGGTGACAGGCGTATTTTTGTTAACAGTGATATTTATGCAAATATCACATCCAACACAGAAAGATTCTTTAGCAATAATGAATTTATTATAGGTGACAAAGCATACCCAGTTTTCTAATGGTGTATTGCTCCATACATTGATAGAGGCAATTTACAAGAATTCCAGACAAATTTCAACACGGTTCATGCCAAAACAAGACAGGTCATTGAGAGATCATTTGCACTCCTGTTTGGACGATTTAGACGCCTCAAATACTTGGACATGAACAGGGTAGATCTAATACCTTACACTATTGTAGCATGTTGTGTCCTCCACAATATTTGCCTGAACCATATTGATTTAAATATTCAAGAATACATTAATGATGGGGAACCAAATGTAACCGTAGGTCTTCGTCGGCGAGATGAAATTGCTGTAGCGCTATTGGCATAAAACCTACTTTGTACAGTCAGTCACCAATGGCCTTCTACTTTAGTTCTGTTTTTAGTTCTGATTTTATTTCTGTTGTAGATCAAATAAATTTTACCTTTTTGTTTCCATTATGTTCAAAAAATATATAATTATTTATCTTTACCTATAAAGTTATTTGTTCACATTCAGTTAATTAGGTCACAACAATATTTAAAGAGTAACAAAATCAAAATAAGGCCATTTAAGTCAGCACAGTTTTCATTGAAAAATAAATGAACATTACAATCAAGTTACATTTTCTCCAAGAATTTTTCCATTATATTGTTGAATTTATTAATGGCAGCCATTGATTCTTTGTGGCGCCTTTCTTTTGCTTCTTTCCTTAAACGAGCATTTTTTTCAAAAGTCTGGAGACTGTAGACTAAGTTGGCTTTTTTCTTTCTCTTTGTAGTTGAATTCAAAGATTCTGATGCAGATTCCAAAGATTCTGACGTTAAATCTCTTGATGATGTTTGTGGTGAGTTGCCAAAGACAATAATTGATTGTTCTTCTCTCATTGGGGTTGTTGTAGAAGCAGTTGAAATGGGTTGTATATTGGGGTCTTTTCCAAACATTTCATCGAATTCTTCATAGAAATCAAAATGGAAAGGCTTTGATCCAGTACTCCTTGGACCCATGTTGTCCTTTTTTTGATATACCTTTGCTTTAGATACTTAAACTTATTTTGGACTTCTTGAGGTGTATGGTGGTTTATTTCATCAGCGATCATTCGCCATACAACCTCATTCCTTATGGTGGAGTTATCAAATAAGTGTTTATTTTTCTTGTATGCCTCTATTAGTTGCAATATTTCAGGCCTGGTCCAATTGGTTCTATGTGTTGTTTCTTGCGAATCATGTTTGTTCTGAACCCGTGGTGATTGTGTAGATTCTTCTGTAATTGAATAAAAATACAGCTACAGAAAAATATAACTAAGCATAAAGCTTTTAAATTGGTTTGAACAAATTATTGCTGAACAAAAATAGTCTCCATTAGGATCTGAAAAAAGTAAGAAGAAGTAGGTAGGTACCATAAGTAGGTACACCGTTACAACCTTAAGAAGTAGATAGACAGAGAACTCTTCTTTGTACACTGAAAATAATTACAGTTAAAAACATGTAACTAAGTAATTCATAATGGTCATATTATGTTAACATACAGATGGACCTATCTTAATGCTATTTACATTACTATTTTAGTATCTGTCTTGCAAATAAACTTATGAAGTAGTAATCCATGATACTGACCCATTGATAAACTTGTTGGTTCTGAATGACAAGCACGCAATATATATAATAAGAATCATATTCTGAAAAACAACATCAAGTTATTATTAAAGTATTAGGTATTAGGTACCTATGATTTTTCTATGATAGTAATTTACTTAGATAAGGAACAAACTACAAAATTAGACAACATAATATGATAGTTAGATCTGTGATAGGTACCTTGTAGACTACTAAATAAATACAATGGAATGATGTAAGTACTTACGTAATAGATTAGTAGGTGTACATAAAAGTAGATAGCTACCTACATAAAAAATAAATCTATTGGTTACATACGATCGAAAAAATTTGGCGGTAAGCGGTCTCCACTCACGAAATGCAATAAACCTAGAAAAGCGAATAGGTATTGTAAAATGTTAGTGCATAATGTTAGAACTGTGCAAACTGTTAGTGACCTCAAATCGGACAAGTGTGTCTCATCCAAGTCTCATCGACCTATCCACACGGGAATAATGAGATATTACTTTCTAATAGGTACCACCTGTTGAATATTGACCGAGAATCGGACAACATAAAATCCAACCTATTAAGTACGGCTTATACGGGCTTAAGTAATTAGCTTACCAGTTTGATCTTGAAGGCACACCCTGCCATGATCATCTAGTATTATTTGGCCATTTTCGTCAGTCACAATACTCATTTCTATTGATTCCTCCATTGCCTCCATTTCGTAAAATTCAAAACAATAACAAAGTTAAACGTCAGGCGTCTGTCAGGGCGATTTTCACACACCTATTTCGTGGGGCGACCGGTGCGTCTTCGAGTGACATTTAAGAACGGCGATCAGGGATCGTCGAGCGATCGCCTCGAGGGTTTTAAAACGCCTACTATGTCATCGAGCGTCGTCGGGCGTCGTTTATGAACGTACCCCTGTGATGGTCTCCAGAGTATCAGATTTTATGTTCAGAGAGTATCAAATTTTATGTTGTTGTAGTATGACGACCAAAATATATGCTACCCAAGAGAATGAACAGAAACGTTTTAGCTCCAGATCGAAATTTGGCAAAAATATTCATTTTTGAAATTTCGATCTGGAGCTGATACTCTCTGAACATAAAATCTGATACTCTGGAGACCATCACAGTATGTAATACCACTCGCCTGTCCAGTGCCCTGCTTCCTGGTCGTTCCTTCGGATTCCCCATGTTCCATTTACACATGTACATTCCATGGCATAAACCCCGTCGAAAAGATTTTTTTATTTTTGCCAAATTTCGATCTGGAGCTAAAACGTTTCTGTTCATTCTCTTGGGTAGCATATATTTTGGTCGTCATACTACAACAACATAAAATTTGATACTCTCTGAACATAAAATATATATATAATACATGGGGAATCTGAACAAACGACCAGGAAGCAGGGCACTGGACAGGCGAGTGGTCAACATACTGTGATGGTACTCCAGGGTCAGAGAGTATCAGATTTTATGTTGTTGTAGCATGACGAAAAAATACACTCTTGCTGGTTAACTTATAAATATTATATTAAATACAAAGTTCAAAATCATGAATTGTGTATCATTTGTTTCTATTCTATTTCAAAGTACTTTTAAAAATCACAGATAAATCAACTATTACAGAGTCCAGATGCTGCTAATTCTGATGGAAAAAAATACGTTAGACGCCCCCCGAACAAAGAAATGGATCCGAAGTACACCAAGAAAGTAGTGAAACATGGAGGGGGAAATATCAAATTAAATTAAATTAAATTCTTTTATTTCGGACTACTATAGATCCATAATTTGTTAGTAATGACCTTATAATAAATGTTAGTAATTCTTACGAACTAAAATTAAATTAAATTGAAATTAAAATTAAAATGAATAGTAATAAATTAGAAAAAATTAAAATAAATTAAAACAAATCAAATTACCTCATCAATAAAAATTAAATTAATCACATTACATTTCTTATAAATTTCCGCCATATTGGCGAATCAATCCTGCCCGCTACTGTTTGTAGGATGCTGTTGGGGCTGTCCCGCACTCAAAGTGTGTATCAAAGTGTGGGGCTGTTTTTCAGGACTTGGTGTCGGACCTGTCAGGAAGATAGAAGGCAATATTGATAAATACCAGTACAAAAGAATTTTAGAAGAAACCATGCTGCCCTGTGCTGAGCAAAATTTACCGGTCATTTGGACTTTACAAGAGGATAATGATCCGAAACACGAGTTAGTGGCGATTCGCCATCGTAGTGATTCGTCATCGCAAAAAATGTAGTGGTGATTTGCCATCGCTCAAAATATTTTAATATTCTTAGTGGTGATTTGCCATCATTTTCTTTTATACCGACAAAGTGCAGTCAGCATCATCTTACGAACTTTGGTTATTCTTTTTGGACTTTACTAATCTGCATGAACTTGACAGGGGGTTAAATTGTGTAAGGCTAGTAAGGCATGAATGGTAACTTTGATCCGTGCTATGGCTTTTCTTGATGAAATTCGATTTCTATGTGACTAAGATATATGACTGGGGTAGGCAATAAGAATAAGCCGTGGACGGACGAAATCACCCCCTCTAGGGTTAAACTTTGTTTTGTGCCTGCATGCTTCTATATAGATAATAAAAATAGAATATAGGTACCTATTCTATTTTTATTCTCTTGTATAAAATCTTTATATCTCTTGTATGACATGACTGCGTTGTTAGTTGCTAAATAAAAATATTAATAGAAAAAACCTGAGATGTTTTAGAACTACAGTTTACAAATAATAAACGTTTCCTACCAAAGAAATTAAATATAGTCCCAAAAATTTTCGATTTTGTGAAATTTTCATCCATTTCACGGATCAAGCCCCCAGTACTAGTACAGGAGAAAACAATGCAAGTTATTTTTGTTTATTCAGATTATTGTTATCGTTGTTGTTTAGGATTCACCTAAATGTAGCCATCTATCTCTGTCTTGCACGTGCCTCCCTCTCTTCCAACCGGCCGTCAACACGCGAACATTAGCTCTCAATAAATCAATTCATAAATAGGGAATTTAGACGGTAACTAGATATAAACAGTGCTAAAAGTGTAACCTAGACAGTGTGTGTATCAATACAAAACGTAAAACTACCAAACAGACTTTCAGTGAACCCTAAATCTCAAACTTTTTTTATTAGGTACATTTAGAGTAAAATTTTTGTCTATTACTAACATTGACACTAATCCAAAAAACGTTAAACTGAGAATTAAAACTATTCATTTTATTTTCAAAAAGGAAGCAATAAATTCATTGTGCACTCCTATGCCACAAATTTACGAAAAGACTTTTCAAAAAGCAAAGGATGCGGGATACAGCTTACTAAATGCTGTTCCAAAGTATGAAAACTTTAAGACCTCATTATATAGTGCCAGGAACAGGGAACTAAAGGTTCCAAAAACAAGCTTCAAGACAAAAGAAGAGGTTATAATACCGGAAAAATTTATAGATGGATTTTTGCTATTTGACGACAAAAGTGACCAAGAATCCAGGATTTTTGCACTGCGGAAGCACAGACAATCATACCAAATATACAAACATTCTTCTCCGATGGCACATTCCAGAGTTGTTGCAAATTATTTTACCAATTATACTGTATACACGGTGATGTCAATAGTACTGAAGAAATCACTTTAATCATGCCTCTCATGCTCTGCTGCTCATGCATGCTCATGCATGCTCTGATGCCTGACAAACAGCAAACATCATACGTGCGGTTGTTCAGTTTGTTGCAACTACATATACCCAATTGGAAGCCAATAAATTTCATCGTTGATTTTGAGGTTGCCGCAATGAACGCTGGAACTGTTTCAGTGCTGGAACTGTTTCAGATCTCGCCATAGAACTACGAATGGCGCTGAAGCCTGGAACAAACGCTTAAATAGCAAGATGCCGAAAAAAAACCGAACTTAACATTCATCGATGTTATTAAGAGGGAGGCAGCACACTTTGATTTGGATATACAAAAACATTACAACGGCGTTATTCACCAAAAGAGAAAGAAACTGTCAATCGTCAAAGACCAAAAATTAAATGATATCATTGATAAATATGATCAACTAACCTTAATGGAGGTTATTGAAAAAATATCAATGATATAAAGAGAAATTCAATCAATGATGAATGGAGTTCGTTGGAGCCTTTTCCATGATACTCAATCAGCCATGCGCGATGTGATCAACGTAAAATAATATTTTATTGACGATGGCGAATCAGAACTCAAAGTATGGAACTAAAAAGTAGCAGAAAAAAGGGTCCGATGGCGAATCGCCAATAAGTCCGAACACACACCGCAAAAGTAGTTAAAGATTTCTTAAGGAACCAGTTTGTGACAGTTTTGGATTGGCCCCCGTACAATCCGGATTTAAATCCAATCGAAAACTTTATGTACCAGGTGAAGAAGACAATGGCGGCAAAGCGTACATCAAACGTCGATCAACTTTACACAGCTTTTACAGAAGCGTGGGAATTAAGGACAAACAAACATACTTTCGCATTTATAATATTAGCTTGGAAAATTTGAGTAACTATCAAAGAAATAATCGCATTCTAAGCTCATCGCTTTCTTGTACCTACTGTCAATCATTTTACCGCCGTAACTTAAGTAAGTACCAGTTTCATAGTTCAAAACCGGTTCCTGCTCCTCGAGTAAGATAAAGCTTTACCTGTGTGAGTTTAGTTTACTTGCTCTGCTAAGAGCGCCCATTGGTCAGCGGCCGTTTCGGCACAACAATGCACATTGTACGTCATAAACTTTAAGTTTTTCATTACGTAAATAATCTTTGAACTATATTAATATTAATTATTGCTGAGGTAAGTTGCAAATAAATACTAATTATATTTTATATAATTCTTTTTACATTTTCTTGTATAAAAAATTGTTCTTTATTCATTTTAGATGGACGAAGGTAGCGGAGCGTCCGGCTCTTCTAACAAACCAGAATTAATATACAGGGTTTCCCAGAAATGGTGGATAATCCTGCACGTGCGTGTGCGTGTGTGTTTTTGGGAGGTGGGGCCCCACATCCCAAAAAAAAAATTGTAGTGCGTATTTCGACGTTCTCGACATCGTATGTGCTCTTGTTTTTCTGATTCTCGGTGACAAAATTCTACATTTGGTATTCTACTGGACTCGATTTGTGCATTTTGATTGGATTTTGTTTGTTTGGTGATAACTGCGACGACTCGGCATTCTACTGGACATTTGTTTCGTATATCAACAGGACTGTGTGATGTCACGTGTAATTTATACACCCCAAGAGTATTCCAATATGCATTACATTTCGCAACACTTTATCGGGGGAGATACCCGAACGCGCGTCACCCCGAATATCGCGTATTTACAGGCAGAATACCTGGTACTGGCGTTGGTGGCCCTAGGAGCAGAGGACAACCCCACAATCCTTTAACTGAAGAAATTGTCCTTGACATGGTGGAAGAAGATCCCAGTATTTCGATGCCAGATATCGAACGCCGTACGGGAATATCAAAATCTACAGCACATCGTGTTGTGAAAAAATTTAAACTGCATCCTTATCACGTGACACGTGTACAAACATTGCTACCACGTGACTACCAAGCACGGATTGTTTTATGCAATGAAATGTTAACAAGAATTCAAGAAGATCAAGATTTTTTCAGAAAAATTTTATGGAGCGATGGGTATCTTAACCTTCATAACTTGCACAGTTGGCAATTGACAAATCCACATTTGATGAGAGAAGATAAATCCCAGTATCAATTTAAAATAAATTACTGGACGGGCATATTAAATGGAAAAATTATAGGCCCTTATGAATTGCCGAGCAACCTAAATGGCAACAATTATTTACAATTTCTTCAAAACCAGTTGCAAATATTATTAGAAGATGAGCCACTAGCCATCCGGCAAGGAATGTGGCTCCAGAACGACGGTTGTCCGGCACATTATGCTGTGCAAGTAAGGAATTATCTAAATGATGCCCATCCCAACAGATGGATCGGCCGATTGGGGCCAATATTGTGGCCACCACGGTCCCCAGACTTAAATCCTCTGGATTTTTTTTATTGGGGCTGTTTGAAGGAGCAGGTTTACAAGAAACCCATAAACTCATTAGAAGAACATCGACTTCGCGTCGCCGAAGTAGCCAGAATTCTATCATTAAAAAATTATAATAACAGATTACAAAGATCTTTTATAAAAAGGTGTAGAGCTTGCATAAGGGCATCAGGAGCCCAATTTGAACATTTACTATGATTATTTTTATAATAAATACTTTTTTGGTCATTACTTGTTTTATTTTTTTCTTTTGCAATTTTGTAATGAAACGCCTACTTTTACACATTAGTAGCTATAGCTCAGTAATTTTACCATTAAAGTAGATACTTATGCTACTGTTTTAGAATCCTTATGATGTAGGTATTTTTTTTATGTGGTTGGCTATAAAACTCCAATACATTTATTTTACACCACAGGTGCTCAAACTTTGCAGTAAAATAAATTTTAGAAATAAAATTTATGTTTAGGGACTACTAGTTAACTACTATCCTAAGTAGTTGCGTTTTTGAAAGGTAATTTAGGAATACAATAATTAGGGAATACGTTAAAAGAAAAAAATCCGAACTAGGCCTCATGTAGTGGACGTGATGACCACTAATGTGAGGAAAACTGGGAAATTTCTAAATTTTACAAAAAAAATCGTAGACCGCGGACTGTTGGGAATAGATTTTTTTTTTTTTGGGATGTGGGGCCCCACCTCCCCCGCCGCACACGCACGTGCAGGATTATCCACCATTTCTGGGAAACCCTGTATGTAGACCGACATGGAGGGAAAATTTTACTGAGATCTGGACATCAGTACTCTAAACACCGCCTAAATAAGAATGGTACAACTAAGTGGCGTTGTATACATTGGAGAAAAAAGTGTAAAGGTGGATTATGCACGAGTCCTGTGAGTATTCTTATTCTGTTCTTTCATTTTCACTGGTGTTATAAATTTTCCTTATTTTTGAGTTAAGGTCATATAACATTCTAGTATTATTAACAAACGATTTGAAAAAATATTCATATCAACAAATAATCAAACAGTTTTTGAGTTTTAACGACACATACGAAAAGCAATATATTTTTATTAGTGGCCTGTCCCGGCTTCGCATGGGTAGATATTGATATTTCAAAAAAACATTTAATACTATTAGCCAAACTTTACGTGTCTATTCCTTGGTTGCACTTAGAGCGGTGTTTCTTAAATTTCAATTTTGTTAATTACACCCATGGTAACTTTTGAATGGTATGCATGATTTGAATAATTCAAAAAGTAATTTAAAGGTAATGATATAGCCTTGAAGAAGAAGTGATTTATTAGGATAAGGATTAATACAAATACAAATAATGTGGCCTTGTTTGCGCGGCGTTACTATTGCATACTTTAACATATGTAGTTATGTATTGTGACATAACTGGGTGAACATAAATAGTTAAACATATGGTATCGCGGACTTTTTTGTACATATTGATGTCCTTTACAAAACTGTCGTATAAGATTTTTTGATATTTTACACCTTGGGTCATCGAAGTTTTCATACGGATCCCTAACTTTTTTGAAAATAATCTATAGCCTATGTTCATCAAGGATAATGTAGTGATGATTCTATTAGTGAAAGTATTATTCAAATTGGTCTAGGTGTTTCGGAGCCTATTCGATACAAATTATCAAATCTTTCCTGTTTATAATATGTGTGTAGATATACTACGAGTGTATACTACTATAAATAAAATACTAAAATAAATAGGTTTTTAAATAAAGGTCAATTTTAAATTGTACTAAGTCAAATAATTGTTGTTTAACCATTTCTGGTTTGTTTTAGGAAGGAAATGTGTCAGAAGTACAAAAACACACAGGCTGTGTTCCAAATATTGCACAAAATGAATTATGTGTGAAAATGCAAGAAGTCCGCAATAAAATATTATCAACGCAGGAGAAGATACCAACCGTCCTTAAGGATGCTATTTCCGAATATGAGGATTCTGGATTACCGCTCATCGAGGAACACCCAAATGTGAATACTCACATGAGCAAGTTTTATAAAATCCGCAACAAAAATGCAGGTGTAAGAAAACTGCACTACAAAGATGTAAACGAAGTAGAGATTCCGAAGCGATTCAACGAATTTCTTCTAGCTGAATATCATGACGATAATTTTAGAATTCTGGTATTTTGTTCACCAGACATGAGGAATCAGATAAGCAATTTCTCCCATATTTTCATGGATGGAACATTCAGGAGTTGTCCTAAACATTTCAGTGAGCTCTACTTTTCTTGCTGACGCGGGCAGCACAAATACGCACACACATGTAGTTCCCATAATTTACGCTCTGTTGACCAAAAGAAACACACAAGCATATGTAAGATTATTCCAAATAATTAAAAAAAGATTGATAGATTTTAACCCTAAAAAATTTACAGTTGATTTCGAGAAAGGTGCTATATCAGGAATAAGGAAAGAATTTCCACAAGCTCAGATAAAGGGGTGTTATTTCCATTTTACAAAAGCTGTGTGGAGAAGGGGAAATGAATTAAAACTCACTAAATGCAGTGAAACCAAGAGGACTGTTGCTCTCAGCACAATGATACCATTGTTGCCGTGTTAAGTTTTTTTTATTTAGTGAAACCTTTTCTTTATACACCTAGGAACACACTCAATAGAAAAAAATTATAATACTTCAAGATTTTTCGAGAGTTATAGACTCTCGAAAAATCTTGAAGTATTATAATTTTTATATAAATCAATTTTCATTTAACTCCATTTCTTCACTTATTCTTCTTTTTGTAGCTCACTGCATACTGCTATTTTTCAGGGATTCACAGATCATGATGACCAGAAAGGCCTGTGACCTGGAGGCCAAGCTGAAGCTCGCTACAGCCCAGCTGAAAGAAATCAGAGAGGACCGAGACAGGCTGGTTCAAGAGCAGGAGGATAGTGAAGCTGAATTCCTGGCTAACCTTGGCAGGATTCAATCACTCAAGCGACAACTCGCTGAGCTCCATGCTCACCATGAAGATGCAGTTTCCGAAGTGGACCGATTGAATGCATGCCTGCGTTCCGTGGACAGTTGACATGAATCGTATGAACTGGTGTTGCAGCACAACAAGGACTCACAGCAAGAGCTGTCTGAGTGTAGAATAAAACATAGATATGTTAAAGAGTAAGCCGTTGCCTTCATCAACCAGTTTTTGTAGTTTAGATCTTCAATATGACAACGATATATGATCCGAATATAAAAGGGAGCAATAAAATTTAAAAATATTTAGGAAACAAAAACAACTCCTCAATATTGCTAAATTGAGCAAAGAAAAATCTAAATGTAACCTACAAGTAGAATTGGACTCCTGCTATAGTTTATTAGGGCGTAATTCTAAAGACATAAACTATTTGTCTGAGGAAATAGTTAACTTAGAAAGGGCACTTCATGATGTAACGTGTATGAAGAAGCCCAAAAAGATGCCAAAGACCACTATCTGAAAATGCCAGATAGTGTAAATAACGAAAGTTTATATATTGAATTGCGGCATCGATGCACTCAAACAGATCCTGAGACAGCCACGGCACAGGGTAACACTTTGATTAGAGACTGTGCTGTGGATGTAGTGCCCCAGTCACCACTGGTGTTACCATCCGTGCTCCTGGCAGCGCCACCATCACCTTCGCATGAGGACTGCTGTGATAGCCCTAGTAAAAGAGTGAAGGAATTAAATCTAGACTGTAGTCAATATACCCGGAAAACTGTTATGTACTCAAATAAGTTGGGTGCTGGAATGGGTACTATACTGAGTGACTTACTTCTAAAAAATGTAGTCAATCATTGCTATCCAAATTCTAATATAAATACAATCACTGATTGTATTCAGCAAGATGACTCCTTGAATAAAAGCACAACTCTAATTGTTCAGTTAGGTGAAACTTGTGTAAAGCGGTTGATAAGGCTATTTGAAGTACTTCTAGGAAAGATAGAAAATGGACTAGGGAAACTTATTATTTGCTCCTTTCCTTACTCAAAATCATTAACATCACCATCATCAACAAAGACCAGGCGAAAGTTTGGAACTTTTTACGCACTCTTGGTATTGGAAAATCTCGTCAAGATGTACCCAAAGACCTTGATACAAATTCTTTAAACTCACATTTATCTGCCTCTTCTAGCTTTGATGGGTTTACTAAACTCCAAACTTTGAACTATCTCACTTCTCTTTCAACTCCCGACTTTTCTAATTTTTCCTTCACCCAATTTACTGATAGCGAGGTTAAAAAGAATATCTTGTCCATCACGTTTAAAGCTGTTGGTAGCGACTGCATAAGTAACAAGATAATTATCCCGATTCTTGATAAAATCCTTCCCGTAATTACCTACCTTTTCAATTACTTTATTGACACTGAAACCTTCCCTGAAAGGGTATGGAAGGAGGCTCAGGTCTCCCCTCTTCCTAAAAAGCCCAATCCGGCTTCTTTTTCCGAGTTCCGTCCCATCTCTATTCTCCCTTTCTTCTGAATAGTCTTAGAGCGCCTTGTGCACCAGCAGCTTAGCGTTTTTCTTACTTCCAATAATCTCTTGAATCCTTTTCAGTCCGGTTTTCGTCCAGGCCATAGTACTGTCTCTGCTCTTGTCAAAATCACTAATGATATTAGACATGGCATGGATGACGGACTTGTTACTATTCTCTCACTTCTAGACTTCAGCAACGCTTTCAACAACGTTGACTTTGATATTCTTCTAGCTCTACTTCGCTCTTTTAACATATCGCCGTCGTCGGTAATTGGCTGGTTTCGTAATTACCTGAATGGACGCCGGCAACGCATTCGCGTTGACGATGCCTTTTCAACATGGTGCCAACTTGATGCCGGTGTTCCTCAGGGCGGCGTTCTATCTCTTCTTTGCAATCTTCATCAATTCTATCTCCAATCATCTATCTTCTCCCTACCACCTCTATGCAGATGATTTGCAAATCTACACGCAGGCCCCTATTGAATGGCTAGGTGAATCCATTGTAGAGGTCAATAAAGATCTCGAAAATGTCAACAAATGGAGCAAATCGTTTGGGCTTAAGGTTAATCCTAATAAAACCCAAGTGATTGTCATAGGTAGCTCTAGGATGATCGCTCGTATCGACTGGTCGTCGTCAAGCGAAATCCGTCAAACGAAATCCCTTCCTATCTTCAAAAGTATGGTTCATTTATCTGACCACTCTTGATAAGTTTTCTTGATTTTTATTTTTATTTTCTATGTTTGTTCCTGTTTTTTGTGTATTTGTGCTCTATTTTTATAATGAGAAATCGCTTTTAGCGATAAGGCCGCCGATTGTGCCACTAGATTTAGTTAGTTTTAAGATCCTATATTTTTTTTATTTTCTTTGTATTTGATGGTGCAATAAAGCTATATTGCATTGTATTGTATTGTATCACAGCAAAATGAGAATATATGTAAAAATAACATGCTGATATACAATATGACATATCGTCATAGTGACGTTTTAATTTTTGACACTAATAAATTTATTAGTAAAACTTTTTTAACTACGTATACTATGTATCTGACCAAAAAAAGTAAAATGATTATTGCTAAATTGTTAGCATATAATATTTTTGATCCCGACAACAGCCAAAAACTTGGCTATGACAAATGCTTCTATTGAGCATTGTAATTATTTCACAAACCAGACCTTGGAACTTATTGCAAGTCATTTAAATTAGAAATAGAAACAATAGAGGAAATCTCTAGCCCTATAAACATTACATATTACTATAAATCACAATAAAAACTAAAAAAAACAAAATTGTAAAATAACTGGAAAGTTTACTAACTTGGTGCACCAAAATATTCAAGGAATTAGAAGTAATTTATTAGAATTAGAATTGTGCATGAACTCATTTGATATTGATATCATCTGCCTCACAGAACATTGGCTGAAAAGCTATGAGCTCAGTTTTGTACTTCAGTAACCACCAGGTTGGTACTTTTGGAGCCCGATGACAGGCTCGCCGAGGGGCTCATTCGCCAGCTGAAGGGTAGCCCGGATTTCCGCAAAATCCTGAGCGACGCAATTCGGGGAGAGGATCTGCCGGCAGGGTATTCCCGAGATTCTTCAATGGAGGCTACCCAGAGCGGGACCAGCGTCCATTTCTTGAGTAAACTAAACTTTTGAGAAAATATTATCATACAAAGGTGGTCCATTCAATTTAAATCGACATAAAAAGCGTACATATGCTCGCATACAGTGCTACCTATTTGCGAAAACGGGGAGGCTTCGACATCCACAACTGCTTCTTCCATGTCCAGCATGGCTACTACCTCCGCTTTACCTCAACCTGTGGCCTTTCTGGTTTCTTCAGCACGTAGTACAAATATATTACAAAACCTAACCAAACCTGTGTCTGCTAAAAAAACTGCAAACCTAAATGACATGGTCATCAAGTTGATGCCAAGAACTAGGTACCTGTCATTCCATCTGGTTGAATCACCTAAATTTATAAATCTGATTGCTGAACTAAATCTAAACTATCAGTTGCCGAGTAAGTAGTGACAAATACATATAATGTCATTAAAATGTCCGTCAAGGCAGACCTAGAAAAAGCTGCTTACGTGAGCCTGACCACAGATGGATGGACCTCGAAGCCGAACGATTTATTTATCAGTTACGGTCCATTTTATAGATGAACACGCAGACTTGAAGACGTACTTGCTTACATGTGTCCAGTATTCTAAACCGACACACAGCAGACAATCTGGCAACGGAATAAAAAAAGTAACGGACGATTGGGGCATTATCGCAAGTAGCCGCCACAACCTTGGTCAGATACCAAGGTTGTGGCGGCTACTTGCGATAATGCCCCGAATATTAAATCTGCTGTTCATTCGCCAGCTGAAGGGTAGCCCGGATTTCCGCAAAATCCTGAGCGACGCAATTCGGGGAGAGGATCTGCCGGCAGGGTATTCCCGAGATTCTTCAATGGAGGCTACCCAGAGCGGGACCAGCGTCCATTTCTTGAGTAAACTAAACTTTTGAGAAAATATTATCATACAAAGGTGGTCCATTCAATTTAAATCGACATAAAAAGCGTACATATGCTCGCATACAGTGCTACCTATTTGCGAAAACGGGGAGGCTTCGACATCCACAACTGCTTCTTCCATGTCCAGCATGGCTACTACCTCCACTTTACCTCAACCTGTGGCCTTTCTGGTTTCTTCAGCACGTAGTACAAAAATATTACAAAACCTAACCAAACCTGTGTCTGCTAAAAAAACTGCAAACCTAAATGACATGGTCATCAAGTTGATGCCAAGAACTAGGTACCTGTCATTCCATCTGGTTGAATCACCTAAATTTATAAATCTGATTGCTGAACTAAATCTAAACTATCAGTTGCCGAGTAAGTAGTGACAAATACATATAATGTCATTAAAATGTCCGTCAAGGCAGACCTAGAAAAAGCTGCTTACGTGAGCCTGATCACAGATGGATGGACCTCGAAGCCGAACGATTTATTTATCAGTTACGGTCAATTTTATAGATGAACACGCAGACTTGAAGACGTACTTGCTTACATGTGTCCAGTATTCTAAACCGACACACAGCAGACAATCTGGCAACGGAATAAAAAAAGTAACGGACGATTGGGGCATTATCGCAAGTAGCCGCCACAACCTTGGTCAGATACCAAGGTTGCAGGTTGCTCTTAAAGAAATAAGAGCCACAACTAATAAAGTAAAGAATATTGTCAAGGTGTTCCGCCGCAGCCCTCTTGCCACAGAAAAACTGCGGAATTTGCAAAAAAAACTAGGAGAGCCGAACCACAAAATAAACGTTGCGGCCATTACATTGCGAATTTAATTGTTGGTGCATTAAAACTGGACCCTTCACCTTCCTATTGGTGGCCTGCAAAGAACTCGAAAAGACAAATCATTCTACGATCGCTAGATTTGTGAATGAGTGTATTGTCTAGTTAAGTTTTAAACTTTTGAGGGTGAAGCTTAACTAGATGTCGCTGCTAATAGTGGACGAGCGCTAGATCGCGGTACTAAAATTAGCGTTAAAATTACTGTTAAAGATGGATTAGCATTACAGCGAAGCATGAACGAGGTAATGAACGGGGCAGGTTTTCAATTACAGAAATGGGTAAATAGCTGTGATGAGTTAGACAAGCAAATTACAAGCAAAGAAAGAAAAGCAAATGAGAGTGAGGATCTAGGACATGGCAGTAAAGATATAAGAGAAAATGAAATTGTGAAGATTCTAGGGATAAGCTGGGATCGTGATAGCGATGAGTTTAAGTATTCAGTAATACTTGAGACATCATTCTTTCTAACTCCACGCTTATGGGATCCATGGCCGACGATGGTCCGGGCATTGGCGAACTTGGAATATCCATAATATATGGATTCAAAGGATCCATGGCAGTTGATAGTCTAGGTTCCGGAGAACTCGAAGAAGGATATTCCATATTCGTTGACCTTCAGAAAAATATAAAATATATTTTATTAAAATTTATTTTATTTATTTTTATATATTGGCATACATCGAACTCTACCAGCATATGGGGATAGACTAAGTCGATTCAAACTTATGTCTCTGGAAACCCGTCGCCAATACCTTGATACGATAATTTTTTTCAAAATCATTCACTCGGAAATTGACTCCCCCAACTTACTCTCTACCATTGGTTTTAAGACCAGGACGAGATCTCGTTATGCATTTCAAAAAACTTTCGCCCTACAAGTCTGTACCAACAATACGTCTTATTACAACCCTGTGGTCAGAATGTGTCGTCAGTACAACGATCTCTTAGTTAATAATAGTGATAATATTGACATTTTTGATAGAAAACTATTTAAATTTAAAAAAGACGTTGAAACCATTCTCATTAAGGAGAGTGGTCTTAATTTTCTGTAATTTTCCCTTTATTATTAATATATATATATTTCATAGCCCTAATCAAATTTACTGTTTAAAAATGAATAAAAAAAAAGAAATTAAATTTTGTAATTAAAAATAATGCATGCTTACATATTTTTATCTGATTTTTTTTTCTCTTTAACCCTTCGTATCACCGTGGGACAGTACTGGAACATACCTAATCTTTACGCATAAAATCTTAAGCAAACGACTATTTCCATTTTCAAATACAGTGCCCGCTCCGGAAAATATCGCGCTTCAATGTTTATTACAGGTCAAACTCCAGAGATGGCGCTTTTTCGTCACAAACGAAGTTGAATCGCACTTTTCGCGGGATTGTGATCGTCATTTGTTTACAAATTTTGAAAATCGATGAATTGTGTTTATATTGTGAAAAACTGTATGTTTATTGTGTGAATATACTAGGTAAGTGTATGTTTATTGCTATTTATTGTGGTTTTTGCATAAATTTCAGTAATTTTGGAAAATATTTGCCGTTTTGTGTTTGTGCCCGTTCTGGTACATTGCATAACTAAGTGTATCTAGTTTCATACATTGACCATTTTTATTTTCTTGTAACAGGATGACGAACAGAGGTCTAGGAGAAGAGGAAATTGAGCAGTTCCTCTATGATTATGCAGAGAGTGAAGACGGATTTGATGGCGACGACGACAGCATCGCGGATCCTGATTTTATTCCGGATTTAGAGGTACCAATGGAAGTCGAGAATTTGGAAGAAGTTGATGGTGTGGATATTGATACCATCATTGAAAACATCGAGAATTTTAGTGGTACTTCTCAATCATCAGCTCCTTCTGAAACTCTACCTCAACCAGGACCATCATCTGGACCTGAAACATCAGGACGCAGACAACCCAGGCAGAAATTGAATCTTCGTTGGAGAAAAAAGAACCTTGAGCTAAATGAGCAGCAGCTCTGCTTTACAGGTGGTGAAGATTTATCTGCAGAGTTTCTAGAACTTGATAGTCCGATACAGTTCTTTTTCAAAATCTTTCCCAAAGATCTTTTCGCAGAAATTGCCAGACAAACGAATCTTTACATCGTGCAGAAAGATACGAATATGTCGTTTAGGGTTACAGAAACTGATATCCAGCAATTTATTGGTCTAGTTTACATCATGTCGCTGGTAAATCTTCCAAGAGTAACAAAACATTGGAGTAGTGGCTTGGGAACACCTCTGGTGAAAGATACAATGCCAGTGAATAAATTTGAAAAAATAAGACGATTTATTCATTTCAATGACAACTCGAACATGGCTCCTCGCGACCACGCAGAACACGACCGCCTATTCAAAATAAGACCAATTCTGATGAAACTAAATGAAAATTGCCTCAATGTCCCATTTGAGAAGTATCTGTGCGTGGATGAGCAGATTTGCTCAACAAAAGCAAGAAACAACTTGAAGAGGTATAACCCTAAGAAGCCACATAAATGGGGCTACAAAATCTACGTCCTAAGCGGCGTAAGCGGATTTGCTTACAAGTTTGAACCAGAAACAGGAGCTGAAAACGTAGTTGCGCCGAATGAGCCGAACTTGGGTGCTGCATCGAATGTTGTGGTCAGGCTAGCTCGTGAAATACCACGCAATCAGAATTACCGCCTGTATTTTGACAATTACTTCACGTCCCTGCTTCTAATAGAATATCTCGCTAAACAAGGAATTTTGAGCTTGGGAACTATTCGACGCAACCGTATACCTGATTGCAAACTACCCACCGAAAAAGAAATCTCCAAAAAAGAACGTGGCTATTCAGTCGAATATGTAGCCTCAGTTGAAGGAACAGAGATATCCACAGTAGTATGGAAGGACAACAAGATCGTCACACTTGCTTCCAGTTTTGTGGGTGAGTTACCTAAGACACAGGTGTCTAGATTAGGGCGTGCAAAACCGGTTTCCGGTTTTGCTGAAAACCGGAAAACCGGACTAAATTTACCATCTTTTCAAAACCGGTTTTGAGAGCCAAAACCGGTTTTGACTCCGGTTTTCCCGTCAGTAAATTAAATTTTAATTTCAATCCACTTTTTTCGAATGCACTCAAGAAATATGTAATTTTGAGTCATCAAATATATCCATCGAATGCAACCTATACCCACTTACACTCCTCCCTCCGCGACCCCCGCACCCGCGACGCGACTCCTGCGCCCCGCCTGCCTGCGTTGTCGCCCAAATACACTTGCCGGGAGTGCACGTGTACGTGTACAAAACTCGCTTGCGACGCTAGGACAAAATGTGAGTACCTACTTCTTTACCTATTCATTAATTATGCTATATATTGTGTGTTCTCAATTTCTCACCTACCTATAGATTTTTGAGCCGATGGTTAGTAGAATTGTTTGAGTTTGAGTAGAATTAATGAAACGACACGCCAATCTTAAACTCATTTTACTTTAATACCGTCCATCGTTGTTTTATTCCGTAAATAAAAAGGGTTTATCATCAGTGATCGGAGTAGGTAGAGCTATTTTATGTATTTGCCATATATTATTATGATAGAATAATATGGATATTCCCCAAATCCACACACTTCACGAACTGCAAATATGTCAATATATAGATCTTATTAATAAGTTTTCAAGTTGATATTAACACGTGCGTGATATACATCAAGTGAAGAAAGGATTAGAATACAATAAAATTAGTATTAAAAAAGTTTAGCTAACAAGAAAAGGCTTTGCGTTTTGGATGAATAACAGTGTACCTTACATTTCTTTTTGTATTCAATATGTTATTTGTTGGTTTGACATAAGGAAAGCTTTTCACTAAGCCCAAACATATATTTTTTCTATTATTTCAAGGTATAATAAGATTGTTACATAGTTGTAGTCCTAATTTACTTTTTACAAAAAAAAAATCTTACCAAATTACTTTGCGGTGCATCGCTCTAGCCAGCCACACCCGTGACAATCCCTGTACGTGTGAGCAAGAGCGCATAATGCAGCGATATCACGATGAGTGTCAACAAAGCGGCAACGTCGCGTTTTTGACAAAAACATTGGCAACGTGTTGCTGTTGTAAAATTTACGACGTCGCTCGTGCGCAGGCTTACATAAGCCATTTTTATACTTATTGATAAATAGTTGATAAATAGAATTATAATAATCGAACCCCGGAGTATTAGTCGGAATCCCGTGGAATATCCATAATGATGATGATGAGCTATTTAGGTTCATTGCAATGAACCTAAATAGCTCTATCTACTCCGATCACTGTTGATCTGTATTGATTTTTTTAAATAATTTATACCCTCAAAATATTGTATTTTATATTGCAAATCAAATTATATCTGTGTCGATCGCCCATTTTCTTATGACCTGTTCACGTCACATCAACGATCGAAAGAATTTATTTCAAAACTTCTTAGAAGTGCATTACCTCCATAGAAAGTTTAGCCTTAGCGCTTAAAATGTTTCAGTTTTTGCCACTAGGTACCACTCATCTCACTCATCACTGTGATTCAAATTTTGATTTTTTCTTTTAGGTCATCTCCAAAAAATGTTCAATACACTGAATTCCACAAAAACAAGACACCAAATAATATATGGAAACATTTTCTTCGAGCAACTGATGCACAGTCTGCAAAGTGCAAAACTTGTGACAAAATCATAAAAACGGGTGGTGGTTCCACTTCCTCTTTACACACCCATTTTCGGTCAGTACACTCAAATATAGCTTCAACCGATTCTACACCATCAACATCCAGCGCGGCTGACATTTCAGGAACTTCGAAAGAAAATCAACCGGCAACAGAAACAAAGAAGCGAAAACTGATGACTGACTTTTACAAGTCAAGCGAATCTATGGAGGTGGTTGTTTCTCGAATGGCTGCATTGGACGGTTGTACCTTCAAATTATTTACAGAAAGCCAAGATCAACGAAACGTCTTCAAAAAAAGTGGCTTGGAACTACCTAAATCACCTAACACTATCGCAAAAATAGTCCTGACTCAAGCCGACGAAGTAAAAGCAGAGACAATTAAAAAAATACTGGACCTAAAACGGGCTGGACATAAATTCTCAATAACGTTAGATGAATGGACCTCATTGAGGAACAAAAGATACATGAACATAAATCTACATTCCAATGCTTTTGGAGGGTTTAATTATAAAAATCTGGGGATTGTGAAAATCACCGGCTCGATGTCAGCACTGGGAGCTCTAAACATACTGCGAGAACATCTTGCAAAATTCAAAGTGTCTTTAGATGATGACATCGTGTCAGCAACAACCGATGGTGCGAGTGTGATGGTGAAGATGGGAAGATACATAAAAGGCCATCACCAGGTTTGTCTCGCCCATGGCATCCAGCTGGCGGTGATCGATACCCTGTATAAAACAGGAACAGAACCAGAACAGTACGCAGGAGCGTCAATTCAGGCATCCTCTTCACATTCACAGGACGACTCGGAATCAGAAAGTGACAGTGACAACAGTCGAGCAGAATTAGATCTCAGTGGAAGTCTAGAGATAGAGACCCCAGCCGTTCAAGCAAATCCAGTATTATACAGGGAGATAATCACAAAAGTTCGAAAATTGGTCAAATCTATTAGGAAATCTCCCCTAAAAGCTGATACATTGCGAGACTATATCTTAAAGGAACACGGAAAAGACATTCAATTGCAACTAGATTGTCGCACGCGATGGTCAAGCATGTCTGACATGATTGGAATGTTTTTGAAACTAAAAAACTCAGTCTTAAAAGCCCTGATAGATTGGAAATCCGAGATATCTTTTTCCGAAGACGAAATTCGAACTCTGTCTGAAATTCACAACAGCTTGAATGTTATTAAACTCGCTGTTCTGTCCATGTGCCGACGTGATGCAACTCTTCACACAGCTGACACTACATTGAAGTTTATGGTCAGGAAACTTGATTCACAAAATAGTGTTTTGAGCTCAATACTAGTAAAGAACTTGCGAAGTCGCATCAAGCAAAGGCGTCTCCTGTTAACAGGTGTCTTTCACTATTTACACGATTGGGAAGACTTCTCCACCCAATATGAAGATGATACTTTTCCCAAACCCAATGGTGCTGAAATTTCTGACACTATTACGAACTTGTTGCAGCAGCTAAAATATAAGCCCAAGGAATCTGATCCATCCATCTCCGTAGTCGTCTCTGAGCGGTCGGTGCCATCGTCACCATCTGACGCTGAAGTTGTTGCTGAGGAGGTGCTAACTCTTCAGGAGCAGCTTGATAAGGAATTTAATAAATGCAGGAAAACCCGCATGAATCGGTCTGATTTCGACCTTGCAGGGTTTGTAAAGGTAGAGCAAGCCATGTATGAAAGCGGAGGGCAGCGCGGTGTGCTTCTCACAGAAGCCTACAACTATTTGATGTGTGTAATACCAACAAGTGTTGAGAGTGAGAGGGCCTTTTCGAGTGCTGGATACTTCTGTAACAAAATACGAAGTAGCCTGTCTGATAAAATGTTAGATGCACTTTTATTCTTAAGAACACATTATCAAGAACAGAGGTCTCTTGGAAAAAAATGATTATTTTTATTGAAATGTGTATGTACACTGTTGATTTGATCTCGTTTTATAGACAACTAATTATCAAGAACGGAGGATGCTCTGAGGAGGTCTCTTGGAAAAAAAACTTTATTTTTATTTAAATGTGTATACTGTAGTTGATTTGATCTCGTTTTATAGCCAAATATGAATCTATTAATAATATTGTTAACAGGTTGGTAATTATTAAGAAAAGATTCAAGAAATCTTATTAAGATGATGACTGTATTTTATGTTTAAAATTTGTGGTTGTGTTTAGTATTTAAAGATGATAACTATGTTTTATTCTTATTGTGACTTGTAGTTGATTTGATCAGTTAGTTAAAGTTTATATTATATTAAGTTCATGTTATGTAAAAAAATAATGTAGTCTATTTAGTAAAGTAAATGGTTGATTAAAAACTGCTATATCATAAAATTTGTTTTATTTGTAGGTTTTGTGGGATCTAAGAATATCGTTTTCTTCTTCAAAATCTACTTTACAAAAATATATAAAAATGTTGCCAAAACCGGTGCTAGCACCGGTTTCCGGTTTTGGGCCCTCAAAACCGAAATTCAAAACCGGTTTTCAAACCTTTCCGGTTTTGCACGCCCTAGTCTAGATACGAAAAGAATCGAAAGAGGTATGTGAGCATTGATAGACCAAAGGTAGTCGGAGAATACAACCGCCATATGGGCGGTGTCGACCTGATTGACAGTATAATGGGTAGATATAAAGTAAAACTACGAAGTAAGAGATGGCAGGTTCGTATGTTTTACCATTGTTTGGACCTCGCCATGTCCAATGCCTGGTTGCTATACAAAAGGGTTCGCAAAACCAAGCAAATGAATGAACCACTGCTGGCATCTGCTGACTTTCGTGAAGAGATTGGTACGGTACTCTGCAAGATGGGAACAAAAGCAAACATACAACGCCGAAGCATTGAATCAGACATCCAGGCCAAAAAACGGAAGGGTCCAGCTCAATTCGTACCTCCGGCAGCTGTGCGCCAGGACCAGGTCGGTCACTGGCCAGTATGGGTCGAAAAACGAATGCAAGCTCCCTAAATGCTCTGGCAAATCACAGACCATTTGTGAAAAGTGTGGGGTTGCATTATGCAACAACAAACAAAATAATTGTTTCAAAGCATTTCATACTTCATAGAGGAACACATTACGGCAATGTTCCCGTTATGGCACACTCCACTTTTTTTGATTTTGTGGGGTAAATAAATGATATTTTTGAAAAATAAAAAATACGTGTTTTTTTTCTCTCCAAAAGCTACCACAAAAGCCACGTTTCATTAAAAAACATGTTATTGAGTTATAAAGGGTTAATTATTATTTACTTTTAAATTCGTTTTGTATTTACTTCACATAAACTGCTCTTTGATCATGCTGTGTACACATATTTAGGGATACAGTCTAGTTTTAATTATTGTGTGTTTCTAGTTGTATAATATTTGATTGTATTCTGTTTTGTGTGCCAAATAAATAAAATAAAATATAAATATAAAAAATTAACCGGTGGACGGTATTTCGTGTAGAACACGCTAACTGGTCAAAAGTCATGTTCTCATTTCTACGAAATCTTAATAGCAAAACTTCAACAACATCCCCAAACTAATTTCGAGAATTTGTCTATAATTTTACACTATTATTCAAAGTCGTATCTGTTTGTGGTATACCATAAGTCTAAATTGGTTAGGTTAGGTTAGAACTGTGGCCTTACATAATAAACTAAGTACCTAAGGATGAATTATAGAAATTATGATTCGGGATAAAAGCGTAATTAAAAATAATATGTTTTCATTAGCGATATTATGAACAATAATTTTTGGGAACATGAGTTCGAACATTCGGATTATAATCGGAAACGGTATGCCGAATAATTTCGGGGGCTGAGCCAATATGGACGCCAGTAATACTGCAGTAAAATAAAAACAAATGAAAAAACTTACTTGATTTTAACGGCAAGCAGAAATGCGTGTACACAGGCTGAAGTCAACACACCGGCAAATCTCGGAGTCCAGTTCAATGCCACAATCGTAACAACACACAATCAGAGTCCAGTAATACTAGCCACAGTCGTCACGAATGAAAAACACGGAGTCCAGATAAACAAGCGAAGGTAAACAGCAAATAAGTTGTAACACTTTCGTAAACTTCACTTCTAAAATTAATCTTGATCAATAAATACTATGAGCCTACATTTAAAATTTACCGCGCATTCTAATTTTAAAACTCCCGCGCTCTCACGCCTTACGGCACTGACAGCTTTGAGTGAAGCAAGCGACCATTGACAATCGAGAACAATGAAATGAATCAGCTTTTTTCGATTGTCACTGGCTGGACAGATAAGCATGATTTTAAAAATAAAGTTTTGTTCTGGGGTAGATCTCCCTAACACTTAATTTGAAGGAATTACCATCGATTTCAAAATGGCACGGCTCATGTGCCTAACGCCAAACGCAAAAGAAAATGATGACACGGCTGCCGTGCCATCCGCAACGAATCGGTTAAATGTATGAATATGGTATAATATTATATTTTAATTTAATATTTAATTGTCATCTAATTTTATGCAATTAATTTCATTAAGCTAGCCATAACGACACAAAACTTAGTGTTTCTGTAAAATTGACCTATATGGATGTGGCGGTGTGTGGAACTAGACGACACATGTCCTTGGTGGGCGGTATGTCTAGTTAAGTTCCAAACTTTTGAGGGTGAGGGTTTTTACCATTCAACATTCACGGTGTTATCATTTGAACCTCCTACTACCTGTACTGAGGAATTAGTACAGGTATAAAAAAGATATTTCCTGAATCTTCCGCGGATGAAAGAGTATATGTTTGTGTTACTCTCAGATGCTGCCCCCTATATGATCAAAGCAGCCAAAGCCCTCCAAGTATTTTATCCCAATTAGATTCATGTGTCGTGCTTTGCTCACGGAGTTCACAGACTCGCCGAAAAAGTACGATCCACGTTTGGAAATTTAAATAAACTGATTTCATCAGCTAAGAAAGTGTTCCTTAAGGCCTGCCTGCTCGTATTAAGGCTAACAAAGAAAAACTTCCAAATGTCCCTTCACCTCCCGAGCTCGTGGTTACACGTTGGGGTACCTGGATCGAAGCTGCAATATTTTACAATGAACATTTCAACGCCATCGAGGGTGTAATCGATGACTTCGATAGTGCAGAGGCTTTGGCTGTTTGCAGTGTAAGGACGATGCAAATATTAAAAAAACCTAGCTGTGATTAGCACTCATTTCGCTTACATACCTGCAAATAGAAAAACGCTCGAAACTCATGGATTCATTCAACTGCATTGAATGAATCTATTCAGCTCATGAAGAAAATTCGTCTTATGAACTCTTCGTTGCCAGAGTCGTTCCTGAGTAAACTCAGTAGAAGAAAAGTTTCAAAAAATATTGAACAACAACCCAGGGTTTGAAGCTATCAATTTGGTACAAGGGTTCAAACTTTGAACCTAATTGATCAATTACCAAATTGATAGCTTCATTAACGGGGCGGGTGAAAATTTAATAATAAATTTAATATATTATATAATATATATAATAGTCCAAACATTGCACCCAAATTTAAATTATTTCCAGTCACCTCAGTAGACGTAGAACGGTCCTTTTCCGCTTACAAAAATTTATTAAGCGATCATAGACACAATTTGTCTACAGAACATTTGGGACAGTACTTAATCGTACATATATTAAGGGTAAGTTAAAAATTTCATTGTTACCTAAGTAGGTATATTTTGTACCTAATAGATGATTTCGCAAATATGATGATTGTTATCGTTGAATGCTAATACACCGCTGTTTCATAAAAAAAAAATATTTTAAAATACCTATGACGTTTTATTTTTTCCTGTTATATTGTATTCATATTTTGGCCCTCTGTATGGATTTTCGTGCATATTTTAGCTGTTTTACTTGCAAATTTGCATGCATATTTTGGGCCTTTTATGTTGCATATAATCCGGTCTTTAGTAATTAGGATTATAAAACCTACTGCAAGTAATAAGGATTAAAAAAGTTAAAAAAGGAAAAAAAAGTTCTATGTACAAATGGAACCATTTTAGATCAATATATTACAACTTGGTGGAGGTAAAAAAGTCATATCTTCTTTTGTATTTATTTTTCTCAGAAACAGCTTCCGTGTATTTAGACATTTAGACGAATTATTCTTCAGAAGCAGGGTTTATATTATATTACAATGAAACATTTCGCCTTAAAACAAAAACAAAAATTATGAGTTGAACTTTTGAGCCTTGATTTCTCAGGATATACGTTTTACATAGAACTATTTCATTCCAAGGTCACGTCTGATTCACACTTAAGAGGTATCTTTCTCCGGAGTTATCAGTATCAAAGACTTAATCCCTTTATAAAGAAAAAAACATTAATGTAGGCAAACAGCCAGTTCGAGAACAAATCTACAGAAAAGTGTTTAATACTGAATTCAATCTAGGATTCTATAAACTACGCAGTGATACGTGTAATACTTATGATATGCTAGAAAATCATTACTTTGGTAATGATTTTCTAGCATAGCACAACTACCTCTATTCTCTCAAGCACTGATAGTTAAACCTCTTTGTTCAAGTGTTGCACTTTACATTCGTCATCTTTTTAAAACATATACCTACTAACGTCAATTTGCTGTCTGCTTTGACTTCCTAGTCGATTTTGTAGATCAAATTATAATTTATTTTATAAAAATGAATGAAAACGATAGTATCTGTTGAATAGATTACAATGGCGGCAAGATTGTACTTTATCGTGAACACCAGTACCACAAGATTCGCAATTATAAAAATGGTTCTTCCGTACTGAGGTGTTCGTCATATAAAAAAACAAAGTGCACAGGAAAAATAAAGGTACAGGTAAGCAGTGAGTTTCATTTTCAGTTTTAACCTCGATCGATTCACATATAGGATCTAGATTCACGGGCAGCTTCAAGCAGTCAGGATCGACTGCTACAAGCTGGCGAATACATTGTGAACATTAATCTTGACTGCTTCAAGGTGCAACTACATAGTGAACGATTCAACTGCTCTAGCGGTTCTGTTTGTTTGTAAATAGAAGAATGTAGTTCACAATGCATTCGCCAGCTTGTAGCAGTCGATCCTGACTGCTTCAAGCTGCCCGTTTATCTAGACTAGATCCTTATGTTTTCCTTCTTGCGCGCATTATGTGTATGTATCCTATTTTTTTAAGGATGAACGCGTGATAAGTGAAAAGCCACATAAATGTCAAGTGGATCCAAACAAAAATTTTATAATAAAAGAAAAAGCAGCATTAAAAAATAAGGTTAAAAGTGATCATCGCCCTATACCGCAATTATATGCTGAGACTATCGACGGGTTGATGGACAAAAGCCTGAATTTTGTAACTGAAATGCCGGAATTTAAAAATATTATCATTTTTTATATGATGCCAGAAAGGAAGCTGTAGATGCTAATAAAACCAGATTTGAGGATTTAAAAGAAGTGGAAATACCACAAAAATTTAAAGAATTTGTCATGGCTGACTACAACAACCAGTTGAGCAAAGTAGTTGTGCATTGGGTCCGGGTTGCGTCATTGGTACCTTAGTTGTGTAGAAGGGAATCAAAAGTTCCCGCGGCACAACCAGTTGAGCATAGTAGTTGTGCCTTGGGTCCGGAAGGCAAGATTCAATCGTCCGGGCCCGCGACCTGTCTGTTATGTGATGCCGTCAAAATAAAATGCATCTTAACATTACGAGTTACTATGTGTTGTGCGGCAGAGGTGCCATCGATCTGCGCCACCTTTAGTATATTAACATATTAACTTGACTTACTAACCACTCTTAGGTAATTTAAATACACCCTGTCACACAGACTAACAAAGTGATGGCACCCGTTAAGTTGCCTCTCAAAAGACCGGTGTTCTCAGGAGCGCCATCCGCACAAACACACACACACACACACACATACAAACACATACATCCTGTTAGCTCCTGTTGCCCGGACTCTTAAGAGAGCGTCCTCAGGAGCTTTTAATGCCCAGACACCACATACACACTACACACGCACACAGAGTAACAGTCTGTGTTATACATTTTTCCTAAATTATTCCGTAATTTCCTTTATTTATTTTCGCTATACTTTTAAAACTTTTTTTATACTTATTAGATATATATTTCTTTTATGTACCTTCAATTCGTTGAAACTCATTATAACTCTAATTCCGGAGGAGGACGTTTGCTACCAGCGACACAGTATTTTACTTCTGCAGGTCGCATCGCTTCATATTTTGTAATTAGCACCTAAGTATGTTTCAAATAAAGACTTTTTACTTTTACTTACTGTACATACGTACGAATTTGCTTTTATTTAGACGGATGTTGACTAGCATTTTGGTTCAAATTATATTTGTGCAAACCATCTGTTATACGATGACGACATAGTCGTGAAGACAGACGTGATAAGTGATAACACAAGAATAGGTACGCAAAACACCCCTCACGGACGTGGAATTATTTTATTTATTAACCGACATCAAAAAAGTTGGAGGATCTCAATTCGACTGTATTTTTATTATCCATATACCTACCCCAGAACTTTCGACTGGATGAATCGATTTTAATTTCCTATTTGAAAGCTGGTGTTTCGTGTGTGGTCCCATTTCAATTTGGTCCAGTTCAGACAATGGCATCCATTGAGAAAAAACGTAGTGTAGGACGCCTTCCGATCAGGTGGGATAACTACCTGCGAAAGACTGCAGGTAGATGCTGGATGCGTGAAGCTGAAGACTCTATGGTGCTCGTAAGGGGAGCCCTATGTCCAGCAGTGGACTAACATAGGCTGATGATGATGCATTACTGATGCTGAAGCGAGCAATTATTGACTCGTTGAATAAATGAATGTGGAACACTTAGGTTCAAGTTAACTTGTAAAAAACTGAAGTGGCTGCTTGATGCCAGCAACCAGTCTTGATGTGGTTGAGATAACAAAACACAAAGATAATATGTAAAACATCCTCCACCGACGGAACGTGGGATTATTTTATTTATACACGTGATCAATAAATGAACCTGGAACACTTAGGTACAAGTTACCTCGTAGTCTACTAGGTAACTTGAACCCGAGTGTTCCAGGTTCAATTCATCAAGGAGTCGTAGATGAATAGATTAACGCAGGCAACAGTCATGACAAATGTCACAAAACGGTTAGTCGGACGTGAGCTTGCTCGAGCGGTACGAATGGAGAGAGAGATAAATAAATAATGCGAGACAATCCACACAGCATCATCTAGCCCCAAGCTAAGCGGAGCTTGCTTGTGTTATGGGTACTAGATGACTGATATACTTAATAAAATACATTACGCGTGTTTTAATTCAGACTTTTTATCTTTTATGTATGCTAGTTTTAAGGTATATATTAATATGAATCTTAGAATAAGTTAAATAAGATCTCTTACTTTTCTATGGCCTGAAATAAATGATTTTATTTACTATTATTACATAGATAGATATTTTTTTACTATACATATAATTAAACCAGAACACCTGGAACAAATATTTGCAGATCATATAAACATTTGTCCAAGGCGACCCAAGTAGAGGAGAGACTCCGCCCCGCTTCATTGACCTGCAAATAAATGTATACTGAGTTAAATAACTGTTTTTATCAACATCATTTGAGTCGTAAGATGCAGATAGACATAGGCCTATCCAAAGATCGGAATTGCCTGCGACGCAGGAGGTTGCGGGTTACATTCCCACCTCGAGACAAATGTTGGGACAAGCTACAGATTTTTGTTCATGGTAATTTTTTTTAAAGATTACTATTTTATTTATTTACGGAAGTATAGATATTTTAGTCAATATTTCCTTCGTCTCCTCTGTGAATATATATATAGTTTATTCTTGAGTCAGTGTTTTCTATGTGTATTACGATTGTAGAGGGCTTGTGTTATGGATACATAGAAAACGACCAGAACACCCGGAACAAATACCTGTAGATCGTAAAAACATTTGTCCCGAGGCGGGAATCGAACGCGCAATCACCTGCATCGCAGGAGGACCTTCCCCACCGCGCCACATTGATGATTCCTGATCAGCAGATTCACGTCGATTACTGGAAATGCCTCATCTGAAATCTGAAGAAGGGAATTTTTCCATAATCACCACAGTCTGCCGTGTCAAGCGTAGGTCCGTTATCTTAAGTTACATGAGTTGCGCGTAAAAGGTGCAAATCGTATGTTAATGATATTATAAACCATGGAGTATATTCCTTTAAAGTCTATTCTTGTTTAATTCGTTGAAAAAAGCTGTCACCCTATCTCATGCAACTATGATTTTGCCTTTCTCTGTCATGGCAATGTCAAGTATTTTTACATACACTAAATAGGCGTGACAATAATTTTAATTGAAAAAAGTGACTATCTCAGTTTACTCTAGTTACATGATATGACATGATATAACTCTAGCGACAATTGCTCAGCCCAAAATAAAAATCGCATCCTCTTCACAGCAATGATTCGGCTTATAAATTCGGAAGACTTAATCGACGCTGAAAAAATAAGATTTGTTTATTTGGAGCCCGGTCACACATATATGGCCGCAGATGCAGTGCACGCGTGCATCACAAATAAATTTTCCAAACATAAAAATATGTACGATCTAAATGATTACGTCGAAAAAATAAGAGATTCACGAAAAAACATGATAGTCGACGTAATTACTCATAAAAATATGATGAAATTTACTGACCAACTAAAACAAAATGCATTCCCAAAACAATATAACATACAGTCATTGAAAATAGTTGAATTCCGAAGGGGCTTGACTAACATATATGTCAAAAATGCATATAACGAAGACAGTTTTAAGGAATTGAATGTGTTACGCAAAAATGCACTGAACTTGGACGAAAAAGATTTAATAACCGAATTACCACGGGAGGAAAAGCAAAGAGGAGTGAGCAAGGCGAAGAAAGACCAATTGATAAAATTATGCGATTCTCTTCCCAGAGCCTATCGGAAGTTTTTTGAAGATTTGGAGGAAGGTGATGTTTTCGATCTCGATGCGGAACAAGATCCATAGGATAAAAAAGGTTAATTACTTTAAAGCTTAAAAGTCACTGAAGTTACATTCAAACTTTGATAAATCTCATATTGTGCTAATTAGATCTATGTATCCTGTGTTAATTATATGTATGTTTTAAATTTATAATTTTAATTCTGTATTCCAAAACATTGATTCAGGTTTTTGTTTTCTGTTTTAGATTTTTTATTCATTTCACTATTTTAATGATTTGATTTTTGTGACTGTCCTAATGACTGCAATCTGAATATTAATGACTCTTATCACTTAATTAGACCTAGAGTTTGATCTCGTGCTCTTAACTGGTTGTTTTAATTAGATTTATGTATCCTATGATAACAAGATTTAAGACTTGTTAGTCTGATTATAAAAAATAAGTAAGTACTAAAATATTGAACCAGGTTTCGATTTTCTGATTGTTATTTTAATTTAGTTTAACATTTTAAATTTGTTGTCATTTTAATAAGAATAATTTTCATCAAACTATTTTATGTTCAAAATATAATCAAAATCAGTTCAGTATGATAACAGAATATTAAAAGCATTTACAGTATTCGTAGGGGGTAGGGAAATAGAATAGCAAACATTTTATGAAAAAATACTTCTTGGTAGGTAAGCTAATTCTTCAAGTTTTATTATCATAGAAACTGTTGCCACAAATGATCACTTTCTGTCAGACCTATTTATGGTAACTCATACTTAACTGACATAGGCAAAACCTAACGAATTTAGTCAGTTTGGCACAAGTAGTGTATTTTAAGTTACAGAGCGCGTAAATCAAGCTTTGTATGGAGACCTTGTTATGCCTATCTTAGTTATCGCTAATAACTCGTAGAATAATTCTAGGGTCGGCAGACTTAAGCACATAAGTCAAAAATATTCAATTTTTTTTCTCTTCACCAACCTATTCCAAAAAATTCAATACTCCGATGGAATAAAGTACATAAGTCGCATAGATCCTATTCATAGCAATACTAAGTACCGTACTTTTTGAACCAGTTGGTTCGAATCATTTTAGGACGTTATAAAGCACTTATGTGAAAAAGAACGTCTGTATCATTATCAATGTGACTGACTTATGTTGTTTGGAACGCAGAGTATCGGTATTTTTTTCGCCACTTGAGGGTACTTATGTGTATTTAAGTGAAAAAGAACGTCTGTATCATTATCAATGTGACTGACTTATGTTGTTTGGAACGCAGAGTATCGGTATTTTTTTCGCCACTTGAGGGTACTTGAGAATGTTTTATGATGTGAACAACAGAAAAAGGTGTAAAATAAAACCTCTTGTAATGCATTGGATGAGAGGGTATATGGATTGGTAAAACGATTCGTTTAAAAATCAGTCAGTAGTGGTAACGACACTCTTACGTGAAGTTTACTGGAACGTCTCAATATTTTGCTAATATTAACTAAAATGGATTTCCAAAGAGGAAAGAAACTAGTTAATCTGGCACTGCAACAAGGCATGGATGTAGAAGGTGAGTTCTAATATAGGTCTCTAATTTTCTTTGTTTGTATCATGTTTATTTTTTGTTCTTTTTGTTTCCAATCTTCATATGCCTACCGAGTAAAATTTTCTATACGATTTTTTTTAAACAAGTTGAATGTTACATAGATGTTGTTTACTTTGAATTGCATTTCAGTTACTAAATTAAATTAAATTTTTTAGGTGAATCTAATGAGCAACAACTAAACGAATCTGTTATGGAACTGGAGCCTGTCCCGTCTACGTCATCCAGCTACTCGCATATCTCTGTGCCACAGCCTGAGCTAGATTTCTCAAGTGACGATTCTGTGCAAGATCCTCCTTACCGACCAGAGAGCCGTATAGAAGCAGCAACTGATTTGTCCACTTCAAATGAAGAACTTTCTCAAACTTCATCAACTGCGTCACCTATCATCACCGTATCACCAAAGAAAAGTATTCGCATTTTAAAGAAGGAAAAAAAAATGAAGCGAAACTTAGGTTTGTCATACAAAACACTCAAGGGAAAAGTAATTGCAGGAAAAACCATGAAAGAAATCGTAAATTGTCGCATGAAATGCAAGGATCGTTTACCTTTAAGTGAGAGAGAAGCATTATTTAAAGAATACTGGCAAATAGGTTCATATGAAAAAAGAGCTGCGTACATGGCGTCCCTGATGGAGATTGAGGACAAAGCTTCTCAAAGGATTCGAACTCCTGATCCAGACTCGCAAAAGTTTCGTATGAAAACGTACAAATACTTTTTTGTCATTCATGGAAAACGAGAACCTGTTTGTCGAGGATGTTTATTAAAAATATTAGACGAGAGTGATAATTTTATAAAAACTGTAGCAATGAAAAAACGGTCTTCAATAGGTGGTACTCAAATGGATGATATGCGAGGAAAAAGTGAACCGAAACATAAGATATCTGACGAAAAAAGACAAGAGATTAAAGAGCATATTTTGTCTTTTCCGTCATACGAGAGTCATTATACAAGAAAGTCTACATCCAAGAAATATTTGCCCACCCACTTGACCATAAGTAAAATGTACGAGCTATTCTGTGAAAGTCGTGTAAATCCACCTTCAATTAAAATTTATAGCCAGGAATTCCACAAATTAGAACTATCTTTTAAGAAACCTCGCGTGGACACGTGTTACACGTGCGATAAGTTTAAAATGCAAATTCAACTTTGCCAGGATGAAGAAACCAAAGCAGCACTGGTTTTGCAACATGAACACCACAAAATGACAGCAGATCAAGCTTATAATCAAAAGAAAAGTGATACAGAAAAATATAAAAATGATAGTTCTGTACAAGTATACACTTTTGATTTACAGCAGTGCCTACCAACTCCAGCATTGAGTTCTTCAGTGGCTTTCTACAAACGCCAACTGTGGACTTTTAACTTGACCGTTCATCACAATAAAACAGGAAAAGCAGTGTGCTACATCTGGTAGGAAACAGTAGCTGCCCGTGGAGCAAATCAAATCGCATCTTGTCTTTACACTCACTTGCAAAAATACCTGCCTACCAATACTAAACGAGTAATATTTTATTCAGATACATGTGGCGGGCAAAATAGAAACTCACATGTAAGTTCAATGTTCACCTGGGCATTACAAAAGCTGAATTTGGAAATAATTGAACACAAGTTTATGGTGCCAGGTCATAGTCATTTGGAAGTGGACACAGACCATGGAATAATAGAGAAAAAGAAAAAAAAGACAGATTTACAAATTTATCATCCTCACGACTGGATCCAATTGATAAGGTCTAGTAGCAAAAAGTTTGAAGTGGTTGAAATGAAACAATCACGACTTTTTTGAATTTTCGACGTTGTTAAAGGGCCCTTTAGTGTTGAGAAATAAAGACGTAGAAGGACGACCATTTAAGTGGCTTGACAAAAGATGGTTGTGTTACGATAAGGACTTTGGAGTGATTTCATATAAGGATACTTTGGACGAAGAAATGCCGTTTAGTCAAATAAATTTAAAACGCAGAAATGGTGCGATCCCTGATGATATTCCAGTGATATCATTATTGCCCCTACCTATCTCAAAAGAAAAAAAAAATGATTTGATTTCATTGTTAACTTTGATTCCTGATGTTTTTCATAGATTTTATTTAGATTTACCTTCAAAAGATGGAATACCAAATGTTGATCCCGACATTGTAGAAAACGAGGAAGAGTAAAATACTATTTTACAGCAGTAATGATTTTTTTAAGATAACAATAATAAAAAAGTAATAATTAATAAGTACCTACTTACCTATACCTATTTGAAATACAAAACTTGTTTCTAATAACATAAGTCTAGATTACGTCTTTGATATTAAGGGTCTTTATCACATAAGTCATTAAAGTACATGTTTTTGTCATTTTTGTAATAAACATTTATTAATACATAATTTTATTTTATTTAAGTACTCTAATGATTCAATAAAATCTTGAAGAAATGACACAGAAAATTTTAAATATTATTTTTTTGTTTACTGAAAACTTAGAGTTTTTGACTTATGTGTTTCAGTCTGCCGGCCCTAGAATTAAGATTTCAATATTTTAATACCTTCCCGGTGTTTAGAAGCTTGCGACTAGTTATATTATGGAAAAATAGTCCAATAATATTATCATATTTTTTCAAAAAAGGCAAATAACTGAAAAAAACTTTGAACGGTGATTACTCAAAACAAGGTTTTTCAAGATACATGAAATAGGTGTGATACGGCAGCACTCTTAGCAGGAAAAAATAACTAAACACCCAACAACCCTATTCTGTCATACTAATCGCTTCACTAAGTTCACTATGACAAGGGTGGGCCAAAATATGTCAGCAAAGACTATTTAGAATTTCTTTCAGCCAAGGATTCTACATGACAATTCTGTGATGATACCAATCATTGTCTTAGTAAAGTTATTTGCTAGCAGAATTAGGCCTATTAAAAAATAAGTGTTTCACCTGTGCATGCCCCAATTTAGCCTGCTGCCGGTTTCCGCAGCCCATTCTTCATCACCTCTAGGATCCTCATGAAATCTCCTCCACCTTCACATCCTCTGCACTCCGGGCATCGCAGCTCTTTTCTTCGCTTATTCTATAAAAACATTAAAAGGTTCCCGTGCAAGGAAAAAACATTACCTGTGACCCAACAAAACATTCCAGAAAACCACAAACAAGAAGAAAGGTAACAGTGCTGATATAAATTATAACTAGGATAATTACATTTATAACTCAAGAATGGCTGAACCGATCTGGCTGAAAATTGGTGGAGAGGTAGCTTAGAAGTAGGAGACGGACATAGGAGTTTTTATAAATTAAACTATTTGAAACAAAGATTTTCACGGGGGCGACGCCGCGGGGCACAGCTAGTTTTCTAGAAATAAACACATAGAGGAAAAGGACCTTTATTATAACAATTTTATATCATTATTATATACAAATACAAATTTAAATAAGGCATAGCAAAATTTTAGGGGGAAAGCAGTAAGATAAAATACATTTCATAGAGGTTGGATGAGGGACATCATAAGGCTCTAAGTAAAACAATACTAGGACTAAATTGAAACAATTATTTATTAACAAATGTACTTATATTATAATATTAACGATTTTATGACAGATAAATATTGCATTACCTTATTTTAATATTAAGCAGGGCTTGTGTTATGGGTGCTAGATGACTGATAAAGGTAGGTAGATAGTTAGTTAATGGAATACATTACTACATAGTTATTCAGATATATTTAATTATACATACCTATCATATAAAATACCCAGAACACCCGGAACAAATACTTGCAGCTCGAGTTTACTCACAGTTTGATTCTTTCTGTTGGTAGAAAATAGCGTATTTATCAATTTAACATGTGCGAATTAGAATTACTTGAAAGCAAGCATCAGTTTTTGTCTAATTTTTCACTTTCGTCGGTGTACATTTTGTCACTTGCTGTTTCCTCAATTTCTGTGTAATATTTATTCGAGAAAACATTTGAACACCAGAATTTCATGTTCATGTTCATAATTGTATTAAGTGTGACTTGGCGCTGAATTTCTAAATAATTTACATACAAACAAAAACTATTAAACGTATGTTACATACATAACATACAAAATTACAAAAGGCAAGAAAGAATCCTAAAATACCTAAAAAGAAAAGAACGGAACGAGAGAGAGAGTGAGAGGGTCGAATTTTAACTTCAACTTCTTGCTAGATGGCTCTGTGTCTATGCAAACACACACACAAAATAGTCTTACGTACCTATTTTATAGTATTGTCTTTACAACAGATATTACATAATGTAGCTTGATACATAGATAATATTATAACTTTTTTTTCTACGTTTATTAAAGATGATTGATATTTTGATCGCATACTTATGTAGGGTTATATATCGCGCGGGCCTAGCTAGACGGAGTTTATTTAAGTTATTTTATGGCCTAGAGTAGACAATTAACAATTTATTATCGAACCTTTTTGATCGAGTAACCTCAAGCCGCACCGCGCCGCCGCCGCGCCGCGCCGCCGCCTCGCCGACGCGCGACGGCTTGCACGGTGCCTGCCACTTTATACAGCTGGCGGAGGCTGTAACCCTTTCGTACCTTCTCGATTTATTAAATATACATACACTCGAGGGTTCATATACAAGACTACGTGAAGACGGGGTGCTCTGTAAGTGTAGGTCATCCACGTCTTACCCTATAGACCCCTAATACAGGGCTAACGATTTCAGACATCAAAAAATAGATTAAAATAAATGAAAATAGATCTTATAAAAATCCACGCCCCCTAACGTTCGATCAATAACGACCAGACCAGTGACCCGTGAGAATCTCTGCGCTCGTTTACTCAATGGCTCTTGACGGAGCTCAACTTAATTTGGTTGGCCGGTCGAGGTCACCAACTGTGCATCTCTTTCTTTCATAACCAATTTTGTATTTGCTTTCCTTTCTTGTCTGAGAAGGCGGGTGCAAATAGTGCCGTGCCGTAGGCATCGACATTTAATTAAGATGCCGATGGCCGTAGGAAAGATTATGATGAATTATGTAAAACTCGATTAAAATAATATTTAACGTTACATTGCTACATGGTATTTATCTAAAATGCAAGGTACCTAAATGTTAACCTATTTGCTGTGTTAAAATATTTGCTATGGCGCAGTCAGACAAAAGTGCCGTTAAATACTTATTTGTAATAAATAAATAATGCTGGACAATCCACACAGCATCATCTAACCCCAAGCTAAGCAGAGCTTGTGTTATGGGTACTAGATGACTGATCAACTTAATACAATAGGTACATTACATAGATAAGTAGATATTTTTAATTATACATAGAAAATAGCCAAAACACCCGGAACAAATACTTGCAGATCGTAGAAATATTTGTCCCAAGGCGGGAATCGAACCCATGATTCCGACCAAGCATTACAACATAGCAACCTCCTGCGTCGCAGGCGGCCCTCACCCACCACGCCACCATCAGTCGTCAAATCGCCAAAATAAATGTTGCAAGTATCGATTGTTTTCATAGTACTTACCCCATCACTAAAAATGTTTATGATTTGTCGTGCACTCAGTTCCCCGCGCCCGCACACCTCAGTTGGTTGACACTTGACAGACTTGTTTGCACTGCGAATAAATGGGTATTAGGAGTCTATTAGGGTAAGACGTCGATGGTGTAGGTACTACTCTTTACCTACTTCTTAGAATAGCCTAGCCTTACACACAATATTCCAAAGTTATTTTTATTAAGTTTTTAAAGAAATTAAGTAGTAATTTTGACTTAGCAGACCCTGTAGGTAAGTTAAAAACTTAACGATTATTTCTGACCTATTATACAATCTTATTTAGTTTAAATGAGAAAACAAGTTATTGTGACCGATTAGTGATGGTGCTGTCCTTTAGACTGTCTCCTTCAGATCTATTTCTGTTTACCGGAAATTCTAAACGTGGAAAAAATATCAGTAGGTACCTACAGAAGATACCATTTGGATTAGTGATGTGAGGATCCATTTTTTGGTCCTCCTTCAGATGTATTCCTGACAGGAATTCCCGGTCAACAGGAATTTCCTGTTGACCGGGAATTCTAATCGAACTTTCCCACTGCTGTATAATTAGTGATGAGAGTTTTCTCCGTCAGATCTATTTCTTTAGCCACTCAAACGTCCAAGCTACAATATGTTGCGAGATTTATTTTCCGGTTGAACGCCCAAGCAAAATTTGTTGCACATTTCTCCGGCCGGAGTAAAACTCGTTAACTTCTCCCTAATAGCTTGGCTCTGTGGTCATAAATTGTCACTTTATGGTCACTCCATGGGTCACTCTAATACCTGTTCCGTTGGTAGAATGACAAAAACTCAAGGTGCCAATCATGTAGGTACTGTCAATCCAAGTAACCAAACAAAAAGTTTGGTTGTTAGTTTGGTTGTTTAGTTTGGACTAACTAACCTAAAGTGTCTGTAAAAAAGTCAGACATTTCCTACTATATAGTTTCTTTTTGTTGTACAAAGTAGTAGTATAATAGTTTTTGTATACGCTTGCTTTTTCCTACGACTTTTACCTAAGGTAAATATGTAAGTTATTTATACTCTGATCCCATCCAAATAAAACTTTCCTCAAACGCAGACGTTCACTGAATGAAATGACAATTAAATGGAAGAATTAATGTTCAAAGAGAACAATACTACATATTGAGACTCATTATTGAACATGTGAAGGCTTAATTTATACAAATGGATCAAGAAATGCCAAAAACCATAACGGACAGGTTCCAGTGACTGTTATTTCCATGGGCCTAAAGATGTAGTTATTGTATTCTCTTTGCCTAGTGATACAAGGGTTGAGAAACATAAAGGTAACATTTTGAAGGGATTTCAGACAAAAAGTCCTAAAAAGGAGAAAATAAATATGGGGCTTCTCATAACCTTTTATAACCATTCATGAAAGAGTTAGGTGAAAATATAGCTCTGCTGTATTTCAAAATCATTACTTTTATTATATACCTTTAATAAGCAACAGTTTCGATGCAAAATTGACATACATATGTATGTAGTTATATATAAATAACAGTAAGAAAACCAAACTTCTCCAGGGAAAGAGCCAGCACAAAACAAAAAAAAGTGCTGCATTATCTAAAGAGTATGGAAAACAAGCTTATATTATATCCTCTATGAAATTAAGAGATATTTCATATACATTTTATTTAAAATATTGTTAAATTCATATTTATCCATAACTGGTTTCTGCATCCGCTGTTTCTATGAAGTAATTGAACTATCCCATGGGAACATGTTTGATTAGAACTACATCTTTGCAATATTTCAGCCCAATCTGTTCTGAAGTTGTGGTTTGTAACTATTGTCTAAACATCCAATCTTTCTTATTTTATCTTACATTTCTTTTATCTAACATCATTATCATTAAATTTATTTAGGTACATATTTTTATATAATAATAAAACTCTGTCTCCCAATATAAATAAATAAATAATAAATAATGCTGGACAATTCACACAGCATTATCTAGCCCCATGGTAAGCAGAGCTTGTGTTATGGGTACTAGATAACTGATATACATAAAACAATACATTACATAGATAGATATTTTTTATTATAGATAGAAAACGACCAGAGCACCCGGAACAAATATCTGCAGATCGTACACACAATTGTTCCGAGGCGGGAATCGAACCCGCAACCTTCAGCGTCGCAGGCGGACCTTCGCCCACCGCGCCACATCGGTCGTCAAAATAATTTAATTGGTGCCTGAGTGAGAGAAAGACCTAATACTCTTCATCAGACAAAACTGACAAAAATTATAAAAAAGTTAAGAAAATGAAGTTGATTTCCTAATAAAAATAAAACACCTTAAAAATTTCATAGAAACTCCACGGAAGACCAGCGCTATGGTACGATCTGCTCTACCATAGCTCATGCTGTTTGGAGACCGATTTTTGTCAGTCTCTGTTGTCTGTTAATCTAAGTTTAGTTTATAAGAGTCTCTGTTCTGACAAAAAAAAATCTTTTACTTTTACTTTATTTGACAAATAAATCAATGAGCATACTTAAAAATCATAACTACCTTTAGGTATTATTTAAAATAAAAGACCCTATTTTTAGTATTTTAAGTTGGCCAAAAAGTTTTTTATTATATTATAATCTTAAAGTGCATAACGGAATATGTATCTATTTGGTATGCTTGGTCGGAATCATGTGTTAATAAAGTGACGTTGTTATCTATTACAGGTGATAGTAGAATCAAGTAGCTGCAATGCCCGGAGTGCAGGGTGGGGGTGGGTGAAAGTGGAGGAGCTTCCTCCAAACGTGGTTCTCATGAGGTCCTGAAGGAGATGAAGACCGCGTCGCGGAAACCAGTGGCCAGGCTGCGAGCCAGGCTGCGGGCAAGGATGGGGCATGTGAAACAATAAGCACAGGTGAGACAATAATTGAATGAGCCTTATTCTAGTTACCAATCGCTTTAATACCTTCAACCCTTTTGTCCAACGCCACCGTCAACGGGCCTTCGTCACCGAAAACGAGATTACACATTTTCTATGGCCGCTTGTCCACTACACTCCCGTCACCCAAGTGCCGTTATCCGGACGCCAAATATAGTAGTTCGGTGTGACCGCTACAACGAGATTGTGACGGACCAATCTACAAATTCAAAATACAAATTCTAAAAAAAAAAGTCAAGTCATTATTATTTATTTCCATAAGCTTAATTATTATCAAATAAATGAAATAAGGTGATTTGAAGCTTTTGTTCGCATCAATTTTTCGTCCACTAGTGGAAGAAGTGAAAAAGAAACCACTAGTACATTCATATATCTCATGTGTCTAATTTCTAATACATGGTTGTTTGCCTATTTAAGTCTAAATATAATTTGATTAGATACATGTCAGTATTTATGTAAAGCTACGCACAATATTAAATTACGTGCATACTATTGTCGGTGCGAAACTGAGCGACATGCTGCTCATTTCACCGATTTTTGTTTCATATCGTTATCGATGACGTCGTCCCGGCGACGGACGCGCGACGTAGCGGTGGACTCTTGCTATGACAATGTTTTCGACGCAAAATAGACATTTTGGAATCCTTAGATGAAATAAACTCTTGATGGGGCGTGCAGTGCAAGTATATGCACTGGGAGATTCATTGGTTTCAACCATGACACTTGATCTAAGGTAGAATGCCAAAATGTGTTATTCTGTGACAATACCATATCATAGAGTATTTAGACATAACCACTAAACTAGGCATACATACCTACTATTTATCTATCACTCAGCTTGACGCATTCGGGCACTGTACAGTGTATCGCAGGTCGTCATCCCGCGTGGTCGGAGACCGTCGAACACTACGTTTACTGAGTCGTGGTCTCCACCCAAGAACATGTTTACCCCAGCGGTTGTCAGTTTTTCGCGAGATATGGCGGGCCCACTTCCACTTCAGCTGCTGATTCTTAGAGCTATGTCAACCACCAAGGACAACGTATCTCTGTGTAAACTAAACAAAATAAAATTATTAGAGATTTTTAAATCTTATTATAGGTATAACAAAAACCCAATGTTTTTTTATATATCCTTTGCTCAATGATATAATCCGACACCACACCACACACACGCACACACACTACACACATATTTCTCTTTTTAATTTTATCAATGAAACATACGAGAGTGGATTGATAAGTACTCGGCCAACACAGATCCATTCAATAGAGATGATGACAGTAGCAATAAAACAACAAAATTATGTATTTACAGAATTATATCAGAGCCGTAGATCTGACTTTCTGCAATCAATAACTTTTTTGTTTCTCGACAGTATTATAAATACTGGTTACAATTTGTTTCTTTTATTTAATTATAATTTTCTTTGTTAATAAAGAGATTCTTTGGAATTAAAATATTATGTTCAATCTGTATCGTCAGATGTTCGTGAATCGGTGACGTCATAGACAGACGCCAGGAGTATTGTAGCATTTTAGAGCGAAATTAAAATGTATTTTATAAAAGCTTAGTGTTTCCTTCAGAATACATTGTTTTGCAGAAATATTATTTCTTTTGTATTCAGTGGATGTCTAAAAACATATTGGAGTAGATTTTCAAATGTTTAAACAATTTGAGTGCTGAAATCACACGGTATGTGTTTTCTACAAGTGACTAATATGAGTAAATCCACGCTAGCGCAGCGGCTGAGAAAATACAGATCTTTGTGACTCAGCACAGCCGTAATATTTTTCGAACGAAACGCATGTGCGGTGCAACACAACCGCTGTGTAGAGCGGCAGCACGAATTTTTTAGGTTAAAAAAAAGAACGCAGTCGTCGAAAAAAAATCGCAGTAAAAGTGTTAAACTTACGCGATCAGAACACATAATTATAAGTATTGACACAACGGGTATTTATCGCCCTGTTACGTCATCGGGAAAATAGGTAAATAAACGTGATAAATACCCTTTGTATCAATACTTATAATTAGATTTTTAAAATCAGTCGTCATGCCTATTCTAAATATCAAATCTAATCACATTGTTTAGTTCAGTTCAGACTAGTTAATTGGGTAATTCGAAACGTGTGCGATAATAAGTTGAGATTGTATAAATTTATTAACAAAGCAATTGGTATGTGTTTATTTTCTTGGTTAGGCAAACTACTTTTCAATCGACCCTCGTACCTATCTATTTTGTTGCGGAGGAGGGCGCTGACTTCGCTACACAGTTTCTTAACTTTTGCGGTAGTCGGCCCACAATTGTTCCCTATACTATAGTTTCTTATTTCTAATAAAGATTTTTGTATTTGTATTGTATTTTGTATAATAATATAAAATAGGTGGTGGCGCTAGTTTGCCTTGGGGTACCACCTTAAATCAATTTATAGTATTTCTGGTCTGCACATTGAGCGAAATACAACAAACTTTAATAAAATATTTAAAAAAAACTGCATGATGTCTATGTCAGCCTGTACACGTATACAGGCTGATATGGTATGGCAATAAAAATAATTTGATAATAATGAATGGTATAAAATTTGAATTTATTTTGTAAGCCTAAAGAAATATATACTATTGAGTTTGGTATCAAAACTGTTGTATGTAATGACATTAAATTGTTATTAATATATTTCAGGACACTCAACCCGCCCGTGCCGCCCATACCTGACCATTCGAAGGCCTGACACTCCGACCACAAGCACCATACGACGCCGCGACCACAGCCACCATGCGACGCAGGTAAAACTTTCAATTATTAAACAAGCTAGACGGCCGGACAAACCGCCACATAATCCAAGATATTGTACGTCGACATAGACTGAAACTGACGACCACTGTGGCGTTGTGGGCGAAGGTCTGCCTGCGACGCAGGAGGTTGCGGGTTCCATTCCCGCCTCGAGACAAATGTTTGTACGATCTGCATATATTTGTTTCGGGTGTTCTGGTCGTTTTTCTATGTATAATAAAAAATGTAATAATAAATGTAGTATATTGTATACAAGCTCAGCTTAGCTTGGTGCTATAATGATGCTGTGTGGCATCGTTATTTATTTAATTTACAATAAAAGAAAACATCAAGGTAATATAATTATACCCACGATGGTCTCAATCTAAAGCACCATGTCCCTGTTTATACCTTAACTGTCACTCTATTTCGATCCGAATAATATGATTTGGGCACCATCTCTATTACCACTTGAACTCTTGTCTTTTATAAGAATTATAAGAAAAAAACTTTAGGGGTTAAAGTGCGGGCTAGTTAGGAGTGTGGGCTGATTAGGTACTTGCAGGAACATCACAAATGATAGACTTCTTAGTACTGATTTTATATTTCCATTTGTCATCTTATGTGAGTCACTGCTGGACACACACCTTCCTTAATGAGCGCCACAGCGCCCTGCCTTCAGCTTGACGCAGTCTACAATAGGTTACCAGTGCACAATGCATTCGCAGTGTTTAAGGGTCGTTTGAAAGGGTTTTCTGCAGCATGGGTGAATTCCTCGAATTACCCAAAATGAAATGAAATGAAAAGTTTTATTTCTTTAGGCTTACAAATAAGCACTTATTATCATATTTTATACTATTCATTAGTATCAATTAACATTATTTTAAAGTTCACTTGTTATGTTCATAACTAATGTGTCTAGTACATTTGATTTGCTTATCTGTAAGTTGGTAGATTTTGAGTTGGAGCAAAACTCGTTCTAAGCTTTTTTATCTTCTAGCTAGATAATCAGATATTTTGTAATAAGCCTTTTAAGAATATGTTTCACAATTTTTTATAAATTTATTTATTGATAATTTTTGCAACTCACTTGGAGTTTTGTTGTAGAAGCGTATACATACATTGCTCTATAAAAGATACATTTATCTTGTGTAGCCTAGTCGTGGGCACAGCCAGTTTATTCTTATTTCTAGTATTTACATTATGTATATCGCTTTTTTTAGTGAACCAATTGATATTTCTATGACTGTACAACAAGTTTTCATAAATATATTGACATGGTTCTGTCATCAAACTTTAGAAGACCCCCCTCTAACCAACTAATTAGCTATTTGTATTTAAATAGTGTATCACAAAATTATCAGAAATATTATTAATTTATTAATTATAATGAACGATAATTATGGTTTATAGTTATAATGGACGTGTTAAATGCTATTTTTATTAATAAATTATTTTATTCTTGTATTCTTGACGTAACCAGCCATCCATCTGCCTGCTGTCTTTCACTGGTCACTTATACTGATAACAATATTTGTCTGAAACTAAAGAGTGGGGAGAAACGACTGGCGACGCGTCACACCGAAGTCCTACGTTAGTATATAGTACTTTTGGCTTTATGTTTGTGATGCATACCTTTAAAAAGTGTATGCATTACATTTTTTATTATATAAAATACAGAAAAGGAAAAATTCACCGAGTTACATCAGTATAAGGTTACACTCTGTAGGGAGCCTATATCTAACTGTGGACTGGTGCGATATATAATACATATATGCACGCGACTGAAATGTTCTTGATACAAATGGTTATTTAACTCAGTATACATTTATTTTCAGGTCGATCGAGCGGGCCGGATTCCCTCTACTTCGACCTAGACCTAAGCGGTGCTCTCGCTCTCTCAGCACGCGACTTAGTTGAGTTCGAAAAAACGAGGAGTTGATGAAAATTTAGAGTCATTGGTGAACGTCACCGAACGATTAATTTCCTGGAGGGCTGGATTTTATAAGTCAACATTATTCAATTCCAAAATTGTTTGGAAAAGCATACGATATTTTATACTGTATGCAGCAAGATAATTAATAATGATAAAGCACCGACTAAGAGATATGTATCAAAAATGGTTGTATTTTTATTTTTTTCTTTGGGTGTCACTGCGACCATGGTGTGGTCTATAGTGATCGCCACTTTATTTGTTCAGCCCTGAAGCTGTAGCGTTCATAGTTCGCAACTTACCCTTGCAGCTGCTTGAACTGTAGGATTTTCTTCGGGTGATGTCTCGTAGCTCGTCTGGGCTATGCAGGTGCTTGCCCAGGTGGATAAAAATGATTGTGTTTAACCCTTAACCAGGCCTAGGAAAACCGCTGGAGCTGAAGAAGTAGTTTTTATGGATTTGATACACAATTTGGATATAGAATCACATGTAATCAGGAAACATTTGAAAAGTGTGAAAAAGCCCTGACAATAAACTGGGAAAACATAAACTCTTTGCCTGTTAGGAGATCGAATAATTTTAGTGCAACTGCTGATTATTTGAACCTAAATTTTTCATCAAATATATCTATACTAATATTATTAAGAGGAAATATTTGATTGTTTGTTTGTTTGCATTGAATAGGCTCTGAAACTACTAGACCGATTTAAAAAAATCTTTCATCATTGGGAAGCTACACAATCCCCGGGTGACATACAGTGGGGCACAACCGACCCACCAATTTTTATTGGGGGCACAACCGATTTTTGCCGTTAATGGCAAAAATCACAGACATACTCGCAATCGTCTTCTTCATCTATGCCTGCACAAGCATCATGAGCCCAGCCAGGACATTTTGTGCATTTAATCTAACCATCTGTTGACTTCGATTTCTAGTATATTTCTGAGCAAAATATACATTCGTTATCTTTATCTTCATCTTTACTATCGCGTTTAGCTTTTTTGATCGATGTTTGCACTGCTTGCGTTTTCTTCCGCTTTAATTTTTTTGTAGTTTCAGGCGTCTTATTTTCTTTATGTTCCTTTGTTGTGAGTGGGGTCTTCTTGCCTTTACCTTTGCCTTTTGTAACACCTTGGGTCTTTTGTTTTGACTTCTTTGTCTACAAAAGTAGCTTCCAGTTCTGCTTTGAACGGAGAACCTGTCAAAATAGCAGTCTTTCCTTTTCGTTTGGCGAGACGTTAGCGGTCTTCCTCTATCAGGAAATTTAATGAGATCTCTGGGAGACGTGAATTTAACTTTAGATATTTTACGCAGAGTAATGATTGGATTCCTTTTCAGAAATTTTTCGACCCATGTGTACCCAGCCATTCAGTTGTGCCCCTATGGGGATTTGCCCCAGGTACTCGTTTTGAAAATTGACGTCCGCTGTGTCTGGTATTTTGAGGTTAGGTTACTACCAAACGATGTTAATAAAGCGCAAATAATGAACTGTCAAGTTTAATAAATCACTACATCATAAAACTAGGAATCGATGTACCTATCGCATGTATAAAATTGTTACATAGGGGAGAGGGGGGCACTTTTGAACACTTTTTAAACAATATTGTCTACATTAAAAACAAAAAGGTTTTTTGTCATTTTACGATTGTATTTAGTTTGCATTAGGATTAGTCTATGCTTTAGAATAAGTATCTTTTAATTTTTAACAACAGTTTCGTCATCATTTCTCTTTTTAAAAAATGCTATTTTGTTCAAATGTGCCCCTCATGAGGGGTAGTTTTGAATCAGGCTGGGGCAGTTTTGGCACTATTAAACGGAAATTACAGGCATTATAGATCGATAACCTGAATGTTATTGATTTTTATTGCATGTAATTTCCGTTGTTCATTATTATTTTCAAGATTTTTATACTTCTCTATAGAAAAACAATGAAAAATACTTAATCTTATGTTTATGCCAAAACTTTCGCGGGGCAGTTTTGAAACAGGTAGGGGCAGATTTGAAACCAAAGAATAAAAATGAATCTAGCTAATCAATATTAATCAACATTTATTTTCTTAAGAATAGCATTAGGCTTTGGCTAACAGTGACTTTTACTTATCTACTAATCAGTCAGTTATGGCTAACCTGACCATTATTTTTTTTTGTCAAAGCGGGACGCTTGCCTGAGACGAGGAGAACTTTACTTCTTTTTATTAAAAAATAATCTTACTTCTAGGCAGTTGTTTTATATTTGTCGGAGGAGCTAATATTTTTCAAGATATCGGGTCTTGTTTTTAAGTATGAATGGAGCATTTATTTATGTTAGTCTCACTTAGTTGTGTTTTCTCACTTGTCCATATTTTATTCATTATGGAAAACACTCGTTCGACAGGTGCGTTGCTTCCAGGCAGACACAGAATATATTCAGTAATTATTCGAAAGTTTGCAAAGTTGAGATTGTTTGCATGAAAGTGTTTGAACAACTCCACCCAACGATCTTCAGCAGTAACATTCTCTGCATTCCAGCTTGTGATTTTTTCATTTGTGACGCTGGAATGGATGTTGTGTAGCTGGAAAAAAGCGAAAACTCGTCGAAAACATCTATCATATCTTAGCTGTTAGTGAGAAACCCTTGTGTGATCAATAAATCCACCACAGTCTGCACTTCTTCCCACGTAGGTACTTTTGTCAAATTTGCCCATTCAAAAATTTGTAGTTCATTATTGAACTGACACCACTGCTCCAAGTATTCTTTACTTGTCTTGTAAAATTCAGCCGCCGCAGTCTTAACATTCTGCTGATCAGCAATATCAGTGTCTTGTAGTAGATTACGGACGGTGTGTGGAAGGAAAATCGAACTTTCCTTAAGTGCCAAATTGTCGCGGAGACGATTAATTTCCTTGGCAGACTCTATTGCAGACACGTTTTGTCCTTCGATCTTCAACACAACTTGATGAAAGGTCGCCGCCTGTGCGTGCATAAAATATAACCACAGTTCAGAGCTAGGGTTTTCAAAAAATGTTTTTAAAATATTTGGGCATTTATCGATGCTGAGAAAATAGCTTTTAAAAGGCTGATACATTTTTAGCAATTTTTTAGCATTTTATACATTTTTTGTCAAGCGCTGGCATCAACGCAAGCCACCTTGTTTTACTTTAGCCCAACAGTGTCCTATACTCTGTGTCAGTGGATTCACAAAAATCTTTTAAAGCTTCTACTCGCACACTATAGATGTAGAAGAATGAATAAATTTTCACGATTATACATTCAAAATCAACTGGGAGACAATCTGCGGCTGTTTTCACTGCATTGTGTACTATGTGGGCTCCACATCCAATTCCAATGAGTTGTCTCCCGAGTGATTGATTCAATTTCGCGTAAACATTATTACTCCCTTTTCTATTTTTTCCTCCAAAGTTGCAGTTTGTATTATCTCCGCAGAATACTACAATTTTCTTACTTAAATCATTGCAAGTTAATAGTTCCTTTAGGTAATCGACAATTATATCAGACGTTTCGCCTGGTTGCTCTCGAAACTCTAAAATCTTGACTTTCACGCCTTCATGGGGTACAAAATAGCGGATCAAAACTGGGAATAATTTTATCGAGCCATGGTTTGACGCATCCGTTAGTAAGCTTATGCAATGGGCTCTGTCAATTCATTTGTTGCCATCGGTGCCAGCACATTAAGCAACCACATACGTTGAATATGACTAGTACCAAAGTAAATTCTAAGGAGTACAACGTGCAGTAAAGCTATTAGGTTTGTAACTTTAGGAGAGTCAAAATTTTGATTGGACCTAAGTAAAGTTATTTCTATTAATATTATTAATGCGAAAGTTTGTACGTTTATATTTATATAGTGTAATTACTCATCTTCTTTTTAAGTTATTTATTATGAATATGAATTTCTTTTCGCTGCTCTTCAGTTATATTATGAGGTGCATTTTTTTGCATGTTAGGATGTTGCATGGATCTTTTATCCATTCATCGTACAATTTTCTCTTTCTTGGTTCTCCGGATTTCGTGAAACCCTTACTAGTTGTAGCTTCTTGCTGTAAGATAATTTGATTTTGTACCTGAATCTCTTCGTCTGTTCTTTCATTTTTTTGTTCACTGTTAGTAATGAAATGAAATGAAAGTTTATTTCTTTAGGCTTACAAATAAGCACTTAGACAGGTCATATTTTTTACTATTCATTATTATATTATATAATAACATTATTTTGATGGTCACTTCCATTTTTTGTCCACCAATGAAAGAAGTGAGAAGTAACCACTTGGTATACTAAGTAGTATACTATACATAACTTATGTGTCTAGTATATATGATTTGCTTATCTGTAAGTTGTTAGATTTTGAGTTGGAGCAAAACTTTTATCTTCTAGATAATCTGATATTTTGTAATAAGCCTTTTTACAAAGAATATGTTTCACAATTCTTTAAAATTTATTTATTGATAATTGTTGCAACTCACTTGAGTTTTGTTGTAGAAGCGTATACATTGCCCTTTAACCCGGCGAGGATGTGGTGCAAAAAAGGTACATGGAGGATGTGAAGAGTCCTGATGACCCTGTATTTAATTAATATTATTAAGGTATTTTTTGCAATTTTTTGACAAAGAATGGGAAGTTAACTTACAAATTGGTTATTAATTAAAAAAAAACACCATTATCCGTATCCGTAGTTTTATTATTTCAATTATATAAAAAGCCTAATACATATTTATCAACTTTAGCAGAAGCCTTCGTTATATACTTCTAAAAATCAACACTTTTAAATATTATTATTTTTATATATTATAAGTAATTAGTTTTTTTTGGAAGGTTTTTATATGATCTGTTATCTTTTATCACAAAATTAGTAATTAATCAATCTTTATAAGCTACTAATCATCTCTCTCCGTAGCACATTGTTGACAGAATTGAACAATGTGTTCTTGAAAAATGTACTTATGACATCCTTCGCAAACATGAGCAGTCTTACGATGTCTGGCATAGGGGCATTCTTGGCACCTCTTTCGTACACCTAGGACTCTGGCAGGTGGTTCCTGTGCAGTTTCTCCACTGAATTCTCTGATTCTCTTACGCAAAGTGCTCGGCAATTGCGGTATATCTTTTCGCGCAGTCAACTGTTCGCTGACGAGCGAACGGCCCAGTGTTTTGAGAAAATTGCGTCGTTTTTGGTTTTTATTGGTATTTGCTCGATGAATAATATCAGAATAATATAGCATTTATGCCAGCCCCATATTCAGTATTGCATAAAACACTGTCAGAGGCCATTTTTTCGAATTACGGCTCTCATCATATGACGCAGACAACTCATCTGCAACGTCAACTCCACCTTTCGTTGAATTATAAAACATGTTTATCTCTGTTTTTCTTTTCTCTCCAGTTGATTCATCAATTTGAGCAGTGTGGTGAACACTTGACATGAGTAAAACCACTTTACTTTTCTTTGGTATATGAGATACGAGTGTTATGTCCTTTCGGAAACCAAACTTTTATGAATAGACTTCTACACCACGGGTTATGCAAAATTCTGGAGGGACTTGTGTCTTGTTCTTTCGCACTGTTCCCACAGAAGTCAGCTTATGTTCTTTGAGCAGATGAGATACTAGTTCATAGCTCGTGAACCAATTGTCGAAGGTAACATTACGACCAGTTTTTGAAATGGGCTGAACCAGGCGATTTACCACATCAAATGGTTTCTTACTCAGGGAAAATGGTCCTTCTGGTTGCTTTCCAGCATAAATCTCCAAGTTAAAGACATAGAAGTTCTTTGCGACAACTAAGGCTAGTATTTTTATGCCATATTATTCGTATTGCCTAAATTTGCATCTGCCTCTGAATGCGAGCAGCATTTCATCATTTCATTCTCCAAGAACATAGGTTTGTTTGCAGTTTTCAACGAACATTTCAAATATCTGCCGTACAGGTGCCAAGTTGTCCACTAGTTTTCTTTCTTCGCATGTGAATTTTTCATCAAAACAAAGACAGCTTTGAATAAAATGAAAACGCTGCCGTGCCATTGTCAACCGAAATATTTCAACGCCTGAAGCCCAAAGGTCAATTGTGTTCTGCCTTCCGGATCGGTAATATCCAGCTATGTATAGCAAGCCTATAAAAGCCTTGAATTCACTCATGCTCATTTCTTTCATGAAATAGTAATTTGCAACTACTTCACAAGCTGCTTTTCTTTCTGTCATTTGTGAATTTGTGTAAGTCAAGACAATCCTAAGCATATTGTCGTTGCAATACAGACTCCAGCATTCCAGCTCTGAGTGTGCCAATCTTCCTACCGAGCTCACTCCAGGTGCCTCTCTGAAGATGTTTTCAGAACGAGTCCGAATTGATGATAAGGTGGATTTTTGCACCACTTAGTCTTAGTCTTATCTTTACCAAAATAAAACGAATTGGGTACCTGGTTTTCCGATCGCTCGGCTACTTACTCTGTTATTATTGGATCCTGGATCCAGTATCTACAATTTTGTCTGTCCATTTAAATGAAAGTGTGCCTCATCGGAGAAACAGATGTTATTGAAGATTGAGATGTTACGGAAACCTCTAGCATTTTCTTAGCAAACTGTAGTCCCTTATCTTGGTTCCTGGCTGCAATGCCTGTACAATTTGAATTTTGTAAGGGTGTAAATGTAGATCCTTGTGTAGAATGCGATTTAAAGATGTTTTGGGCACATTTAAGACACTAGACCGCTTTCGAGTGGACAGGCCAGGTTGCTCTCGAAGAGACTCACGTACACGTTCTATGTTTTTCGGATCTCTCGACGACCTGGGTTGGCCGCGTCCTGGTTGAGTTAGGGTTGAACCCGTCGACTCAGAACTTCCGCACCCAGTTCTGAATCGTTTGGATTGTTGGAGCTTGATTTGCGTTCCGAATATTGTAGTGAGAACGAAATTTCCGTCTTGCTTCGGTCGCAGAATCGTTGTTGCGATAATACTCGCGAACGCAGAGCGCACGTTGTGGTCCGTTGAATGACGCCATCGCACTAAATCCCTATTGGCCGTTCTCGCGTTTGGTACCCTTCCCGCACCGATACCTACACCCGCGCGGAAGTAACCGACTTTTCAAATGTTAAGAGGTTATTGGTCCACCCTGTATTACGCTTAGGACCGATTCGGATAATTGGCGATTCAGTTAATCGGCGCGCCGATTAACCGAATCGCCAATTAGAACGACCTTTTCAAAATTAGAACGAAGTTCTTCAGTCTTTCTCCTTTTGCTCCTTTCACTTGTCGAATGATTTGGATGCTACTTATTTGGCGTCGTGCCTGACCCACACGCATTAAATATATCGCCAAATTCGTCTAGGATTAGCTTCTTTTGTCGAGCAGCGTCGGGGCCCGTAACTCGGTCGCGGGCGAAGTCAACATGGCCTTTCATATGTTGTTCAGTAGATACTTTCACACTTTTGCCACTCTGAAAATTTATATTATTTTGATTGTAATCCAATAAGATAAGGTAAGGCACACCGCTAAAATAATTGGTAGGTACCTTGTTCATCGTGTTCGTTGCTTGCATTGTAAATGCGCCGATTAACAATACGTAGATGAGATATTGTATTATTTTTGTTGACAAACAAACATGGAAGAAATCGAACCTAATAATATTTATGAAGAGGTAGGTTGCACTAATAATGGTGCTGCCACCCACGGATATAAATGCCGACGGCAATCTATGTCTACGAAGTAAGTTTGCGTTAATTTTACTACAATTTATTTCATGTTGTCGAAATTCTCACGTAAACATATTTGTATTTCATCAAATACCTAGTACTGAAATAGTTGTATAACCAAATAAATTTCTAGCGATAGATATATTATTGATGTAAACATTTAAATTCGTACGAATCACATCCAAGTTGTCGTGTTTATCTAGAGCAGGGGTTCCTGACTTATTTTGGTCTGGCCACCCCAGTGACCTATCAGGAAAACCGGTTTGACCCCCCTTTAAAATGTTATCGAAGAAAACAACACATGCAAACTTATAAATAGCTTTTAATAATCAAAAAATTGCACAAAATATTACGAGACAATCACAATTTCTATGTAAGTGTACCTAGGTAGTTTCTTAATTAATAATATTTAATTAAGAAATTGAAACTAAGCCTAATTTTATGTTGGGCTGTTTCACTTAACGCGCATCTCAATCATGTTCCACATTGAGACGGTTTCTACTCGTAGCCTTTGTTTTTACTGTCACTAAAGTTGAAAAACCACTCTCCTGCCTGCCGTCAATGCGCAAGAGGGGCGCGCGCGGGTGGCGTGGGGTCCGCAGACAGCCGAGATTTACCGACCGATGATCATGCCCGTGCAGCGCGGTCGCCGTTCCCGAGCGTGCTAATAAATAAATATTTTTGAAACACTTCGCAGGCCGTATCTAGAGGCTGTTCTTGAAATTGGATCGGGCCGCATTCAAAAGAGTGGAGGGCCGCATGTTTGACATGTCTGATTTACTCGTATATTATTGCTATTTGAAAAAAGTTATATACATATGTATAAGTGGGTCATTTATACAAAAAAACGTACATAACACCTTCATTCACAAACATGTTAGTCGTGTAAATAAAACAAGAATAGTGTATGAAGGTGTTTTATACACTAAAAGCTAACTTGAAATTGAAATATAATATTTTTTTTTGTATATCTTCCTAGAAATAACGATTTTCCGCCTTCACTAATTTCAGTTGTTCCTTAATATTATATTTTTTCTCCGTTTTTATCGTGCCATAGTTATCTGTTACCCGTTCTATAATAAAATCATCTGGTCTGGAGTTTATTTTTAGTATATCCACTTTTTTAAAGAGTGTCATCATATCATAAGTCTCTTTATATAGATACGAACCAAATTCTTCCACACCTATCCAACGAATACCATCTCTGAAATTAACTTTGGCCTAATTAAAATATTTTTTCCTATTTACCAGATTCAGTTTTTCTTGCAAACAGCTGATTTTCCTGAAATGCCCAGCCATATTAATAACTTGATTTAATCTTGACGCCTTACAAATAATTTTACGATATTGATCGGGTACAAACACTGTTTCGTGTTTTCGGAGTACTTTTTCTATTCTCCCAAAATCTCGGTCTGAGTGATACGAGTGTCCAACTTCTGAAAACTTACGGTCTATTGTCTTGAAGTAACCTTAAATAATAAAATCGTGTTAAAGTTTTTATTTTTACACAGTCCAGCACTTGAATCTGACCATATGACAAGGTTATCTTTTCTTTGGTTACTAGTGCTGCATTCTGTCTCAACAAACCGTAACAAACGCAATCTCGCAACCTCCACGATCAGCAATATCTTCTAAAAAATGCTCCTTCTTTGGATTTGGTGACTACGTGAATTCCAAAATTATAGAACCATATTTGTCGCAAAAAGAAAGCTTTTGACGTGGGGATTTTCGGTAGAGGCATTGTTTGTTGTAAATCTATGGTGATAAAAACAACTTTGTTATATTTATTGCTTGGCGTTTTCTCATAGCTTCAACAACAGCGTGATGATTTTCTTTATGTTCTTCTGAACGCTCTCTTGTAGAATAAGCCGTAAGTACCTGAATATTTGCTAGGAATAAAAGAAAATTTGTGTTGATTAATGTTTTTCATTTATTAATAAAATCAGGGTAACAACCAAAAGCAGGATTATAATCAGGCAGAATATAAGATATATTCTGCCTGATATAAGTAGATGCTAATTATTATAACTAAAATACAGTTTTATAATATCCCCAAGGCAATGTAGTACAATTATCTTCTAATATTTGACGCTTATCATCATCTCTCTCTCAAAGCACAAGTTTATTAATTCTCTGAGTGAAAATATTATGATTTTGTAATCTCATAATACACATATTCTCTCTTAAGGTTTCATTGTATCGTAAAGCTCTTTTGTATTTTTCTATATCTAGTTTTTTCGTTTGTGTTTTTTTTATACCTTTTGCTTTTGCTATTAATAGAATCTATACAATACAACTTTGCTCTTAAGCTTACAAATTCAGATATAACATCACCACACATTTCATCTTTGAAGAAACCTGGTATTTTACAATTCAATTTAGGTATATTATATTGATTTCCAATTTCAAAGTTACTTGTGTCAGTGTTTTATATATTTTTTCATGTCTTCGTAAAAATTTTCGGTGTGTATCAAATACAAAAGACTGTCAGTATCAGTATAGCAAAGCTCAAGATCGTTTTTTTTATACATACGTTTCATTACAGAATAATGAAAACGATATAAATGACGTCTTCCCTGCTCTGTTAAGGTATATTCAAGGAAATCTACCTCTGCCGCACCCAGGATGCATTTCGACTCGTTGAGGAGTAGACCATAGTCCTCGAGCCTCTGAAAAACTTGGCGTAGATGATCCAGGTGCTCATCTCGGCTTCTGGAAAAGACTAAAATATCATCGATATAGGCGTAGGTAAAGTCCAGCTCTCGTAGCACCTCGTCAACGAACCGCTGGAAGGTCTGTGCGGCATTGCGAAGGCCAAATCCCATGAATTTTTGCTCATATAGTCCAAATGACGTAGTTATGGCTGATTTAGGTATGTCGTCTTCGAAAATGGGGATTTGTTTATATACCTTGACTAAATCTAATTTACTAAATATTTTAGCGCCTGCCAGTCGATTACTGTAATCTTCCAAGTGATGAATCGGGAATCTCTCAGGAACCGTGCGTGCATTAAGAGCGCGGTAGTCACCACAAGGCCTCCAGCCATTGTCTTTCTTTGGCACCAGATACAGAGCGGAAGTCCAAGTAGAGTCCGACGGCCGAATCGTGCCGTCTCGCAACATATTCTCGAACTCCTCCTTCGCAATCTTCAGACGCTCTGGAGCTAAACGCCTAGGCTTACTATACATATACAGGCGGTCCCGGTGTCGTGCGGATGTAGTGGACTGTTGAGTGCTTGGTCTTGCGAAAGACGCCCGAAGGTTTTACGAGGTTCGGGTACTGAGCTAATAATTTGTGGTACTCACTGTTACCGGTCACAGCTCTGATGCTGAAAAGCTGGCAACTCTTGAGCGAACCCTGGGTCGAAAGATTCGTGACGCTGTCTAATAGGCGCTCTGGTTCCTGCAATCGACAAGAAGACCATAATGAGACAATAAATCCGCGCCTATGATAGGTTTGTCCACCGCAGCTACAATAAAATTCTAAGTAAAATCTCTTCTCAGTCCAAAATCCAGGTGTACATTCTGTGTACCAAAAGTATTGATGATCGTGCCATTCGCTGCCGTGAGTTCAAATCCCGTGGGTTCACGAAACTGACGAAGAAAACGTCGTGGCAGAACGCAGAGGTCGGAACCGGTATCGATTAGGAATTGGATTTTAGTTTTCTTATCAGTTAAAATTAAGCGACTATTTATAGCACAGCAATCACTCGTCGCGTCTACTGATTGCCGCGAAAGTTTCCCTGACTATTATTAGCCTTATCCTTGTTTTGATTATAATTACAAGGTTCTCTGCATTTACGCGCCTTTTCTCTATAAATATCATGATACCAGCACATACCTGGAGTTCGGCTTGTACTCTGACCTCTACTCCTCGATGCCGATCAACTTGAGTAACCACGTTGGCGGGAACGCCCTCGCCGACCGTCGAAGTCCAGTTGCGCAAGTTGAGCCGTTATTTCACTATGAATCTTAGCCGTGATGACGTTTTCCATCCGCTTCAACATTTCATCAAAATGGCCGCTCGATGTACTTGCTACTTGAGTCATGGGTACCGACGTAACTTCGCAAATTTTGTCCGCAAACTCAGCTACCTTGTCCAACGATGTATTTTTCTGCGAGGGTATTATGGCTTGCACGTGCGCGGGCAAACGATTTGCCCACAGGCTTTGTAGAAAATCATCAGGCACGCCGTCACTCGGCAAAGTCCTCAAGTGCCGTAAAAACTGGGAAGGCTTTCGGTCCCCCAGCTCCTCGTGGGTCAAAAGTTGACGTATTTGATGATCGCGGGATGTCGCTAAACGCCTGACAAGCTCTTTTTTTAACTTCTCGTACTTATCTGTCTTCGGCGGGTTGGTAATTACGTCTCGTACTTCGCGCGCGATCTTGTGATCCAATTGTTGCACAACCATATAAAACTTTGTAGAAGCGGCGGCCGTACCTGACACCGCAAACTGAGCTTCGATCTGGGCAAACCAAATTTCTGGATCTTCGCGCCAAAATGGCGGCAAACGCACGGAAACGCGTTCGACCGACGTACCGGGCAACGCGTGTGTCACCGTCGTCGTCTCGGTGTTTCCAGAAACTTCCATAGCGTAGCAGCGTTCTTTCTTCGTCAATCACGTCGGGGTCACCAATTTATGTGGGCCTACGGCAGGTATCCTAGCAGGCTCCTACGGGGATTGCTTGATTGAAACCGCAGACTTCACATATAAATACTGTATTGAAGAGAAAACGAAAACGTACAGAAGTGTAGAAAGTAGTTTGGGGACGCGACAGAATACAATGCAAGATAAAGAATAGAGAGAAAGTTCAGGTTTGGATTTGCGCGGGAAACGACTGGGAAAGTGACATAGGTCGAGCGCGGGCTACGTGATAGCGGTCACTGGCTGGACGCGGCGCGAATGAGCTCCATCGTGCCTCCGCCCTCCGCGCCTTGTGTTTCACCCCCGGCCGGCGACTTGGCTTGCGGGCGCGCAGCGCGGCGACGTGGTATGCGCCACAAACACAGTTTAAATCTTGAGAAACTCACATGTTTACAATGTAAACCATGTGAGTTTCTCAAGATTAGAAACTTGAACCTTAGCATCATTTACGATCTCTACAAAGAAAAGCATGTAAACAATCGTAAATGATGCTAAGGTTCAAGTTTGGGGCCAAAAAGTTTGCTGTCGATTAATGTCTGCAGTAATGTGATGTGTACTTGGGTAAGCTTTCGATGAACTTTTTAATCTCGCCCAACTGTTGTGGTGAAATTGCTTATTTTCCTCCTGAACTCTGTCCTCTTTTATCATTTAAAGCAGTTTGAGATCGTTGTTTTTCTAGTGCAGCGTCAATCCTTGATTGACTTATACTTAAGTGTTGAGAAAACTTTTTTTACATACCTTAGTCTTCGCCAAAAAATAAGTCCTGGTATATTGTCTTTTAGATGTGGCTGAATAGCTTCTTTTCTTCTGTGCTTCTTTAACACTTCCTTGTAATATTGCACATCTTGCTTCAAAAGATCCGGCACTCCAGAATGTCATAAATACTTTTTCCCGTTGATCAACTGTTAATTTTTCAGTACATTTGAGTGGACAATTGCAGTTGAACAGGTTACCCTCAAAGTCTCTAGAACTTACTTTTTTTCCTTTGGCACTGACATAATCTTGGTAAGTGTTTGATCCCTTTTTCCTTATAAGTCTGTTTTGATCTGGATACTTTCTTTTACGACCTCTTTTTGGGCGTCCTTTATTCAGTTCAGTGTGGTTTGCTTCGTTTTCCTCACTATCATTATTTTCCGGTAAATAGTCTAGTAAGTAGTCTTCTAGATTTATTCGCTGTGACTCTCTTGCATCAGATTCTGTTTTCTCAACACCTACTTGTTCTAGCTCAGAGGAACTTACAAAGCAATGTGCCTGTGGCTCTTCCAAATGGGCCTCATGATTTGCTTAACTTTCCAGATCAACGAATAAAGGTTCCAATGCTTTTGTAGGGTTAAATAGATCATCATTGGAGTGAAACGGAATAGTTTCTATATGATCTATTAATTCAATATTACAAGCATCATCTAGTGTTGCATTTTCAACCATTACGGACTGAATACTTTCTGGTTGAACAATAATCTCGATGACTGAAGATTGAGATTGTGTTGAATTTTCAGCAGCTACAGAACATTCAATAAATTCAGAGTGTTCAAATACGAGATCATGTTCAGAAATACTTATATTTGGAAAGGAGGTTTCGGCTGAAGGAACATCTAGGTCGTCAGAAGGAAGAGGTGACGACGACGACGCTTGGATATTCTGGTGGGGCCTCACAAGGTTTACCAGCATGTGGCCTCGTGATATTGGCGGTGGCATTCTGAAAGTAATTTAAGAAATTAATTTGTGAACAAAATTCTGGACGAGTTCCTAACTACCTACTTAAGTTTCATCAAAATAACCCCAAAATATTTTGTTAACATACCAGCTATATCAATATTTTCTTTATATTTGAAGGGTGCCAAACCATAACGTTTTAAATGCCAGAAAAACAAGTTTTCAGTAGACACTAAAAACTGGTTTAATTGATAAATAAAAAACGAATTAATCATATTTTTTTTTATTAATAAACTGACATTCAATACACGCAATTTACTTAATTTTGATTTGTAATCTTCCGAAACAGAAATTTTTTTTTTTTTTTTTGAAAATATTTAAAACGACAAAACGTTTTAAGTGCCATTATTTATGCAAGTCATAACGTTGTAAGCGTATTTTTACTTGCACTTACTAAAATTAACTTAAGCTTGTAAGATTACTTATTTAATAAGGTTTTCATAAAACAATTTACTTTGTCCTGCTAAATACGGCAACATGGCACTAATGTCTTTTTTTACTAATTTTTTTAAATAATTTATTTACGCTTACCTGTACTTCAGACATCCCTCTGATTATAAGAAAGTATTTTAATGTGCGTTGTCGCCGGCTGTTGGTTGCCCCATCATAGCTGCCGTGTCTCCTTCGGTTTATTAAGCAAATCCGGATCAGATTTTGTAGGTAAATCTGCTGTTCATTATAATTTCCCAGCTTCCAGAAGTCATGAAATAGCTTTTTACGGCAATCCAAGGTCAAACAAGTACAAGAAAACTGGCATTTACAGGATACCTAAAACGAATTAAAAAAAAACATAGTAAGCCCGAAATATTGTTCACTGCATAATAATCACCAATATAAACTTGAGTAATGTAAGAGGTAACAACAAAACATCGAGATAATGTAAATACCTATTATACTCTAACATAATATTTTTGTAAAACATACCTCCTGTGGCTCGCTTTTTTCGTGTACATCTTCTTTTTGGCATTCACATACCTTATACCGCTGTTTTTATTAACCTTTCGTATCGTTTTTTTCCACCTAGCTTTATTTAAAACACGTTTTTTCCAAGAGCTCGACACAGACGAACCGCCTTCTTCGGCCATTTTGAATAAACTGTCGCCTGCAGCTCACGTGGCATTTACAACGTTATGACTTGCTGTTTCGCATTATTGATAGTAGGGGGGGGGGGGTACTGAGCTTGTACTTCAAGAGTGCAAGTAAACGCCGGCACATACAACGCGTTGCTGCAATAAAACATATTTGAGCTTGTATGGCACTTACAACGTTATGGTTTGGCACCCCTCATTTTATGCATGCTAGTTTTTAAGGTATATATTACTATGGACCGTAGAATAAGTTAAATAAGATCTATTACTTTTCTATGGTCTGAAATAAATTATATATTTATTTATTTAATATTATTCTTAAGATAGTAGGAATCCCAATGTGTATAAACTACTTATCTAGTAGGTACCTACCACACACAACACTCAAACCAGTATTAAATATTTGCAGAAAATGCAAACATCGAGAGTTGAACCCGCACCTTTCGAACCACCAGCGAAGCTATGAAGATTCGTAAAAACTTAAAAGTTTTTCAAAAACGTTTCAAGTCATGTAACATACTATTGCAATAAACAAACTAAAAAGAAAGGGATGTCGTCTTGTTAAGCAATAACGTACCAAGCTCTATGGTATGTTTACAAATGCTGGCCAACAGTCAGGATTTTTGTTTTGCAAAAACCGGTCAATCAAATATTTAATGTAAATTCAATATATAGGTAATAACATTGTACCGTGACTATGTGAAATTAAGTTTCATAGTGATTTTAACACGTTAACTGTCCAGTGACTCGAAACGGAGTTACATATGGACCAAGTTCGTAAGTCCATGACTCTGACTAGAATCATAATACGTGGGTCGACTGAATGTTATTTATTTCACTGGACGTATGGATATGAGCTAAAGAATTATCATGGACGTATGCTATAACTAGGCAACATAGTATTCAAAAGAGCCTTCGTAAAATGTTGCCAGCTTTCATTATTTAAACAAATTATAATTATAAGGACACCTGGTAGTTTTATTATATATTTTGATTCATTTGGGGCACCACGTTACCACTTGAGAAGCCTTTGCACCCGCAACTTTTGAAGTTTGCCCCTATAAAATGAGCTTGTTATAGCATTCTTTGCCGCGTAGGTTCTCTTTCCATTTCCTCGAAGGCATGTTTGTGTTCGTGTTGTAGTAGACATTCAAGAGACTGTCGGTGTTCTCGTACCTCTAGCAGCTTTCTTATTATTACGAGGGTGGATTGAAAAGTACTCGGCCTAACCAAGAAAATAAACACAGACTAAATCAGTTATATTTTTATTTTTCTACATCAAGTTCAATACACTTTTGCCACCTCACCTTCCAAGCATTTAGACCGTTGAAAAAATGATTCTTCCTTAGAGTCAAAATATGCGTCTACTGCTGCTTTGACCTCGTCGTTTGTCGAAAATCTTTGACCTCCCAAGTGCTTTTTTAGGTTAGGGAACAGAAAGAAGTCTGATGGTGCCAGATCAGGTGAATAAGACGGATGCGGTAACAGTTCAAAGCCACAGTTGTGGATTTCAGCCATTGACTGCACAGATGTGTGAACACGGGCGTTATCTTGTTGAAACAGAAGTTTTCTACTAGCATTCCTGGACGTTTTTCTTTTATTTCCTCTCGAACGACGTAGTAAGGTGCGTAAACGACGTAGTAAGGTGCAGTAGTAATCAGAGTTTATAGTCTGACCCCTTTCAAGATAATCTATCATAATCACACCTTTCGAGTCCCAGAATACTGAAGCCATCACCTTATTTGCCGACAAAATCGACTTAACCTTTTTAGGGGGTGGTGAACCAGGTCTTCTCCACTGTTTTGATTGTTGTTTTGTTTCCGGTGTACAGTAATGAACCCATGTTTCGTCCATGGTAACAAAACGATTTTAAAAATCATCGGCATCGGCTTCAAATAACTCCAAACAGTCGCGTGAAATAGTCAATCGCGTCCTTTTTTGTTCAACTGAAAACAGTCGCGGAACCCACCTCGCAGACACCTTGTGGAAACCCAACTCGTTGACAATGATGTTTTGAGTTCGTTCATAAGAGATGCCTATAATCTCGGCTATCTCTCTAATTTTTGATCTGCGGTCTCGCATTATTAAATCAAGTACTTTTTTAATATTTTCGTCAGTAGTGGACGTCGAAGGCCTTCCAGAGCGGGGTTCATCTTTCACACTCTCTCTACCACGCTTAAATTCTGCTATCCATTTTTTGACGGATGAATATGACAGAGCAGAATCCCCTAATGTACTGACCATAATATCATCATGGATGGCTTTTGATGATAGCCCCTTCTTATGGAGGTACTTAATGACGGCACGCTGCTCGATTTGCTCCATTTGCGGAAATTACGTCCGATTGCTTTGTTAATAAATTTATAAAATCACAACTAATTATCGCACACGTTTCAAACTTCACACAATTAACTAGTCTGAACTGAACTAAATAATGTGGGTAGATTTGATTTTTAGAATTTAATGGATCTGAGTTAGGCCGAGTACTTTTCAATCCACCCTCGTATTTCATGTGCCGATAACACGGAAAGCTTTTTTTTGTCAAAACAAAGTCACACGGTTCATGTTTAGACGTCCAACACTCCGTCCGGAGTCATTTTTTTTTTGGCATATTCCTGTAAAACTTTTTATTTTCAGGCCAAATTCGCATAATTTTATATCGTTTTTGTTACTGTTAACGTGGACCGCGTTCCAAAACATATAACAAGTCCTTCAGTAAAATTAAAATTTTGTTAACTAAAATATTTTTTTATTTTTTATTTCAGACAACATAATGATACGAGTCCATATGCTACGAGTTTTATGACTAAAAACACACTCAAATAAAGATAAAAAAATAAATATAACAAAAATAGGCACTTGTGACAAAATGAGAATGAAAATGAAAACAGAGGATAATCAATCAAGGAAATAGCTTCCTTCATTGATCACCCTCCGCACAAAACACTTCCAGACTGGAGATGTTAGGCAGTCAGCCACAGTCGCCAGGATGCTGTTGCGACTGTCCCTCACTTTGCACATCAGGGATGCTGTTTTTTTGCGTATGATAGCATGGAAGCCATCAGTGTGGTACTGCGCAAACATCCCCGATGCACTGCAGAATCAGGGCAGTCGCAGCATCATCCGAAATATATTATTATATTGGATTCGTAGGGTGTCCATCGATTTTTTGGTATGCCGGACCCACAGACTTCCCGTGTAAAAACTCTGACAGTAAAGAAGAAAGAAAGAAAATATTTTTATTCACCTTAAAACTACTATACACAACAAACTTAAACTACGCAAATTATTACTACCTACATATATTACAAATTATTGTGCGTAGCAGTGTTCATGGCAAATATGGCCTAGGCAGAAGGCTTTGAGCAGCGCACATAGGGGTATTTTGCTGATCTAGCCGGTCAAAATTATTTTATATTTTTTTCTCACTCTTTTCAACTCTCTGGTTAATTTTAGGCTATTTTTAGTAATTGTTTAAATAATTTGTTTTTTTTTCATCTTGTACTATTTTGTATGCTTTTTTTAAACTTTGTAGCTCTCGTTGGAGAACTCAGAATGTGCTTGAGTATAATTGAAGCATCTTTTTTTCCAGATGTTTGTAAGTTTGTTTGTGCAGCATGTATCAGTACATCCTTATCCGCCGTATTACGTAAGGTTTCAGTTTTCCTTCTCTTAGCCCGTTCACACATAGGAGTCCGTTTTACTGGTAAGTTATTAACGGATACTTCATAAATTTATGCTCTGTTCACACATAGGCACCGTAAAACGTTCAACGAATCCGTCATTACTGGATGCGATGTGTGAACAGAAAACTCGCAGTATACCGCCACTATTCTACAAGGATGGACGCTGTCGTATTGTATTGGTACTATCGTCGGAGAAGGAAGATTCGACGTTATTGGCAGCATCCACTTATGGCCTAAAGGTCTAGAGAGGGTGCTTACAGTTTACTTATGAGTCAGATACAAGGTGATGAATCTAAATTTTTTAATTACTTTCGTATGTCAATGTCTACTTTTGATGAACTTCTTAAACTATTGGAAAAGGATTTAAAAAAGCAAGATACTCGTTGGAGGAAAAGTATCTGCCCAGAAGAAAAACTAGCGATATTTTTAAGGTACGTACTTTTATTTTTAAAACTCAGACAGATCTAACGTAGCATCACTGTATACAGATTCTACTGGCGATAGTGCACTATCAGTAGGCTGTGGTCTGCTAGCATCACTGTATACAGATTGTACTGGCGATAGTGCACTATCAGTAGGCTGTGGTCTGCTAAAATGGTTAGATTTTGTTTGTCCTTTTGACTGTCATTGTCAAGTGGTGTCATTGTAGTCACACTGTCATCTTCGTTTGTAGGTTCATTCGATGTCGTGGTGTCATCTTCGGTGTGTTCTTCAGTTTGTTTAGCAGAGACGCTTTCGTGCGTTTCACCAGAAGCAATTTTTCAAAAACAGCATCTCATTATGGTATTTGTAGGGCTTCGTGTTTGAGACAGCGGAACCGGACTTCTTGCAATTCTTATTATCTTTTAGTGTTCTCACCCAGGCATCTCTTATCTGTCTCCACTTTTTCATTGCAAGTTTTCCTAAAACAAGTAATAAAACAATTAATTTTATTTTCAGGTATGCAGCATCCGGGTGTTCATTTAAAGATCTTCATTACACCTATCGCGTTGGTGTATATTTTCGCGTCGACTGTTAGCAATATTATTAAAGAAGTTTCAAGAAGCATATGGAACAATTTAAGTGAAAAATTTATGCGACTTCCTAAATCAGTCTACGAATGGGAACAGATAGCAAGTGGATTTAACAAAAAAAGTTAATTTTCCCCACTGTCTCGGAGCTGTCGACGGAAAACATATGCGACTTAAAAAAAACACTAAATAGCGGTTCCGTGTATATCAATTACAAGGATTTTTTTTCCATCATATTATTAGCGATCGTAGACTCCGACTATCGATTTGTATACGTCAGTGTCGGATCTTATGGAAAAGAATGTGATTCATCACATCAATATTCAAGGAGACAACATTTTGGAAAATGATGCCAGACGGCAGTCTACAAATACCAGCACCATGCCCATTAACAAGAGACTCAGAAACGAGAGTTCCATATGTGGTCATTGGAGACGAAGGTTTCGGATTAAACGAAAATTTACTAAGGCCGTTTGGCGGGACGCATCTGGACAAAAATAAGCGAATATTCAACTATCGTTTGACTAGAGCTAGGAGATACGTTGAATGTGCCTTCGGTATCTTAGCTAATAAGTGGAGAATATTTCATCGGCCTCTAGACATCGATAAAACAACAGCTGTATGGACTGTTAAGGCATGTACTATTCTAGACAACTTTATACGGGACAAGGAGGGCTCAAACAGTGATAATAACGTATCTGAAGAATTTAGTTACGAAAACCTACCCCATGAAGTAAGAACACGAGGTGGTAATACTGCCAATTTAGTTCGAACAGAATTCGTGAACTATTTTATGTCCGAAGTTGGATCAGTTCCATGGCAGGATGAAGCTATTTAGAATGTAATTAAATAATAAAACAGACACTTACCGAACTCTTGTCTTTGTTCCATAGCCTCAAAATTCTCCATTATAATAACGCATATTTCGCGCCAACCTGCAATACTTGCAGTATTGTCTTTGTATTTATCCAGCGTCTTGTCCCAAAGGACTGGCCTATCTTCCACCAAACTACACAACTTTTCCTTGTCTATTAACTTCCCACTCCTTGGTTGACATGGTTGATCAGCGATTATAATAATTATTACACAGAATGCACGCGCGCGTTCTCTATGAATGTTCAATAGAAAATGCGAGACAAAACCGTCGCATCACTCCCCCTCCTACACCCCGCACACACCGCCCGCCACGCACACAGTATCTATCCGTTAAAATTCTACGTATTCGTATATTTTTACTATTCCGTCGTCCAGTATTCGATGACAAAACGGAATGTAATCTTTTTACGGAACGATATTTTTTACTGTTTACAGAATACTGTGCCATGTGTGAAGTCGCTCATACAATCACATACGCCATCGACGAAAAAAAACGTACTCGATAAAACGGAACAGTAAAACGGAGACATGTGTGAACGGGCCATAACTTCTTTCGCTCAGCTCAGTAAACGGTTTTGATGGTCGACCTGAACTTTTGGGTTGCGCTGTCGGCCCCTGGCAAAAAAGAGGGCGGGTATGGGCGGCTGATTATACCATAATTATTTGGTGTAAACTATAGCCTGTCATTACCAATAAATACATATAATAACCGGGAAGGACCCGGAAATACAACAAAAACCTTGTCAAACTTAAAATTGGGTACGAAATTTTGAACTATTTTTCTAACGTCACAAAACAATATCCTATCGATAAAGAAAACAGCATCATGTTTTAAATATATGTATTTTTACCTCCTTGATCCATATCCATAACAATATTTTGAATGAAGTCGTGGTCACCAAAATGTGTAATTTTTAGTCAGCTACTTCACACTTAGGAAACGCGTACGATATGTGCAGTTAAAGCGACGAAGTTCCGACTAAAACAAGCGCACGGGTGTAGGCAATAAAAGACCGGGACAAAAACGTTCGTGGAAGAGTGACGTTTTAGTAGGCGCAAATAGTTTTTACGTTAAAACTCCTTATTTTGACTTCATTTAATTTTAAAACAAAAGGAATTCACAGCTTGAACATTGTATCATGCTTTCTTTTCGCGTTTCAAGACATACTTTACAAAACCAACTTTCATCTAGTTTTGTAACGGTCGCATGGCCATAAGCCACAAGATTCAAAACCATGCATAGCAGTACCATACCATACAGACAGATCGAGGATATGCGATTCCCAGAATTTCGGACATATTTGTTTGCTTTATAAGACTTCCAGGGTGAGACCGCATCCAATTTGCACTCGCCGTATTAAAGTTTTGTTTTAGGGCCTTGAAAAATGATTTGTGCAACGGTTGGAGTTTGTGTGAAGTGTGAGTAGGCAGAGAAAGCATTACAATCCCGTACTCTCGTGCGAGACAAATGGCATCATTTTGTCTGTTTAACCATCACAAACTAAGCAAACTAAGCAAACTGCAATGTACTATGGCTACTATACTAAACACAGAAACACCCAGACTAAAAGGCTTATTACATTTCACGGTTTACCGGAACGGTGCGCCGTGGCGGCGGAAAGGACGTTCTGATTACACTGCACGGTCGCCGCCTTCCTAACTCAGTTGCCAGTCGAACGTAGTAGGAGTATGGCGCCTGTGCTCTCAAAATTTCAAAAAATTGGAATCGCCCTTGCCGCAACTGCGGCTGTAAATGTGAGAAGGAAGAAAAAAAGAAAATGTTGAATCAAGCAATATCTCCTTTTAAGAAACAAAATGTGTAATATGAACAACTTGCATTCGTTAGATTCAGAGGATTTTAGAAATTATTTACGTATGGATTCTGCACAATTCGATTCTTCTAAGTTTAGTGACACCTCATATACAGAAGCAAGACACATATTCAGAGAAAGTGTAAGTGCAAAACAACGATTAGCTGTAACGCTAAGATTTTTAGCGACAGGAAATTAATATCAGGACCTGAAGTACAGCTCATTAATATCTCAGCCACTTTTATCACAAATTATACCTGAAACATGCTGGGCTATCTATAGATGTCTTAAACAGTATATAAAGGTTAGTAAAAGTGAAATTGTCTTATATTCATAAAATCAATTTATTTCTTCTTAAGTATTAAGTATTCTTGAATATCAATTTTATTTGATTTTCTGATTTGTCTGTGAGAAGTCGCGTCATTTTGTGAAGGATGAGATGGGGATTAAGACTGAGATTCATATTGTGCTGTAGATGAAGTTTGTGTGTAAGAATTCGCGTCAGTTTGGGTTGGTAATTGGATTTCGTATTGTGGTTGGGCAGAGTCGTATTCAGGTATTTGAATTTGAGGAGGGTCAAACTCCTGGAGATTTAACACTGATGAAGGTTGATGTGCCTGGACTGGTTGCCGTGATGATGGCCCAGGAGATTGAATGTGGTACTGTGGTGACTGAACACTGTACTGACTATAGTACGCTGGTGACGGGTGAGGTCACTGAACACGGTATTGCGGCGACGGATTATGGTACACTGGTGACGGGTGAGGTGACTGAATACGATGCTGGTATGGATATTTTATACGGTTATTGTTCATATACGACGATGAAGAGGAAGAATTATCAGTCGTATTGGAAAGAGATGGTGAATAAGCCATGGATCCTAAAGTTATATGAGTATCTTCAGTTATTCTGCCCATTTTTGCGTAAAATATTACGTCACCGATCAATTTTTGCGCAATGGCTAACTGTCTTCTTTCTAAATCACGCAACTGAAACCCTATGGACCTTACTAACACTTCCCATTCTTCATCTTTCGTAGAAAACAGTTTTTCGACGCTGTTTATTACGTTTTCTTGCTTCTGCAAAATAGACCTCTTCTTTTTTTTGCAAGGAGCTGATGCCTGACTTTTTCCCTCCTCTGATGATGATGAATCCTGCAAACAATAATTTTATTTTATTTTCAGATGCCCGAAACAGAAACAGATTGGAAATAAATTGCTGTAGATTTTGATGTTGCATGTGCATTGAACAAACATTTTATGAAACCATTCCCGATGAAAAATATAAGCAAGGAAAAGCGTATATTTAATTACCGCTTATCTCGCGCGAGAAGAGTTGTGGAAAATAACTTAGGAATTTTAGCTTCACGTTTTAGAGTACTGCGGAGAACTCTTAATCACAAACTTGAAAATGTGGATCCTATAATCTTGGCGTTTTGTGCTTTGCACAACTACTTAAGAAAATCGGCATCAGCATACATACCACACGAATTTGTGGATAGAGAAAATACAAGCAAGGCCACATTTCATAAAGGAGACTGGAGAAATGTTAGCGATGGACTGACAGCATTACAACACCTAAGTGATAGCCAACGAAATAAAGAAGAGAATGAAGTCCGAGACAAATTTATGAAATATTTCATTGAAGAAGGCAGAGTCTCTTTTCAAGATAAAATGATAAATGTGGTTTCTACCTAGATAAACAGTTGCAATTGTCTGCGATGTAATTTTATATGATTTGTGATAAGTATCAATAATCAATAAAACGTTTGGAAGTTAATCTGACTTACCTCATTACTGACGACGTTTCCTACAGAATCTCTTACGGGACGACAAGCTTCTGTTGTTGACCCCAAAAATGTTAATGCCTCGAAGTACCACAATGATGGCACATAAACATTTTCCGATGACGCTCTCGTATGTTTAGATGCATCAACCTAAAAAAAAATAATAGTAGGTAGGTATTCAATATAACTTTTAGTAAACTAAGCAAAAGGTATTGAGATATTTGCGTTAAAAAGTTGACTCTGTTTACCCTATAATCGTACATAATTTTATTACCTGTGCAGTTTTATTTATCTAAAATATTATTTTTTATCCGACTACCACGCGGGCAAAGCCGCGGACAAAAGCTAGTTTAAGATACCAACCCTACATAAAATATACAGGGCGTTTACGACATTTCATCCTCGAAGGGTCGATATTTTACTGCCGGTAGGTAGGTACAGTTACAGGAAACTTATCAAAATAAAATTGCTTAACGTAGAAGGTAGGTCAAAAGTAAATTACGTATGTAATATCACTGGCCATTTGGGGACATGGTCTACCTCAATGAAGAAAGAGGTCCCCTTCTAGTCTACCTATACATTTTTGTCCGGTCTTTGAAAAGTAGCTTGTCTCTCCTCTCAGAGTATACCTACCTAGCAGAGTATACCTACTCAGAGTATACCTAGCACAGCAAAACGTAGACAAATGTACCTACCTATCTAAGTAGAAGGATTTTAGTAGAATCCTTTATTTAACAAGAATAAAATATAAGTAGGTACCAGCCTTTTTTGCCTCATTTTGATAATTTGTCCTCATGTTGTCTATTTTTCTTTTAATCGTTTTTATTGTGGCTTCGCTGTCAAAATTTTTATAAACTTCTAAAAGAACACAAAATCCGTCGTGTCTAAGCTGTTTATTTTTGTATTCCTGATGAGTTTTGTTCCATAAGTTAGGCATGTCTTTATAAAGTTCTAGAACATTGGACAATACATCCTTTTCCTTTTGGGAAGTCATTATTGCACGCAAGGCTCGCTGATGCACGTCCGCTCACGATAAACGCCTCGCGCGACTGAGCGGCCGCCGCGGCCGGTCAGCGATTACATTTGCCGGTGCACCGGCAACTAGGAAGTTAGGACGGCCGGGAGCGCACGGTCTTCCGGTATCGACATCCTTTCTTTCTAACAGCGATTACACCTTCCGTTTTAAGCCTCCTAACTCTTACCGTTGACGGTGAACCGTAAAGTGTAATCGAGCTTTAATTAATACAAAAATTTGGTTCTGAATATTGGAATATATCTTCCTAGCGATTGCAAGTTAAAAAAAAGGTTATCATTTATCGTAAGGGATCCAGTACAGTTAAAGGTTTTGTAATTTTTACACTTGGTTTTTCATTACTAATATGCATTTTATCCCTCAGGTTTTAGAATTCAATACGTTTTTTAATTAAAAACACATAATCATCCCCCAATGAATACATTTACCAAGAGAAAATTTTCATCTAGGTTCTCCTCTGAAGTATCTTCCTCGAAGTCTTCCTCATGGGATTGTTGGTTTTCCTCATTATCATCTTCGTTATCGGAGTCGTGGAAATACAGTTTATTTTTATTTTGTTCGTTTTTTCCGAAAGGTTTTTTATTAAGGTTGTCTTTTTTTACAAAATTTCCCGGCTTTTGGAATTTGTTGTTTGTGTTTGTGGAATTTTTAGGAGTTTCATTTTGTTGCGCACGCTTAACTATAAGTTTAGCTTCCTCTTGTTTTGCCACCGTAATGGCTTGTTCTAAGTTTTCCACGTTCTTAAGTCTGATTAGTATGGCCGTGATTGGGTTTAATTTTTCCAAAAAAGCCATTTCTTTGTAATACGTTCTTTTTGTTGGAAATGAGAGTACTCATTAGGTTCCTAATTTTATCAGCAAAAGCTTCTAGGGAGTTATTTTCTCTATTCGTTTGTATTAGTTCTTGGACAAGTTGTAGTTCGGTCCTGAATTCACCGAATTTACGCTGTAATGCGTTTTTTATGTCTTGCCATGTTGTGGCTTTTTGAGATAAAGCCTCAACAGCTCTATCCGTCAATTTGTTTCTTATCAAGCAAGTTATATAGGGATCATCCCTACTGTTTACTATTAGATTAAGTGCATTTTCTACACCTTCAATATAGAACGCTAAGGTTCTTCTGTTCCCATCGTAGGTGGGTAACAGCTTGGAGAACGTAGATAGATCAGCACTCACGGGTGGCTTCTCTTCTACTAAGGACCCTTCACCCTTAGCCTTATTATCAATAGACATTTTAACCTATTAATTACAAAGCCAACAAGTGAAGTAATCAACAAAGTTTGTGTGTGAAAATATTCACAGCACCAAATTAATACCTCGACACTCCAAACACCACAAAGTTGCGTAACGCGTGACAGGAAGAGTTAGGGAGTCTCGGGAGTAATAGAGTTTATGCTTACCCCACGAGCATTGCCAAGGTGGAGGCGTGTAGATGGAGGTGAGTCTGCTGCTCTTGAGCTGCTGCCTTCTGTTATCTTTGTTGCCTGCTGCTGCCTCCGCCCACTGTAGGTTCGTTTTCGCGAACGTAAACGAGGATTCGAGTCGATATTTCGAAAACCGAGTACCGGAACGCGCTTGCCGCCTGCGCCAGTTAGGTAGTGGGTCAGGGAAAAAGGCTTTTTAAAAAGACAATTTAAGACGTGTGATCAGCTTGAAGAGCAGATCAAGACTGTCGTTTATTTTATAATTCTTAATAACAAAGGTTTGTACTTATCGACTGGGGTTTTGAGTGAAATAGGTTTTGAACGCATCATGTGTGACACAAATCACGGGGCATAGACAACTCGTCTTGTGGCAAACAGAATACTATTTGTCGATTCCGCGCCAAGGCTTGTTTCGATCACGTTTGTGTTTCGAACGCGATTTGACTTCACACGATTTGGGCAAGAAATCTCCTATGTCATACAGAATCATGGCCCAGTTATCAAAACAAAACAAACGTCAAGCAATGATAATGAAAACTACGTTCCGAAACTTACTAGTCATCATGCGTGATTTGAATGCTGACACAAATTATTATTTTTGGTCTCTAAATTTTCGAATCACACTCAAATAATTGTAAGATAAAGTTATGCAAGCATAAAATGAGAGATATTTATTACTTGAGTTGTTTCTTGTAGTTTGTGTTAAGTTTTTAGTAGAACCGGTATTTTCCGATTGGACTGGGGTTTTGAGTGAAATAGGTTTTGAACGCATCATGTGTAACACAAATCACGGGGCATAGACAACTCGTCTTGTGGCAAACCGAATACTATTTGTCGATTCCGCGCCAAGGCTTGTTACGATCACGTTTGTGTTTCGAACGCGATTTGACTTCACACGATTTGGGCAAGAAATCTCCTATGTCATACAGAATCATGGCCCAGGTGTAATGTCATCGTTTATGAATTGCATAAGTTGAAAGTATGGCCATGTGCACTCTATTTCATCGCCACCATCGTCACCAGAGCGCGGCGTAGGGAATTTCTTTTTTTCTTTGCGAAACTGATCGCGCAGGTTCTTCCACTTCTTACGCAGTTGTTTTTCTGTAACAATAACATTATATTTTATTCTACTTTTTTTATTTCAGGTTTTTGTCAACAGGAACTGGATTTAGAGCACTGGCTCACAGTTTTCGTGTGGGGAAAAGCACCATTATGTCTATAGTGCACGAAACTTGCCGTGTTTTATGGACTGAGTTAGTTCCTATTCACATGCCGATACCAACAGAACAACTCCTGAAAAATATTGCAGAAGACTTTGAAGCTACCTGGAATTTCCCACACTGCATCGGAGCAATTGATGGGAAACATTGCGAAATAAAAAAACCACCTAAATCTGGTTCTGCACATTAGTGCTATAAAAAAAGAAATACCATTGTCATGCAAGCTGTGGCCGACGCAAAAAGGAAATTTGTAGCAGTCGAAGTAGGCGGTCGAGGAAAGCAAAGTGATGGTGGTACTTTTATTGCATCAACACTATAAGTTTATAGAAAAAAAAATTATAAAATTCCTATGCCAAAGAGACTTACGAATTCTGACGTCATTGCACCCTACGTCCTAGTGGGTGATGAAGCTTATCCGTTAAAACATTATTTAATGCTTCCTTATCCCGAGCGAGTACTTAACAATGAAAGAAAATGTTTTAATATCAGATTGTATACCGCTAGACAAACAATCGAATGCGCATTTGGCATTTAACATGTAAATGGAGAATACTACTTAAACCTATCGAAACAAACAGAAAAAAATGCCTTGTCTATAATAAAAGCGGCGTGTATACTGAACAATGTTATAATGGATTTAAGCGGCGATCTCGATCAAGATGTCCAACGTGTGCTATCTAGCCCGCCATTATATGAAAATCGTCACAGAGACCACGGAGTCAATAACAATCCATCACGAAGAGCAAAAAATATTCGTATAAAATTCACAAACTATTTCTGGGAACAATATCAAATAATGTAATAACTATAAATATCCTACAGTATTATATTAAACTTACCTTCACTGCCAGGAAATTGTTCTTTTATTTCACTCCATAACTTTCTTGTCATTGTGCGATTATTGTGATGTGGATGTTTGCTTTGCCAGATAGGTGGCTTAGATTGAATCACACTTATAAACAATTCAGTATTTACCGCCATTTTACAGACGCTCATACGCCGAGCGACAAGATCGAACTGGGCCATGATTCTGTATGACATAGGAGATTTCTTGCCCAAATCGTGTGAAGTCAAATCGCGTTCGAAACACAAACGTGATCGTACCAAGCCTTGGCGCGGAATCGACAAATAGTATTCTGTTTGCCACAAGACGAGTTGTCTATGCCCCGTGATTTGTGTTACACATGATGCGTTCAAAACCTATTTCACTCAAAACCCCAATCCAATCGGAAAATACCGGTTCTACTAAAAACTTAACACAAACTACAAGAAACAACTCAAGTAATAAATATCTCTAATTTTATGCTTGCATAACTTTATCTTACAATTATTTGAGTGTGATTCGAAAATTTGGAGACCAAAAATAATTATTTGTATCAGATTCAAATCACGCACGACTAGTAAGTTTCCGAACGTATTTTTCTTGTTAGAGGTTCTCTAACCTAACTTCATAATACTTTACTTTAGCTTACTTAGCATCTCTGAACAATACCTATAGAAAAACTTAAAAAACATGGATATACTCTTAAGACGACGACGCGTGAGACGCTGGCTTCAAAGACACGTAAACATTAACAGACGGCTACTGAGGGATTCTGCGGACCCCCTTGCAATGGATCCCAAATTGTTTCAGAAATACTACAGAATTACAAAAGAGTTGTATTCTTTTTTATGCGGGATCCTTGCAAACATGGAAGTGACTTCCCAAAGATGCACAAAAATAACAACAGAAGTCAAAGTAAGTTGATCATTAAAATTAACCTTACTGTAATAGTAACTTTATTTTGAACTAAATTTTTAATACCTACCATATTTATTTTATTTCTAGATACTTACAACGCTTAACTTCTTGGCTACCGGTAGCTATCAAAAGCCAGTGGGGCAGGATTGGTTAGCACCCCTCAGCCAGCCGTCTGTAAGCCGATGTATAGAGGAAGTAGTCAATGCGCTCAATGGACTACTTCCAACCTACGTAAAATTCCCTACCACTGAACAAGAGAGGAATGTTATCAAACAAGGGTATAATTTAATTCCAGAATTCACTAATAAGCTATGCATAAAAAATTACATGACTAAAACTGTGTATGTCTGTATTACAGATTCTATGAAAAATTTGGCATGCCAGGCATAATAGGTTGCATTGATGGCACTCTTATAGCCATAGTTGCACCACGCAATCACCCAAGCGAAGCAGCATTTTTCAGTCGCAAAGGATACCATGCCATAAATGCTGCTATTGTAAGTGTATATTACATTTTAGTTCATCATACCCCTGCTTCTTGATGGTTGGGCATTTAACTTATGTTTGCAACTATTGTTCTCCCTTGGACAATCCAAGGGAGAAAGAACCTAATTATTCCTATTTGATACAATAAAAAATATTTCTGCCTTGTTTCAGATATGTGACAGCAACATGAAAATTATTGGCATATGTGCAAAATTTGGGGGGGCCGCTCATGACAGCTACGTTTGGCGATCATGGTCAATGAGCCAGTTTGTAGAAGATCAACACCATAATGGAAAAATTGGGTGGCTTCTAGGGGACTCTGGCTATGCCCAAAAACCGTGGTTAATGACACCTGTGCTCCATGCAGCTGATCATACCCCAGAAGCCCACTACACTAATATGCACGTTCATACACGGGTCTGTGTTGAACGGTGCATAGGACTCCTGAGAGCTCGATGGCGATGTTTATTGCGTCATCGAGTTTTACATTATGAGCCCACAAAATGTGCAAAAATAATAAATGCATGTGTTGTATTACACAATTTATGTTTAGAAAATGACATCCCAATTGATGATGTATTGGATGATACAAGTGGATCAACAGATGATACAGATGATGATATTTCTGATGATCCACTTGCATCAATGCCTATAGAATCTTTTGCGGGTGAGCATGCACGACGGCAATATATACAAGTGTTGTGGGACAACCGTAATTAATATTATTAAGTGTTGAATGTCTTGTATGTGTTTTTTGTAATATTTGTGTATTAAAAAACTAAATAAAAGATAGATTACTATTTAGTTTATTTATTTTTTAGTCAAGTTTATTTGAAATGTCCTGAAGGGCACCCACCAACCTGAAAAAACAAAATGTAGCTTATTAATTTCTCAATAAAAGTGCCTAAACGTAACATGCTGTTATATGTTGTTAGCCTCCACAAATATGCAAGTATTTATAAAATACATGCCAACACAGAATTTAAAAAAAAAATGGCAAGTAGAGTGAAAGCGGAGATTTAGAGAGAGAAACAGACACATAGCATCCATAGCACATCTGATGCAACAAAAGCATTTTCTTACAGCATTATAAACATGGCATAGATGTTGATGCTGCTATGATAAGTGTACTCTACCTATTCCTTGGTTAAGGAAGTTGATGGTTCTTACACTTTGGTGGCAACAAGGCCCAGTCGAGCTTGGCAAAACCAATCACTGATATTGTTTAACGCCTATAAGTAAACAGTTTCTTTATTAAACATTGGAAATCGTATTAGAAGTAATTAATAATGTTGCAAAATAAATTCAATATAACCTATTAAGAATTTCATTCTTCTCACGGAGAATAGAGTTTTTCTCCTGTTTTACTTCAAGCTTCTGCTCCTCTAGACGTATAAGCTTAGCATCAAAGCCATCTGAAAGTAGACAAAGCTTGTTCTAAAAACTCTGTTATGGAATAAATTGTAATGATGACTAATTTTAGTATAAAATTAAATATTATAAAATATGTACCTATACAATGTTATCTTACCATGTTGAGAAGCAACACGCCTACGCTTCCTCCTATGTGGCTGTGCCATCTGGTTCACCAGCTCCGGCTCAGGCACAGGCTCAGGCATAGGCTCCGGCTGTGGCACTGGCTCCGGCGGTGGCACTGGCTCCGGCGGTGGCACTGGCTCCGGCTGTGGCACTGGCTCCGGCACATTAACGTCACCGAGGATGTGATAGGGCTAAAATAACAACAAAAATGTTTGACTGTACACTTGTCTGACATAGGTAATAATATTAACTGAATAACTACCTCAGTGCAGTCAACATTCTCCAACCCATACACAGCCACAGGGCCCATGATAGACAACACTTTTTCGTCCACCTCTGAAAAATCATTCAGGGTGGATGGACCGTTGCCGGTGCTGCTGGGGCCATAGCCCCGGTGCTCGTTGGCATTGTGTGATGCTTTTTTTTTTACATTATTGCGCATATCACGCCATGTCTGAAAATATTCAAAGACACATAGTAGAGTTATACATAAAACTTAGTACTTACTTACCTTGTCATTTTAAGATTATAAAGTAAGTAGGTAAAGTACCTAGGTATTTCTACACTAAGGACTATGTAGCAATATTTCGGTAGTTGTATCTACCTGCTTCCATTTGATAACAGTTTTAATTGCTCCCCCGCCCATTGCATTAAGCATATCTGCCAGGCCCTTCCAACTGTTTTCAGCATTCACACGCCCTTGTAGGGTGTTACTGATACCCGCAGCCATTGCCGGGTGGGCCTGCATGTGCTCAGCCAAAGCTGTTAATTGGGCTGAGCTGGCCTTCGTGCGGTTACTTGCTTGCATTTCTGCAAATGAAACCGATCAATACCTAACTAATAATGAATAAATACAATGAATTGAAAACAAACACTCTAAATTAACCAAACTAAGGAATTGAATGATCAATGCCTTGTTACGAGAGTTTATTGTGATGAATTAATGAATTACATACCCTTTCGTCAATGTTTTTCAGCCTTTTATTATTTTTTATTCAATCAAAACAACACACATAACCTCGAAGGTACTCGATCGATGAAAACCAAAACAAACGAGCCATAGTAACTATGCGAAACCACACCAATCTGTGCCCAAAACACGCTAGAAGCTAGCGCGTTTCTTTGACAGTTCAAACCGTGGCCAAATCGCGGCGCGGAATGACTTAATGACATAGGGAATACGGTATTAACAGATTCCACGCCCGCGGGCTTGTCGTAGGTGTGTAACACGCTTCGAAAGTCAATAGAGAATAAAGCCCCTGGTTTGATACCCCCGCCACCCGCGCATTGGGTCGCTCGCTAACTAAGCCCCACAGAACAATAATATCCTAACCTAAGCCCGTAGTGTGGCCAGAACGCGCGGACAGGAGCGTTTGAAAATTACGCGCGCCGTCTCGCTCAGTCCTGTCGCACTAGGCTTCCGCCTTAGTCACTAACACTATGGACACAAAGGCGCGTTTCATATGTTTGATACTTCGCGCCCGTCGTCGCAACTGCGCTAGGCTCGCAGTGTGGCCGCACACTACGCCGTTTATAAAACGGCGAAGTTCAGCTAAATACCCATCCACTAATGGGTATCATTTTCACTTACAATGAGGTTGGAAATACAGTTTTTACACTTGCTAAGGTTGTGTATTTTTCGAATGACCCACCCAGCAGTATATGCTCGCGCATGAACGCTATGTCTTTCGCGCCTTGCCTCCGTTACCGTGTTTTCTATTAAGCCTGTATGGTCCAGGGTTTAACTAAACTGCAACTCATTTTGAGGATTGAGGGTTGCAGGTTTAGCCAGTGTCAATGACCTAAATAAAGATTTGATTTTCACCAACTGTTTACTATTATCCTCCTTACAGTTAAATGTCGCCGAGTGGAATTTAATGAATCCCGTGACCAAGAGTGATTTGAAAGTGTTTGCAAATGTATGGCAATCTGGATTTACATTTCTAAAGCCCTAACCTGGCCAAAGTAATTTTCAATTGCGTCAGAATTAAAATAACGCGGCCGCATTATTTTAATTTCCTTATCTTTAACCCTTTGACTGGCAAAGCGAACCGCTGGGGATATCAGAATAAAACTTATATATATGAAATCGTATATGCTTTTTATTCTAAATTCAAAGACCAAAAAAATTTTTATATACCTTTTATATAAAAAAAACATGATGGCAACATAGTTGCCACTATCACTCTAGGCTAGTCATAAATCACTAAGCATATTAGGGTCAAACATCACAAATAACGCTTATAATTAGTATCCACTTTACGTATTTAGATTATTGGGGTTTCTTATGGTAGTCTTTGAAACAGGGAACTGCACACAGGGGTACCCGACACTTTTTCACTTTGGATTCTGGATCGTTTATTATTTGTTGCGTTGCTGCACTTACGACACCTTCTAAATGAGGGTAGTTCTTCTGGCCAATGTTGACCAAGATCAGCGAAGCGTATTGGTTCGGGCACACCATATATTAGCTTCTGCCTATTTTCGGGCTCAGGTTTAGACTTTTTTCTAAATATCGGCATGCTAGCAAAAGGCCTTTTACGAAAGGTTTTATTCGCCACTAACTCGCGGGACAGTGCCAGTCTAAAAGCTTTTTGAGACAGAGTTTCGTTGGTTTGTCTGTTACTTGCATATAATATATACGCGTTTGTGATTGCTGCATCAATAAGGAAGTAGAACAGCCGTTTCCACCACTTGGAGCTTTTCTTTCCAATTGAATATGGAGTTTTCTTCTGGTCGAATCTGTCGACTCCTCCCATGCGCTTTGTGTACTGCTCAACCGCCATTGGGCAAGTGAATTACTTTTTAGAGCCGTCATTTTGAGTCCTATTACACATCCTTTTCATCTGTCTGCCTGTTTCCAGTCAATTTCGGCTTTTTCACCAGTACTGGCATATCTTGACGGTCGTTTCTGACGGTGGCGGTAGCATATACTCCTTTATCATACAGATCTTGTAATAATGCTGGACTGGAGAAGAAGTTATCGAATGCCACATTACCCATATAGTCGTCTTCTATGAGTGGTTGGCATAAAGTTTTGATAACTTTGCTGCCTCCTGACTAAACATTGTCGCTCTTACCAGTATATACTTGGAACTGATATAAGTATCCCGTATGGCTATCAGCTCGTGCCCAAATTTTAAATCCTCGTTTGATAGGTTTCATTAGCTATGTCCACACTGTGCCTTTTCATCTTCAACTTTCGTCTCCATCTTTCTATTCAACTTTCGTTTAGCGCATTCAATAATTGAATGCCTTAATTGAACGCAACACCAGTTTAGTCGTAGTTCTGTTAATCTTTTGAAAACATGTGCGACGAGAATATTTTACTTGTTGGAATATGTGCAGCTTACTTGGTCATAAGAAATTCCAGAAAAATAAGAACCAAGAAAAAGTTTTGGATACAACGTTATTATGATAATCGAAGTAACGTGATAATGAATGAACTCCGAGAAGATAAAGATATTCTTTTTAAAAATTTCACGCGCATGTCCGAATATTTCGATCGACTTTTGAAATTGCTTGAACCAATAATTACAAAGCAGTCCACCCAGTTACGTGAAGCTATACCTAGTGAAATAAAGTTAGCAATAACGCTTAGGTTTTTAGCTACTGGGAGACAGTTTAATGTCTCTTTCGTTTTTATTCAAGGTATCCAAACAATTCATATCAGCAATGCTACCAGATGTATTAAAAGCCATAATTAAAGTACTAATGGATTATATTAAGGTACAATTTTAATTCAATTCAATCATTTAACACCACCATAATCATTTTTTAAATATAACATATTCAGACAAATTACTAATATCTATTATTTGTGACTCAGCCGCAGAGTCATCTGGCATTTCGGTATCAAACATCTGAGTAACATTCTGTATCTCAGTCACATTCCGCATGGCAGTAACATTCTGCGTTGCGGCTGCATCAAACCACTGTGAAACATATCTTTCATCGGATCCAGCGCCGCTTTTTTTCCTGGTGACTTTTTGATGCTCTTTGGAAAAATATGAGCGAAGACTTTTTATCTTTTTTTTAAATCCATCGATATCCAATTTATATGTACTGGCCAGAACTTGCAAACCATTGTTCCTTTTCACTTTATTTGTGTAAAGTTTATTATTTTGATCCCAAAGTTGTGGAAAGTTTATGTAATCTTCAATAAACTTCAACGTTAAATCCTTTTCTTCGTCCGCCATCTTGTTGTTGAACGCTATAAGGCACAGAAATCCACCCGATGTCGGATAGCGTGAACCACAGCGCGCGCGTCGCTTTCAACTGTCATCGCGCATGCGCTAAGGGCATGCCTCACGTGCGCTGTTGACTGCGCTATGACGTCCTTAATGAACAAAAAAAGGCACAAATCAAATCAAATCGTTTATTTGCAAGAATACAAAATTATACAATGTCAGATCTTATAACTAATTTAGTACATGTATTCAGCCTGCATTAGGGTGGTCCAAGCCCCCATAGTAAAAAAAAATATCAAATTTAGGTGTCGCCACCCCCTTGATTTGTTACACCTACCATTCCTATTATGTGTGAAAAATTTCGGCTCCCTATCTTATATACAAGGGGGTGCTCATTGAATTAGAAGTTTCTGACAAAAGTTCAGGATTTTAAGAAAAACACGTAATTTAAGGTTTATTAATATTCCAAGTATTTTAAACAAATAAGTATAAATAGTATTTAAAAGTGAAACAAAATATGGTAACGAAGCAATAAATAACATAATATTAGTCGCAATCTTTCAAAACTATGTTTGTTAACTCCTTTTTCGATGAATCAGTAGAAACGATTTTTCTGTTTTGTTCAACGATGTGAAGAAAAAATTGCTTTTCTTCCTCATTCTTAGTGAGTATCGTGTTGTAATCTTCAAATCGTTTAACGCCTCTCTCCGCTGTATCATTAACAACACGCAAATTTTTGACGCAGCTTTTACCTTGAAGGTAATCAACATTGTCATTCCAAGTCTCAGGAGGTAATTACAAGAAAGAGTCCTTGATATCAAGAACTGAGAGCGTTTTCAATGTTCTTTGTGTTGTAAAAGCTTCTAATGTAACCTCTGACGTAAGCTTAGCAGAAACTCCTCGTACTGAACGATTACCGTTATCAGAATTTAATTTTTTGACAATGGCCTGTTTCTCATCATCAGACAACTTGTCAGAAAACAAGGCAAATGCAACAAGCTCATCTGACAAATACCATAAGTGACGCTGTAAGACACCCCTAGCTGCTATACCGATTTCGGAATCAATGGCTTCGTACAATTTTAAGCTCTTCCAAAGTAGTAAGTCATTTACTGGTGCATCTGCTGCAAAGGCGCTTCGATCCAAATTTTGGTGTAGATGAGCACACCAAAACTAACAAATCGAACAATTTGTTTTTCTTCTCTCTTGGTTAGTTTAAATGCTTGTAAATTATTTCGAAAGAGAAACATTTTCAAAGCATACAGCAATTTCGCCATCCAACGAGCATGATGAATCGGACCTGGAGCGCGCCAATGTATCTTCGCAGGTGGTTTGTTCAAAACAATCATGGTAAGCTTTATTAGCTCTTCGTAATCATCACGAACTTGATGCTTTCCAGATAGAGCAGTTGTAAGACTCTCAAGAGTATTTTCCGCGAACTGTTTTGCGTTCTTGTCGAGGTCAAGACAATCGTAGTGCTCCTTCGGTAATGTTTCCCAAATATCGCTGAATCTTTTGAATAGTGGGATTTGAGGAGAGCTTGAAGGCCCAAAACACAGAGTAAATATTTTTGAAAGCATTATTTCGAATACATGATGACGACAAGCAAGCCACAAAAGATCACGCCCTGTCTTTTCTTCTAAAAGAGTGCAAGCTCCCTTTTTGGCACCGGTGTTAGAAGCAGTAGTGTCAAAACTCATAGCCCGGACTTTATTTGTGACATTCCACTGTTGCATTATGTCAAAAACAGCATCAGATATTTGTTCCCCCGTTCCTGCAGTAAGTTTAGGTACTCCTAATAGTTTTTCACAACCATTACCAGAGACAAGAATCGGAAGGCGCTCTACCTTCTTTTTGCCAGTAATATCGGCCATTAGTTTGCCATCCCAATGAATTACTAATGGAGAATCAATATCAAATGTTTCTTTTATATTGGAGTTGTATTCGGATCTCGCTTTTTTTCTTGCGCGTCGAATACTGCTGCGAGAGATTGGGAGTGAAGCAGGATTGCAACCGAGGGCAACAGACAATGGAATAATCAGTCGCATTGCTTCACGATCAGTGATCTTGTTACGATCAAGCGCACTGGTAACGTGTTGTGTAAATATACCACTAGTAGACGGCTCAACGCCACAGGAACTAGAAGTACTCTGGATCTTTTTTGGTACAGCCACTACAAACTCGTCTTTGGACTTATTGTCTAATATGCTGGCATTACTAGAAGTGCTACTGAAGCTGCAATCAGGTTCTAATTCTTGATTGGACACAGTCGACATCACCGAAGATGGAGCATTACTTTTAGCAGCCATTTCTCTCAACTCTTCGGATCTTTGTTTCCGTTTTAAAGAACGTTCTTTGACCTTTTCTAGTTTCTTGTCGATTGATGTCATAATCATCTTACGTTCTTCTCGTTGGTCGATGAGAAACGCTCTGTCTTCCGCAATTTTTATCACATTCATAGCACTTGCATGTGCAATATCAAAAAGTTTGTCGAGTTCTTTTGTAAATAAATATTCTCTTTTTCTTTGTGCTTCAGAATTTCTTCCTCTATTTTTCTTCAAAAGCAGCCAGTTCTTATGAATCTTAATCAGTTTAACAATGCAGTGATTTTCTTGTCTGGACGGAATACTCGATTTGTTCCATACTTCTTTAAGTTCTTGAATAAGTACATGCGCGGAATCTTTCACATTTTTGGATTCTTTCAATATGTGGTGATATCGGAGTAAAACTTGCCGAAGAGTAGGGAGTTGGTTAAGCCTCATCAAAGGCTCAATATCTCGAACCCCAAGTAGAAAAATTGCGTCTTTTTTGCGAGTAGTTGAACACATTTTGTTGCACTGATTCACTTCACAGTCTACTAAATATGTATCAAAACTGTTTTAATTTGACTTTAAAACTCTTTAAAAGTAAATTTTAATATACATTTACTAGCTTAGCACATGACACTGTCCTGTAACAAAAAGTAAAAATTAAGCACTTTACACAAAAAATTCAAAAACAGCACTCGATTGAGCACCCTTTTCTACTTGAGCTATCTCGCTGAAATTTTACTATGTTATTACTATTACTACGTGTAACAAATTGGCAGGGTGGCCAAATGTAAAAAATAATATATAATATAAAAATATGTTATGCGAGTCATATTATTATAATTATATATTAAATTAATTATATTAGTCATTATAAGTAACAATTTAAATCTCTAGATATTCGTTCACAGTATAAAAACATTTTCACAGTGTGGACATAGCTATTGGCATGTGTTGTTTTAGAGTTGACCTTCCCTTGAACTTCACCATGCTTTCGTCGATGGATTGTGAGTTTGTGCTTATGGCAGCTGTCTGACATTTCCTATTGATGTGTTCTAGCAGCGGTCGTCCTTTATATAGCTTGTCATAGTTCTCGTCATCCCTACCCGTTATATTCCTGTTATCATTTAGATGTAAGTATTTCATTATCTTTTGAAATTTCTTCAACGTCTTGGTCTCCGCAATTTCAACCCCATGTAACAGTGGGTCAGTAGACCAATAGTCTTCAAAACTTGGTAGTTTGTGGATTCCCATTTGAACGAGCATACCTAGCAAAGCTTTGATTTCCATTTCCGTTACTGGAGCCCAATTTAGGTCATCATGCTGTGATGCAAAGCGATTGGTTTCCGTTACAATTAATTATATCTATAGCTTCTGAATCAAAAAACAGTTCAAACTATGACTGGGGGTCACTCCGATTACTCATGTCACATGCCGGCGCTATCTTCTCGGAATCAAAAAACGGAAGGTATGGATCCTGGGGCCATGCTCCTTTTTTCCATTCACTTTCATCACGGTCAGAATCATCTAAATCTGTGTCTTCAATTATGACTCCTCCATAGGTTTCTTGTTGTTGTTGAAATTCATCCTGTTGAGGCGGTGATTCCGGGCGCGGCACTGTAGGTATACGGACATGAGGGTGGTTATTGGATAGACCAGGCTGTGGTGAAAGTGGTTCAAGGGTAGATAATATGCTAGGAGCGGCCAGTTCCGGAAAAAAATATGAGTTGTTGGGGTCAAAATCACCTGCCGACGGAGAGGGCCAAAGACGATGCTCCAAGACGCTCTCTATTTCATCATCCTCACTGTCACTGCTTTGCATCAGTCTAATAATATAAGTACAAAAAAACTAACTTTAACTCGTCTATATAAATTAACAAATAAATTTAAAATAAAACTTTGACTCTACTTAGTCCACCTGCCGGTTGTGCCATAGGAAGGAGATTTACAGTGTCACAAATATACAACCAAAAAAAAATGAAATTAGCTAAAACACAAAACAAATCAGAGAAAACGAAACAAAACCAATGAAAATATTAATATAATAAACCAAACATATCATACAACACTAAAGAAAAAAGAAAACAATTTTGATTCCTCCCGCCTTTATGTAAAGGTTTTACCACGTAAATAGCTGGTCGCGTACCGTCGCGACGCCATTAGGAAAGAAGTTGAAGTTGTATAATTACATCATGTGTCAGTCAGCTGTCACACTGTCAGAAAAGAAAAATAATTACAAGAGAAAGCGAATATGAAATGAAAATAAATTATTGACGGTGAAATAAACTCGAAATAAACTAGGAAAAGTTCCAGACCGATTGCGTACCAGATTGTAGGTTGCTGCAGGCGGGAAGAGCACGAAAACTACACTAGGACGCCTTACTAATTCTTAGACGTAGTCGCGGCTGCACGCCGATTTTTCTGCGCTGGCGCCGCTTCTGCCGTCGCCGCCTTAGACACCACCGACCGAGAAGACGATCCCGATGCCATCGCAGCCAACTGCGGCTGTCCAATCAACTTCTCGAGATCACCCATCCAGTTCACTCGGTGGCGAGCAGTACCTTCGCCGGCCACGTACACGTTGCCCTCTCTAGTCCAGCATTTATTGACTCCGAAATGTTGCCTCGCCTTCATAAACACTTCATGGCGGGCCTTAGTAAGGAACTCTGAGAGAGTGATGCCAGTGTCCTTGAGATGGGCTTTGGAGAACCAAATCTTGTCGCGCAGAGTGACATCACGCAGTTTTACAAGAATTGGCCTGGGCCGACTTGAGACAGCACGGCCCATACGATGGCACCTACTGACATCATCGCTTGAGAAAGTGTTCAACTTAAGCTTGCCGCTTACCACCTTGGACAAGGCTGCTGTCGTATCCTCGTTCTGCTAATCTGGGATTCCATGGATGAGCAGGATTTTACGTCGGGTCCGCATCTCCAATCTGTCTATGGACTGTGTGGCCAGCTCCATTTGTTCCTGCAGTGTACGGAACACAGACATCGTGAATGCCTTGTAGCTGGCAAACTCAGCTGCGAGAGAAGCCACTGTTGGTGAAGGGCTGATGTTCTTCTGCAGCTCAGCCTCAAAGTATCATTTCTGCTAGGAAGAGATTCCTCACTATACCGTTCCCATGTGTTCATGTATTCATATGGGTAAACGCCTTTTCGTTTCAGAAGAGCAAACTGAGCTTCATAAGGGAAGAATTGATAAAGACGGTGAAATTTGTCTGATTCTAAAGTCTTAGCCAGCTTTTGTAAACTAGTCCCCATAAACTTAAAAGAATCTACAAATCTCAATCGAATATAATCATTTCCCTTTATTGGAATAAACTTCGTAAAGGAGATATAATTTTCCTTAGTTTTTGGTATTATATTTATTGGTCCCGGTGCTTCCCCCAATTTCTTGATAAATAAATGACAGTCATATCCAGCTAAATTATGAAAAAATATTGGTATGAATTTAGGTACTTTGAACTGTAGATTACATAAACTATATGCTGCTCCACGGTACCGACCCGTTAAATGACAGTGATCTCTTACTTTGTCCTCAAATAAGAAATTTTCACAAATATGACACAAAGTAGCTCTGCTAAATTCATTATCATCATTTTCACTCATGACCATGGACACATTTTGCGTCAATATTGAATGAATGTTCCTAACATCTTTATATAAAGCTGTGATAAATTTATCAATGCAATCAAGCCCGCGGTACGATACAAATTTATTATGACACTGGTCCACAGAACAAACAATATTGTAAGCGAACGCTATTGGCACATGTTTTTGTGTGGTACATGTAAAACTACTTGACTCAATGTCTGTCACATTTTCTAACATAGTTTCAAAATCCGCATAAATTACAAATGGAACATCATGCTTTCGATCAAAATGTCTAAATTTAATTATAGCTCTTTTTTCCAGCAGCTTGGTAACGATTCCGTTACAGTTATGGTTTTCTCTGTCCTCATCGCAATTAAAAAATACCAAACATGTTTCGCAAAAGTGTAATTTTCCGTTTCGTTTAGTAATTTGACTTCTAACAAGCCTTGACAAGTCTTTTATCAAACAAAAATGTGTTTTGGATTTATTTTCAAAATGCAACAAATGAATCACTTTTTTATTGGAAGTCTTTTCAGATTTGTACAGTGGACCGATAATAGTCTTATTTTTCTCCAAACCAAATATTATAAAACTAAGCTGAGGATTATTTTGCTCAAAGATATGAATGTCTGCAACAGTCATTGGAAACGTTATGTTTTCAATATTCAACACTGCACTATAATGTGGATATGATGTTACTCTGTCTGGGTGCAACCTAGCGGGATAGAGAGCAGCTACTACACTCCATAGAAAACAATATTCATCAGAATTGTGTATATTAATACAAGCTTTTTTTTGTCTTATATTTTTTGGTAGCTCAATAAAGGTGGAGCCACCCAACGGTTGATACTTATTTAAATTTACTTCTAAATAGACACAGTTTAAAAGTGCCCATCCCGATTCCCTATCTTGAAATTCATCAATTTTACCTTGCAAAGTGTTTTTAATAGATGAAAACAAAGGCTCAAATTCATAAGTACTGTATAGTGGAATATTTTTTGTTCCAAATGATTTAATTATTTTTGTTCATTATTTTTGAACAACAAAAAATTTGAGAATAGTTCGAAATTGATTTTAACACAAATGTGTTTTTGTAAGGTGGCATCTATAACATGCTCTATTTTACTGCTAATAGAGTTCAGAAATGTATCTACATTATTCTGACACTCGTTTTCTGCAACTATACGATAAGTAATGATTCGACACTTAAAAGCTGACGCCACAGTTTCAACACCATCAATATGCAGCTGGCCTAAATTATTCCCTCTATGTTTATTACTACGTAAATGTCCTACCCATGACTTACTACTAACTGTTTCGTTACAAATATGACAAAATGGCATATTAATGTTTTGTGATATGATAAGAAAAACTTTTATATTGAAAATAAGAGTGAGAAAAAAATACAACAATCAATCGTAAAAACCTATCTGTCGATATAAAATAATAATTAATAGACTATCAAAAAAATCTTATACTCATTCCTATGAAACAATTTTTTTTTCCTACCAAGTTCCTATCTATCAATAAAAATAATACGTAAATTATGAACCTAGATCCTATTCAAATTTAATTAACTTGCTAAAGTTATCGATAACCTATTTCTAAAAACTACTTTTACCAACTTAAAATAAAACAAATTTCGGAAAATATAAAATTAATATTTATTTTTAGCTGCGTGAAAAACTATTTAAAGACAACTTTGTTCGAATAAAACTGTTGTTCTGAATCCCGAAATCTTTTATAAATTGTATTTAGGAGCTCCTGGAGCAAGTCCCACTCAGGATTTTCTTCTCCCAACCGCAGCTTAATAGAGGTTAAGGCTTTACGATATTGCTGGTCGGGTGCAGTTGATTCTACGTCCTCTACCTTGTATAGTTTGAAGTCAATGAAAAATTCACCCTCGTCGGTGGTGATGGTCCGGCGCGACTGCCCGTCAGACACTCGGGTGGTAAAGGATGAGACGGCAGCCGACCCACCGCGGCCTTTCGTCGACGGAGCCGCAGCCTTCTTATCTTCTGCTTTTATTAACGAGAATATATCTCTCTTGGCTTTCTTGTTCCTGTAAATAAAAAGGTTTCATCAGACAATGGTTCTAACTAAATCAACCCACCGCCACTGTCTCGTAAGAATCTAAGCTATAAAATATCAAAGTACTTATCATACCTAAGTATACTACACAGCTTGAATACTATACACGAGCATTATAGCACACCTGACTAACCTCGTACCTCTCACCTAATCGACTACGAGCGTAGCACATCGCAACAAAAATCTTTTCTGGATTATAATTTAGATACTTAACTGATATGAACCAAACTACAAACTTTGAGTTTTTGTTGCTTCTTTAAGCATAGAAGGGTGTCTAAGCCTTGGCTAATAAATGGAATTGAAACTTAATTAAGAGGTATCTATCTAGTTTCAACAAAAAATATTATGAATCTAAAACTGAATTTATTTTGATTTAAATAGTTTTGTAATTGATCATAGGATAACTCACCAAGGGAAATCTTCTTTGGCTTGGCGAATCCCGCGGATAACATCTGCCGCTGCAGTAGATGAGGACGCTCGATCTTCGCGATCTTCCCTTCGTCTTGGGCAGCGACGCTTTTTTTGCTTTTTGTGAATCGGTGCGCACCTCCGAGACCAAGGAGTAATCACTCTCGTAGTCGGACCTGAAAAGTTAAAAACATGTCAACTTTTATGAATTCACAATACATTTTTGTTTGGTTATTTTACTATCAACTGCATTTATAATTTGTGTTCCATGAATGACTTACGAACATTTTATTGTAGAGTTGGTAGAGTACTTTGACGACGACAGCAGGCGTGGATTAAAACGGCTTGGGCGGACGCGTTTGTGAACGGACTTGGGCGGGCGGGCAGCAGCGGGGCGAGGGGCAACGTCGATATAGCGTCGGGCTTCAGCTCGAAGATCGCAGAAAGAATGTGATGTTTCAACTTTTTTCAGAGGTTTTATATCGCGCAAGTAAAAACATAAAAATGGACTATGAGCTTTAACTGATAATCAATGTTGAACCTTATTTCACATAATATTACTAACTAAGTTATCAAAATTGATGCAATAGAAATATTTTCCTTTATTAGCATTTTAAAAATATTCAACCTTATTTCAAAACAATTGTTTTACTTAAAATGCATTATTTATGCAAATATAGATCTTATATCAATATGCATTTAAGCTCTATGACTATGCAAAACCTCAAATAATTTACCGCATATGATTCAATAGATCAAAGAAAAGCATCGCGTTACAGTCAATTTTTACTTACGAGCCGCTTAACAAACCGTGAGAATGCTTAAGGGTGATTACAGACGCGTGGTAACTAACATAAAATTAGTGCTACTCATGTCTGTAACTAAGATATAGTTTGAACTTGCTTCATTGATTTTATTATAAGTACCTACCAATTTGCGAAGTTATGTAAAAATGCTTTATTATTTTATTGAAAAACAATTTGAAAACAAAAAATTGTAGGTAATAATAGTATTATTACTGTCGTGTAGATAGAAACATCATCTCTTTAATCAAATTATTAATTTAACTTGTATCTTTAAAACCAGTACCTCAATATCACATAATGTTTATCTAACACATATTTTTGTTGCAATTGAACTATCATGACGAGTCTAGCCACGGCTTAATAAGGGCTAGTGTCAGCTATGACACTGAAGGTACATAGCATGATTATAAATGGTAGGTAGCTAAAATATCTATAAAATTTTATGCAATTTTATATAAAGTTAGAACATTTTTCGTTCTATTTTTTTTTATTACAATTCTTTTCGGTTAGGTTCGAATGAACCTTTAGTTCATTCTTGGTAAGTAAACATTGTTTTCTTTTTGTAGCTTTAATAAGATGTTTGATCAATAAATAAAGTAACATAATATAGATAGAGTAACTATAAAAAATACTAGTGACTTATGAAATTTTTGATAATCCGCGAACGCTGTAGCAGACATCAGGCCTTAGGTGCAAATCGCTGAGTCGCAAGTTATTATTTCAAGGAATACGAACGAAATATGGTTGCTCTCTCCTTGGCCTTCTAACGCACACATAGGAATCATACCTTCCAGTATAATGATCAGATTTCACTAAAATTTGATTGGGTGCTCTTTTTGTCACACGCAATTGACGCACTGGCCGGGATGGAAAGGGACACTTAACAACAAAATAATCCTTAAACAGTTTTGAAAAGATTTCAAACATGTTGTCCCGGCTTAGAATATTTCCGCTGAGTTACTTTCCGGTTTTCGAGCAGCAACTCAGGGTTAAATTAAGGTTCTAAGTGAAACAAGTAAAAAATGGATTAAAAATTTATTAAAATGAAAGATAACAATAGGGAGCCTGAAGGGCTATGTTATATTTATGATTTTAAGTTACAAGCTCTGCCAGAGGGGCTTAAAAGGGGGTCCGTTAAATCCTACACATGGCTGATTCTACTTGATTATAAAAAGGTCTGCACTTTATTTTCCTTCTTCCTCAGTACTTCCTTTATTGCGCCGCGGGTGTAGCAGAGACCCTCGACGAAAGGTGTAAGCGCTGGCTGGAGTTGCAGGTCCAAAAGGGTAACGCAGCTCGTGGAAATTCCGGCCGGAGACGAGACTGCCCTTAAGGTGGACTTTGAACCCCAACAGGGGTTTAAACTACACACACTAATTTATACTATTTAAAATAAATGTATTAAATCGTAGATCGATTGGGATTTTACGTTCACAGTGGTGTTCTTCATCAAACGACCAGCAACGTGAAAAATGGCGTGTCTGACGTCTCACGCGCAACCGGAACAGCAAACGTCAGCCTTGCGAGACCATAAACAATCTCCGTCCGTAGTGATGTGATCAAGCGTGTTGGCGAGTTTACTTGCGTCTAGTTAGTGCGCTGACGAATGACTAACTAGACTAGCCACGAGTTTATTCGATCTGTAGGAATCGAGTTGAAGTTATAAATTAAAGTAGGTAGGTATGTAACCTGTTACGTTACAATGTATGGCTGACAATCAATTACATGGAATGGTTCCGGATTAGAACGGGCCCTTTCAACTACTGAAACCCATTCACTTGGCAGCTCACAAGCAGTTTTTTGATTAATTAATGCCATATTTTATCGCACTCCATGTATGAGTGTCCTCTTATAGGAAAAACAATGGATACACAATCAAATCTTTTCATTATGTGAACCAGGTAATATAAGTAGCGAAACATAGTGTAGTTCTTATTTTTAGCCACTGCAACTATCACAAAAAAAGGTCACCATCCTAACTTCTGCAGAAATGAAATGGCTGATGATTATGTAGCACAACATCATCTGCACCTTTTTTAGCCCTGGTTTCATCATACGTATAAAAATATGATGATCTCGTAGATAATTGATAAATGTTAAACAAATAAAATGAGAGCTGGCGACAGTAATATGCATCATTGGTAGAAACATTCGGGAGAGGCAAATTCTTCTGATAGTCAAAAGCGAAGGCTTCAAAAGTAGGCTCATTTTTAGCTTTAATTCTAGCTTTCCTTTTCAATTCGTAAAATTTGTCGGCTCTTAAGTGATGAAGTTTTAGTTCCATATTTAGTTGTTGCAGTTCACTCTGTTTCTCTGAATTCTCAGCTGTCTCAGAAATAACCTTTTCTAAGTTTGAAATCCTAGCTTTCATTTCATCACAGAATGAGCAGGTATCAGTGCGTGGATATCCAAAAGAAATATTGAAATTAGTAAGAAATATGAGACGGTATGTGTCATAACCAGAGATCGGAATAGGTAGAACGATTTTATGTACTTGCATCAAAGTTTCATAACATGGATATGGCTTTTTTTCCGGAAAGTTCCTATATTATTAACCGGATTGCGTTAAGTTTTGTAATTGAAGTAGTAATCTAGTAACTACTACATTTAAAATTTAAAGGAAGTGATTGTGAAACGTTTATAGGTAAATTAATTTTTATTGACCTGTTGAATAAAAAAAAAAATAGTTACAGCCGTATGCGTTTCATAAAATTCATTCAATTGATTTGAAGCTTTATTGTACGTGTTACTTACCAGTGAATCAGCTAAACATAGATCTTGTTTTTGTAATTCTTATAGAGACAGTTTTATAGAATAGTAATTCTTTTCAATATCATTTAAATTATTTTGTAAACTTTCCTTTTCTAAAATTGTTTTTGCATTTAGAATAGCTACCGCATCAGAGTCACAACCACAAGATTTGGAGATTAGCACACGCTAAGGGGGCCTCCCCCTTGGCGTGTGCTAATCTCCAAGTCTTGTGCTGCAGTGAGTGAAGTAAGACTGCGGATGATGATGATGATATTGATACCTTTCTCAATTTACGCCTCCATGTAATATTTATGAAATTACGGAAAATAATTCTTGATAATTTTAAAATACAGGTATTCTCGAAGCATATCCATACTAACCTATCGTTTGATGTCATTGACCCTAAATCGTTCTACCTATTCCGATCACTGGTCATAACATAACTGACCTTGATAGAGGGGTTCTCTTCTTCAAACATCTTATGCATTTTTTTCACATTAAGATCTTCCGGTAAGTATGTCCTTTGAGAATCTTTGACACTATAGTGTGATTTTCTTCCTTTAAATCCAGCTACTACAGTTACAGTTCATGACAGCCTGTTTAAATTCTTCTGGCAAATGATTGGCATGATTCTGATGCTTCCCTCTCATGTCTGGTTTACATTTTCCTGAAACATCATAAATTTAATATATAGGGCTACTAAATTTAAAATAAGCAGTAAATTAGCAGTAGCTTATGCATATAAATGTAAGAAACAGAAAAAAATACTTTTGCATTATAATATTAGTAGGAATTAGAGATACCTTGTTCACTTAGTGCTTTTTTAATGTTTTCCACACGCTTGTTAGTAATACCATGTATTGCTAGAAAAGCCTTGTAACATACTGGTTTCTCCACTGTTACATTATCCATCACAAAGCGAACTTTATATGAGTATGAGTGTGTATTCATATTTTGAGCTGATGTCAGTAAAGTTGGATCTTTACGACTTCTTCGTTGTTTAATTGGTTTTATTGTTATAAGACCACTTAGATAAGAGGACTGTTCATTGTGGGAAGACATTTCATTGAATTGTCGTATAAGCCATCGTCTTGCTTCTTCTGGGACCTCTTTGAAGCATTGCAGCCTTGAGCATTTACAATCTTCACCAATAGAATGACTAGAGAGTCTTAACATTTTCATGACGTCTGTTGTTCTTATATTTTTACGTCGATTTTTTGGTTTATCAGTCCTTGCACACGGTGTCATTTCACTTCCACTGTCGTCGCTTGATGTTACACTCATTTTTACCACGTTTTCCTGCTTTTTGCTAATGACCTTCCACTTTCATCAAAGAAAATCCGCGAAAATAAAGCAAAAGTTTGACAGTGCCAGTAACTAACCATCATCGGCCAAAAAACGTCAAAAACGATCATAGTCCATTGACAATGCTCTTTATTTTAATTATTGATTTGACTATGACCTTTTATTTAAAAAACGGGGGTTTTTTCTACTTCATTTTCCGTAGACAGTGACCTTTTTATCAAATTTCTGTCTTCACCACATCATAGTACACATTAATGGGAATAGATGGCGTTATTACCTCAATTTTGCTAAAAAATGACTATGACCTTTCTTCCCCCTTACCCTATTTTTTATCCTTCCATTTCAGTGCCATTAATGGTGCAGAATAAATACTGTACCTCCATTTCATGCAATTGGAGTCTGTTACCAAGTACTGGCATGCCTTTTCTTTTTTTGTTTACTGTGCCACATGCAAAAATGGCATGCTCGTAAAGATATTTAAATAATACAGGGCTTGTGTACCAGTTGTCCACGTACAAATGACGATTGGAGCCAAAATAGTCTTCGAGTAATGAGTTGACAACAGCCCCCCCTACGCCTAAGTTACATGGATCAACAATATCTGTAGCTGCGCCACAGTAAACAATAAAATCAATAATGACGCCGGTATCAACATCGCATAAAACAAATAATTTAATTCCAAACCTATTTCTTTTTTTTGGCAGATATTGTTTTATTGATAACCGTCCTTTAAATGGTACTATACTTTCGTCAATGCACAAATTCTTATAGGGCGCTATGCAACTTTTGAACTTTTGTCTTGCGTGATTTACACATCTTGCTATCTTTGATAATAATTGATTTTCTTCGCTCCTTAGTGAAAAATGTAGCATCCCGAGAATCATGCAGAATCTTTTTCTTGCCATTGACTTTGAAAATATAGGTGCTTGGAGCAATATATCAGTAGACCAATGCTCTTCAATAGATAAATGATGGTTCCTGGTCATCAGCATCATTATGGCTAAAAAAATGTACATTTCCGCAACCGTCACGTCAAACCATTTGTGTAAACGGGAATGCATTCCCAAATCTACATTTAACACAAAGTAATTGTGAAAAGTATTGGTCATTTTGACAACCATCGATATAAACGCAGTGTCTACAAAATGTTGGAACACATTAATTTCAGTTATGTCCTCGGATATGTTCAAATTAAGGCCAGATTGAAAGTCATCGAAAACTGGAAATTCGGGTGTAGCAGATTCCGTAGTCCATTGAAACGGTGGTGCTGGCTCACTTCTTCCATTGCGGTCCCGCTGAGATGTCGAAGGAAGTGGATAGCAGCGCTGACCAATATCCTATTAGAATAGGATGTTGGTCAGCGCTGCTATCCACCTGTAAAAAAAATTAGGTACTTCTTAACGCGAGCGAAGCCGCAGGCAAAAGCTAGTCGTCAAATATTATATAATAGGTTTTTACAGAACTTTAGTTTACTTTTCTTTGACAGAGATAATTAATTACTAAATTATTAATATGTTTTTTACAATTCATTAGTTAATAATAAGACCTATCCTTTGATATAACTTTCACATGATTACAAGAAGAAACCTCTTAGTATGAACTGTTTGAAATGTTGATTTACTGTCATCTTTACGATTTTTTTTTATCGAAAAATTATTATTATTTATGTTTCTATGCTTACAAGACCGTATATATGTTCAAATTTAATTTCGTATCTTAAACAATTTGGTAGAGATACAGTTGTTCAAAAACATCCAAGTTGCATACTACCCGGCCTTAAAATCGAGCGCATTTGAAAATCGATCGCGTCGTTCATTCGTTCGGCTTGCGGCTCGCGCGCGGTGCGGCGGGGCGGCGGCGGCGGCGTGCGGGTGGCGCATAGCGGGGCGGCCGTACACGTAACCACACCACCGTGTGTAGCCGTGCTTATTGTTTCATTGTGATAAATTTGATTTGGGTGCTGATTGAAATTGCTGATTGAATTGAAAATACACTCAGCGGCACAATTAACCGCCCACCCTTTTAAAGTGGCAAATTTTGATGTTATCGCAGTTGTAAGTTATTGGGCATAAATATGTAAGTCAAGTGTGAAAGAAATGTAGCGACGAAAAAATTATAAACTACCCACTTCATTTTGTTTTTTTATACGCATAAGTTGTGAATAGGATAAATATCGAACTTCGTCTCATTATCGTTATCATAGCCATACTGCCTACATTGCTTCAGTGGCATTAAAAGTAAACAATTTGAGTTTGTTTTGCGTTTCGTAACCTAAAGCTAGTGTTTGGACATCACAAACATGCCATTTGATGCTAATTCAGTGGCGAGAGTCACTCTTATCGACGAAGGTTTAGTCAGCGTTACGTGGCGCGGAAACTTGGTGTCGCACGTACCACCTTAAGGGATGCAGTGCAACGGTTTCGGGAAACTGGCTCTTATGAGCGAAGACCAGGACAGGGCCGAAAAAGAAGCACCTCCGCTCGTGACGACTGATTTCTTGTGACCAATGTTCTAAGAAATCTCATTAAAATCTTATTTGCCGACAAAATCGACTTAGCCTTTTTTTCTCCACTGTTTTGATTGTTTCCGGTGTACAGTAATGAACCCATGTTTCGTCCATGGTAACAAAACGATTAAAAAAATCATCGGCATCGGCTTCAAATAACTCCAAACAGTCGCGTGAAATAGTCAATCGCGTCCTTTTTTGTTCAACTGAAAGCAGTCGCCGGGTGGGTCCTCGCAGACACCTTGTGGAAACCCAACTCGTTGACAATGATGTTTTGAGTTCGTTCATAAGAGATGCCTATAATCTCGGCTATCTCTCTAATTTTTAATCTGCGGTCTCCCATTATTAAATCAAGTACTTTTTTAATATTTTCGTCAGTAGTGGACGTCGAAGGCCTTCCAGAGCGGGGTTCATCTTTCACACTCTCTCTACCACGCTTAAATTCTGCTATCCATTTTTTTACGGATGAATATGACAAAGCAGAATCCCCTAATGTACTGACCATAACATCATAGATGGCTTTTGATGATAGCCCCTTCTTATGGAGGTACTTAATGACGGCACGCTGCTCGATTTGCTCCATTTGCGGAAATTACGTCCGATTGCTTTGTTAATAAATTTATAAAATCACAACTAATTATCGCACACTTTTCAAACTTCACACAATTAACTAGTCTGAACTGAACTAAATAATGTGGGTAGATTTGATTTTAGAATTTAATGGTTAGGCCGTACTTTTCAATCCACCCTCGTATTATTGTGCCGTGCTTATGGGAGTTGAGTTGCAAAGTTGATAAATTTTTACTACTAGGTATCTACAAATAAGTTTTACATTACTTTACTTACTTAAAACAGAAGATGATTGCTTCGACGAAGACGATTTAACTCAAGCGGACAGCCCACCAGCAAAACGACCAAGATTCAAACCCAAAATTATCAGAACAATGCTCTCCAACTTGGTCCGAAGGCGCTGATGACGTCCCAACAACACAAGAAAAATAGACATATAAATAAAATAAAATAAAAATAAAAAGTATTTATTTCAAGTATTTATTTATTAGTAACAACAAGATAATCTTCAAACTAAAAGGATTGCTGGGAAGGTGGCGCTCACAACAGTGCCTGGTGTACGGGCAGTCCACTCTCCCAGCTATCATTGCGAGAACGGTATTGGAGCTGGCCCGCAACCTGCGCACCAGGGAGGTGGCGCGCTTGCGCATGGTGTTATGAAAACAGTCGACTCGCGCCGCCGCAAACATCCCTGAGGCGCTGCAGTAGCGGGGCAGCCCCAAGACCGCTCTCAGCGCATTATTGTACTGGACACGGATGGCGCTCTACGTCGCAAGCGTATATTTCGCCCACAGGCTGCATGTATACAGAGAGGTGCAGTATGCTCTGAAGAGTGTCAACTTTACCTTCTCTGAGCTACGCGCAAACCTCCTGGCAACCATATTTGCCCGCACCGACAGCGCCCTCCGCTCCCGTTCGATGTCTTCATTGTCTTTGAGGTCGGTAGTGACTATGTGACCTAAGTACTTAAAAGAGTACACCCTCTCTAAGTCAACACCGTTCAATCGAACGGGGGGAACGTTATGCAGCCTCCTTGTACCGACCTCAAAGACCATGAACTGACTCTTTTTTGAGTTGTACACCAGTCCGTGACCACAGGCGTACTCCTCACATATTTTCATGAGCTCCCTCAATCCGCAGATCGAGGCGCTCAGCAGAACCATATCATCGGCATAACTGAGGTTGTTTATACAAACATCATCAATATGACATCCGATATGGCGACTGCTGAGCGCCCCGATCAGCGCGTTTAAGTAGAGGTTGAACAAGGTCGGCGAGCTCAACCCCCCCCTGTCAATATACTAAATTAGAGATATCTGAAAGCTGTACCCAAACCAATGTCCTAGATGACATAAATAAACTCAACAAGGCAAATGAAGCTTTCGGTGCTTTCGTCGGTCAAGAACTAAATAATGTGCCACTTATGAAACGGCGTTAAAGTATGTATCAAATTATTATATATCCTCTTGCCTCGCGGCTCTTGTGCTGAACGGACGTGTTTACTATTCTCGCTGCGCAGATTTTTACCTTGAGTGACTGCGCCCTCGAACATTGGAGCTTCGCCCGCCTTGTCCTCGGGAGCCCGATCCTGTCCTCTGGAGGCCCAGCACTGTACAGACTGGTCAGCTGAGAGTCACCCTCGTGAGTACTCTCAAATTCTAAACTGAGCGGTTTCGCATTGGCGAAGAAACACAATTTCTAAACTTCCGGCGGACTCGAACCAGCGGGGATCGGCGTCTAAGGCGAGTCATATTTAAACTACACCAGAGAAGCAGTGAGCGACCGGCTCGAAATTACCCAACGTATACGGCCTACGAGTGCTACGAGCTTAGTCGTGCATGTGCTACGAAATCAGTCTTGGTGCTACGATACTGCTACGACTCAGTTTTGGCTACGCGGCCTTCTAGCGATTGTTGTTCCGTACTATAAAGTCTAAGCGACTTTAAATACTGATGATGGAACGTACACCACCAATAGAAACGGCACAGCAGGGTACGAGTTATTATGAAACTGATCCGGAATCTGAACATAATCCCAACTGCCGCCGCATTAAACGAAGAGCCCTACGAAGTCCAGAACTTGTAAACTCATTCAAATTAGAGGGAACATTAACTGCGTTCCAACAACAGTTTACGGAACATTTTACACAATTATTTACGTCATTCCGAAATGATCAAGATGCCAAATTTGCAACCCTTATGTCTGATGTAAGTCTCATTAAGCAGGAAGTACAGGAAATTAAAAATTTCAAGGAAGAAACGGATAAAAAAATAATAGCTCTCAACTCAAAGCATGAGGACGTCGCAATAAAAACTAGTAGACTAGAGCAAGATTGCGAAAGAACCACGGACAAAGTGGAAGCTTAAGAAAAAAAACTAGAGTCCGTAGAAAGGCAACTGTGCCAGTACAAAATAGAGATCAGGAACATACCTTCGGCGGCTCTTGAATCTAAACAAGAACTTCAACAAATAGTCCACCAGCTACTAAGAACACTTAGCCTGGAAACACTTATTAGTGAAATCCGCTGCATTAAGAGGCTACCAGGGAAGCCAAATGCACCTAGGCCTGTCCTGCTGGAAGTAACCACTGCTGATGCCAAGACTAACATAATTCAAGGAGCAAAGCGTTACAATAAACTAAACAGCTCTGAAAAGCTTAACACTACCCATCTGTCTTTAGCTGCCACACCGAGACCTATATATGTAAGTGAACACCTTACATACAAAATGAAGGGATTGTTTTATAAATCCAGAGAATATGCAAAACAGAACAATTTTGCCCACTGCTGGACTTCAAACGGGCAGGTATGCTTGCGTAAGGAAGACGGTACCAAAATTATTTTTATTAAAAGCGAAGACCAATTGCAAGAAATAGGAAATAATGCATGACTAAGATCTATCAGATTATTACCTTTCGTTAAGTTAAGAAAAACTATAACTATATTATTTTGCTTTCTACCTAGATATTGTTGCAAATTAGTTGTCAAGAATATAATTCCCACTATTCATTATATTATTAAGTTAAGTTATGAACTTTGTATAAAACATATTATAGCCCAGAAAACCAAATATCTCCATGTACCGCCATTCTGCTCACCTACTTTTAGTCACTATATAAGAGTAATGTCATACCTAGACCAGGACCTATGTAATAACATGCTAATAGAATATTTATCTTCCCACTCTACTAGAACCACTTATAACCTCCAGAAAACATACACCACCCACTATACTATTTCAATAACAAAAAAAATTTGGAAACCAGTTAATCTACACTGCATGTTATTACGCAGTGAAATAAATAATAGTTTCATCACGTAAAATGCATAAAAATATAGAAAAGTTATATGATAGTATAGATATGGTGTCTATATCGGAGGCTTATGTGTGTACCCCTGAAAAATGTTCTTCTTTTATGAGAAAAATAAATAAGAAAATTACTGTTATGTCTCACAATATACGAAGCATTTCAAAAAATTTAAATGAACTCTTAATACTTTTAAAGCGTATAAATACTGGCTTTCAAAATGTTATGATCTACCTGTAATAGAAGGGTATGTTTCAACAGCTACTACCAATCACGTACTTCAAAATGACGGAGTAATAGTATATCTGAAGTCAGACATTGCCACCATCTCGTACGAACCTACTTTTCTAAACGCTAACTGTCTCGTCTCTATAATTAATAATGACTTTGCCATAGTATCGTTGTACCGTTCTCCTTCATACACTAATTTAGCGTTTCGACGCACAGTACCAGAAACGCAAAATATCTTTTACGCGGATGACCATAATATAATAATAATTTTATAATTTTATAATTTTATAATTTGATAATTTTATCCAATCATTGGATAACATTCTATGCAAGTTGTTCAAATACAAAAACATATGCGTTTGTGGTGACATAAACCTAAATATACTAGACAATGAGGTGACAAAAAAATCGACGGACTACCTAGATTTACTGGCTTTCCACGGCCTCTTACCAGCGCATACTTACGCTACTAGAAATACAAGTTGCCTCGATTATGTATTTTTGAAAACAAAAAACGCTTCATTAACTTTAATTATCGAAAGCAGCATCACAGATCATTGTCCTATTTTACTAGCGCTCCAGAACAACAACGCAATATCTACTCCACAAACTATAACAAAAATAGATTATAAGGCTATCAAAGAGGATATGTCAAAAATCAATTTTACCTCAGTACTTTCTTCTACTGACTGCAACCGGGCAACTGACGAGCTTGTTGATATTTTGCACAACCTAATTAGCAAGCATACAAATTTGGTTAAACTGTCACGACGAAAATCACCACTTAAGCCATGGGTAACACCGGGACTAATCAGGTGCATGAGACATCGCGACAAACTACACCAAAAACTGCGTAAATCACCGGATAATGAGACATTAGAAACTGTTTATAAGAGATATAGGAACTTTTTTAATACACTTATGCGTAAATTAAAACTAAAATATGAAAAGGATCAGTTCGAAGAGGCTGGTGCAGATGTAAAGAAAATATGGAAAGTCATTAATAGCGTCACGAGCTTCAAGTCGAAAAAGTCTCTACCTCAGGAGCTCTTACAAGGAGTAGACCCTCATACAACATTAAACTTAGTAAATAAGTTTTTTGTTAGCGTTGGACAGGATCTGGCAAATAAAATAAGTGCTTATCCTTTAAAGGAGATTGAATTAACTGCAAACAACTCAGTTAATTCCTTTGGCCTCATAGACATCCAACCAGCAGAAATACTTAGTCTCATAAATTCTCTTAAAATCGATTGTTCCGTAGGTTGGGATAATATCTCAACCAAAATTATAAAACAAAATAAAGAGCTCTTAATTCCAGCACTCACCTTAGTTTCCAAACGTCAGTCTTCCCTAATGCGTTTAAAAAGTCGATTATTCTACCAATACATAAATCAGGAGACAAAAGTATAACAAGTAACTATAGGCCAATATCAATACTACCGGCGTTATCTAAAATCCTTGAAAGAGCAATGAATAATAGGCTAGTGGGATACCTGGAAGAGTTCAACCTCATTTCTAATAATCAATTTGGTTTTCGAAAGGGTCGCTCAACGGCGGACGCCGTTGTGGAATTAAATGATTATGTCGTGGACTGCCTGGATAAGGGCGATAAATGTATGGGAGTATTTCTGGACCTTGCAAAAGCCTTCGATACGGTCTCTATCCCTTTGCTATTGAATAAGCTGGAAGGTCTTGGAATACGGGGAGAACAACTGAAGCTGTTCAGTAGTTATCTTACCGATAAAACTCAAAGGGTAAAGATTGGAGATCCAGCTCGGAACTGCCTATAACATATGGTATACCACAAGGCTCTATAATCGGTCCGACCTTGTTTGTGCTCTACATAAACCAAATTTGTAACATACAAATCAAAAATTGTAAAATTATTGCGTTTGCCGACGACACAGTCCTACTTTTTCGAGACAAATCTTGGCAGGGGCTGTTTAAACAAGCTCAGGACGGATTTGATCTGGTTTCAAGGTATCTCTACGGAAATATACTCACTCTAAATGCCACTAAAACAAAATGTGTTACATTCTCGCTTCGCAAACCAGGACAGCCAAGTAGCCCGGAATTTAAAATAGTAGCGCACAACAACTACTGTCTTGAAATGCGAAGTGATAGCTGTAACTGCCCTATTATTGAAAGAGTTCCCACTATTAGATACCTTGGTGTAACAATAGACCAGCATTTAACATATGACCATCACATAAGATTAGTTACAGGTAGAGTACGCAAGCTAATTGCCGTATTTAAACAAATAAAACATGCAGCATCAGATAAACAAATGAAGACCACGTATTTTGCGCTCTGTCAGTACCTAATATTGTACTGCATTAGGTCTTGGGGTGGCTCCGGAAAGACGCATCTCCTCCCATTAGAGAGAGCACAGAGGGCGGTGTTGAAGGTGGCATTTTCCAAGCCATACAGATACCCAACAACTGACCTATTCAACGAAGTCCAAATCCTCTCGGTCAGGAAAATGTTTATCTTACAACTCATCCTTCGACAACACAAAAAATCCCCTCACTTTGAAATCTCAAGCAAGAGAAGGAAAAATAAGATTTTCCTTACAAAATCTTGCAAAACATCTTTTGCTCACCACCACTCTCAGTTTCTAGGTCCTTATCTCTACAACAAATTGAGTAAAGTAGTTACTCTACATCAGATATCACAACTAGAATGCAAACGTTCTATCACACGCTATTTACAAAGCATAGACTACTCGCAGGTAGAGCACTTGTTGGATATTCAATCTTAATTCTTGGGCTATATTATTGTTCTTAATATTAATATTAATTTATACATCTATTCACATATATTTCTATAGTAGTTCCATCTTTCTAATTAATTAGCATTAAGGTTTATTATGAAGTAGAAACATATGTATTACTTAAATATATCTAGTAATATATCTTTTTATCGAGTTAGTAAGTTAAGTAAACACTTTTATACATATTATTTGTGAACCTATAAGAAGCCAGAGGTTTGAGCCCTCGTGTCTGAATACAAGTTACCAAACTTAGTCAGAACGAGGTGTCATGAACTTTGACCCTAAAAGGTTTATTACAAGTAGGAAAGCAAACTAGCCTTATCTACACCAAATATGTAATAGAATGTAAATTCCTTATTACTAATTGTATTTTATTATTCCTACTTTGTAAACCCATCTCTGTGAATAAATATCTTTATTATTAATATCTTTTATTATTATTATTAGAATTATAGAAAACAACTCGTGAAATCGCTAATCATGTTTTTTCCTTTATGTTTAATTGAAATTGAGACTAAAAATATACATATGAATATTAAATTTTGTTCAAGCTTTTATTTCTAAGTGACTATCATCCAAGAAATAGGTAGGTATACATTTTTTATTTAGGTAGGTACCTATTATTGTAGATAACTTGACGCTAAAGTGCTTGTCTTATATACTAAAGTGTTAGGTAATTACAAAAAATAACTTCGTACGACGCACAGACTGGTAAAACGACCAAAAACCTGGCCATAAATCAAATTTCTCAAAATGGTCTCCTAGACTTCATACTTAATCCCATAAAAGGTAGATAATCCCCGCGTCACTAGGCAGTTTCTACCTGCTTCCGAGTCCCCGTCTCGCCGACCACACGGCCAGTCGGAACCTAGCGGTTGTTGATAACACTCGTCTCTGTTCGCGGCAACTCTAAAAAATAGTTATTTCTCTTTTCAAAAAAAGTGTGATGGATTCTATCAATCAAGGTATGTACTATGTTCTATTATCCATTTTAGTTATTAAGAGAGCTTATTCATGTCCTATTTGGGATTATATCAATCAACATGCCTAAAAAATATTGTATTTTTCATTGTTTTTTTGTTAAAATTAGTGTTTTTAAACATGTGCAACTCATCGCAACTGCATTATAGTAATATTTTAATAAACTAGAAGATATGTGCAATTATACTAGGTAGCAAAAACATTCACATATACAATACAATACAATACAAAAATACTTTATTGTACACCAGATACAGAACATTATGAAAGATATTACATGTGACAAGTACAATGGGCGGCCTTATCGCTTAGAAGCGATCTCTTCCAGGCAACCTTTGGATGGAAAGAATTGTGTGAATTAAAGAAAGGCAGGGGGTGTACCAAGGATAGAGCTAGAATAAAAATGAACATAATATGAGTATTTAAAGATAAATAAGTATTAAATATATATATATATATATATATGTAAAATACTACTTAGTAAAACTTAGTTAATAAATAAATAATAAGTACCTACCAATATTCACGATTCTGACAGGTAGAATCCCTTAACGCGAGCTTTAAAAACTGGTAAGGACACTGTTTTTCTGATGGATTCTGGTAGTGCATTCCACAACCTTATGGCCTGGATGGAGAAGGATTTGTCGTAGAAACTGGTTTTGTGAAGTGGCATACTCAAAGCCAGATTTTCTGACGATCGGAGGACACGGGAAGGATGAGAATGAGAACTGTGGAGTGATTCAAAACGCTCCTTTAAATAAGAGGGGGTGACAGGGTTAAAGAGAATGTTATGAAGAAGAGAAAGGATATGGGAATTCCGGCGAAGACGGACAGGAAGCCATTTTAGTTTTGTGCGGAACTCCGAAATATGATCATATTTGCGGAGGCCAAACACAAAACGTATACACACGTTTTGGAGCCGTTCAACTTTATTAAGTTGCTCCTCAGTTAGGTCGAGGTAGCAGACATCGGCATAGTCAAGAATGGGAAGAATGAGAGATTGAGCGAGCACAATTTTAGTGGCAGTAGGCAGGAAGTTACGAAGCCTTCTCAATGAAGCAGCGCAGGCGAATACCTTGCGACTTACCGCTTCCATTTGAGGAATCCAAGACATGTCACAATCCATAAAGATACCAAGATTTTTTACACTTCTGCTAAACGGAACTATAACGCTATTGAATGCTATTTTAGGGAGAGTGGACCAGTCAATTTTAGCAGAAGTGCGTGAGCTGCCAATAATTATGGCTTGTGTTTTGCTGGGATTTATTTGAAGACCGAAGGCCATACTCCAATCCCGGACACGCACAAGATCAGCATTCGTACTGTGAATTGCATTGGCCAGTTCTTGTAGTGGGGCTTGGGTGTAGATTTGGAGATCGTCTGCATAGAGATGGTAGGAAGAAGTAAAATTAAGAGAGATAGAGTTAATAAACATTGCAAATAAAAGCGGTGATAATACGCCGCCTTGTGGTACACCAGCAGAGGTGTCGCACCAAGACGAGAAGGTGTCGTCAGTACGAATCCGCTGCCGGCGCCCCTGCAGATAACTGCGAAACCAGCCAATCGCCGATGGAGATATGTTAATAGAGCGCAGTAGTCCAATAAGGATTTCGAAATCAACAGTGTTAAAGGCATTGCTGAAGTCAAGTAGTGTAAGGATAGTAAGATGTCCGTTTTCCATTCCCGATCTGATATCATCAGTTATCTTAACGAGAGCAGTAACAGTACTGTGACCGGGACGGAAACCGGACTGGAAAGGATTATGAAGTTTATGCGACGAGAGGTAATTACTGAGCTGGCCGTGAACAAGACGTTCAAGGACCTTGGAAAGGAAAGGAAGTATGGAGATGGGCCGGAAGTCAGAAAATGAAGAAGGCTTGGGTTTTTTGGGAAGAGGAATAATATAAGCTTCCTTCCATACAGCCGGAACGGTTTCAGATAAAATAGAAAAGTTAAGGAGGTGACTTATCACAGGCAATAACTCATCAATAATAGGAATAATCATATTGCGACCAATATTGTATATATACACATAAAAAATATTTTTAACTCTGAAAACTGTCTCTTTAACCGCAATTTTCTAACGATTAATTTTATTTTTTCAGACTCTACATTGTGTCAAATCTATGACAGTGAAAGATCTTCATGAATTAGTAAGAGCAAGTCCGCAGCGATTGCTTGACGGAAAGCTCCAAGATTTGGACAAAAAGTTAGTGGAAGTGACAAAGTGCCCCGCTGAGAAAAATGACGAACTTGTCAATGCCATCAAGTCATTTAAAGCGGTATATAAACGAAAATGGTTAGCGTGTAATAGTACAGAGACCCGTTTCCTGGAAAAAAACGAGGAATGGCTTAACGAAACCGTCACTCTACCTGCCGGGCCAATTCCAGGAAGTTCCAAGGGTCGTCCATCTAAAGAATTCGGAGAATTAAGTGATCGGTCAAAGCGTTGTAAAACCATGGCAATTAGAGAAAATGTGTCAGTGGAGGAACTCACTTACGCGGCACAAAATGAGCCAAAGAGCTGCGGGTAACAAAGATGTTGCCTCTGTGATTCAAGAAGCGACTAAAAGCCCTACCCGAGCAAGAAAGTTTCGCAAGGCAGCTGCTATTGGTAGTAAAACTACTAATACTAAGAAGCATACGCCAGAAGATGCACTAATGATTTTCGTGGAAGCCGACATGACTTTAAGTCAATACGAAGTTATACACCAAGCGAACAAAGACGTACACCCTTGTTATACGTATGTCCAGAGGGCAAAACAAGATTGTTATCCACCGAGAAACGTGAATGAGACGGTTGCAGAAGTAAAACTACAAGATCTGCTTGATCACACAGGTTCGCGACTCTGCAAATATTTGGAACCAGTTCTGGAACGACTAGAGCCAAATTCTGAGTTTGAACTAATTTATAAATGGGGATGCGATGGGTCTACCCAAAATCAATATAGGCAAAAATTCGAGGAAGATGGTAATAGTGACGCAAACATATTTATGAGTTCTATGGTACCACTTCGGCTCACATACGGTACTAAACTCATATGGCAGAATCTCCAACCGTCCTCATCAAGATTCTGTCGGCCCATTAGGTTTCGTTATGTAAAAGAAGACAAGGACGTCACTAACGAAGAAATCGATCATATTGAGAACCAAATAAAATCTCTTCTGCCTACAGTTATTAATGCAAATATTAAAATAAATCACGCATTACTCCCGACAATGATCGACGGAATGCGCTGCTATATATGCGGCAAAACGTCCAAAGGTTTCAACGATTTGGAAACAACTGGAAAACCCAGAGACTTTTAAATTCGGATTGTCCATTTTGCACGCGCGTATCCGTTTTTTCGAGTTTTTGTTACATTTATCTTATAAAATAAAAGCGGGTGTAAATAAGGGACGGATATCGGGAAAAGAAGATAAAGATAAAATCCAAACCGCAAAGTCACTAATACAAAAAGAATTCCGGGATAAAATGGGTTTACTCGTAGACATTCCCAAGGCTGGGTACGGAAACACCAATGACGGGAATAACTCTCGCAAATTCTTTTCTGACACAAAAGAAGCAGCATCCATCACGGGTATTGACGAGGACCTTATTAAAAAATTTAGAATCATTTTAGAAGTAATATCGTCTGGATTTTTTTGTTATTCAAAATAGATTTGGAAAAAAATTCTGCTTACACTATGGATGTAGCGCATTACTATGTTAACTTGTATAGCTGGCAACCAATGAGCCCTACTGTACATAAAATATTGGTACACTCTTCAAGCGTACTTTTCACTCTTCAATATCTCATGCGCTTCTGCCTATTGGTCAATTATCAGAAGAGGCTTCGGAGGCCCGCAACAAGCACTTTCGCCAATATAGGGAAAGCTTCTCTAGGAAGTTTTCTAGAAAATCCTGCAATGAAAGAAAGAAAGAAAGAAAATACATTTATTTGACACTATATATAACACATTACATGGTAAGAAAAGAAAATAATAAAAACAAGAAAAATAAATTACAAGGAATAGACAAGACATACGAAATAGAGCAAATACGTGTTACATAAGGGGCCAAAAAGGTCCCTGTCTCAGCATTATGCCGCTACAAGCCTAAGTAAGTAGCGGCGCTGATTTTCAGACAGGTCCTGGTGTGGTGGCACAAAGCTTGATAACATCATGTAGGTATAGGTACATATAAAATAAATCAAGAGTAGGTAACATAAAAAAACCAGAGATAAAAGGAAAAATGAAGAGAGGCACCATTAAATACGAGTCTCCATGGACATCACAAAACTATACAAACAACCCTTAAATCATAAATTAATCTAAGCCTTAAATCTACAAAACTACACATCAATTATTATTGTCTATGGTAGACCCATATTGCCAAATCACGAAGTCAAGTCAAGTCAGGCAGTCTATAGGTAGAGAAATAAATAAACACAAACATGTTCTGTTCTGACACATTGTCTATTGATTGTAAAAACCGTGAGTGATCTTATCAACATACATTTTAAATTGCAAATTGTGGTCCTTATTAAGACTATAAAGTGCGTTTGGTGATTGCGTTTAGATACTTATGTGTTGGCGGAAAGATAGATGACAAACCTTGAGTTTGATTTTGATTTTGAGTGGGCAGTGGACGAGACAAATTATTTTCAACAAAGCGAAGATGAACCCGAAGCATCCCGAGCTCTAAAACCAGAGAAAATGAAATAGAGATTCTATTTCATTTTGTGGCAGATCGTGACAGCAATTAAAGGTAAGAGAATCTGTGAAAAAGTGTAGAAGTTTTAAAAGAAAGTTTGTGAAAAAGTTTAGTTCCAATGAAGATGTGCTGAACCGGCTTCTTCTGATATCAGACCCTTACATAAGTAGCCGACTAAGTGAGAAAAAGAGGGCTAAAAATAAACAGGCTTTCTCTAAAGATGCAGTAGATTTATTTGTGACTGAAGATGAGACAAATGATGATGATAATGATTTTTGTTAGTTCACGAGTCCGACTCGCACTTGCCCGGTATTTTTTTTTAAATCTATTATGTAAGAAAATATAATTTTACTGTATTTCGACGCGTGTTTCATTCTTTGTTAACACAATAAAAAAAAAACCTCGCATAATTATATTTTATTTATTTATTTCCTTCTCCAAATATCTTCAAAGTATTTTTTTATTATGAAAAATATCATTTCTCGTCATGGGTCATCGATCCGATAAAGAAAAAATAACAATATATTTTGGCCAGGTTTTTGGTCGTTTTACCAGTCTGTGCGACGCCTCGCGCGCCGCCAGCCGCCGCCGAGACAAAAGAGCCGCGTAGTAGTAAGTCGACCCGCTATTATAGATCTTAATCCCTTATAATAAGATAGATTTTAGTCTACTCACAATACTATTTGAAACGATTGTAACGCCGAAAGTTCGCATTAAATTAGGTTTATTTATGATTTGTAGTCTACTGACAGTAGGTACTTTTCGGAAGGATTATGCCGAAATATGCAGGGCTATTTACACTCTTACTCGGTAACGTTTTTACTCGGTAGAGGCTGGATTCAGAGTTCGATTTCCAATAATGCAAAATTTCGATCGGTAGGGAACCCGTTACCGAGTGGCAAACGTCAATTCCGACACGGTAAGATTTCGATGGAGTGTGAATAGCTATGATAGTCTAATCTAAACGATTTATTTTTATAGACAATAGGTATTACAATTCGCTTTTCAAAAGAAATAATACCTACCCAGTAGCTGCATTATAAAAGTAGATAGACATGATGAGAATTACTTCGAAAACAAAAAGATAAAAAAGAAGATAGGTACATAAGTAGCGAAAGAGTAAATTTTTTCTAAAGAGTTACTCGAATTATCTAAGCATCAGTGTTATTTCGTATCGAATACTTTTATAGTTACAAATGATGTTTACTTTGCTTATTTTCATTCTCTTATGAGTTATGGACTAATGTTTTGGGGCACTGCAGCTGATTGCAATCGAATATTTGTTCAGCAAAAGCGATGCATTCGATACATACTAGGCTTAAAATATAGAGACTCCTGTAGAGGTAAATTCAAAGAACTTAATATTATGACCATGGCTAGTGAGTTGATTTATCAAAATATAGTCTATATGCTAGAAAATATTGAAGATGTTGTAACAAATGCAGAGGTTCATCATCATAACACTAGAAATAAGGCAAATGTAGTGGTTCCTCGGACCAGACTAAGTAAAATTTTGAAAAGTTTCTAATGTATATCTAAAAAAATTTACAACAAAATACCAATTATTATAAGACAAAAACCTAATACTGTATTATTAAAATATGTCAAAAACCATTTAATTAAAAAATGTTAGTATACAATTGACGAAGCTATGGCTGACACATCTTTATTTTGTGAAGAAAATTCTGATATTTAATAATAAGTGAGATCTAGGTACAATGTACAAATTTTATGTAATGTTTCGACATGTCTAAGTGCTTTAAATAAGTTTAAAGATGAAATAAATGACTTTTATTAAATTAAATATAATAATAGATACTTACACAAAATGGGCAATACAATACCTAACCTATGCATGTTGGTAAATGAAGTTTAATTTATTAGGAACTTAAGACACTTACCCCTAAATCTTCTTCTGGTAATGAATCAGATTCTGAAAAGTCTTCATCATCATCGATGCCTTCCAAAATTCGCAGCAGTTCCGAGGTATCCATCGCTCGTGTTGCACTGCACTATTTTCTTGCTCCTCGCATATGACGTCATCAAGTTGTCGTCTATACGCGACCACGGCGCATAGGGCACTGCTTATCGGTGACGCGCTAGGGATGCGCCAAAAATCAGCTAACAGATTTATTTTGCCAGGTTGACATGATGATATTAGTATATTTATGTAGTTGATGACAGTTTTATGTTTTTCACCTATTGCTTTATTAAAATATCTATATTATTAAAAGATAAAATCGACACTCCCTACGTATAGTTGTGTATCTGCAAAACACAAATTTTACAGGAGAGCGTTTTAAAGATTTGAAAATGTTCAAATGCCTATAACTGGAGCCCTTTTTGAGATATTTCTGTGAAAATTGGTGAGATGCTCTTACTGTAGATCTAGTTTAAGATGGATACTATTTTTTATTTAAATCTATACTGGTTTAGATTTTATTACACTTACATATTTTTACGTGGTGCTTATAGCCTAATAAAATGCCGTATGTGGCACATACACACTTTTTCGTGGGAGCTTACAAGAATGACAATATCGTAACTGCCTGTTACACGGTTATACTTAGTAGATCTATTTGACTAATTCTGTTTAACTGGTGCTTACATGTTTAAACGTTGGAAATTGTATCATTTAATAATATGCTTCTACATATTCTGTTTCGGCAAATTAGGCCTGGTGACCAGTACCTAATACAGGTGAAAGGTAAATTGGGGTTTTCCCACTTATATTATTATTTTTTTCGCTAATATTGGTCGTTCTTATATTATTATAAATAAATAATAAAATAAATAAAACAAAAAATAAAAGAGTTCAAAATACCGTTTATTGGGGAAGTAGGTGTGCACCTAAACACAAAATAACCTTTTAAGGATTGTTATTTCAAAAATAAGAAAAACAAAACCAACTAAGTAACTAACTCAGCTTTAAACTCTTAATGACTATCAAACACGACTAATCAGTTTTTACTAGTAGGTACTTCAACCTAATTATTATCAAAATGTGAACACAGAATTAATATTATGAAATAGCAAACATCTAACTATGTAAACAATTTACATTTATTAAATTGAGATCGAAATAAAGTAGACCTATCATTACTGTACGTTATAGGGTAGGTACATTTGAAAAATTCTTATATCAAAAATATACACACAGACATAAAGTTATAAAATTAATAATAATAAATATCCAAACTTGAATATTCAATTTCTAAGATGATAAAAATTAACACATATACAAAATTATTAAATTGAGATCGAAAATATGGTTAGTATAACTTTTACGTACTTTTATCAAAAATAAACACAAACACAAGTCATTAATTAATAATCATTATTTAAATTATTTAAGCCAAATTTTATATGGTTTCAAATTTTATACTTAATTACGTTTTATAAAAATTTTCTTTTTATCAAATATTATATGAACACAGACACAATGACATAGAAACGAGAAGATGTAAACATAGATATTAGGTAAGTATAGTATTAATATTAAGGTTTCTTGTGGGTGCTTCACACGTGAAACATCGTTTTGGGATTTTGTCACAATATCTATTGATAAAATCCCAATGGCGAATAAGTTCTCCCAATGACCAAAAAGCCACAAACTGCAGGTCTCTTTCAAAGTAATTAATTTTTTGTGAGCATTTAAAAATGCATTTGTCTCCACAAGCAGGCCGCATATCTCTCTTTTTCCTTAATTTACCGTCTCTTCCAGTGTATGGTTTTCCTGAATTTCTATTGTCCTTACGCTTAATATCTAGCCCTTGGTTTTTATGGACCAAACGCAATCGACCCCTATCTTTTTTATTTGTACATCGCCTTTTCTTCTTAGATGGTTCGCTATCATTGATTTCAAGCTGCTCAGAATTATTCACTGACATACCTGGAGAGCCAATTGGCAATAGCGTTGGAGTGGAGGCTGGTGACGCAGGGCAGCCTAATAACTGTTCATCTGGTAAGCCAACTGGTAATGTCGCTGGAGTGGGTGCTGTTGACTCAGCGCAACGTAGTTGGTCATCCGGAGAGACAACTGGCTATGTCACTGGAGTGGGTGCTGGCGCCTCCGTGCAGCCTAATTGGTATATCTGTTGAGCTATAAGGTGGCCGTAATTGGGAGAGTCACACAGTGATAATGACATATTAATGCTTGAGGTAGACTGTAGCAGTAGGGGAGATTCAGGCATGTTTGCTGCCAAAGTGGGGTCATAGAAGCTATATTCCGGCAAATTACCTTGTACTGTACCACTTATATTTGTAAATAGTGCTATTTTTTTACTTTCCACGGGTTCAGGATGTTTTTCTTGAGTTTTCTGGGTCAGGTTTACAGGTTTTTCACAAAAGCGTGGCGACGAGCTAAAGACAATGTCATTATTCCCTGTGTCATGCTGGAGCCTCCACCACAAGCTTGCAAGGAAGATTGTAAGATATGGGAAGCTGGGACATGCAATTCAGAAGATGCAGGACTATCACCGTTAGTGTTCGTAGAATGCAAGAGGGAAATGCGCGGTGCAAGAAAAGGTTCTTCATCGCTGTCAGATATTATCTCACCCATTCATCTTAGGTCATCCTCTGTAAAAATTTCTGAGAATGGCACTGGAGATACATCTGTAAAACAACAACAAGGGGCAAAATTCAAAATTTTATGAAAATCGACTTAAATTTCATGGGAAGAGAGCACCTTGCACTTTTGAAGTGCATTTCTGTTCATAACTCTGAAGATCCTTATCAGATCCTCAACATTTGAATGGGGCCACCCTTGGAATTATCTTCTTTCCGACAAAAAAAGAATCAACAAAATCGGTTCACAAACAACGAAGTTATCCGCGAACAAAAAAAAAATACACATATTTATATATTATATGGTCGAATTGAGAAACCTCCTACTTTTTTGCAATTGGTTAAAAATAATAGTTTTTTATTAAAATAACATGAAAACACAAACACAGAACTATGTAAGTGCATGGGTTACTATAACTTTAATTCAATAAATTTCCGATGTAAAACTATGTAAAAGTCAGTTACCGAATTTTGATTTAACAACTTTTCGGAGTATAAATATGTAAGTGCCTAGATATACCTTATGATCGTAGTGAATCCCGATGTATAAATATGTAAGTGCGTAGTTACACATTTGTACGTAGGTTATCAAAAAATTTTGGAAAGTTTCGAAATGTACTTACTAATAATTGTCTATTAAGTCAGCAATGAAGGCAATAACACACAACTGATTCAAGAAACCTAATAACTATGATTGGACATCAAAAAGTACAAAAAGTTGGTAAATTATGAATTTTGATTTACTTACCTGGTCTTGTAGTAGATATAGCTGGGTCTAGAATATCTACTTTTCCTTTTTTAGTAGCGTCTGCTTTAAAATTGTTCAGGAATCGGAAACGTTCACTTGTCATTTTGCGGTAATCAAATATTTACGAGTCGCACACGCATTCTACTCGCTGTCCGCGCAAGAACTATGTAACGGGCATTTACCGCCATCCGCATCTCATTCCCCCCGCGTCAAAGTGTGTATGTGGAAGATACAGCATTATATGGCGGGAAAATAATGAAGTTGGACAGTTATACGATTAAGAAAAACGTACTTAGAGTAGACTTTTTTGTTTTTTTGTAAGTTATAATGATAGACTGGCATGTGTAGATGCCAAAAATGCATCAAACGTATAAGTGTGTATCTGGCAGTTAGACGAAGATACGTAGGGAGTGTCGAAATAACACTTTTGAATCGAATTTTGAATAATTTTCAAGAAATCTATGCCTCCTGCATCACGTCACTAGTGGTCAACTATAGACGACTATGGCGCATGGGGCATAGTATTTGCTTGGATAAAAATTTAGTTTTTTTATTTCAATATCTCTCAGTACTTGTAGCTCAAAGAGACTTGTTTTTTATACTCAGATGTAACTGATGTATTCTTATTTGTGAAATGTAGAATTAAAATACCAGTAATAGTTTTTCAATATATTTATTTCATATTTTTGTAGGCCGGGTTTTTTGTCAACTATAGACGTCGTTGGCGCTGAGGACCCGCAAGTGTTTGTCACGTATAGGCGACTTTGGCGCGGTTAATGGTATTTCACTACTTACTCTTACAGAAGAATTATTTGTGTCACTGTCACTGGGATCACTCATTTTGTTTAATAGTTTTAGCAAAAAACTTTAGCACTTAGCTCGACCATTACACAATACGTCGTTAAACAATGAAATGAAATAAGTAATGTAAACAAACAGGGCGCTCAGTAGTGGGTTAGCGAGGTAGACGATAATTAGATAGAGAGTAAATGCGTCGCACGTGTGTAAAACAAAAAGAGACAAACATAATTAAATTAGTATCGGTCTATCGGTCGATATCGGAGACATTCGGCTTTAATCGGACGGACACTGTTCGTTCACTCATTCGCTAACACCTCGTGCTATGCTCTCGTTCGCGCGCATGCGCGCAACTAGCCTAGCCGTCGAATGTAAAAATAATGTTGAAATACGGGACAGAGTCTGTCCCGGCGGGACGTTTAAAATTATACCTGAAATACGGGACGTCCCGGGAAATACGGGACGTCTGGCAACGTTGGCACTCATTTAGATATCCATTCTTTTTGCGGGGAAGCCCACAGCCAATCATAATTTTTGTATTGAACTTGGCTCTCCTTTTTTACATTTATGTTTTGGTGGGATATATATATCTGTTACTTGTATTACAGCATCCTTTCCCAACCTCGCGATAACCACATTGTGTTTGGAGTCGTCTGAAGCATTCTGTGGCTTCAAAATAGCTTCGACTTGAATAAACCACAGCCTAGGTTTATCCTACCAAAACTCCGGAATCCGCGATGAAACAGCAGTAGCACTCACAGTATCTTCGACCGTTACTTTGCTCGCCTTATTTTCCGCAGTATATTCTTTTTTCTGGATACCTGCTCAATTTGAACTTCTTCCACTTCATTTACTACTTCAGCCGGTTCTTCAGCTACACTACAACTAGCACTACTAACACTATCCACCCTTCAGCTTCTGTGTTATTCTGTATTTCAACAAGATTTCTAGCAAGGCTATTATTACCGGTTATTTGGTTATCAATGTAGTCTATGCAAACATCTGGAATGCTGTCTAATACTTTTATGATATTGCCCTGTCCATCTGCAAAATAAAGTGAAATTTAATTTCTAGTGCTATCACTTAGTTTAATTTATAAAGTACCTAATTGATCATAACAGTAGGAAGATAACTTTAAATATATAAGTACATCTTCACAAATATAATTTTATCACTATTATGATCTTACCGTCTGTTTGTTCCATTATAATATGTCCGTAACAGTTTCTTTCATCAACCATTGTTTGTAAATGTTCTGTATAGTTTGAAATTTGACTAGATCCTTCATAGAGCATTCATATGATATTGGTTCATCATTGAAATGACCATGTGTATACATAGAAAAACACCCAGACCCAGAAACAACTAGTAAAACTAGTTTAATGTTTTATATATTACTTTCATCATCATTATAATCCATGTTTCTATTATTACACATTGCAACTAATTCACGACCACGTTTTTTTGACATATTATATACAAAATTTTAAATTTTTTACAGTTTTTAACAAATAAATCAGGACCACACGCAAACGCAAGCACTGTTGACCTCAATAAACAAACGACAAGTGTTTGTTTACCAACTGACTTATGAAATGGCGCCACTTATTCAATTATCTCTTTTACTATATAAATTCACATTTTTATATAGTAAAAGAGATAATTGCATAGGTGGCGCCATTTCTGAATATTTTTTATTTATTTTTATAACACACACATACAATTAACATAGAGAAAGATACAATATTAAACGAAATTACCATAAAACAATTAATAAAACGAGCAATTAAAATGGCTACTAAAGTACTTACTGTAGGTAAACATGTTCATACCATAAGCTCATTCCACGAACGAAGAATGCCTTAGGATTTTCCTAAACCACATCACCAGTCTTCTTTCACTAATTTTAAGGGAACTAAAGAACACAAAGATACTAGAATCATCACGATTCATTGATTCCGTGTAGTTACTGTGCCCAGATGCACCGTCAAATGTCCATTTACTTATAAGGGTCAAATTACTGCCTGTTTCAATTTCAAGAGTTTTGAAGAGTCTATACAGTAATATCTAAAATAGATTGAAGTGTAAGTTTGACTTCTGAATCGGTTATGGTCATGTCTTCTTTTCCCACGTAACATTGTTCTTTCTCAGTAAGTGAAATATCATATGATGGAAACAAATCACATCCCATATCTTTTGTAGTCTTTTTTAAGGTAATATATTACCATTTTGACAACTTTAGTGAAGTGAATAGACCTAGGGCTTTATCAGCAGGACACCTTTGCTTTACGGGTTTAAGACAAGACCGTCTGTTCCGTGTTGGAATAGATTTTCGAATTTAAATTCTATTAGGTTAGCATAGGGTCGATTTCAAAGCACACGCAACCTGGAGTTCTCAATCTTGACTTAATTTTACTGCTTTGTAATTGGCTGTTTGGGCGGTCAAACCACGTGACCAAGCGCAAACGACGATTTGCATTGGCTGCAAGACAACGAGTCCTTCAACGCGACAAGTGCGCGGTCGCATTTCTTACTTGCCTTGCCGATCGCCTCAGTGCGGGCTTGCTTATCCCTTTTCGAGAAAGACATTCGGTCCCCTAGTGTCGTGTTATTCCACCAGCACACACCAATTAAGAAGATCTGGCCAAACCAGCGCCTGTGGAAGTCCAAGTGTTCAAGGAATCGTCGGTGGAAACATCGGATGCAGAGAACGTCACCACATAAAGACCGTAAGTCCCATTCAGCCCCACTGACTTTCCTTAACACCCCGTCTGATGCATATTTGGGATGCTTGATCAAATGCTTTAGTAATTCTGCCTAACTAAAGCATAAGCCAGTGTATCAAAATCATTTGCATCAAGTAGATCATCTGTTCTTGTTTTTTTTAACGGACTGAGGTCAGAAAACTTTTTTCGAGGGGTCCATTTGGCAGTTGAAGTTGACAAGGGTACGTTCAGTGGCACTGCAAATCCTGACGATGTACTATATACAACATTTAATTCATCATTATGTCTTACCATACCAGGTAACAGTACATCACTAACTATCGATAATTTTTTTGTTGAAACAATTCTGGCCATTTAATTTCTTAACCTAACCACTCACCAAACTTCTTTAAGAAATACTCTCTTCGTTGCTAAATATTCGTTGCCTTCCATTTTCGAGTTATGTTACTAGTATGTGTTGCCCAAAATGATTTAATATTGGTTTGCTCGTCTTCAGACAGGGAAACTCACAGAAACTATCACTTTTTCAAAAAATAACTTCACATTAAATCAATTTTGCATCATGAAGGTAAAAGCATCAAGATTTGAAACGAGTTGATTTTTATTTTATTTTTATTAGGTACACAAAACACATGACAAGCAATAATAGAATAACACAAAAAAAAAATTAATGTGATCTGGCTTGAAACGTAAACTATAAATAGAGTGACATGTTAGTAGTTATACATAATCAAATTTTGTTCCATACTGATCGAATCAATTTAAAATTAGCGCAATGCTAATTTTAACGAGAACTGGGGCCTATTATAAACCCTTAATTCCAGGCAATATACGCCGTAAACTGAACTACCCGTCATTTTGGTAATATGAACTTTTATTACAAGCCCGTCAGGGGTCACGTGACACTTGGCCGGCATCTGAACGACAACTGGCTGGAAAAACCGTACTACGCTAAAAAAAAAAAAAAATTAAATGCTAAAATGGTTGCCCATCCGCCTTCGCCGGGACGCACACTACCTCTCCCTCCTATATTCTATCCTTTTCGTTCCAAATACACCAAGTTACCTCAAGGAACGTTTTGAATATATCCACCAAACCCATAGCCGCTCCCTCCGCTCAACAAACACTCTTCAATTAAAAACTCCCCGCCCCATCCATTCCTATAGCTCATCCTTTACCGTACATGCCATAAAACTGTGGAATGCCCTACCCATTTCTATACGACAAGCTAAGTCTCTCCCTATATTCAAACATATGGTCTATGAACACTTCCTTACCTCAACTGTTAATTGATATATTTATGTACATCATACCTATATTATATATTTATATGTGTATTTTATTTTATTTATATTATATATTTATGTATGTATTTATACTTAGCTATGTATATCAGTAGGTATTTTATGTATGTCCCTATTAAATATTTTTCTGTATTACACGCCACCGTCTATACTTGTTTAAGCACTTCATGTCCATCCAAAGGTTGCCTGGCAGAGATCGCTCTTAGCGATAAGGCCGCCCATTGTACAGCATATTTTGTATTTGGTTTTCTATTCCTGTCTTGTGTATCTTTTATGTATTTGGTGTGCAATAAAGAGTTATTGTATTGTATTGTACGAGTGGCCATTTGACATTTCTATCCATGTTTTATCTGTCTAATCAAAGCATTCAGTTTACGCTGCGACCGTTGAGCTTTTTGTGAATTGTTGTGTTGGTTGTAAAAACATATTGTTATCGGCAAATAAAAATGAGTCAAGAGTTAGAAATGTTTGAGTTCTTGGAGAGTGATTATTCGCAGGAGACTACAAATATGAAAGTACAGAGAAAACGGCTCCAAGATAAGTGCAATCCGTTTTCTATGAGCGACGACGTCCACTTCATCAATCGGTAACTAACTACCTAGCCTAAATAACTAGCAACAACAAAGTTGAACGATGGCCTAGCTATAAGGCATGCCCTCGTTTCTCGGCTGTGGGCCTCCCGCAATCCTTAAAATAAAATAAAATAATATAGTACAATGTCGCTTTTTAATCTTGACAATGTAGGCTTGATTTGGCTTTGAAAAGTTAAGTTAGTACATATAACTTACCTGTCAAGTGTATTTGCAATTATTTCCAAAGTATTTAGAAGTTGCTCCAAATTATGACCAACTCGGGTTTCTAGTTGCAGCCTTTCTCTACTGAGCTCAAAGTATCGATTTGAGAATCAAAGTACATCGGGCTACCTCTTGACTTATTTGACTCTCTCTGCGACGACGACGCCGACGTTCAGGTTGAGGTACAGGAGGCCCAAGTAACATTTTGGACCTATTTTAGGTTTATATCACTAAAAGGTTGAGTAAACGTCGTATAAAGGTTTTAGCGATACCTACGGGTTCTATAGAACCGTTTGGTGAAACGTTTTTGCTCTGTAAGCTATAGAGCCAAATTATCCTATTACCTGTCGATGTAAAGGTTTACTTCACCATTTTATAGAGCCATTATAGACAGGTATTATAAAAGTTTCAAATATGCCAGTACAGAGCAATATTACTCTATAATAGTGTTTGAATTCACCTTTACGTATCTAATTTGCTCTATAAGGTTTCCCTGATAACCGTTACATATATTGCGTTATAGCAGTGATAAATATCCAACAATACAACCTTTTAGTGACATCGTGGTTCCACAAATCACTGCAATAGTCCATGGTCTTTAGTAGTGTTAACGACTCCATAATAGAGCATTTTTGCTCTATAATCGTTTTTATGGACACTTCTACAGAAATTAAAAGTGTTTTAATCGTTTTTCAATCTATGTTATAGTCTTTTGGCGGCAGACGTGTTTATTACTCTTTTATAATACCAAAAACTTCTATAATGGTTTTGGATATTCCTTTATAGGATAAATAAGGTACATAAAGGTAGGGAACTGCTACTTTAAAATGATAATTTTGGCCTGTATGTACCTCTTTTATATTATAAGTTATTACGTAGATTGTGCAAAAAGTTTATCGTCATTTTATTATCTATTATGGATTTAAAATCGTGGAAAGATTATAAATGCAGTGGAACGTACAGAAAAGAGGTGCAAAAACAATATCAGCAAGTAACATCATTGTCCAAAATTTAGTTTGTATGAATGAAGTTAATAATGAAGACCCCAGTTATGTTAGTGATTGCAGTTCAGAATCTTCAAGCTGTGATGTAATTGAGAAAAAAAACCAGCAATTTCGCGACGAAATAAAAAAATGGGCCATTGATTACAATATAAGTCAACAATCTACTAAGAGCCATTTAATAAAAAACCGATTGCCGAATGTATTGCCTGCCGATCCACGGACGCTTCTCAACACACAATCAATAGCCCGGCCGGTATTGGCACAACGGGTTGATAAATTAATTAAAACAATGTCTTCAGAAAGTTGATTGCGATTTATCGCTCATATCTCTAAATGTAAACATAGACGGATTGCCTGCTTTCAAGAGCTCAAAATTACAATTATGGCCAATTTTGTGCAACGTTTATGAGATAGCAAAACTGCAACCCATCGTAGTTGGAATCTATGCAGGTCATGACAAACCATCATCAGATTTAGATGGCTTTCTAAAAATGTTTGTGGATGAAATGAAAATGGTACTCAAAGATGGCTTATCAGCAGTGATCGGAATAGGTAGAACGATTTTATGTACTTGCATCGAAGTTTCATAGCATGGATATGGCTTTTTTTCCGGAAAGTTCCGATATTAACCGGATTGCGTTAAGTTTTGTAATTGAAGTAGTAATCTAGTAACTACTACATTTAAAATTTAAAGGAAGTGTTTGTGAAACGTTTATAGGTAAATAAATTTTATTGACATGTTGAATAAAAAAGATGTAGTTTCCGCTGTATGCGTTTCCATAAAATTCATTCAATTGATTTAAAGCATGTGCAAGTATGTGCACATTTTTGACGGTTTTCTACGCATTGTGCACAAAAGCATAGAAGCATAGAAGCTCGAAACCATTTTTGTTTTTGAAAGCTTTCATTCATTGTTTTATTCAAATAATCTTTATTTTTCGAATTCATTTAAAAAAAATTTCGTCCACCTGTGAGATTATGCATGTTGTATTGCTTTTACCTTGTTGTTTTCTGTTATTGTTAACTTTTCATTCAAAAATGTCTATGTTGACATAAAATATCTTGGATTCTAAATCGGAGTATAGTCCTGTTACACATAATTACTTGATTTCAGGCATTATGGCGCAAGCTATTTTTATGGCAGCTGCGGAAGAAAAATGACTGAAAAAGCATAACCGTTTAGACCGCAGAGACTTGCGGGCTGGCCAGCAAGCCGCTTATGTTGCCGAACAAACTATTGGAATACTAACAAATGTGAAGTACTTGTACAGCCTTGTGAACAACGCAAGCATCTCCATTGCATCGATAAGGAGGAAATGACATGCCATCGTGCGCATCAACCCCGGACAGTACATTATCCCTCTTTGAAGGTGTATGGCTTTCTACCTCATAGACAGCGAGCACTTATCCCTTTGGGTAAGTGCTCGCTGTTCATAGATGATTATCAGTCATGCTGAATGGAAATGACAAAAAGATAATCGTTAAACTTCGGGCTTATATATGTGACTCTCCAGCTCGAGCTATGATCAAAGGTACATAATCGTGGGATGACAAGTAAAACTCATTAATGGCATTTGTAGTTAATTAGAGATAATGAGGTTTTAAACTTATTTTGTTATTAAAAATCAGATTTTAGTTATAGATCTTTGAATTTGTGGTGACTGTTAGAAGAACGGATATCCTACAAAACCTAAAATAACTTTTATTAAAAAAAGTTAAATTATACTAGTTATTTATAAAAATGTAATTAATGAGTTTTACCTGCTTTGAGTTTACTCATGTATAGGTATTTAACGAAACAATAAATGCTATTGTATTAAAAAGAGACATATTTTATTATTTTAATTTTCATCACTTACAAATTTCATTCCTTTCGTGTTCTGAAAAGTTACTATTGCATTTAAATGTGCAATTTGTACAATCTACAGCTTTAGGGGCTTTAGCCGAACACTGTTTTTTCTTATTTTTATAAGGCAAGCATTGAGATCTGTGAAACTTTGTGACATTTTCTTTCCAAGAATTTGGTTTGCTTTTTCTACATCTAGTTAATGTTTTTTCATTATCTTGGGCAATCTCATAATCTGAAAAATCTGATATATCAGATTTATCACCTGATGGCAAATAAGTGATGTCAGAGTCTGCACTAAAGTCTTCATCACTTTGTTCATAAGGGACTAGTTGCATAGGCTGAACTGTTCATTGTTTCATTAAGTATGGTACCCCGCGGTGTCCCACAAGGTTCGATTTTGGGACCAATACTGTTTATTCTCTACACTTCAGACATTATCAATAGGGTGACGTTTTGTCAATATCATCTCTATGCGGATGACATCCAGCTATACTACTCTTTCCTTCCCCAAGATTGTCCTGACGCTGTAAACAAAATTAATAGTGACTTAGCACAGGTTCTACACTGGTCTTCTTCAAACTCCTTGATCCTTAACCCCAGAAAAAATAAATATATGCTGTTCGGTACTAAACAAAATTTATATAAACTTGCAAACTTTAATATGAACATAAGGGTGGATGGTGAGTTGGTTGAGCAGGTTGAGCAGGCAAAAAATCTTGGACTCATCATGGATAACCGTCTTCGCTTTGAAGCCCATGCTGCTGAAACTGTTCGGCAATCGCTTTACCGCTTGAAACTTCTTTATAAGATTCGTCCATATTTGAGTGAAACCGTTCGTATCACCTTATGCGAGACTCTAATCCTCTCACGTCTCAACTATTGTGATACGGTATATGGTCCTTGCCTTTTAGGACGTACCGAACAGCTTATTCAGCGTGTGCAGAATGCCTGTGCACGTTTTTGTTTCTCCATTCCACCTCGCACTCATGTAACACCATATCTCAACTCTTCGAACCTCTTGAAGATGAAAGCACGAAGAGAACTACACCTTGCAACATTACTTTTTGGCCTTATGATAACCAAGACTCCATCCTACCTCTACGCTAAACTTAAGTGGGCTGGTGATACCTCTCGGTATCCTAGAAGATTATGTACTCACCTGATTTTGATTACGCCGAGGCAAGATCCACACTCAAGCGGGAACTCTTGCGCATGCAAAAAACTTTCTTATAGACACTCTTGATACTCACCAATATACTCCTATAACCACTGCTCTTTATCACTTTATATCCGACCATTGTAGTTTGTTTCCACAACTGTGATCTCTGATTTTCTTTCATTTTTGCATTGTTTCGTTTTTCTTCCTAACCTTGTATTGTATTTATATAACCCTAAATGATTTCTACAATTTCTTTCTTATCATAAATTCATAAATGAAACCACGTTACCTCAACCTTTTTTTTCTACCACGTCAACAACTTCAACTTCTTATTTTTATGGCTCGCTGTATTCATGTTGCCACAAGTCTGTTAGTGTCCATGTGAAAAGAGTCCTAAAGTTTAGCACCATAGACGAATTTTTTCGTGTTTAGCACATTATAATTTTACTTACATTCTACTTACTGTTTATTATTTTTATTTAACTATTAATTTTTTTTTGTTTGTTTAGAGCATCTCTCTTTCCTTGTCCGTGATGTGACTAAATAAAAAAGGTACAAACTGAAAATCAGCGTTGTTCCGCGCCATGCGTGGTTCAGCACATAGCTGAGTTTGACCCTTTTTGGTCAGCAGGTTACGTGTATTTTTATTATTGTTTCTCTGTAGGTTTATTTAATTTAATTTTATGTTTGCTGTGTTTTACTGTGTTGTTTTGTTAAACCTGTTTTTTTTTTGGCCAAATAAAATTATTTTCTTTCTTCTTTTCTTTCTTTCTTTCTAACTAATTCCTGTAACAACATAATTGTTTATCTATATCATTTCGGTTAAATGTTCATAAGTAACTCAATTAAATGGTATGGAGTAGATTATTACTTCATCATCATCATCATCAGCCTATATTAGTCCACTGCTGGACTAATATAGGCTGATTATTACTTACCAGGTCATAATTATTTTTTGTCACTAACAGTATTTAAAAACTCTGTTTGATTCTTTTCATTCTTTAATATCTGCTGTAAAAAGAAAATACATATTAGATATTATGAAACTGAAAACAATCAACCATAACAAACAAAAGGTATAAAAAATCCATAAACTTACTTCTGTTTCTGTTGCTGGCACCGCAATAAGTTTGTCCACTGTTTTTGAAGTTGTTGAGATGAAATCATCGTTACACGAAGATCTTTGTGTCAGTTCATAAGATACCCGGCTCTGAAATTGATAAAATACACAATAAATAAGTACCTAATGAGATTAAACTTATTGCAATAATTGCGTTGACTACCGTCAACGTGCAAAACTTTAAAACTTGAATACTTACAAGTTCATTATGTTCTGGGCGTTGAGCTTCTTTTAATGATAAATCCACCATTAATCTACCTCTTGAATTATACATTCTTTTCATATTCTTACACAACATTAAATAAGTAACACAGAACCACACAAAACACAATAATGATGGCTCATAAAACCGCATTTGACATTGACATTGAGCGTTGGTTGACGTACAGTTAGTGACGTAAAGTAGTGATCCGGCCGCATTATGTTGCCAGCACAAAGTCATTAAATACAAAATGAACTTTACCTGCCGGTTTTTTTTTTCGAAGCAGTAGATGATAATTATTACATTTTTTAAATGGCAATAAGTAGTTGGTTATTGGGGCTTCTGGATCAGGATCATTCATGAATGATCCAGAAGCCCCAATAACCAACCTGAATTTATAATATATTGATTGAATTATCATTTTCTAGCTCTATTCGTCATTATTTTCATCGATTCATATTGAAAAAATATAAGAAATTAGTCAGAAAAATATAATCATAATCCTTATTCACCTTAAATAAAAATTGATCATCTATTCATCATTCAGATTGAGTGAACTATCATCAACCACTACATAGTACCTATTAGTCGATTCATATTGAATGAGTATTGAGTGAATATTCATTTGATTGCTTGTATATACATAGAAAATATTAGTAATTTCTCTGAGGTATTAGGTAATTTACCTACATAACTATTTTTTTAATTTATATAAAGAATGGTAGGTATTTATAAAGAAAACAAAAAAATAAGAATATGATATTTTATTCGGTAAGTTTTCTCAATTTTACTTTTCTTATAATGCTTGAATTTTAGTTATAATATCCTGAGTGGATATGTAAATATCATCAAAAAGCACGGTTTTAACTACATGTTGTGCACATAATTCAGCTTTACATTTACACAATGTGTCTTCAGCCGAGTCAAAATTTTTGGCATCATATATCTCAATGCGTACAAGTTTATACCCTTGAGCTGGTTTTTTTATGAATGAATAATTGGTAGTAGGGACACCATCGTTCAAAGCAGGTCTACTACGACGGTCATCAGTTCGGCTCTTGTATGGTCCACATACATCTTCACCCGAAGGAATGAAGTTGAATAAGTGGTCGTGTGAATCCTGAAACATGAATAAGGTTTAGATAAGATTACTCAACATTGAATGAGATAATGAAGTGCTAATAATTATGCTAAGGTATGTAGGGTAAGTATAGGTACTTATCGACATAATTGTTGATTAATGTCTGAGCTTTTCAGATGAGCCTGCTGGTATCGACGAGTGACGAATCGTTATGAGCATTTAATAAACACTTTCCAACGCTTTTATAGACGTTTGTTAAGTATATTGGGTTGAAATTGCAAAGGAAAAATCTCAAATCAAATCCATAATGTTTAGTTAATAATCCATAGTTATTATTATACAACTTAATACGTTCGACACTTATCGATAGGTATCAAGCATTTCCAACGTACGTACCTAACCTTAATTAACAAAATCCGTAAGCGTTGGCTATATAGGATCAATTTAGTGAAAAATCTGATAACCTTAATACCTAATCAAACCCCTTAATTTGAATTATAGACCGCCAACAAACATGCCAAAACGGTCTTCGATATATTAGAATCATAATTATATAACTATAAGATTGGAATACAACACGTGTTACCATTTTAGGAGCCGTGCGGTGCTCAATTACATTCCTAAGATTCCAACATTGTATTTCTATTTTTGCTAGTTGCACTACCTGTGTACCTACAAAAATAATGAAAAGCTGGACAATGCATACAGCGTCATCTAGCCCCAAGTTAAGCGAGCTTGTGTTATGGGTGGGTGTGGATGGCTCATATACTGATATACTTAATAGGAATACATTACTAGATTTTTATAAAAAATACCTAGAATACACGGAACAATTATTTATAGATCGTACAAACATTTTTTACCAAGGCGGGAATCGAACCAGCAACCTCCGACGTCGCAGGCGAGTTAACGTTAACCCTACAGTTTTATTGTTCCAAGTTATTGGAAAATATAACTAGTGTTTACAATTGAAACAGTTGAGCAGACTGTTGGAAACAGTCTAGAGTCTGAGGCAGCTAAACTTCATCATTATTATTCTTTTACATAATACCAATGGTAAATTACTTGAATGTTATGATACTACCAATTTTATAGTAGATGTAACTTATTTCGCAAATAAGTAGATTATACAATTCGATCTGCGATAGGAATTGAACCCGCAACGTTTTGCTATGCATCACAAAGGTCTTAAGATAGGAGTTTATGGACTCCTTTGCACACGTTTTTCTCAAATAAAAAATGTGCATTTAACTGTGAAAGGTAAGTTAGTTAGTTTTACAACATACATAGTTATAATAGCGGTTTTTAAAATACGTTGTAAACTATTAAGATAGGTACATTCCTTATAAGATTTAGCAACCTGATATCATAGAATTATGTTAGTGTGAAATTTCGGGTAAGCATTTTGTTTATGTGTGTATCATTACCGCTCCAAAAATGGGCAAGGGCTGTATAGAGTAGCATGATATAAAAGCCGCATATCTGGATCAAAATTCAAACCACTTTCCTGAGGGATACAAGCAAGACGAGCTACAAATACAAGATTTTTAAATTTCAAAATGTAAGTACCTACCTATATAATGTACTTAATGTCTTATTTATCAGCAGATAGATTGTTTATTCAATCATTCCTCAATCTTTCCATTCATTCAATAATTATTATATTTTTTCATCAATTTTTACGAGTAGGTTTCGATATTTTTTACGTAATATTAATATTTTTTATTTTGTTTGTTTCGTAGGTCGAAGACTACTGCTACTGCTGAGGAACTATTCGGAAGCATGTCCGATTCCAGTTCCGACGAGCGGGTGGAGAAGCCGAAGAAACTCACAGAAAAAACTACGAAGCGTCGGGCATCAAATTTTGCACCCTCCCCAGTTGCAGCACCATCGGAACCGTTGGCGAAGAGATCGAAACCGACGAAAGTCCGGATCAATCCGGTGAATGCCGTCAAAGCGACGGCAGGCGACTTGTTCGGATCCGATTCAGAGGAGGAGGTGGTAGTGCCGGAGAGTAAACAAGGTAAAAAACCGCAGCCTATTTTCTCTTATTATACGAGACGGTTGGCGAATGGTTTTAGCCGGCAACTGACAGAAACAAGGAAGGGATCTCATTATGTAGAGGTTAAAATATTTAAAACCTCTGAAATTGAGAATGTTCTACCAGTTAACCGGTGGAGACATTCAATTATTACTATAAAAAATCAGATAGATGAAGGAAGTAATACGTGGCGGAAGCTACAAGAATTGGTAGGGACCGCAAAACAGGATTTTAAAGGGGTCCCATCAGTGTTCCTCAACCAGTACTACTAGCTTTACCTACATACATTATACGCTGGCTCTTATGACTCACCTCATATTTTATTATTTTATAGATTATATATATATTATAATCATAGACTTAATTCTTGTAATCATTAGTGTAAGCATTGTTAAATAAATGACTATATTTATATTTTAATATGATTTTTGTTTCTTTTTCAGTCCCGAACTTAAATGAAGTCACACACTGTAAACAGTGTAATATTGAATTACCAAGTTATAGATACAGATTTCATGTCAGAACTAATATTCACAAATCGAATTGTCTATTAAAGTCCGAGTATGAGAATGTTGATATAGTTGCCACGGCTTTTAAAAATAGAATTATGACATATCGTTTGAATGCCTCACAAGAAGTCGAGTACCTCACAGCTGAGGCGTTCCTGGAGGATAATAAACGAGTCATAAAAAAACTGATCGATGTATCCATAGAGAAAAATCAGTGTATTAAAATGAATTGTTTGCTTATTTTGTATTATGTAAATCAAATGAGAAACAATTAAAATAATTTAATACAAAATATGAAATTATTTACCATAGTACAGACTTTAATGAAATATATACAAATATCATAGAAAAATTCAGAGATAAATTAACAGAGTTCTCGCAGTGTGAGTCTGGATGGTCTTTTGTTGCAATAAGCCATTTGGAAATCAATATTAACAAATATTCTCCTATGAGGGGTGGTACCTATATTGAATTACCACCTAGGATAAAGAATACTAAAAGTTGCATAAATGTAAAAAATTCTGATAATAATTGTTTTTTATGGAGTATTGTGGCAGGTATGTTTCCCGCTAAAAATAATGTATGCAGGACTACCTCATATCCACACTACTCAACAGTTTTGAGAACCAAGGAGTTATCTATACCGCCTTCTAACAAGGACATAGTGAAGTTTGAAAAGATTAATAGTAATATTAGTGTAAATGTTTATGGTTTGGATGATAGACAAATTGTGACTGGGCCTCTTTATAGAACACTCAATAAAAAGCCAAATCATTTTAATTTACTATATTTCCAAAGAAACGGAAATGGTCATTATTGTTTAATCAAAGACTTGGTACGATTAGTTCGTAGACAGGTGTCATTGCACAAAACTAAAATGTTCTTATGTGATACCTGTTTACAATTTTTCATAAGTGAATGTAAGCGTGATAAACATTATTGTTCTAATGTTTTAACCGTACTACCAGAAAAAGACAGTTACCTTAAATTTAAGAATTATGAGAGACAGCAAAAAATTAACTTTGTTATTTATGCCGATTTTGAGTGCCTGTTATTGAATTATAATGATAAATTTAAAACCAAAAATACCGAAACAAATAAAATCCATGAACCATCATGTTTCGCGTATTACATATGTTGTTCTCATGACACGAGTTTGAACAAACTTGTATCTTACCGAGGAAGAGATTGTGTTCAAGTATTTATTGAAAGTTTAATCACAGAAGTTAATAACATCAATAAAATTTTGAGTAATAAAAAATGTATGAGTTTATTAACTGAAGAACAAGAAATAGAATATTGTTTCGCTAAAACATGTTACATATGTAACCAGATGTTATTCAATGACAAAGTTCGAGACCATGATCATGTTACCGGCGAGTATAGAGGACCGGCTCACTCTCACTGCAATTTGATGCATAGAGTATGTCCTTTCGTACCTGTCGTGTTTCATAATCTATCGGGCTATGATGCACATATTTTCATAACTGAATTGGCAAAATATGAAGGGGAAATTAAGGTTATACCAAAAACTAAAGAGAAATACTTATCTTTCACAAAATTTATCAAAGCAAATGAGTGTCCACAAACAATTCAAATAAAATTTATTGACTCATACCAATTTTTAAGTACAAATTTAGATGCTCTGAGTAAAAACTTATCCGATAAAGATTTCGTACATTTGAAATCAGAGTTTGATGATGAACTTAAATGCAATTTATTACGGCAAAAAGGTATCTATCCATATGAATACATGGATTCGTGGTCAAAGTATGATGAATCACAGATTCCACTTAAAGAAAATTTTTACAGTAGTTTGAAATTGAGGCATATTTCCAATGAAGAATACGATCATGCAAAAACTGTTTGGCAATATTTTGATATACAATCACTTGGAGAATATACTGACTTGTATGTTAAGTGCGATGTATTGTTATTATGTGATATTTTTGAAAATTTTCGATTACTATGCTTGAAATATTATCATCTTGATCCCGCGTACTATATTACATCACCAAGTTTAAGTTGGGTTGCAATGTTGCTGTACACTGGTGTAGAACTTGAATTGATTCATGATTTAGAGATATATCAATTACTGGAAATGGGCATACGAGGAGGCTTAGCACAGTGTTCAATGCGACATGCTAAAGCCAATAATAAATACGTACCATCCTTTGACGACTTAAAACCGTTAAATTATTTGATTTATCTTGATTGCAATAATCTGTATGGTCATGCAATGACAAGAAAAATGCCAATTTCTGACTTTAGATTTATGACTCAGGAAGAAATGAATTTTTTTGATGTATTATGCATATCAGATGATGCTTATTATGGCTATATTTTAGAAGTTGACTTAGAATACCCTAATCACTTGCATGATTCACATAGTGATCTACCATTTGCTCCTTAAAAAATGATTCCTCCTGAAGGTAAAAACCCAAAATTGATTGCAAATTTGTATAACAAATATAATTATGTCATACATTATGTTCATTTGAAAGAATGCTTGAAAAATGGTCTCGTTTTGTTGAAAATACATCGAGTACTGATTTTCAGACAAGAATTTTTTTTTAAAAGTTATATCGACTTGAATACTTATTTACGTCAAAAGTCTACATCAGAATTCCAAAAAGATTTTTTCAAACTCTTAAATAATGCGATATTTGGAAAGACTATTGAAAACAGACGAAAGCAAGTAGATGTTAAATTGATTAATTGTTGGAATGACTCTAGAAACAGAACCAACAAACATGTTGGTGGTGAAAAATTAATAACAAAACCAAATTTGAAAAGTATATCCATTTTTAATGAAAATTTTGTTGCCATACAGCTTAGTCATGAAAAACTTGTTCTTGATAGACCGATATACATCGGTTTTACTGTATTGGAATATGCTAAACAACATTTGTATCAATTTCATTATGACTTTATACAAAAAAAGTACGGTGATAAAATAAAACTTTGTTACACGGATACTGATAGTTTGCTCTATTTAGTGCACACTGATGATTTTTATTCAGATTATTATCACAGATATGAAAAATGATATTGCCATGTATGATACAAGTAATTTTATGAAAGATAATCCTTATGCGATGCCTTATGTAAATGCTAAAATACCTGGTTTATTTAAAGACGAACTTGGTGGTGATGTAATTACAGAGTTCATTGGTGTACGAGCCAAGCTATACTGTATTAAATCCATTAAAACGAAACTAGTAAAAGCAAAAGGAGTATCTAAATCTGTTACATCAAGATTAAAATTGTCTCAATATACAAGAATATTGTACAATGATGAAAACGTAACTTGTAAGATGAATTTGATTAAATCAATTAAACACAAATTGTATTCACAACAGTTAAATAAGCTAGTTCTAAATAGAAATGACGATAAAAGACATATCCTCGCAAATCAGATTGAAACATTGCCATGGGGTCACTATAGTATTATCTAGTGCATCAAAATATAATAATAATAATAAATGCTATTATTATAAAGCAACATACATTATAATACCTATTATATTAAGCAGAATGATGATGATATGAAATCATTGGATTGTAATTGGTATTACTGTAAATATTTTTGTCATATTAGTATAGAATGTTTTCATGTACCTATAGTATTAAATAGCGTTATTAATAAATAAAATATGAACAGTACTGTATGGTTTTTATTTTAAGGTAATCATACGTCAATTATTTATTTCAAGTCTTAGACATCTTATCTAGTAAAGAGAAGGTATAGACAAAAATAAAAGCTCTATGATACCAAACCTATTCATACATAATACATAATTTATAGGTTAGGTACTTATAAAAACCAAAGCATTTGTTTTTTCGAGACACTACTTAAGCATGAACGTTATAAGGCAAGCGATATCTTTAGAAGTGGAGCAAATAGCTATAAAAGAAAATAATTCCAAAATAAAACACAGTATATTGTTGCCTAATAATATAAGATGCATAATATGTATATGGACCCTCTAACTGTGGCAAGACCAATGTTATGATCAGTTTGCTTGTTCACAAAAATGGTCTGAAATACAAGAATGTGTATTTATATTCAAAAACAAGTTATCAGTCAAAGTATTTTATTTTTTATTTTTATTTTATTTTATTTATTAAACACACAAAACACATTACAATGTTATCTAAAATAATCATAAAAAAGTAATTTTAATCTACATTGTACCGTAAAGATATGTGTGTACAGCTAAACTTAGTAAATTATATTATAATAATTCGTACTAAATGGCTAATATTAACAAAAACAAAAACAATGTTTAACAGAAACTGGTGATAAAATTAAACAAGCACTACCTAGCTATAAGACCGGGCAATACTCTAATCAATTCCATCACCAGGTAGGATGGCCCAACTTGGAGGACCAGCGATATGAGGATCATTGAAATGGAGGATACCTTTAAGTTCTCTAATGAAATAGTTAATTCTAGGATTAAAAATGTCGAGTTCTATATGTTTTATGGACAGCTCATTGTACTGACGCGCAATTCTAGTGAGTGGGTTGTAATAAGAGATGTTGTTCTTATAAGTGCGTAACGCAAAAATATTGCTCTTATTTGACCTTCTTGCACTAAATTTTGTATTGATGCTAATTTGAAATAGTAGGTCAGGGGAATCGATTATATAATGAATTATTTTATATAAGTATATATGATCAAAGTATGCACGACGGGTTTCTAGCGAAGTTACGTTAAATATTTTGAGCCTCTTTTCATATGTTAAATCAGATCGACCTGGGCGATGACGATAACTCAACATTCTAAGGCATTTCTTCTGAATCCTTTCAACAGCATTAGTATGGATATTGTAGTATGGTGACCATATGGGACTAGCATATTCTAGGACACTTCTTACTAATGTGTAAAAAAGGATAAGGAAACTTTGTGGCTTCCTAAAACCTTTTGTAGATCTTAGTATAAATCCTAACAATTGGTTGGCTTTAGAAGTTATGTGTTGAATGTGCTCGCGAAAAGATAGTTTCTCGTCAAACAATATCCCCAAGTCTCTAGCAACATTCGACCTATGTAGTGTATGACCGTTGATGTAATAGTTGTTAGTTATTTTATGGACCTTATTTGTGAATGTAATTACAAAACATTTGTCAATATTTAAGGACATCTGATTGTCACTACACCAATTAGCTACTATCTCTATGTCTTTTTGAAGAATGTGACAGTCGTCGACGTTAGAGATGGCCTTATAGATTTTGAGGTCATCTGCATACAAAAGACAGTCGCAAGACAGACGCTGAACCAGGTCGTTGATAAAGATTACAAAAAGCAGTGGCCCGACATGGGAACCCTGTGGAATTCCAGAAGTAACAAAAACGGGCTCAGAAAGGAACCCTTTCAAAGCCACGAGCTGACTTCTTTTGTCCAAGTATGAAGATAACCACCGGTACAAGCTGCCGTGAATCCCGTATTGCAGAAGCTTACGACACAACAGTTTGTGGCTAACCCTGTCGAAAGCTTTAGAAAAGTCGGTGTAAATTGAGTCAACTTGACCGCCCTTGGCAAATACCTGACATAAATAATTTTTATAAACCAGCAAGTTACTAACAGTGGACCTATTTTTAACAAAACCGTGTTGTTTGTCGGAAATAATTGGTTTGAAGTGACTATATAAATAATCGTACACCACGGACTCAAACAATTTGGCGAAACAAGACAGAATACTTATTGGACGATAATTTACGCAACTGGACTTTATTGTTTCTTAAAGGATGTATTGGAAAGAGTACCGGATGTGAAATTGTTTATTTTTGACTGCAATGAAGATGTTATTCATCCTAGTGATGCATTACCAAACTCGATAATTATTTTTGATGACGTCGTTAGTGAAAAGCAAATAAATATACGTAACTACTTTACTATGGGAAGACATAAAAATATTGATTGCTTTTATTTATCTCAAACTTACAGTAAAGCCCCGAAGCAGCTTTTACGTGATAACACAAATTTTTTGATTATTTACAAGCAAGATTATTAAACATATTTACAATGAACATGTTTGTTCTGATATGGGATGGGATCAATTCAAGGATCTATGTTTTAAAATTTGGAAAGTTCCATACAATTTTGTAACTATAAGCAAAGATCATGAATTAAACAAAGGAAGATATAGAAAGTCATTACATGATTTTATTACATTTAAATAAATATCTATATAATGTTAATGCATTCATACTTTAGATCATTTTTGATCTTGTCATTGTGTACGTGGTACAATGGAGAAAAATATAAATATAAAAAAACAACTAATAAAATCTGTAAACGCAATCAAATTTAAAGTGAAACAAATCAAAGATGATGAATTTAATGCAAAAAACCATCTTAATTATTTTTTCAAACCAGTTGCTGGCCCTTTAAGTACATTGCTAGCTACAAATTCACCAATACCTCATGCAAGCTACAAAGATCTACCAATTTTCCAAAAGATTGAACCCTCAAAAAGTCATATGAAAATGTCTGATTCAGACAGTAAACTGAATACATCTGAACAGTTTTATTCAGATTATGATAGTATTAATGACGATGGTGATGATAACGAGGATGATGATGATTATGATGCAAGAAAAGAAGATGAAAAACCTTGTACTGAAGATAGATCACTAAGCAAGGAGGAAATTCTTGAAATATACGATGATATGAATATTCCTTTTGGTGTGCGTAATGTTAATAACAGGTTGATGATAGGAAATAAAGATGTTGAATTTTTTACATCTCAAGATAACTCAGATGATAAATGTTCTGTCATTAGCATTGATGATAAAAGATACGAGTTGACTCCTGGTTTGAAAGAATTATTGTTACGTAAAAGACCAAATTTAAACATTATTAGTAATCATGATAAGCTTATTTACAAAAATATTATTGAATTAACAAATGTTCACAAAAGAGATTACCTTTCATCAGCGCAAATCAAGGGTGATAAGGGAATTAAGTATCGTAAAATAATCAAGCCATTAATTGAATCATCTAGCATACATGATCTAGAGAATGAAAATGATCAAATGCAGCAAGGAGCTGGTTTGCCAACACTAAAAAAGTATTGTAAGAATACTGAACTAGTCTATTGGGATAATCCTAATGAACTGGTTGAAAGGCTCAAACTTTTAATCGCATCTAAAACAGCTGGCAATTCTAGTTTAGACAATGAAATAATATATATTATTGAAGAGTTACAAGAAATTGGTATAGTAAAATTATAAAAGCATTAACACGAATATTTTTATTTAGTAAACAGTTTTTCGTTGTAAGAATGGTTTAACTTTTAAATAATGAGTGCATTAAAAAGACGAATCATAAATGAAATACATAAAAATGCTATGAAGAACTTTCCAAGGAGGCATGTTATACAGAAAGATATCGAAGATTTATGGCAAGCTGATTTAATAGACATGCAAAATATATCATCTTGTAATAAAAACTACAATTATATATTAGTTGTTATTGATACCTTTTCAAAATATGCATGGGCTATACCCTTAAAAAATAAGGACAAAAATTCTGTATCCAATGCCTTTAATAAAATATTATATACTCAAAACCGATGCCCCAAAAATCTACAGACAGATTTAGGCACAGAATTTTATAATGATAAATTCAAAGATATTTGTAGACAGTATTCAATAAACCATTATTCCACATTCTCAACAAAAAAGGCTTCAATCGTTGAACGTTTCATCAGAACAATTAAAAGTTATCTGTATAAAGAATTTAACTATAAAGGTAACTATCGATGGATTGATAGAACACTTGATGATGCAATTGAAATATATAATCATAAAAAGCATAGGACTATTGGAATGGCACCCAATGATGTTGATGCTACAAATAAATTAATGTTGTTGAAAAAGTATGGTGAAATGAATACATTTAATAAAAAAACAAAAATAAAATTGAAAAAAGGAGACTTTGTTCGTATAAGTAAACATAAAGGTTGTTTTGAAAAAGGATATACCCTAAACTGGTCTACAGAGTTGTTTCAGATTCAAACAATAAAGAAAACATGTCCAACCACTTACTTATTAATAGATTCAAAAAAACAACCTATATTAGGATCATTTTATGCTCAAGAGCTGCAAAAAACACGCCTTTCAGACATTTATTTGGTTGAAAAAGTTTTAAGACGTAAAGGAGATAAAATATTTGTTAAGTGGTTAGGTTTACCATCAAATGAAAATTCATGGATTCATAAAATGAATGTATTATAAAGCACGAACATTGTATTGTGTCACCACTTATTGTTCATAAATGAGAGGAGGAGGACTTGTGAATACTTTAATTAATAATTTACCGTTTGAGCTTCATTTACCGGGATATAATTATTGCGGACCAGGAACAAAATTGTTTGAAAGACTTGCTCGAGGAGATAAGGGTATCAATCAATTGGATGAGTATTGTAAGGCTCAAGATATTGCATACAACAAATCACACAGCTTAAAAGATCGTCATAAAGCAGATTTAATTCTTATGAAAATGGCGAGAACAAGATCTGTAGCTTCTAATTCAAGTAGAGGAGAAAAAATTGCAGCGAATTTGGTGAACAAGGTTATGTTAACAAAAGTTAGTTCTGGAGCTGGACTTAAAAAAGATTTTAAGAAAATAGTGGCTCACACAAAAAGAATTCTTAAAAATAATAAACCGAAATGTAAGAAAAAATTAATAGAGCTGGCTTATCATGTAGCCAAAGAGCTAAGCCCAGATTCATGCATGAAAATACCACGTATCATACCGATACCTAAATCAGGCGGTGTTTTACCCTTAATTCCTATATTCGCTGGTTTATCTGCAGCTGGTAGTTTAGCTGGAGGAATTTCCGGAATCTTCAAGACAATAAATGAATACAAACTTGCCAAAAAACGTATAAAAGAATTGGAACGACACAATCAGCAATTAAAGGGTGTGAATATAGGCAAAGGACTAACATTGGATCGATACAAAAACGGATTTGGTTTGTTTCTTAATAAGTGCAATGCAAAAAACTAAATCGCTGGCTACCTAACCGTGCTCTCACCAATATAGATATCACGAAGTTTGCTTCAAGAATACCACATTTTCGTGGAGTATTTATATGAGAGATAAATTACCAAAATATCCATTTTTGAAAGAGTGTGGAATTGTTAACTTGGATAGTTCTAAAAACCTTGGTACACATTGGGTAGCCTACATAAAATTAAATGAATATATTGAATACTTTGATAGTTATGGTAATTTGAAACCACCAATCGAACTTATACGTTACTTAGGTCCAGATATCAAATATAATATTTTCAACAGTCATACAAAAATCTAATCCATTCAAATGTGGCCACTTTTGTTTAAAATTTTTAATAAATTTTTGGAATAAGCATGGTAATTGCACTATAAAAAAAGAGGCGTAGTGATAAACATTGCGGTATTCAGTCACTATTGAATAAGTGTGGTCGTTTATAGATTGTCCTAGAATCAGAATGATACTCTATCATATAAAACAAAACACATACCGAGGTAAAACTATTTCTTCGCTGAGAAGCAAAAGGCAAAGACGTAAAAAAGTTGTAGCAAAGAAGCTTACGAAAGAAAATAAATTATTCTTACAAAGTTTGGGACTAAGAGTAATATGAATTACCTCCACATTACTGATTCTCCTCGTTTTGATAACTCAATAGTCAGTTATGAAATACATACTTATAGTCAGTTAAAAAGAAAATGATGAAATAAGAATACCTATCCATCAACAAGATATTTACGTGTTACCGTCGGCCAGTTACATATACATCGAAGGTCGTGCTAGTGTATTTTCCAAAGATGCATTAACAGGAAAACAAATAAAGAAAAAAGTGAAGTTTAGCAACAATGCTATATCTTATCTTTTTCAAGATATTCGGTATGAAATCAATGGTGTTGAAATAGATCGAAATAAAAATGTGGGAATCACTACGACACTTAAATCTTATGTCTCTTTAAGTGATAGTGAAAATAAAACTGCTGCATTATGGGGTTGGAAATTGAATGGTTTTAAAAATGATGACGGTATTTTCAGTGCTCTCATACCTTTGAAAAACTTGTTAGGGTTTGCTGAGGACTATAAGTAGATAGATAGTAATGAATTGTAAACATGAACTAATTCTTATAAGGAGTAATACCGTTACTAATAGCGTCATTAATGTCGATGATAATGATACAATCGATTTTCATATAGACAAACTACAATGGCGCGTTCCTCACCTAAAAGTTACAGATCGTGAAAGGCTAGCTTTGCTTAAACACTTAGAAAATGATCGCGCAATACAAATGGTTTTTAGAAATTGGGATTTATACGAATATCCCTTATTACCTCAAACCACTAAGCATTCTTGGGCCGTTAAAACTTCTTCACAGATAGAAAAACCCAGATACGTAATTTTTGGTTTGCAAACAAATAGAAAAAACAGTAGGAACAAAGATTCTTCAATCTTTGATCATTGTAAGTTGTCTAATGTGACCTTGTTTTTAAATTCTCAATACTACCCATATGACTCTGTAAATGCAAAATTTGTTGAAGACAAGTATCATATACTAGCTGACCCGGCGAACTTCGTACCGCCTAATTATTGGAGGCATATTTAGTAAGACACACTAACACACGACACAATACTTTTTTAATTTTATTGAAATTTGTTGCTTTTAGATTTTTAGGAATATTAAAGAATTATAGTATAGATGCACAGCAAAGAGACGTTTACATTTCAAGTGATATTTTACCATAGATAATTTTTTTTGAGTGAATACTGACAAATATTTACACTATAACTATCAAACTACATCTGTCGTTTTTTTTTTGACGGTGGCCATGGTTAGGAAAAGAAAAAGAACTACATCTGTCATCGAGAAAATAAAGAATTCAAACAACTATAATATTTAAATTGTTGATATTTTAAAACTATTTTCCAGAAGTTATAGTGAAGCTATATATCCCTCAACTCCTTAAAATCCATTGTCCCTTTTGTAAAAAGTGGATGGAACGGCAGAACAAAAATAATAACTGTCCAGGTTGTATTAAATTATTATTAAGATGCGACGAATGCTACAACATAATCGCTGACACCTTCAGATTTTGTACCAAGTGTGGTAAGAATGTAGAACGAATAATACGCGTGAACAGGGCAAAAGTACAAAAAAAAATATTAAAGCAAAAGCTGCTATCTAAACCAAAACACGTTTCTACAATGCCATCTTCATCATCTGAGGAGACATTCTGTAAATTAAATTTATCGGCCGAAGACATACAGGACATTCAAGTTATTGAAGACAGTCAAAAGCCCAACATCAAGAATGTTCTGGTAGATATTGATGTTATTGAAGACAGCCAGCAGCTCAACATTGATAATGTTCTGATCGAATCAGATTTGTCCGAGTCGCCTAGTACTTCCGCCATATTATCATGTCCTGGCGAGCCAAGTGGTTCCCAAGTAGATGGAGCCAAGTTGATGGAAATAAAGAGTTACTAAGACACGTTGACATTGGCAAAATAATCGTCAAGCAAAGATGGAAGGCATAATTTGAAAAGAAAAAGAAGAAGAGTGATTAATATATTTTGAAATAAAAAAAATGTATCAAATTGAGTTTTATTTTAGATATATACAACATATTATTATATAATTGTAAGGATCCAAATGCACATATTATATACATATTAAGTCATTTATTTATATTTATACACTCCATATACAAAAATTTAAAATGTGCTCGTTTCTGGACTGTGAACATGATAAACAAATCTTTGCTTAAATTAAATACAACACAGTTATCATCATCATCATGATATCGCCCAATAAATGTCCACTGCTGTACATATATACAGTTAATTAATATAGTGCTTTCTGGTAGACAATATTTTTGGTTTTTTTTTGCGGTGCGTAAATAAATAAGGATGTTGGTTTTCCGACACGCGAACACGCAACGTATAATTGTCCATGTGCGAAACAGGGAAACTCTAAGTTTATTCCGCAAACTTGCAACGATTGGCCTTGCGATTTATTTATGGTCATCGCAAAAGCTAGACGCACGGGAAATTGCAACCTTTTAAAATCAAATGGCAAATCCTTTGGAATCATAGGTATTCGTGGTATTAAGACATCCTCTCCTTTGTATTTTCCTTTGATTATTTTAGCTTCGATGATGTTATTCATGAGTTTCTTCACAACCAATCTCGTTCCATTGCAAAGTCGAGGTTGATTAATATTACGCAGCATGATGACAACTGACCCTACTTTTAATTTCAAATTATGTGGTGGTAGTCCAGGCAAGTCCAATGAATTTAAAAATTCTGTAGGATAGTTGACTACGTCATCCTGGTTTGTAGCCGTGTCAACTGATTTGTACGTAAACAACTCTCCTGGAAGGAAATTCTGAATGGTAGCGTTGAGATCATCGACATCTTTGTTTTTTGCTGCCAATATTGCACGTTCACTTAGCCAATCGTGGTTATTATATAGTTGTTTAATGTCCGGAAAAACACGCTGAATAAGTTCCTCTTTCGATTCTGTGAAGTGACAGATATCTGTGGGAAAAGTCATTAATCCGGTCGAGCTGTCAACTGCGACCTTACCATTGCCAATATCCAGCAACTGCTTCGAAAACACAGTCGCAGTTTGATCTTGTTGCAAAAACACTCGCATGTTAGTAGTTAATTGTAGTGTCTTTACGTGCCGCCACAAATTTGATGATTTTAGACATGCGTTTATTTCGTCAGCAACAGTCGATCGAGGAATTACTGGAAGAGTCTGACGAAAATCACCTGACAACAGTATCATGGCTCCACCAAAAATGTTTTGGTTATCACGTAAATCTTTTAACGTCCTATCTAGTGCCTCCAGCGACCTCTTGTGGGCCATTGTGCATTCGTCCCAAATTATCAATTTGCATACTTGGAGAGTCTTCGCCATAGCGCTATTTTTGGCGATGTTGCAAACTGGCGTTTCGTTGATATGCATGTTTAATGGTAATTTTAAGGCTGAATGTGCAGTTCGTCCGCCTTCTAATAAAGTTGCTGCTATTCCAGATGAAGCCAACGCTAGGGCTACCTCATTTTGCGATCGGATCTTTGCTAATAGCAATGTAATTAGGAACGTTTTCCCAGTACCCCCAGGAGAATCAAGAAAGTAAATCCCCCCAGACCCACTGTTTACAGCTTGTATCAAACGATCGTACGCAATCCTTTGTTCTTCGTTCAATTGCGGAACAGTTGTGCGAACTGCTTCGGTCATAGCTTGAGTATCGTACTGGAGTTCTCTTTGCAACTCATGGTTTAATGCATCTTGCATAGCACGATTGGGTGCTGTCAGGCCCAAACACGACAATACTTTATTTGCCATCAATAAACACATATCTTCTATTATGATCAATGTGTCATTGTAAATCTCTGCCGTAATTTCCAATGTAGGATTCAAAGTTTCACAACGCACGCGATGCAACACATCCTCAGACATGTCATCCCTATATTTTATCAACAAATCTTTCGGATTTGAGGGGAAACATGTCGATATTATAATCGCAAACAGTGTGCGAATTTGATGCGGCGATGAAGATATCACGGAATCCTTGAGCGTATCATCCCAATGCGAATCGTTTTCAAGCAACCGTAATAATTGGCACGCCTCACGGTAAGTCGCACACAGATGTCCATCAACTGTTCTCAATTGTTGAAAAGATGTCGGACCAGAAACATTCACCAATAACAATCTAAGATAATAACATTCATCGTTATTAGGATGTACTGTATATATACGGCCTATAGCATCTGTGGCAAATACATTTTCATATCCTTCAAGTGGTGTTCCTTGTTTACGACAAAGACTGATGATGCGTTCCATGTGTAGTAGCGCGGCATATCAGCATACAGCAAAGTGCGAGCGAATTGATCAGTTTCACAAATTGAGAAGAAACCTGTCAATGTGGTCACAGGTGGACGTGCCGCTCTATCCACAGCGTTGTTTGGGTTGAAATACACTCGTTGTCCATTTTCCAAATGAACTGCCAAATGGAATACAGTGGGATGTCTTTCATGAATTGCAAACGAAAATATGCGCCAAATAGCCTCATTGCTGCTTACATAGCGACCCATCTGATAGTGAGACACTTCATCATTTGTGTTTGTTACTGCGAAGATGGCCATGTCGCTACCTTTGTTAACATATTTACATATGTACTTTATGGATTTCACAGAGTTACAAAATTCCACATTGATGTGAGCTTCAAAAGTTTTGGACAATATGGGCGAGAACGGCACAATCCAACGATTGTCTACATGAAAATCTTGTCCTTTTATCTTGACATCTACAGATCGTCCACCGTCCTCAACTGATCGCCGACGATACAATGGGTAACCATCGATTCCCGAGATGGTTTCAGCAACCAAGTTTCTCGGGTACCGTTTGGAGCACTTGCCGTCGATCATACAGGGTGAGCTGTTGTTGATAACTCCGCAAGGTCCATGTATCATGTGTTTAGTTACTATTGTATGCAATTTTGGGTCAACCGTTTCATCAGGAATTTCGGCTGAAATAATGGAATCAATTTCTTCTGGCCTTATTTTGTCAACCAACCAGACTAATATATGAGCATGTGGCAAACCACGCTTTTGCCACTCAACAGAGTACATCCAACAACGTACTTGGCCATACACACGATGCTTTGTAATGAAATTCATTAAAGATTTTAATTTTTGCTTGTAAACTCTGGCTGTGATGTCATGCCTATCAAGTGGTGTTTGGTTGTGTAGCAGTTCTTTTTTTATTTCAATCCATTGTGGGTTACAGGTGAATGTAATGAACAGGTCTGGACGGCCATACTTTCGAACATAAGACATCGCATCTTGAGCGTACTCGTGCATGTGGCGCGGGCTTCCGATGTAAGTGGCCGGTAAAATTGTCATTCTTCCTACATTATTTACATTGCCGTCAGCATTGATTGCATCGCGAAGATGAATGTACTCTTCAGATCGAAGCTGCTGTTGGTTTAGACGAATGTATGTCAATCGTTCAGTCTCAATTTTGACGTACATGTCCACTGCATACTGATGAAAGAGCCGTTGACACATCAAAATGTGATTTACTTCACCTTCACGGATCATGAGTCTGTATGCATAATAATTCATGGCACTGACTTTTTTGTGTGTATCAGCACCTGGAAGTACAAATGATAAAAAAATACATTTATATATTGAATTTATAAAATATTTTATTTTGTATAATCGAATTACCTGTTGTTGGATTAACCATTTTGATATTAAAATGGTACCCATCTTCTCCCTGCCAGAAAATTAATGGGTATTGTAAAGCATCATAAGCTCTATGCGTTTCATATACACGTTTCAATTCATTGTTCTGGCGATGAAGTACAATATCTCTTGATTGCAAATTCTCTCCAACAACGACAATAGCCACTTCATCTATTGTCGGTGAATTAAACCTCCTTGCATGCTCTCCAGCAGGTGTTTTGTCGGCTCTTATTACAATATTATGGCTGTCTGATGGCATCCGATCCAGTGCCATTTTGAACACCTTCACTAATTCATTATTCTCATGAAGAAATGTTTGCAGTTGTTGGACAATGGTTCGCTTGACGGTTGGATTATGACCACAACGTGTATCAACTTCCGCATCTTGATTGCCCATAAAATAAATTTGCAAAAATTTATGATCTGCATCTGGCACTGGCAGCATTGCCCCCAGTAGGTGATGAATTTGTCCTTGTATCTGTAATTGTTTAAGAACTGGTTAATTTAATTGTGATACAAATACAAATTAGAATTTCACTAAAACAATTATGGTATACTACCTTGAAAGTGGGCATGAACCCGTCTTGTACTATATGCGTTGCACCAAACGATGTCATTTGGAAGCAATTATTATATTTTTGGATGTTAGCCAAGAAGTGTTTAGACTCACTTTCCATCCCATTAACTAATGAGTGTAACGGTTCAGGTGGTGGAACCAATTGTGGCAATTGTACTTTGCCACCAGCACAACATAATCCTGCAGGTTCACTACTGTATTTTAATGCTTTACAATGTTGACAAATGATTGACATTTCTCCAATCGTCACAGATTTGTCGGCACTATAATCAATTTCCGGATCGTAGGAAAATGCTCCTCGTTCGAGGTTTACAGGAGCATTGCGTCTGCGGAATCGATTAAATTCATTATCCCGTGCTCGCTGCTGTTGTGATCGATGTGCACGAACTCGTTCCATTCTCTGCCTATCCACTTCATAGTTATTTACTCTTGAACGTAATTCTCCCATACTTGTACGACTGTTATCATTATCAGCCTCTCGCTGGTCATTAGTGCGGTTGGAGCGTAAAGTAGCTCGTTGCACATTTACACGACTTCGACGACCTATGTCAGGTCGTTTTCTTATCCTCGGCATTGTAAGCAGCGAGAAGAAAATCACTTTTAACAGTATTTCAGTATTTCTCCAATTAAATGTTTCTTTTTTTTAACATGAGATGACAAAACCAAGGATGTTAAAGTAAGAGCGCAGCAAAAAGTCTCTAAATCTATGGACAAAACAATGGAACGTTCGGATACACGGGTTTTTTTTACATGAGATGACAAAACAATGGAACGTTCGGATACACTTATTATTATTATAATAAAAATATTTTTGAGAGTTGGTAACACTGTAAGTTTGGCACGCATCAAACATGTCAAAAAAATTTTTGACAGAAAGTAAGTGGTCAACTTTTATATTGGAAAATGGAATTGTCGTCATACTCTATCTTACTCGCAATTTTTCCTTATTTGCTCACCGTTTAGACCTACCCTGGACTACGACAAACATTTTAAAACCAAAATCAGCTCAATCGGCCCAGCCGTTCTCGAGTTTTAATCAGACTAACGAACAACAATTCATTTTTATTTATATATATAATAATAATAATATATATATATATATATATATATAATATAATATATATAATATATAGATTATACGAAATGTATAAAACATTTCGTCAGTCTTACTATGGTAGCGAGTCTGAACCCATGCTTGATTTGGAACAATTTAAAAATTACGCACCACTTTTTGTAATTGATTGTTCGAGTTAAAACGAAGCTCTTAAGACAGGAGCTATCGATGTGAGATTAGAAATAGAGAGTTCTGAAGATATTCCACAAAATACTACTGCATATTGTCTTATTATAAACGATCGTTTGATTGAATATAAACCGTTGAGTAACATTGTAAAAAGAATTATATAATGTTTGCCGTTGTTGATCTGCAAGGATTTAAAACAGACAATAATGATTTTATTGTTAAAGAAATAGCAATTTTGTGCGAAAATAATCAAATGCTGGTGTTGCTCATAAAACCGCCATTCCCCTTTAATGAGTTATCGGAAACAGAAAAAATGCAGGTGCGATGGATAGAAAGAAATAGACAAATATACTGGAGGGAAGGAATAATTCCTTATTCAAATTTTGAACAATCTATTGGTGATTATCTTGAAGACAAGACTATTTATGTAAAAGGATACGAAAAAATATCATGGTTGAAAAAAATTATTAAAAATGATAAGATTTTTGATCTAGAAGATAGTCCTAGTTTAAGGCAATTGAATTTAGATTACGGTTTATTTCCTAGAGGTATATTTAAATGTATATATCATTCCCATGTCTGTGCTCTTAAAAATGTTACATGTTTAAAAAAATGGTTAGAGTATAAAGATACTTTTGTATAATAGTATAAGGCAATTGAATTTATCAAAATCTAACTTCACTTATGTAGTCAAATTATAATATTATTGTTTGACAGGGCTATAATAAAATGTTTATATCATTCTTATGTTAGTGTTAAAATATAATATATTTGAAAATGGTTAGAGAATAAAGTTTTAAAAAAAATCTACTTTGTTTTATTACATAAATATATAATTTGCAATCATGGATTGTGAGTGCAACAGAAAATGAAGATAGGGTTGTTTATCCCACATATTTTTCAACATTCCAAAATATGGAGGTCTGGAGCAAAATCATTCCTAAACAAGGATGAATAGAGCTTATAGAGCTAATTCAATCAATATAAACGATGAATAATCTGACAAATTTATTTCATGTTTTCAATTTGAATCGATGAAAACAAGAATGAATAGAGCTTAATATTTATTCAATCAATATAACGATGAATCTAAATATAAGTTCAGGTTGGTTATTGGGGCTTCTGGATCATTCATGAATGATCCTGATCCAGAAGCCCCAATAACCAACTACTGCAATAATAGGAAAGTACGTCCTTGGTGACTTTTTCTTGTAAACGTTTATGCAAAAATAATGAACTTAGTGAATAAAAGTCATTCTTCCCAAAAACTGTACTTAGCGAGTTTTTCTTGTAATCAATATCAATATTAGGTACTTTTTTATTTTTAGTCTATGTCTTATCTCCGTTTTTAGCAAAAGATCTTTGTGATATAGTCTTATTTACTGATGATACTTCATAAATTTTTAAAGAAGATAGAATTAAAAACATTTATGACGATGTAAATAATTAGCTTTCACAAATACTAGATGGTTCACCGCCAATAACTTCTTACTCAATGCTAAATAAACCCAATGTATAAAATGTTTGCTCCCAAATGTACTAGAATTCCCAACTAAAATAAAGCTGAAGCATGAGATTGTTCACCTTGTAGACTCTACTGTGTTCCTAGGTTTAAATTTACATATTGATTCCTCTCTTCAATGGAGGCCGCAGATAGATGCTCTCACAGGACGACTTAGTTCAGCAGCCTACTTCCATAGTCTTATGGTATTTTGCTTTGAGGACATGCATCTGACATCCAGACAATATTTGTTCTTCAAAAACAAGCGGTACGCGAAATTTACAAATTAATTAAAGCCACGAGAATGCGTATACAGTTTTAGTATACTTACCTGGAACATTGCGGGTCAAACCTTTAGCCTACGCCAACCACCAACCAGAGAATGAAAAGAACGCTAAGGACAAAAAGAAAAAAATGGGGAATATGTTTAAAACAGCGATAGAAGAGAAAGGGAAATCTATAAAAGGTGTAAAAGCCAAAGGAAAACGTGAAGAAAAAGCTAAGGTAAAGCAACCGCTGATTGAAACACTTAACACAAAAACTACTTGCGTAGTGTGTTTAGAAGTCCATGACGATGACTGGATACAATGCTCAAGCTGCCGTGGGTGGGCTCACGAAGCTTGTGCCGACAAACCGGAACGTTCAGAGGCCTAAATTTGCGATCGATGCATGATTTTTTGAAGATGTCCGGTGCTGGTGGTTCGAAGTTAGTTCCGTCCGGTACTAGGTGCCATTTGCAATGATTGCAATTTTTTAAACCAAAGTTTGATTTAATTTTTAGTTATTGTTTATGTAGAGGTTACTTTTTTGTTATTTTATTTTGATTTTAAACTTTATTGGCGTACGTAATTAATAAATAGAAATACATTTTTCGATACTGTTTTTTTTTTATTGTCAGAAAACCTTAGATGTCCGCCACTAGGGGACTTCCCCCTACTTTAGTGGTAAAAGATGGGAAATCAATTTCCAGTGGTAACAAACTGGTGGTTACGGGTGGGAATAACCCAATTTTTTTTATTGTTTCATAGGGGCTGGCCATTTCCGTCACAAAAAACGAAATTTTAGGTCTTATGAGTTAATTTGATTACATTTTTGAATTCTTCTCCTGCTATAAAGTAAGATACAATTCATGAGCACGAAACATGTTGTGAGTTTATATGGTGCGCATCGTAGAATGTCACTAAGTACTACAACACAACACAATTAAAGTTTTCTCCCTCATTGAATTGTACTTTGGCGCATATTAGTGACGAAAATGGTTCGCCAGACTAAGCTTTCTTCTTCTTGGATAAAAAATAAAAGCCTTTGTATTATTAGTTATTTTTTATTATCACATAATCAGACCCGTATTTGTATTAACATTAAAATATTGTAAAGAAAATCAGGACGATTTCACGTCAATCTAAAATTAATTTAAAATCTACTAGGTTTCCATGTCGCGCCGCTCGACTGATTTCTAATTTAACAACATGGCCGTGGTAACATCAAAATGGAATCAATATTTTTTTTGTGTATTATCTTAAACTCTGGTTTGCCAAACCTAAAGTTACAATTTTTCACCGGAGCAGATAAGTTACATTACTTGTTTATAAATACAATTTATTACCATCAGTTTGTCACCAGTCGAATCACGTCAATCATTCTAATAAGAAATATCTACAATTAAATATCTATGCGTCACACATAAAATAACAAGATATACAACTTTCACTTCAGCAGATGACTATACCTCACATGCCCATTGCCCAGTAAACACCCAGTAAGTATAATCTCAGATTAAAACTCGAATTTCCTGTATTCCTTTAAGAGGGCGCCGACCCTCAAGCGGCGTTAAGGTGATTAAGTAAAAAGTAAGTAAAACACTATGTGCCAAAGAGCAAAATTTTGGGCAATTAGTAGTTTATAGAGAAATGGAATAGTTTTATAAGAAAACACAATCTCCGCAATGAGGTCACCACTGGACGCTCTGCCTGGGCCCTCTTAATAAAAATGTACTATGCCAAACTAATAAAACCTAATAAAATAAAATTTAAATTTTAAAATCTTACATTAAATCCAGTATTTCAAATAATAATATTGCTTTCTTACTTAACATAAATTAACAACAAGTCAATAAAAAATATTACACATATTCTCTCACGTAAAAGGCAAAAAAAAATATAAAAAAACTAATCTTAGTACTTAATACTGTGTAACTATTGACCATGATTCAGTCTTCCTGATGGAATGAGCAAAACAGTTTAACAAATCTAATACTTATTAACAATTGAATGGCAAATGGGAAGAACTAGGCACATTAGACGGTGCCATTTCTGGAGGAATTGACTGAGGAGCTTCGTTATTATTCTGCGCTGGTACTACTTTTGTCTTTTTGCCTTCGCCCTTGCCTTTACCTCTAGTTTTTGCCGCTGAGGCACGCAGCATTTTGGCGGAATGACGTCGGACAGAATTTTTTAAAATATTTATAAAAAAATCTTCGCATTCTACCAGCGTAAAACTTTTGTCGGACATATAAATAATTTCAAAAAAAAGTTATGACTCGACTGTAGGCTTTTGAAACAATGTTTTCTAATTTCTTTGCGTGAACCGCCAGCCCACGAGCACTTGGTTAGGAAACGCCGTGTCAACAAGTGCAAAACATTTGTTACATCCCCTGCCTTTCGCTGACCCGCACACAGCCGATAGTTTATCTTTAATAATATCTGCCGAGTCTTTACTTTTCAAAAGCTCATCCAAATGTTGTAGTGCCTCGATGTTATCTATTGGTGAACCTACATTATTGATGATTTCAAGTCAGTTATGACCGTTATGACCTGGTGGAACGAAGGTCCGATGTAGAAGGTTGTGGGTTCAATTCCTGCCTCGAAACAAATGTGTGTAAGATCTATAAATATTTGTTCCCGGTGTTCTGGGTATATTCTATAACATGTTTATTAAATAACATTACTTAGATAATGTATTGTAATAAGTATTTCATATCACTCATATAGTACCCATAACACAAGTTCTGCTTAGCTTGAGGCTAAATGAGTTATGAGGATTATTCAGCATTATATTCATACATTTATATTTATTTATTATAAATAATATTTATAGAGGATCAATAAAACTATTTTAGTTTTAAAAATTCTGTTTAAGTAATATGATGGTACCTAAATATAAAACTATTTTTTGTTTTTACAACTGATTCATAGAACAAGGAATCTGGACACATACCTACACACTATGTATAATATACGAACTGCGAGTTGTAAAAAGAAGTAAAGTAATTTTGGTAAGTGTTATAGTAACTTTTGAATAGATCAGTAATGAAACAATTTACTATGATAAAAAAGTGGAAGTGGTTTATATTTAATATTTTTTATTTATTGTTATAGTTGCTGTGCTTGAATCTGAAAAAGTCATTTCCAAACTTGGCTGCCAATCACGCATCTCGATCATTTGATGACATTCGAAGAATTTCCTTAACAAAACTGTCTGTTGTACTGGTTTTTGGAGGGGTGCTGAATCAAAGTGAGTATAGATACCTAAAAATTTATAATATTTGTGTTATTATGTTACATTTTTCATATAACCTATGATGAGGTCCCACTGTTAGATAATATTTTATTGATTTTTTTAAAAACAATCATAAAAAACATTATATTTTCTCTTTCAGCTAAATACAATTAAAGAAAACTGTCCGTTGCGTTGGTCTTCGTACTCAAAGTGAGTCTTCAGTTTATTATAATTTTAATTTATTAGTTAGGTAGGTATTACAATTTTCGACGTTAGTTATTTATAAGTCCTGTGTTAGCGTGCTATATTATTTTGTAATTAAGTTCAACTACCTTGTTGTACTATAAACTTTAACTAAAATGCCTTTTTGGTCTAAAATAGAGCGTGGGTAGGTCATCTTAGATCTAATTTCCATAACAATAGAAGCACTACTCCGTTGTCTGATAAAATAGAAATAATAAAATCAGCTTTTAAAGGTCGTGTGGCAAGCTATAGGATTCAAGCTAAAAATGATGATGCTATGAACTATAACTAGTTCAGCATTATATTTCCTAAATAACGTGCGCGATGCAGTTAAATCGTTGATAAATCGATCTTTATTTAAATTTACTGCCGTTAAAGTTAATTTTGAATTATTTTCTAAATTTCTTACGTTTAAAAATGATGGAAAGGAAATGAAATCTTTTTCCACCAAAAACTTTATATTACATTTCAATTATGATTTTCCTTCTATTTACGATCAAGTTTCTAGTATTTTAACGAATAAAATTAAAGAGTTCGAAGAGAAGGATAGCGGTTGGACCTTTCTAGATAATTCATACTTGGAAATAAACATAAACAAGTACCAACCTCTTAGCGGGCCTAGTTATATAAAATTACCCCTTCATATTACAAAAAGAAGGCTTGTCTAAACGTTCAGAATAAAGATAATCATTGTTTTGTTTGGTGTATAACAGCTGTTTTGTACCCAACTTCTCAACATCCTGAGTGAGTTTCATCATATCCTCATTTCCAACACGTTTCGTTTCCAATGAATTTTTCAGATATGTTTGAGTATAATCGTGTATGGAACAAATGGTAAAACAATAATCGGTCCTCTATATAAATCAGAGTGTAGGGATAGCAATGCGAAGCATATTAACTTGTTGTTCATTGAAAATGATAAAACAACACATTATTGTTTAATAAAAGATTTACCGCGCTAAGTAAGAAACCTGTTTTTTTGTTTAACTGAACACTGGTGAGTACTTATATTACATTTCAGTGCTTTGTGTGTTTTTGTGTTCTATTTATTTATAGAGAAGCTCTTTTTGTTTTGCGTAAAAAAGATAAAGTTATTTATTTACGTACCTAACCTCAAAGATATTTTCTTTTCGGTTTGGTTGTGTTTGGGTGTTTTGCATCATTGCTATTGTATAATGTTTTAATGCTTTTACCTACTAATAACCAGCTGAAGCTTTTTGTAAACTATTTGAACAGTAACACGACACATTTCACTTGACGAGTAGGTATGAGTAGGTAGGTAGGGTACTGGATGGAAACTCAATGGGTACCTAGGTAGGTAGGTAGTTACTAGATTCTGGTTCTGGTTGGTTGGTATGAAGTAAATATCAACTTTAAATACTTAAAAGTTACAGTACAAATTTTTTTATAAGAACTGAAATTGAGCTTCACAGAAGATTTAGAATTAAGTAATTTAAAGATTATTTTCTACGGTATATTTTTCTGTACGGGTCTCTGCTATATTGCTTCTTTTTGTTTCAGATTAACCTATATTGCTTTCACCTGCTTATTGCAGCTGAAGTTTTATGTTATGTAACTTTTTGAGCAACGTAGTACATATTAACTTGGTGAGTATGTACCTACATATATCTATGTTCAGGTTAATACTAGGTATAATTCGCTACTTGAAAATGGTTCCTAGATACTATCCAAATTTAGTTTAAATTGAAATGTAGCTTCCATTTGAAAAGGCTTTCTTGCGAATAGGTAGTTTTAAAGTTGAGTAGGTCAGTAGGGATGAGTTAAATGTGAAAACTACGTAAGTACTTAGGCAGAGCTGGCCATTACTTACACCGTCAAATATCAGGAGTTTCTAGATTCTCGAATCTAGAACAAGTCACTTTAGGTAGGTACGCTACCCAGAAAACACAAAGTGTTGGTGGTGGGCATATTGCTTTATTGCAAAAAAAAATTCAGATGTAATTTGATGCGTCATCTATCACTATGACGTCGCGAAGAAATTGGAGAGGGAAGCTCCTTGTAGATTTAAGTACCGGAAATATTTCGATTGACAACACTGAACAAGGTACATCAGACACATTCATATCGAACTATGGTTATGATCCGACAGCAGCAAATCAATACCACCAGGAATCAAGATCCGATTCACCGTCAATAATAGATACATACATGGAACATGAGCCAACACACTATTTTGCTACTGCAGATTTGGAGATGACCACACCTACACCGGAATTTTATAACACAGTGCCCGTTAATAACGCCGACATCACAATACCATACCCATTAACTGCAGATGCAATTGAGACCATACCAACAACACCCGATAATGCATCTGCCATGATTATGCACCATGCTGAAATTGGATCTGAACCATTGTCAGAAACAATCGTCCAAAGTAACAAATCATACTTAGATAAGGTCACAGGTCTGTTTATCAGTAAAAATACTAGTACTGAACACTTTATTTTAGACGAAAATACAGAAGAGTTGACGGAAATAGAAGAAAGACTGAACAATGAGCCAACCGAATTAGATTTTAATGAAATTTTTGAGCACAGGAAAAACAGGGACTTCAATAAAAAACAAAGAGTCATAGGGAAGCCCTATACGGGAAGAAAGATTGAAAAAAATATTGAAGGTAACGAAAAAACGCTCAGCTTCATTGGAAAAGACAAGAGAGAGCACAAAAGGTTGTTCACATAGTGCCACAGAGGCAAAGTCATCGAGAACATTTTTATGTGCAGCTATAAGCGAACAGCAAAGAAAATAAACTTTCAGATATTACTGGAGCTTAGATACTTGGGAGGCTAAGAAGGCTTATATTAAAAACTTGGTCCGAATTCGCCCTATCAAGAGGAGACGTAAAATAACACAAAGGACGGCCAACCTTGTAGGATTTGACTGTTTTTTACCAAATAAAAACAATGAAATAATTAGAGTTTGTAAAACATTTTTGCTTAGAACACTTGTTATGAAGAATGACACTTTAAATGCGTGGATTAAACACTTGCATGAACCCACATCAGAACCGCAATTAGACAAAGCACCTAGACAATCATCCAAATCAGCTTCAGTAAGAGAGTGGTTGGGCTTATTGCCGAAGATGCCAAGCCATTACCGCAGGGCAAGCACTTCCCGTATCTATGTTGAAGACTCATTTAGGAGCAAGACCCACATGTTCAAAATTTACAAGAACTGGTGTAGCAAAAACGACAAAGACACAGCGAAACGAAAACTATTTTGTTTGATATTGAAAGCGGAAAACATCTCAATATTTAAGCCAAGAAAGGATCAATGTGATACCTGTACTGCATTCAAGGAAGGAAATTTAACTCAAGAAGAACACGAAACGCTAAAAAAGAAGAAGTATACAAAGCCAAGACAAATGCACAGTCATTATGTTCATCTGAAGTTTTGGTGGTCACCATGGATGTGCAAAGTGTCCTACTGTCACCAAAATTGCAGGTGTCGGTGCAGTACTATAAACAAAAGCTGCAAATCCATAATTTTACCCTATACTGCAGCAATGATAAAGATGTTCAACTGTATGTATGGCACAAAGGCGATGGTGGAGTAACCGCGAACGAATTCAGCACCTGCATCATAGATTTTTTGACTCTAAAGCTTGGTGAAGGTTACAAAAAAGTTGTACTAATATCTGACGGCTGCTGTTACCAAAATAGAAACAAAGTGTTGTCCTCCGCCTTGTTAAACCTTTCCGTGGAAAAAAATATAGAAATCGAACAATTGATTCTAGAGAAAGGGCACACTATCCACCTGCATCATAGTGTGTCTATGATGCAGGTGGATAGGGTGCACTCAACGTTGAAACACCTATTTAAACCACCAATTTACTCCCCAAACGATTATATAAACCTCATGGCCCAAGCCCAGCCCACAAAGCCCTATACAACCCACCACTTAGAATACAGTTTTTTTTTAAACTACGAGCGTATTTGCCAACTTGACTCTATTCGACCCGGAAAAAAGACGGGAGATCCTGTGGTTACAGATATCAGAGGATTGCTCTATAGAGATGGAGACATATTTTTCAAATTACGCCACCCTGACGAATGAGAAATATTACCACATCGAAAATTGCGAGTAAACGCAAACCTCAATCTACTTTACAACAGTCCTAGAAAGATTGAAAAAGCGAAATATGAAAGCTTGCAGTCCTTACAAAGCTACATGCACCGCGATCACCATTATTTTTACGATAGTCTTAAACAAAAAAGGCTCCAAAAACCATGTAATAATTATAGGCCTATATCGAAGCTGTGCTTGTTTGCAAAGGTTCTAGAAAAAATTGTCTATTCACAACTCTATCCTGCACTCAAGCAATATATCTCGCTCGATCAACATGGGTTTTTGCGTGGTAGGTCAACTAACTCAAATCTTCTGCTTTGTGCTGAGTCGCTTTCTAGGTATATGTCTGAACCCTCCCAAGTTGACGTTATATGTATACTGATTATTCGAAATGCTTTGATCGTATAGACCATGTGATACTGTTAAGAAAACTTCAACGAATAGGTATCATATATAAGGGGTAATCTATTTAGATGGTTTTCGTCTTACGTTCGAAACCGCTGTCAAACAGTAGTTTTAGGTGGCTACTCTTCCGTACCTAGGGACATCCGTTCTGGCGTAACTTTTGACAGTAAGTTGTTATTTGATCAACACGTGGACATCATAGTTAAAAAAGCTTCTCGCTCACTTGGCTTTGTTTTTAGAATGTCATCGGAATTTACAAGTATAAAAACCTTTAAAATACTTTATTGTGCGTACGTACGTAGTCACCTTGAATACGCCTCCCAGGTGTGGAATCCAAGGAACGATGTGTACTCCGCGCGAATAGAGTCTATCCAAAAGAGGTTTCTACGGTACTTGCAATATCGAGCTAGTATTTATTTGCCAGATTATGAAACTAGACGCCGTAAATTTCACTTTCTCCCCCTTCATACACGAAGTGACATGGTAGATTTGACTTACTTAATTAACATAGCAAACGGCACTGTCGATTGCCCGGAGCTCCTTGAGCAAATAGGGCTGCGCACTTACACGGTTGCACTGAGGAAACCGAATATTCTTTTGGTTCCTATAGTTAAGACCAATTATAGACAGAATACATTTATCTATAGAGCTTCTTGCTCGTTTAATTCATTACTTAATAGAAATAGTGAGGTAGATTTATTCAATACCAGTACAAGTAAGCTTAGACGCTTACTTAGTGACCAATTTTTTTAAGTGTAAAATACATACATTATGTTATCTGTTTAAATTAGATTTGTTTTTAATTATTTTTCTATACTTATGTCTACTTATTATCTTCATAAAGTCGTCAACCTACTTAGCTTCATAACTTAAAATTTTTAATTATCTCTCAGCGGAAACTTCTAATTAGCCATCAGCAAACATGCACTGGGTCTTTCCAGGCATGTTCTATATAAGTACCTCATTTGTAAACCTAGCTGTAAGTTTCTCCAAAATTTTGTAAATAAATAAATAATTAAAACAGAAATTTGTCTGTGATACAGTGACTTTCAGCCATAAGCTTTCAGTCTAAAGCTACGCGAGACTTAAGCTGAAAGATGTTCAAATCTGAAGTCTGATTAACAATTAAAACTAAACTGATTTAAATTAACATTAACATTCTAAAATCTTAAATTATTATAGGGTAATAACTTAATTTTAAGGTAATAGCTATTGTGATACTTACACGTATAAGTTTTGATATTAACGTGGTCAATTAGTAGGCAGGTACATTGTCAATAACCATTCGTTTATAATCGGCGTACATAAAGAATTGGAATGGGATTAAGAATCACGTCATCTATAATGCTGTCCCGCTCATATCGCATTTGAACTGAGAGGACGACATGGGAGATAACTTCATTCTCTATCCCTTTATATAAGTAAGCAGGTTAATATATTTTTGTGATATGTTGTTTTAAGTATGACTTGTAATTTAGAATAGAAACATATTTTTTCCCTGCTTAGTATAAATTTAAGAGAGTTTCCACGTTTATACCTACTTAACATGTTACCTAGCTTAGTAGATAACTATAATATTTAATTGCTCAATAAAGTTTTAAATTCTTATAAAAAAATATTTTTTACCTGGCTTACCATGGTTAAGTTCTTTTTATATCATAAAATTGTTTTTCTAAAAGTTCAAAGTTTGGTTTCATAATGCACTTGTAGTATTATGCTAAGGACTTAGTTTTCTAGTGTTAAAGTTTCTGACAAATTCTACATGTGCATATTTACACATGTAAGAAATGGCAACCGCAACACAAAATATCTGATATGTGCATAAAATGACAAAAAATTAATATTGTGCCTTATATGCACATTGTATTCCTATTGTTCTTAGCTCAATACATAAAAGATATATTTTGCCATGATTCTGCATTCTTGAATTATTTATATGTCAAATAACAATTAAATAAAACAGTTTTTAGTCCCTCCTGAAAACTTGCTCAAAAACACATAACGATTATGGCAGGCGCACCGACTTAGGTAATTTAGGCGAGTACACTGATTTATATTTGAAAACCGACGTTCTTTTATTAGCAGATGTATTTGAAAAATTCAGAGTTACATGCAAAAAACATTATAAGCTAGACCCAGCATTCTATATAACTGCACCTAGTTTTATCATTTGATGCAATGTTATTAATAACTAAAATTCAACTCGAGCTCGTGAGTGATCTAGAAATAGTAAAATTGATACAGTCGGGTATTCGAGGAGGTTTGTGCATGTGTTCACACCGTCATGCTAAAGCGAATCATAAGTACATGGAATCGTACGATGATTGTCAAGCCGAAAAACACATTGTTTATCTAGATTGTAATAATCTTTATGGGTTTAGTATGTGTCAATACTTACCTTTTTCAGAATTCCGATTCTTAAGTGCAGATGAAATTAATAAATTGGACATATGTAATAGGTACATTAGACACTTCTACATGGGGAATATTTTAGAAGTCGATTTATTATACCCTAAAAATCTTCACTCAGAAGACAATGACCTCCCATTCTGTCCTAAAAATGTGTTCCACCTGGAGGAAAAACCAACAAACTTAAATGTACCTAACTTATAAAACAAGTATAACTATGTTATTCATTACGTTTATTTGAAGAAATGCTTAGAACATGGTTTAATTTTGCGTAAAATTCATAGATTCATAACATTTAGACAAGAACCTTAATTAAAGAAGTATTTTGATCTTAATACCGATTTACGAAAGAAAGCCAATAAAACTATTGAACGTTAGAAAATACTGAAAATAGGGTAAATGTTCGATTGGTTAATCAGTGGTATGATAACACCAACAAAACTAAAAAATCGCAATACGCAGAGAGACTGATTGCCGACCCTTATTTCCAGTGTTTCGGTTTTTAGTGAGAACATGGTTGCAATCCAAATGAAACCAAACAGTTTGACATTAGATAAACCAATTTATATAGGTTTTACTGTGTTAGAACTTTCAAAAGCTCACATGTACAATTTTCATTATAATATTATAAAACCGTATTATAAAAATCGTGTAACACTATGTTACACGGATACCGATTCTTTTATTTATTTAGAAAGAAAATTATTTATTAAACACTAACACAACACACAAACAAGGTTAATTACACACAATTATATTAGACTACAAAATACCTACTTAGGTACCTATTATAAAACACGTAACATCGACAAAATATTAAAAAAAAAGTGAAAAGGTACAAAATGTAAGTAGTATTGTATATGGTACTAAGTAGCCCTCACAGAAAGTGGATAAGCGCGCGTGTGTAGGCCTAATAGGTCCTGACTCAGCTTGTTGCTCTATCACAATAACCCAGGTCATTTGTGAAAGAGCGCTGGTTTTCAGTCAGAACCCGGTAGAGTGGCAGACACGATCTCAGATCCAGCGCACACAAGACGTGATTGATGAATAAATACATACTAGATTTTATTAAAAAAATAAATAAATAAAAGATAATAATTATGGGGTGAGTAAATTATGTACAAGCTATCAGTGAAAAAATAAATAAATTACATAAAATTAAAATATTTCTAAGCAATTTAGTTCGTCCAAGATTAGAAACCAAGAACCAAAGAAGTCATGCCGCAAAACTGTCAAACCTGGAACTGACAGCGAGAAAAACTTGGGTTTTCCGGAGGTCTTTCTGTCATCCATCTACAGATTTTCATCATTATAGGATTGGGAAAAAAAGGGGGAAAAACAAGATTGGTATATTACTATATTATATTGTTCCTCATTCAAGTTTAACATTTACTTATTTACTGCGCATACGCTGAATACCGCTCAGTTGAGCCACGAAAAGCCTGATTTTCCCGTCCAACTTAAATATTATGTGCATCGCTTCGACCAACAATGTGTTGTGAAGAGAAAACTGCTTTCTCGAGAGGTGAAACCAATATCCACCACTCAAACCAGCCAATCTGTTCTTGGAAACTCCACATAAAGGTGCCCTGCGGCTGCAGGTCATTGTTAAGCGTGCAATAAATAATCGGTGAGTTCAAGTTTTTCAATTATGAGTTAAGTTGAGTCTCAAGTAAATGTCTTCGAAGCTTGAGTCTGAAGGTGTATACTGATTATTATTTACCTTTTATCCACTGATTACTTTTATCTAGACCTACAAATTTTTTTATGAATTATTTTGATACCAGTAGCTACGATGCTAAAAATGTTTATCAGATCTCACCACAAAATAAAAAAATAACAGGACTTTTCAAAGATTAAATGTGTGGTAAAATTTGTCGGTTTGAGATCAAAACTGTATTGTATTAAAACCCAAGAATTTACTATAAAAAAGCTAAAGGTATACAATCACGAGTAACGCAAAATTTAAATTTATCTGATTACCAATGTTCTGTTCAATAATAAAATCATCCGTAAAAAAAATATCTATAATATTTAAGTCCATAAAACACGAGATATTTACTCAAAGCATAATAAAGTTGCTTTATCAAATAATGATGATAAGCGTTCTATATCTACTTGCAATGTTGCAACAAGAGCATGGGGCAATGTTTCTATTTTTAATGGTTAGAAAATACCAAAAGTTTTGTTCGCTAGATACAATAGGAATAATCTTTAATAATGATGTTGGATAATTCACTCAGCACTATCTAGATCTAAGCTGAGCAGAGCTCGTGTTATGTGTACTAGATAACCACCTCCAGACAACGCAACCTCCTACATCGCAGGTGGACCTTCGCTCGCCACGCCATAGAGGTCGTCTAGACACATGTACTTCTTGTACCTACCTATGAAATTGTTAGCTTTATGTTTATTATAAGTAATTGAGGAATGTATCAACCAATTTATTTTTTATATACTAATAAATTTGTAATTATAATTTAAATAAAGACATGTATATTTTAAAATCGTATTTTATTTGATTCTTACTAGATTCTACCTACGGCTTTGCATACGTTATTTCCATAACGTTTCAGTGTTGTTTTGTACCTATATTTAAACAAAATTTCACCTCAATCCGTTCACTAGTAAGAAAAACAAATAGTAACAATCATCAATCCATAAAATATCTATCTATCCTTTCACCCATCCAAACTTTCGCATTTATAACATTAGTGTGATTCAACTTAAAATAGACATATTTAGGTAGGCAGGTATTAAAAATCTATGTTTATTTCATAAGCTTCAAAACATGTTATTTGATTCCTGCCGCACCAAATAGTTAGGTAGGTGAGTAGGTTTACGTCTTTATGTACCAAGATAATAGAGCATCATATGCAAATGAAATACCTACTTTCATAGACTTAGTAATAATTTCCAGACGCCATCCTACGGAATCACTAGTCAAGAACTGATGGTTGACTTGTCATATGTGAGAGATAGAATAGATAGATAGAATATACTTTATTGCACAAAAAGTTGTACATACGCGAGCATAATGCTAGATAGCATTCTCTACCTGCTAACCTTTGGGTAGTGTGGACAACAGTTTGGTAGGTAGTGCTATATAATAGAGATAATAAAATATACTACTCATAATGATACTAAGCTACTTATATTATACTTAAACAGTAATAACTATATAATAATAAATACCTATATAAATAATTAATATATAGGTAATTATAATTACGTACCGATTTATTCTTGCGAAAAAAAATAGTTATAGACTCTAGATCTGAAGACATTTATCGAGGATGCCTCGCGATATTCAATGGGAAGACTGTTCCATAGCCGAGTGGCCTTTACAGCGAAGGTTCTATGATAACCTACTGTACAGGCGTCAGGAGTTCCAAGCTGCAGTCGTTTCGAGTCCCTCGCAGGTCGCTGGGGTCCGTAAAGTGGGCTGAAGGATTTGGAGAGGTAGTTAGGGAATCACTATCACTACACTATATAAACATAACACTATATAAAACCCTCTGTAACCCACTGGTTTTATAGAGATGGCATAATGTATGCAAATCTCGGCACTTTCTAATTTTCAGCCACTTCAGTTGGGTGCGAAAGACTGATACATGATCGTATTTTCGCAACCCAAAGACGAAGCGGATGCAGAGATTTTTGTAGTCGCTTCAGTTTGTTTAACTGCTCCTCTGTAGCGTCGGGATAGCACACATCTGCATAGTCCAGGATAGGGAAGAGCATCGCGTTAACCAATGTGATTCTAGTGGATTGTGGTAAGAAGTTCTTCATCAGCTTAAGAAAGTGCATGCTTCCATACATTCTCCTACTAACCTGGGCAACCTGAGAGTCCCAGGATAGATTGCTGGTAATATGCAAGCCAAGATTTTTGACAGGGTCAAGTCTGGATAGAAAATAGTTACTACCAACGATCATTACCTGAGTCTTACTAGGATTTATAGGAAGCCCGTACTCCTGAGTCCATTGATGAATCGCGCTAAGGTCTGATAAAGATAATTTTCATAAAAGTTTCTACAAATCACAGATCACAAATCAAATAGGTAGCTATTATTTAAAAAAAAAAGTAGCTTAATGCTTTAGTCACATAAATGTTATAGTTTTAATAAGAGCTACCTACTACGTAACATACCAACCTATGATTATAATTATTTTCCTTCCGAACGACTGGATGGTTGATCCTGTAATCAGAACCCCTAAGGGGCATATTACACTATCTTTTATCTCGGATCATAGATCTATGAGTCAATGATATTGGATAATGTAATATAGGACTATGATTCATTTTCTGCTTGATCATAGATTTTTGACATTTGCTGAGAGATTGGATCCAATACGGTCATTAAAACAGGTGTTGCCAGTTATTTTTAATTTTTTTCTACTAATTATTTAAAAGCAAATAAAAAAAAGAGTTTTCAATTTCTTGTTCGTTAATATGTTTCAAATAATGTAATGTAGTTCTTTTTCTAATTATATACTTGCATAATCTTGCTGAAAGAACAAAAAACAAGCCATAAAAAATTACGATGTCTTTTGGCAAATCGAATTCTCTGAGATCTGGTAACCCTGACGTCAATACCTGACATCTGTCACTGTCATCCATCAATCTGTCGAGTCACGAGCCCGACAATATTTTGAACTGAAATCTTATAATTATTTCTTTCACTGATCTTATTTTGTATTGCAATCGCTTTGCAATGGCGCCGCCCGCCCTTTGACTGCAGTGTTGAGAACACTAAGTTATTGATTTCACTTTATGAAGAAAACGACTTACTATATGACAACTTACATCCTCATTACAAAGATAGAAATAAACGACTGGCGACGTTAGTTCAAATCGCAGAAATATTGACTGTAACAATAGGTAAAGTCTGTGTTGTTGCTGATGTAAGAAAATAAATCAACTGTTTGCGGTCTCAATATTTGGCTGAAAAATTAAAGGTTAAGTTTCATTTATCATATAAAAGTGACTGTTCATACGATTGCATGCAGACTGAACCACCTGATTGTCCATAGGAAAGATGGTTCTGTACTTCGGCTGTCGATTCCCATTGCTGTCTATGAGTACTTAGATGGCAGTTGTTACACATCCATGTCAGAGGTCTACTACTACTAGTAGTAGGCGGCATAAAAACTGACACCAGGGTTCCCATGACAAGATTTGTGTAAAATGGCGACAAATAAAGAGTGTGTATAAGTAAGCATAAATTGTATTTATATTTATTTAGCAATAATTTTTACAGGTCACTTGTTAGCTACGGGGGTCATCGGGTGCGTCTTCAATGATTTAAATGTATTAAACTTGAGAAAAAACGTATATTCATATATCTAGGTTACAATAAAACTTTTGAAACTATCATGGTTATCAACACTAAAGTCATTTAAAACGGGATATTTACCATGATTTGATTTTTGAGTTATCCAATATTTCGGCACAGTTTCATGCGCCATGATCACGGAATAACTGAAGGCACTGCGACTGCGAGTAAGTTTTTATGGGCAGACATACCGATCTACCCTCATTTTTTCTTTTGCTACGAACGTTACCACTACCACCGGTTTCATTATTTTCGAACGCAGCTCGATCACGACACACAACACTGACGTTATCAGAACGCGACGCGGTTGGTACATCACTTCTTCGGTTTTTGCACATTCTCACAACAGGGTTCCAGGTTCCCGATAATTGGAAGCCATCTTCTCGGTTGAAGTTCCTATTTTTCGTAATCTCAATGGCCTCCTGTACCATTCTTGGTATGTAGTGTCGCTCTGTTGAGATTACTTGTGGATTGTGCAACTCGATCCAGTGGTTTGAACCAGACTCGAGAAGATGTTCCGCTATGGCAGACTTCTCGGTTGCCCGATTCTTAACTGCTCGTATGTGTTCTTTGACCCTGCAGGCAATAGTACGCTTCGTTTGGCCTATATAGGAGCTTCCACAGCTACAGTCAATCTTGTACACCCCTGGTTTCTCAAGTGGGAATGTGTCTTTAGGCGTGCGCAGGTAGTGTATGATCTTTTTCAGCGGCGTGAAAACAGTTTTAATGGAGGATTTTTGCAGGATGTTTGCAACTTTATCCGTCACTCCTTTTATATAAGGCAAGAATGCTGGTTTGCGTTCTACTGTACTCCTGTGTGGTTTATGGATGGTGCCAGAACGAGCTGGCAATGCTCGAACCTTATAGCCGTTCTTCACTAAAACATTTCTGACGTGGGTCAGCATTCTTGCCTTATATAAAAGGAGTGACGGATAAAGTTGCAAACATCCTGCAAAAATCCTCCATTAAAACTGTTTTCACGCCGCTGAAAAAGATCATACACTACCTGCGCACGCCTAAAGACACATTCCCACTTGAGAAACCAGGGGTGTACAAGATTGACTGTAGCTGTGGAAGCTACTATATAGGCCAAACGAAGCGTACTATTGCCTGCAGGGTCAAAGAACACATACGAGCAGTTAAGAATCGGGCAACCGAGAAGTCTGCCATAGCGGAACATCTTCTCGAGTCTGGTTCAAACCACTGGATCGAGTTGCACAATCCACAAGTAATCTCAACAGAGCGACACTACATACCAAGAATGGTACAGGAAGCCATTGAGATTACGAAACATAGGAACTTCAACCGAGAAGATGGCTTCCAATTATCGGGAAATGGAACCCTGTTGTGAGAATGTGCAAAAACCGAAGAAGTGATGTACCAACCGCGTCGCGTTCTGATACCGTCAGTGTTGTGTGTCGTGATCGAGCTGCGTTCGAAAATAATGAAGCCGAAATATTGGATAACTCAAAAATCAAATCATGGTAAATATCCCGTTTTAAATTAATCTAGGTTACAGAGTTGTGCTTTGCGTCGCAGTCGAAACAATACAAAATTAAATATGGCGGTTAGGCCGCCTCCTAGGATCTGCTTGAGCGCGTCGAGCTTCTTCAGCCTACCGCTAGATGGCGTCATAACTTCGTTGAGTTGAATTTTGTGTATAACAGCGCGAACATCACTAAAACAAAAAGCGGATCTAGTGGAGATGTCTATCAACCCTCAGCATACTGGTATCCGATGCTTCATTTTTTAAAATAAATCAACAAATGCAGATTCTTCTACATCAAACTTCGATGATATTTTTGATGAAACTGGCTCTCAAAGACAAACCACTTCTACAAATGCAGGCAATCAATCAAACTCTATGGATGATTCTGGAAACAACTCACAAGCTCAACAGACACTGTAAGTTCATATTTTACTATTTTGCCAAGGTACACTTCCCAGACCTTTATAAAAATATGTGAAATATTTTCTGATTTGTGTCCCATGTAAAGTATTTTCTCTTTGCTGAATAGAAATGGGTATTAGTTCATACAATTCACCCGATGTTTGTTTAGTACTCTTAGTTTTTTTATTTGTTCTAGGTTTCTTGTGTTCAGGTTGTTTATCTATGAGTAAATTATGCAATGTACAGCATGCTAATATAATATCTTGTACTGTGGCTGGTGGGAGATTAATAGTAGTCAGTAGGACTCGAAAACGCGATGCTAAGATTCCAAAAGCGCATTCTATAACTTGTCTTCCACGTGATAATCTGTAGTTAAAAATCTTTTCTTGTGTTGTTATATTTCGTAGGGGGTACGGTTTTATGGTATTGTGGGTCAGAGGAAAAACATCATCTGCTAAAACCACATAAGGAAGTTTAATATTTGTGTTTAATAATGCTTTTGCAGGTGGTATATTCAAAATAGATGTATCGTTAAGACAATGTCTTAATTTACTTTTTGCAAACACACCAGAATCACCAATTCTTCCATTAGTTCCTGCATCTATATAAACTTATAACTCGCATCTGCCAGAGCCAATAAAACAATACTGTTATGCAATTTATAGTTATAAAAGTGCGATATAGGGTGGACAAGTCATGCGGATGTGCTTCCATCTAAGGCACCTATACAGTTGTTTACATTCCATCTATTTTTAAACTTTTCGGCTATATCTTCCCATTCTCTTTCTGTATTTGATATCTGTAACAAATAATTGTTTATAAATCAATGTTTATTATTTACAGGAAGAACTTATTGAGACAAAATTTAGAAAGAAGAGACAACTTGCGCAGACAAGTCATACATCTAATGATGACAAATTAATACATGAAGCAATCAGCACCATGAGAGACATGTCCCAAATGGCTAAGAAAAAACCAACATTGAATAAAAACATCAATTCTTTTTGCCAATTTATTGAATCGGAACTTAATGATATTTTGTCTGCTGGCAATGTAATCCATGTAAAAAAAGCCAAACGGCAAATACAACAAGTGTTGTTTCAAATATGGGTGAAGTTGATAATGCTCAATCAAGACCATCTACGGCCTGGTCAAACGTTTCATTTTCTTCAGAGCCTATGTTAGCAGCAGGATGTGCTGAAGAGGAAGGAAATAATTCTACACTGTCCCAAATTCAACATGTTGAACCAAACGCAACCGGACTGACAAATGATAGTAGAACATTAAATATTGACTCTATTGACACAGCTTGCAGCGTGCAGCTTCAACATAATACAATGGCAAGAAGTGAACTGCAAGAGGAGGTATTCATGTCTACCGATGATAATGGAATGATAGCAATCGATGCTACACCTCGAGTTATTGTACAATATGTCAAAACATATTATGAAAATTCAGATTGGAGTTATTAATAAATTGCTCAATAGCTTGTCATTGTCATAAGTTCTAAATGAAAATTGTATTAGTTTTTATAAATAATTTTAATGTTTCTATTAAAATGACTTTCTTTTCATTTTGCTCTGAACTCGACTCTCTAACCGAATAACTAGTTTCAATAATAAGATGTCAATAGTCACTTACCCTTAAATGAATATTCTTTAGAGACTCATAAATAGCTTTGCTTGTTTCTGGTATAATTTGAGTTAAGGTGCATTGAGGAATCCGAAAGGAAAACTGTAAACTGGAAAAGTTTCTCGAGTTGCTAAAAATCTTAAAGTCACCAATAGTCGGTCTCTTGGAGAAACTGAGTTTCTAAAATGTGTGTCCTGTTTTGCAATACTGGCTGCAACTTGTGAAAGAATATATTCAAATACTGAGTTGTCCATTCGCAAATAAATCTTAAATGACCTTTTGTCTTCTTCTTTTAGCTCTTGAACTAAGTGAGTGAAGTAACGCCGATATGATCACGTCGTGCAATCCATGATCTTAGCCAGATTCGTTTTTTTCTTGTATTCCTTTTTCTTTTTTAATAGTAAAATAAAGGACACTGCCGAAGCAATAGTAGCGCACACCACCGACGCATTCTCCATTGCAACCACTTATGACGTAAAATAGGATCAAACAACTTCAGTGTAATACACAGATATAACTCAAATAGTCAATTATCTTGGATCAAATATATGATCATTTAAATGATCCGAGATAAATGATAGTGTAATATGCCCCTAAATCGCGACGGTATCTGGTAGCACACTCAAAAGAGGAGTTCTCAGAGGGCAGGGGGAGCAACATTTAGTTTGCATTTAAAATCACTGGTCTCCTCTATACACTATTATTTTTATGCAATATGGCTCCGCGTAAGGGCCAGGGGGGGGGGGGTCTGGGGGAGTAAATGTCAAAAAGTTGGAATTTTTCTTAGGTCACCTCAACCCCTATACGATTCCGTAAAAAAAACATACGTCCATCATGGAAAACAATTATGTCAATCAGTAAGTCAAGTCAGTCTATGTTAATTTAGCTTTATATAATAAAATATTTAAGAAATATCTATTTAAATTCTTACTTATGTTAGGTAGGCTACCTACCTAATTCCAATTTTAAGTATTATATGTATATAATATACAAAGATTCAAACATTTTTAATAAACTCCCACATTATTCGGAAATTTAGAAGTTTACGTGCTGGTAACACCGGCAAGATTTGTGGATGTAATTCTAAATTTACGTGTGAAATGAGATTCTGTGTTTATTATTTACTAAATTAGTGTGATTTCGGCAACATCTGACCACATAAGAAGATATTTTCATTTTTCGATCTAAGTCACTCTGTTGGTGTCTAAAGAGGTAATGGCGGGCGAGCGGTCTTTAAATTGACAATGTCAAAATCGGTACTACAGTGAGTAGGTACTTCGTTCTTCGGTTGACAGAGACTCCATCCGAGTATTTTTTCATTCATGCCTACTTTAATTTATTCTGTGAATGAGGTGATCACAGTTCAACTCGCAGTAATCGCAATAGCAAATAATCAACGCTGTCTCGATAGACAGGTAAAGAAGAAACGGGAATGTGGGAAAAAAACATTTTGAGTAGATCTCATATCATCAGTAAAAAGTCTAAGAGAGGACAGAACCTAATTCAAATAAAAATAATAGACATATCGAACCCAGAAGAAAGTACTGACAACATCATTGTGAATACACAATAATATTGTGTATTCACTTCTCACACTTAATATTATTTCTATCGAAGTAATAAAACACGGGAACTACTCACCTGCTGCTTTCACAGATCCTCAGCCCTCGGCTTCGTGCTCCCTGCATCCCGATGAAACCCCGTGCTTGACACCGACCTACTCACCTGCTGCTTCCGAAGATCCTCAGCCCTCAGCTTCGTGCTCCCTGCATCCTGATGAAACCCCGTGCTTGACGACGACCTACTCACCTGCTGCTGCCGAAGATCCTCAGCCCTCAGCTTCGTGCTCCCTGCATCCTGATGAAACCCCGTGCTTGACGACGACCTACTCACCTGCTGCTGCCGAAGATCCTCAGCCCTCAGCTTCGTGCTCCTTGCCCGTAGATTCTATGCATGCAACAATTGAAAAGGAAGTACAAAAGCTCACAGTATGGAGCCCCTCACAATGGCTACCTTATATTCCTCTGCACGAAAACGTCCTCGACCCTACCAAGTCAATATTTTGGAACATGAAGACTTCATTAACTGGGAAGAACTTGCATTCAAAACATTCACAAAAGACACCCTAAAAAACTTAAATTCCAACAAATCAGGATTGCGACATTTTAAAAAAGAAGTGAAAATAAAGTAGGAATTAAGTACTCAATGTGTGAAGATACACTCGAAGAAACAATCAATCTTTATGAAGAATCTCCAAAAATGAAAAAGGGAAAGGCGAAAGGGAGAGGAACAGGAAGATTGAAAGGAAAGGGTAGAAGAAGAATTCGCGATAATGATGACGATACAAATAGCGAACCAAGTTCCATACTAGGAGGAGAAGAATTGATATTGCGAAAGTTATATAACCGTCGACTGCCCATTCCAACTGCAAAATACAACGATTTGAATTTATGTGAAAAAGGAACCATACCAAAACCATATCAACATGAATATTTGAACTTACCTCATGAATGTTAAAAATAATAACAAGACGATGCTCTGAGCAATTTTATTGATTAGTAATGCACAAAAAATTTAGAACTAGGTATTTTGCCTTAACACAGTATACTATATATAGTAGTACATACCTACAAGCTCATTTCATTTTGCTCATTGCTCAATGCAACTATAAACCTTAATGTTTTTTATTATAGTTTTTATTTTATTTGTTATGTCGTCAAACTTTCAAGTTTATTTTATTAGACATATAATAACAAGGTACTTCTCTGAGGTAGTATGTTGATTACTTCTTTCTAATCATTACAATCTAATAAACTACAATGCAATTCTAAATTAAAGACCGAAAAAGAAAACTTAGTTAAGTAGGTACCTACCTACCTAGCCTAGGTACCATTACTCATTTTTCGGTCTTTAATTTAAATTGCATTGTAATTTATTAGATTGTAATGATTAGGTATTCAATACTACCGCTTATTCACTCGGATACAGAACTCAGTAGTTTATTCCTTGCTTAGATGAGTCAAAGAACAACTGAAGTACAAGAGAATTACCTTTCTAGATTTTAATATGCATTTGTAAAGTTGAGACTGATGATAGCCTAATTTTGATCTCAATGATAGTTGTTAGAATAGTATTAATAAACTCTTTTTTATAGCTAATATGCTTCAAATAGAATAAAATATTTGTGAAATACGAACGTATTTTTACAGGTATTATTATATTACGTATGTTCCACTGAATCGTGTCATTAACGTTGTGTTTACGTTTTTTTAATAAAAACAATTTGATTGAACAATACAAAATGTTTTATTTTGTGCATTATTTTGAATAAATGCCTCATTTCAAATATTGACTACATTTTGTTTCATCTGATTAAAATTGTAATTAGTTCACACATAGGTACTGGTAGGTAAAGTGGTTATGATGGTTGTTGTTACCCAAGTTTATAGTAAGGTATGTAAAATTACTTCAGTTACCATAGTTACGACTCCCACCATTCGAAAGGTATTGATTTTACGACTTTCATTATTTTATGTAAGTAGTTTTTAAGCCCAATCAAAACGACTTACATCTAGTTACGACTCATTACAATGTAACAACTCAAATAATTATAGGATGTAAAAACCATTTTGAAAAAAAATCTTGGTCGTAAATCCACGCTAACTTCTAAATTAAGAGACTGACAATAAAATAAGGTTTTCCATTGCAAAGAACATAAAAAACTAATAAATCTCACGAAAAAGGGTCAATATACCCACAAGAACAAAAAAATTATTAGCCAAAATGTTTTTAAAATTTTGTTTTTTGCCCGTCCTGTAAAGTAGGGTTTTGGTTTTTACGACCTTTCTACTCCAAGGTAGCGATATGTTGTGACTAATTATTATTATTATTAACTCATTTATTCTCAGATTCATAATCCATAATAAAATAAAATAATGCACATACAAATTAAAAATGTCAAAAACATAATCACACAATAAAATAAAATAAAACTAGAATAATATAACGTAGGGAAATTAAAAAATAAACAATAAAATACAAATTGAAAACTTACTAACCTAATATTTAGAAGGATGAAGACCCCATTAATATCCTCATCCATTTGTTTTGGATGGGACAGTCCAGACGTGAAACAATCATTTTCAGGATGCCGTTGCTACTGGCTCGCGCACGCTGTAGTAGGGAAGCGACTTTTTTACGAATAATCGCATGAAAGCCGTCCGTGCGCGCCTCCGCGAACATACCAGACGCGCTGCAAAAGCGAGGCAGCCGCATCAGCATCCTGAAAATGTTGTTGTACTGGACACGAAGAGCGCTGGCTGCCCGTCGGGTGCAGTTGAGCCAGAGGCTACTAGAGTAGAAGGACTGGCAGTAGGCCTTAAATAAGGTGATTTTTACTTCTCTCGAGCAGCGTGCGAACCTACGCGCAATCATGTTTCCCCGTACAGCCAGCGCTCTACGCTCCCTTTCAACGTCTGCATCATCTCTTAGAGACTCGTTCACAATATGCCCTAGATATCTAAAAGTATCAACAACCTTTAGAGCCGCACCGCTGAGCAGTATTGGCGGGACATAGGCCGGCTTTACATTTCCACTTTTAAATACGAGGACTTCACTTTTTTTAACGTTGTAAGTCAGCCCATGATCCGCCGCATACTTCTCACAAATTCTGACGAGCTTTTGAATGGAGCCCACCGATGGACCCAGCAGCACCATATCGTCTGCGTAACTTATGTTGTTCAGACAAACATCATCAACAAAACAACCCGTATGGGCGCTGCTGAGCTCACCAATAAGCTCATTAACATATAAATTAAACAACAAAGCAGAGGTTATTCCACCCTGCCGAACACCACACTCCAAGCCATACTCTTCAGATAGAGCACCTCCCCATCTCACCTGATTTTTCTGGCCTTTGTACCAATATTCCATAATGGAAACCACCTCAGCCGGTACACCTTCGTTCCCCAACTTCTCCCAAAGCCTGTGATACAAAACGGTATCAAAGGCCTTAGATATATCAAGGAAACAGGCGTAAACCGGCGTCTTCCTATCAGTATAATATCTGACAGCTTGCTTAAGAGACAAAATCGCACTCTCTGTAGATAGTCCGGCCCTAAAGCCGAACTGAGCATCATGCAGTTTGACGTGTTGTAGGAGAATGTTGTTAAGCAAGCTGTCAAGAACCTTGGCTATAATGGTTGCAAGTGAGATGGGCCGGTAGTTGCTCTTATCCGATATATCTCCAGTTTTACATTTTACTATTGGTACAACGATAGTTCTAGTTAGTTTGTCAGGTAAGTATCCGTGACACAGGCATAAATTATAAAACATGGAGAGCACGTTCGGAAGGTGAACACCAGCAAACTTCAGATGCTCAATGCTGAGACCGTCATGTCCAGGTGACTTTCCCCTTTGCATGGTCCGAATGACTCTCTCTACTTCTTTCGCAGTAAAACTCACCTCTCTGTTCTGCATGACGATCTCAGCCTTGAGCAGATCACACGGCGGAGAGTTCAACTTAGGTTTCACATTAAAATGCTCCCTGAAAAGATCGGCAATAGAACTGTGACTAAATACATCATTTACCGTCACAGGGAGGCCAGACTTAGCATTCATTTTGTTTGTATTCTTCCAAAAATGTTTAAAATCTTTGGCAGTATGTTGACTAGCAAGAGCATCCATTTTTAACTGTTCTTGCTGGTCTTGACAATACTTTAAATTTCTTTTGAATACCTTCCGGCTTTCACACATATCTACATATATTTGACCACATTTCGGTTTACCAGCCTCAACCCATGCCAAAAACTTAAGCCTGGCCTCCCTGTGGTGACTAGCCACGTATTTATTCCACCCAGGTATATATCCCTTTCTCCTCCGCGGCTTATCTCGCGTATATGTAATTTGTGCGGCTTCCGTCAGAATTTTTACAATTTTGTCATACATTGCATCTAATACAGCTTTATGCCCCAGGTCAACACAAGTTCCGTCACAACACTGGGCAAACTGTATTGGAAAATCAATTTCCCTTAACTTTGAATGGCATAGTTGTTGATAGTCCTTAATTTGACTATTTGTACGCTCGCCCCATATAGTCAGGTTGGGAATATTATTTAAACTTACATCTAATCTAGGACCTACTCTACCTAGATCACATTCCATCAACAAAGGGTAATGGTCTGACCACTGCATATTGTACTCTACCCAAACATGTTTAATAGTCGATAGTGCAGCTCCAGTGACCACGCAGTGATCCAGCCACCGTGCACATCCGTGTGCTTCACTCACAAACGTGAAAGTACTAGATTCGGCGCCTAAAATGTCCATATCAGCACAAGTCCACTGTTGATCCGCACAAAACTTCAAAAGTTCACAACAAAATCGTTCATTTGGATGGGCGTTGTAATCGCCTAGAATAAAAACTGCATCTGTGCCCATGTTGTCCTCAATGATAGAGCTTATATTGCCCAAACACTGCGTAAACTCAGGCAAATTCTCCGAGCAGTCTGTAGGCATATAAACACTGAATATTAAAATGGATTTGTCATCTAGTTTTACCTTAATGCCCGCTAAGCGAACGTCATAACATTCTAACACTTTTACCGAACTGAAAACACTTTTCCGCCATAGTAAGGCGACTCCTCCGTGAGGCCTTCCGCGCAGTAGGCCCGCCGAGGTATCGACCGCCGAGGTTCCAGTGCTTCCGAAATCGTCATCAATAGTTGCTAGCATCGACAGATCGTGAGGCAACAACCAGGTTTCTTGTAGCGCCAGAATATCCACCATTTTACAAAGTGTTCTGACGCCTTCAAACGATCGCTTCAGCGATTTACAGTTGAATGTAAGTAGTTTTCTGTTAGCTGTACTATCCATTTTGCGGGTTCGGGGATTGCCTCTCAGATCCATACGGAACATTTTCTCTCAAGTTAATGAAGCGCCTGAAAGATATTCCTTTAGGCCACATAAAGTCATCAAGAAAAACGGGCAGGCTGCTTTTGCTCACAAAAATTTTAAAGGCGTTGTAATTTCGCCTGCGCGCCATCTTAAGCTTAATCGGCATCACATTATCTCGGGTTTTGGTAAGAATGTACTCTGCAATATCCGCCTCAGACACACCCACGTCTACGTTGGTTATAAGAAGAGGTACTTTGATTTCAGCCGCCTTAAAATTACTATTTTGAACGTGTTCAGCTTTTCCTCTGCTCATCGTAAATTTGTTACTTAAACGCTTTCTTTGCACAACTTTCCATTCGTTTGTCTTCTCTGGAGTATACCATAAGCCATTTCGTTTACCTACGTCCGCAAAGCTAGGTTTTGGTGGTATTTTTACTATTTGCGTGGCATTATCATCGCCTAAGCGATCAGTTTGAGTCTTGTTTTGGGATAGTTTGTTTGGGCTATGATTCAGAGGACTCGATTGAGTCGACGGTAACAACGTAATCTCTTTGTGAACAACCGGTATCGGCGCAGACGGCGACGGTGGCGGCGGCGGCGGCGTAAGTGGAAGCGGGGTGGGGGCAAACGCGCTCTCTGCAGTGGCAAGCGCTGACGTCATCCGTACGGGCCGTACTAGGCGCGAGAACTCGTCACGCCCGCGAGTGGGGGTCGGGTCGGTGACCGGCGCAGGCGACGTCACTGGACTGGTTTGCTCAGCTGTAGAGGCGATAGCCATGGGACCACTATTTAAAAGATTAGCGCCGCGCGTGCGGGTATTCACAAAAAGATCGTACCTCTTCTGTATCGGTGTATTCACAATTGAATCATATTTACTTGAATACATTTTCGCCTCCAAATCTTCAAGTTGTGTCGCCGTAACATAGGTACTTTTGATACTCTCCACTTGAGTTTTTAGTAAAGTTATATCTCTCAATAGAGATGTGACATCTAGGTGATCGAATGTTACAGGAGGTAGTTTGCCAAGATCTTTAGCCACAAATATTGGTATTTTTTCAGGATGTAGGCTTTTAAGGACTACTATAATGTCTTCCAAGTCTCTTTGAATTTTTCCCTCACTCTTCTTCTTCCTTTTCACGTTTCTTATGTCCGTTGTGATGGAGTCAAACAGTAGGTTTTTTGCTTTCTCTATATCATCCATTTGAAACGCTGATGCACATATACGCATTAAACTTTCTTGATCCATAACATCCATTTTATTTGTAATATATGCCAACACTTCATCAATCACTATATTGCAACTTGCACACTTAACCGTGCTCGACGTCATATTTGCGATCTTAGATGTGCGCGACCGACACTCAAAAACGTCCGCGCTGTAGCGTAGCGGCCGCGAGACTCAACAACTCTCTCAACTCTGCTTTTAGCAACAGATTCGAGACTAACATAGAGTTAGAAAATTGAAAGAAATCTATTCTACTTGTTTCTTCTGAGAACACCATATTATGGCGTCGTCGGTTGTCTCAAAAACTAAAGTAATAGATGATATTTTAGACCATACGGAAGCTGTAGTAAGGAAAATTTCGAAAAAAATTGTGATGAAATCTTGTAAGTCTTCTTATCTTTTTTCGTTCTTATTTGTTTTTAGTCTTAAATTGCTTTGCTTGCTTGCTATTTTAATAAAACATTTATCTATAACAATATTTTCTTTTATTTTTGTTACTAGTTTACGACTGTGGTTGAAGTGATTTACTGGATAAAAAGTATGCCATGTAATATTCCAAGCCTAGAACTACATATGTGTTAATACTTGGGTATAATTAAACGTGCAGTAAGCAAATTCTTATATGATAAACTCTTTTTTCGTATTTTTGAATCCTTGTACATGAACTACTATAATACTTTACTATAATACGTTTAGAATAAGACAATAAGCAGAGATTTGATCTGGTATTTCAGTGTTTGTTTCTAGTTCTACCACAACACTAACTACACCCTCAGATTTTAGATTATCGTTTTGTCTTGAACAATCAATCACAAATAATGGTGCAATTTCTTCAAAATATTTTGAGCTCAACAATGGTTCGGTTCTACGTCCATAATAAGACTGTTGAAATCTAGCATATTGTTCATAAAATAATGCATATTTGTTATTTGTAAAATTAACGTTAAGGCTCTCATAGGGAAAATATGTCGAATTAAGGTACACCCGAACATTACGAAGGTTACAATGGTCGAAACGTGATATATCACTATCTCCCTTATTTTTTCTATTTGATTGTAAACCAATCACAACATACCTTGGTTTTTCAATTTGTGAAGATGTTTTAATCGATCAAGTATGCTTAGTAGTTTTAGGAAGCATAGGGTACCTATTCATAAAGATCCCAGTTTCGAAATGCGAACTGTGTAGGACGATCTTTTTCTAAGACCTTTAGTAAATTTTTTTTTCTATATCTGACACTTTAACATGTGGAACACGCCACACTTTTTTTGTATTTCAATATCTTCCGGTACTTCGTTTGTATTTAATTTTAAAGCGTTATGATTAGTATTACTACGCAAAAGTATCGATTCATGTTTACAGTTCATTATAACTTTCTTATAATCTTCTGCAAAACCAAGTATATTGGAAAGTGGTATTGACACAGAAAAGTTACCAGCATGCGTATTTTTAGTCCCATCAATATGCCAACACCATGCTTTAGACATTTTAGATTCGCTTTCGTTCATAGAAAGATATGATTTCATTGTTGTAGTGATTCCTGCATTTTTTACTTTATCGATTTCAACACCGTTAAGCTGATAACGAATGTCTTGAAATAGAAATAGCCAAGGGTTATTAGTAAGTTGAATACTTGATACCAGACTTGATACCTTCTCTTCCGAATCCCTTTTAGTTACTTTCACTACACCCTCTAAATAAAGAGTACTTGCAGATGGTAACACGTAGAGATCTTGTTGGTTGATTGGTATTCTAATTTCATCTATTATTAAAACTGGCGACGTATGGCTTATATGAATGTACTTCTATGCCGTCAATACTGCTATCATAGGCTAGATATCTTAATACCTTATATAACTTAGAATATACTAGATATCTTACATACACCAATGTAAGATATCTAGTATATATATTCATTTTAGCAGACCAATATTTTTAAGAAACTTTTTGTTTTCTTTTAATAACTTTTTTTTGTTTTTAAAGATGTGTTTTTGAGGGTTGCTCTTTTAGTTATGACGGATATAGTGTTAGCAGGCATATATTTATTGTAATCAATCATTTTTTCCTTGCATTCAATCAAATCAGATAAGTGCTTGTTCAATTTTTTTTTTCAAACCTTTTATGTTTGATATTTTTTGTAAACTTTTTAACATGTGCCTTCAAACCGCTGGAGGAGGCTATGTAGACATGCTTACAATTAAGAAGGCAATATGAGAGCGTAAGAAGATGGCCACACCACCCCCACGGCTACCCGTGCGGTCGTTGCGTATAAGAGTGAAACCAGGAAGAGAATAAAGGGAAGAAGGATTCAGAAACTAATATTGCGTGGAGGTTTTTGTTGTCAAAAGAAGCAATCATGTCTGAGAAATGTGCTGGAATACTCTGGGCGTTAATGTGTATAAGGTTGAAATGGTTTGCTACATCACTAAAGTGTGATAATAGCGTATCGGAGAGGGAAGGAATGCTCATAAAGCTGTCAGCACTACCAGAACTGGAGTCCATTGTGGAGATGGAGAGAAACTCGTCATCATCACTGTCACTACGATATATCATTCAATAAATGGTACAAATAAATATAAGTATAAATATTATAGTACAAATATAATATTATAAAAAAAGATAGATAAACAATAAAATAAAATAAAGCTGTAACCAAAAGTAGAGCAACAAAAATGCAAGTACAAAGTATACCAGCACTCCATCTGCCAGAAACCATTTTGTTGTTGGTTTTTAAGACAAGTAGACACAATTTAGGACATCAAAAAAAAATACCTAGTCTACTTAGAGCATTAAACCTAACATATCTACTTACAAGGAAATTAACAAAAAAAAAAAAATACGCACAGAGAAATTACCTACCATGAGATGTGTAGTATATACATATTAAATTTATCTTTTCAAAATAACGATAATCTACTTAAGAAACTATTTAAACACAGAATGTAGGTAATAAAAGGGTAATTAATCCTTTTTCAATTATTAATCATGTTATTTTCAGTCCTAAGAATGCAGATCTAGTTTTACCTTCAGACGATGAGGCTTCGGCGGTAGGAGAGGTTGAGATAACATGCGCTCAACCAGAGAAACCAAAAAAGGTCGTCATCATCACCATCGTCATCTTCGAAAAGGGTCATCGTCTAGAAGTCCTCCTGCGCAGATCATGAACAGGGCCATAGCATATGAACCACTCACAGCGGCCCCGTGTGACAGAATGGCCAACAGACCAATACTAAACAAACATTACCAGATACAACTATACGAGGACCAAAAAGATGAATCAGGTACCCATGAAGTCCGAATTTATACAGATGGCTCCAAAACCGAAAACGGTACGGGTGCAGGGGTTCACTCACTGGACCTCAACATAAACATATCAATAACGCTAGGAACGCATAGCTCTATATTCCAATGCGAATGCGTAGCAATAACACAGGCAGCTACAGCCGTACAGAAGAGAGGTATCAAAGACCAACGTGTACGCATCCTCTCTGACAGCGCTGCCATACTCAGAGCCTTGGAAGGAAACAGCTGTAACTCCAAGCTCGTTTACGAATGTCACTCTGCTCTGGAAAGGATATCCACTGAGAACCGGATCATCCTACAATGGATCAAAGGACATAGTGGATCGCTAGGAAATGATGCTGCAGATGAACTGGCACGGAGAGGATCGGCGACAACCACAGTAGGCCCACCGCCGTTCCTACCCCTGCCTTTCTCTTTACTCCTGACATGGACCAAGCTCAAAACTAGAGATAAACATGACGAACGATGGACTAGCCAAATAAATTGCAGACAAGCAAGGGCGGCACTCCCATCAACATCACCAAAACTAACAAAAGGCTTACTAAACCTCAACAGATTGGACCTACGTGTCCTTGTGGGAACACTAACAGGACACTGTCCACTGAACAACACTTATACACCATCGGAGCGACGGACAGCCCTCTCTGCAGAGGTTGCCTCAGCAACGACGAAATGGCTGCCCACGTAATCCTGGAATGCGAGGGAGTATTAGCACAACGCATAGAAATCCTCAACTTGCCGAGGTCACTCTGCGAAGCCCCCAGGAAGATTCTGCGCTTCTGGACGGAGCTAGGCTGGCTATGCTAGCAAAATACGCATAAAGGACCAACTGGAATCCAAATGCGGAAAAAGTAGTACCCCCACCTGAACCTGAAGGGTCATCATCCTCGGGAGCAAGGCAAGAAGCCCAAAACTACGGACACTTCATCGAAATGTTGCCCGACAATGAAGGATTTATTCGGAGATGACGACAGCGACGATGATGCATCCGGCCCATCGGGTATGCAACCTCCTCGTCTGCCATATTATATAACTCGTAGGGTGGCGAATGGGTATGCCCGACAATATAATGATAAAAGAAAGGCAGTTATTATATTGATCTAAAAATATATGATAGTGCAGAGGTTGAAAAAATTACTCCTTCGAACCGATGGCGTCATGCCATTATTAGTATATTAACTCGTGCCGATAACACCTCGGAGGCTTGGCGCCATCTTTCAAAATATGTGAAAGAGACTCGTGCAGAGTAAAACCTCCCTTTGAATTACAACTCACCTATGTATGTAAAGGTCGATTTACATCATCCCCACTATATCAATAAATATGGAAGTTATTTCAAAATGGGGATGTGATGGCAGTCAACAATCAAAATTTCAGCAAAACTTTCAAAATTACTCAGGGGCTGATGACTCAAACATTTTTCAAAGCTCAAAGAAAATTTTATGGCAGAACCCAACGCCTTCTTCGCCACGATTTTGTCGTCCAATTAGAATACGATTCTTACATGAAACTGTCGATATCACAAAGGATGAGATAATGTATGTAGAAGATCAGGTAAAAGAATTGACAAAGACAAAGATTACAAACACGAATGGAACTGTAAAGTATGTTTCACACTACCTGGCTCTGACAACGGTAGATGGCAAAGTGTATTGTACAGCTACAGCTATATGTACAGCTACAGGAACTATATGAGGGTACAGGGTGGAATTTTGTAATGCCACCTGGAGGGAAAGTACCTACTCTTAATACTGTAGATAGAAAATTGTACTCAAAGAAAACATTCCTTTAATTTTGAAAAGAAAGAAAACTGCATTCAAAGATTTTCGCAAATTCGCTTGCCACACCCGGGAATCGAACCGACTAAAATCTGTAAAAATTACACCCTGTACATTTATTGCGTAGATCGTTAGGGTCAATAATAAGGATGAAATCTCTCTAACAAACTTAATAAATTAAATGAAAGGAAAACCATGAAATCTTAAATTATAAATTGAATGGGTCAAGTTAAGCACTTTAACTTAAAGATCCATCTGTTTACTTGTGTCAGTAATTAATAATTATCATTGACGTCCTTTATCCAATGACGAATGAATATTTAGATAAGACGATTGAAATTTGCACGTGTTTGTACCTAATGCAGACTCCTTTTTTAGATGCAACATAACTAAATGTATGAGGTAGTTTAAATATGGAAGGTTACATATAAAAAATTTAGATTGTCTTTTGTTATTCACATTTGATTGTTTTTACAAATTATTTCATATTTGTCTCACGGTAAAAATGGCTCATCAAGAAAAAATTGATATAATTAAAGCTTATTTTTCAAATAACAAAGATGTGAATCTAGCTCTGCGGGGTGGTACGGAGAGAAATATCGAGACCGACAGGCACCAACTCGGTTCGTATTGAAAAGAATGGTAGAAAATTTAAAGAATACTGGTAGTTTCAAAAAGCGAAGGCAAACTCTTCAGGAGAACAATTTCGATTTTGATCTTAGTGTTTTAACATACTTTGAATCATTTCCGAAGGCTTCAAGCAGAGATGCTGCCGAAGTAATTGAAAAACCCACACTCGCGTTTAAGTACGCGCTGAAAAAGTATAAGTATAAATGCTATCGTGATGGTCGGTTGGTCCAAAAATTGCATCCTGGGGATTGTGAGAGACGATTACAATTTTGTCAAAACATGCTGAGAGAAATTGACCGTAACCCTAATTATTTGAGTAACATTGTATGGTCTGACGAAACCAACTTCAGCAATAACGGCATGTACAATCGCTGCAATAACCACTATTAGTCTCGAGTGAATCCTGTTCGTGTCCATGAAACTAACAGTCAAGTAAAGTTTTCTTTCAACGTTTGGTGCGGAATTATGAGAAATATGGTTGTGTTAGCCCACGTGTACGAAGGTCATTTAAACACTGTCAAGTATCTTGAAATACTGGATCTCTTAAGAAATGAGTTAAATGGTTTCCCCGAGGCAGAGCGAAACCAAATAATTCTACAGCAAGATGGTGCTCCAGCCCATAACAGCAGAATCACTACTGCCTACATTAATAACCATTTTAATACCTGGATTGGTACCAACGGCACAATCAGATGGCCTGCGAGATCACCGAGTGGAAGAATTTGTCACAGAAATATCAATATACAAACAAATTGAACAAATACCAGATGACGACTCGCGAATTGGTCTCCCTTTGTTGCTAACTGATAACGCAAAAGCATGGTGGACAGGCGTCCGTTGTGAAATAAAGACGTGGACTGTGGCGCTTGCCAGTATCCGCGCAGCCTTTGCGCCGAGAAGACCAACGCACGAGTTATATATATATATATATTTCTTCTGATTCTCAAGGAGAAACAGAAGCCATCGACACATTCGTAACGCTTCCAGCAAAAAGATACTTGCACTACACGCACACTTACAGAGCGCAGCAAAAATGCCTACCATCGAAATAAGCTACAAGGGAATATCTGGCTTTGCACACATGGATACAGCAGCACGTACAAGCATTGCAAGACCCGTCTGTATAAAATAATAAAAGAAGATGGAGTAATATTTGTTGAGAACGCAACCGAAATACAGTTGGCAGACGGTACCAAAAGCTCTGTTAAAATGAACCTAAAATGAACTAACCACACAAATTTACATCGAAATTCGGGGAAAGAAAGTACCGATAACAATGTCAGTCCTACCCGACGCAGAGGATAACCGCACCCTACTGGGCATCGACTTTCTCGAAGCAAAGTGTGCCGAGTGCGAGTTCCACATAGTTTTTCGAATAACTTTACTATCGCGTAAATCGAGTTAACTAGAATCGAATCGAAAATCAAAAGCATGTGAATGCGAGTCTCTGTCGACGCAAACTATTTGAACGCGTTTACTCACCGTGAGCACGGTTTATAATTATTGTTATGGTGGTAGTACGCCGGCAACGTGAGATTAACCAACCAAATTCAAAATGATATTTTTATTACTATTTTGTTTAGAAGCAGATGTCTATCAAATATTCTATGGTTATTTTAAGTGTTTATTATTGCTTTGTTTTGTTTACAGTTGGTTTGTGAGTGGGATGGAAGTGGCTTTAATTGTATTATAAATTGAAATTAGTCCTGTAAAATGAAGACAAGTTCGTCCTAACTTGATTTTATGGTGACGTTCATGGAGCAGTAAGTGTTTGTTAGGTAATTTGATGTTTAGTGAAAGTTATGTGAACTTGTTTCTCTGACGGAGAAAAAACTATGTTTCTTGCAATTATAACATCATTGGCTTATTGTTGTTTTTAACCCTAGAAAGATAATCTGCGTAAAATTCACGCATCCGCGCTCGAAATATTGCTCTCTCTTTCTAAATAGCGGGATTTCAAGGGCGTGCGTCACGGACATTTCATTCGTCGGCAGGACCTTTCGAGTGGCAAACGCATTATTTAGGTAAGTATCACCATTTTTGAATTTTTGGTGCCTAGTGAGTCAAAATTACGCATGATTATCTTTTACGTGACTTTTAGAACATAATAAGGGATGGGAACGGTTTATGCATTTGTGTGTTTTCTGTTTTAGATGTTGTGTTTTTGCACTTTAAGTAGGTGTTTTATGTTTTTGTTTTATATTTTAGATGTCCTGGTGCAACTATGACTAGACCGAACCTGGATGAGGGGGATATTTGGTCTGCTCTTCTTCAGAGTGATGAAGAGGTTTCGAGCGATCCTGCGAGCGAACAAGAGAATCACGACAGCGATTATGATATACAGAGCGACACAGAAGAGGCGTACGTAGATGAAGAACAAGCGGAAGAGCCGTCACTAAACCAACCTGCAGGTGAAGAAAACCTAGAACAACCCGCATCGTCATCGTCGAGTTCTCGAATAGTAACATTGCTTCAGAGATCTATTAGAGGTAAGAATAAGCATTGCTGGTCAACAGCGAAATCCATCAGGCGTGGACCTATGTCAGCACAGAATATTGTTCGAGCTCAGAGGGGCCCAAAACGAATGTGCCGTAACATATATGAGCCTGACATATGCTTCAATTTATTTTTTACGGATGAAATTATCGTCGAAGTCGTAAAATGGACTAACGCCGAGATATCTTTGAAGCGACAAGAATCCTTAGCTAGTTCTGCCACCTTTCGTGAAACGAATGAAGAGGAAATACGTGCTTTGATTGGCGTCTTGATAATGACAGCAGTGAGGAAAGATAACCATATGTCCACAGATGAACTGTTTGATCGATCTTCGACAATGATTTACGTTTCTGTGATGAGCCGTGATCGTTTTGATTTTTTGAGCAGATGTCTCAGAATGGACGACAAAAGTATACGACCAACACTGCGTCAAAATGATGTTTTCACTCCGATCCGAAAAATTTGGGATATTTTTATCAACCAATGTATAAATAATTATACCCCCGGAGCTCACGTGACAATCAACGAACAGCTACTCGGTTTTCGAGGGCGATGTCCGTTTAGGATGTATATACCCAATAAACCAAGCAAGTACGGTATAAAAATACTAATGATGTGTGACAGTGGTACTAAGTACATGGTAAATGCAATGCCTTACTTAGGAAGAGGAACTGAAACCAATGGCGTTCCACTCGGAGAGTATTATGTAAAGGAGCTATCGAAGCCTATACATGGTACTTGTCGCAACATTACTTGTGACAATTGGTTTACCTCAATCCCCTTGGCAAAGAATTTACTCCAAGAACCATATAAATTGACCCTTGTGGGAACTGTACGTTCAAACAAACGCGAGATACCAGAAGAATTGAAGAATACTCGGTCCAGGCGTACAGGAACATCGATGTTTTGTTTTGACGGACCCCTCACACTAGTCTCGTATAAACCGAAACCGGCTAAAATGGTTTACCTTTTATCATCCTGCGATGAAGATGCGATCATAAATGAGACTTCAGGAAAACCGGAGATGATTATGTATTATAATCAGACAAAAGGCGGAGTAGATACGTTGGACCAAATGTGTTCCTTGATGTCTAGCAGCAGAAAGACGAACAGGTGGCCTATGGCGTTATTTTACGGCATGATAAACGTGGCCTGTATAAATGCCTATATAATATACCACCACAATGTTGTGACCAAGGGCGAGAAGCCTCTAAGCCGCAAACATTTCATGAAAAGCCTAAGTACGGCTCTCACATCGCCATTCAAGACCAAACGCTTAGAGGTCCCTACGTTGAAAAGATATTTGCGGGATAATACCGCTGATACATTGCCAAATGTGTCTTCCAGTTCAACAGAAGACAACACAGAGCCTCCAGAACCAAAGAAACGTATATATTGTACGTATTGCCCTTCAAAAATAAGGCGTAAAGCTAATGCTTCCTGCAAAAGATGCAAAAAGATTATTTGCAGAGAGCATAATGTGGATGTGTGCCAAAGGTGTATATAATTGATTTATTCTACTAATATGACCTTAAATAGAAAAAATGGTCTTAATTGATTTTAATTTTAATTTAAAATGACTGATTACTATGTGCCAAAAAAAATTTCACTGAAAATAAAAATTGTTATCTCTTTTTCATAGTTTATGTAGTAGTTTAGATTAAGCGTCCGTCTTTTAGAAAATAAACATAAATAAACGATATTTTTTGGTGTTTATTATTTCATCTGAGCCTAATTAACCCATTTACGAACCTTATGCTCAATTCTATTTCGAAATAACAGGTACTTAAAATGCATGCGTGAAAATTACGCATGATTATCTTTACCGTAGTATCAAATATGATTATCTTTCTAGGGTTAAGCACGGAGACCTCAGCAAACCATAGTCGAATGCTAGAGGTAGAATCTGTAACATAAATAAGTGGGAAGAATTAGCCCAACTATTAAATAGTAATGGTAGTGGTGATACCAAAACTACCGCCAAATGGAAGAAGGTTAGAACCTAAGAAATTTTTATTTGTACTGTGCTTATAACCTATATAAAGTGGTGAGCTTATTATATCCAATATTTTCTACTTTCTCTGATTTAAGGGTTAGGCTGATTTTAAAAAAATAACACCAAAAAAAAGGCTGCTCGTCTGCATAAATCAGTGGTGGACCGGTAATGCACACCAAATTGACTGATTTAGAACAAAGAGTTCTTAATTTAATTGGTGTGTAGTAGTTGTCAAGTAGCCACGGGCTTGGGAGTGGAAGAGGCTGGGTTGTCACAGGTTTTAACTTATAATTTAATATTCTGCTACATATTTTATTATACTTTATTGGTGTCCGCTATGAAACTAATTTTACTCTTTTCCAGGTGAGTCAAATTGAACAACCACCCGTGGGCCCAATTCCACTACTTTTAAAACAAAGACGACTATGGCTCCATACAATTGTCATGGCTATTGTGTCTTACGTATAAATGGTATCCTACTAAATTGTCATACAGTCCGGCAAGTATAAGTTGGCGGTGGCGATTTGAGGAACTAAAACGGCCATCTTGAAAATTCACTTTGACACTTCCGAGTTCATAGTAAACATCGTTGCGAATATTTTGCTAACTACTGTGCTATCATCATGCCTAAAGTGATAAAAAGTGGTACAAGAGAAGCAGTTATAAAAGTACATTCGTTTTGTACACAAGAATGTGAAAAGAACGAACCGATTATACCATTAAAATCCGTAAATGCAAGGGTGGCGGCAATGACTGGTGAGTGTTGTCAACATTACACGTAAATATTACCCGTGGGGATAACAAAATGTTTATGTCTAATATGTGGTTAAATAAAATGTGGTTGTGTATAGGTAATGATGAATTATAATTATAATGCTATGCAAACTTTATAAATTTACCTACCTAATCTAATTTCGTGGTTACATTTATACATATTTTGTTTCAGGTGTTTCTGAACGTTCTGTTCAAAGAATTGTTGCAGAAGGGAAACAAGCGGAAGCTACCTCGTCAAAAATTGTTACACCAGGAAAAAAAAGAAAAAGGCTGGAAACCAAGTGTAATTTGGATGACTTTGATTTGGGTGTAGTTCGGAGAAAGATACATCAATTTTATACCGTAAAAAAAGAAATTCCGACATTACCGAAGCTTTTGGTGGAACTAAGAAATGATATTCAATTTGATGGTAGCCGTGAAACTTTGAGAATTTTTTTATTAAGGTGACTATTTTTAATTTTGAGGTTACACTCCATGGTGGTTTCAAAATTTTCATTGCTTTGTCGAAAGTTTTTATTTTTTAACTACCTAAATATCTTTATTGGACTCCTAGACTAGAGATGTATAGATAAGTATAAATAAATAATAAGACTAGCAATGACGTGGTCTTCGAAAGTGTGCATTTGACTAACCATAGCCTATTTACTAGACATGTTCAAGAAAGAAAACACTGTTGTTAGGATTCCGGTTCGCGTCGAGTGAAGTGAATGTGTTATTTTTGAGGTTATGTGACGGTGTATATCAAATTAGGTTTGAAACTCAAGTCTAGTGCTCCTAGTACCTATGATAGTGCACCACAGGTTCCCTACCTACCATTTTATTAGAAAATGGGAAGTGTAGTACCAATCTTGTAGATCATCCTTCCTCATTCATATGTGTAATAGACCCGGGGGAGCATTGCGGTGAGCGAAGCGAGCCGCAATGCGACCAAGGGGAACGGCACGGTGAGCGAAGCGAGCCGTGCCGTGACCCCCCACGCCCCAGCCCCCCTGTACCCCCTCCCCCAACCAAAAAATCTGATATGGGTATCGTTTTTGACTAACCTGGGGGTGAGGATTTCGAATTCGATACGACCAAGGGGAACAGCACGGCGAGCGAAGCGAGCCGTGCTGTGACCCCCCAATGACCCCCAAGACCCCCTCAACTATAACCCGGGGGAGCATTGCGGCGAGCGAAGCGAGCCGCAATGCGACCAAGGGGAACGGCACGGTGAGCGAAGCGAGCCGTGCCGTGACCCCCCACGTCCCCAGCCCCCCTGTACCCCCTCCCCCAACCAAAAAATCTGATATAGGTATCGTTTAGCGCAATGCGATCGAATTGCGACCATCGTCACACCGCAAGGCGAGCGAAGCGAGCCGCGCTTCCTGACCTGATGCGACAGCTGTCGCACAGCAAGGCGAGCGAAGCGAGCCTTGCTGTGTGGCAGCAGGACCAGAGTCGTGCGTCAATGCGACCACCGCCATACAGCAAGGCGAGCGAAGCGAGCCGCGCTGTGTGATGGCACACCCACTAATATAGATATCGTTTTCGATCAACTCGCATACGTCGACTACGAAAAAAATTTCCATTTCCAAATCAAAGATGGCTAACATTTTTTCATCGCAAAATTTTCTCATGGCTATCGATTTCAAACAAAATAATCAAAGGTACGAAAAAGAAGTCTTAATAAAAAATTACTGTTACACATAACCGCCGCGAGCTGCTTGCAGCTCGCGCACACCTAACAACTAGTTATATATATAAAGCTAAATTACCACTCACTGATTCACTGATTCACTGACTGATTGACATAATTGTTCGCCTTGATGGTGGATGGAAAGGTATGTTTTTTTTTACGGAATCGTATAGGGGAGGTAAAAGTCTCCTAGGGAAAATTCCGACTTTTTGACATTTGCCCCCCCAAGACCCCCCCCTCAGGGGGGGCTCCTACGTAGAGCCATATTGCTAAATTTTTTTTATGGGGGTTGTATAGAGGGGGACAAGTGATTTTGATTGCATAGAAAATTTTGCCCCCCCCCCTGCCCCCAGGACCCCCCTTTTGAGTGTACTACCAGATGCGTCGCGATAGAGGGGTTCTGATTGCGGGGTCGTATAGAGGGTTTCTCTTCGTTTTGGAAGAAAAAAAATTGGAACCCCCCCTTTGACCCCCTTTTTTGCCCCCCCTTTCCATCTCCAAAACGGATAGACTTGGAAGATTTTTTTTTCCACAGTCTTGTAGAAGAGGACAAGTGGTTTTGAATGACAAAAATAAATTGCCCCCTTTTGCCCCCCAGACCCCCTTTTTTTAGGAAAAACCGAAAATTGGCCTATTTTTGACCTTTTTTTTCGGTTGGAGCATCGCGGCGAGCGAAGCGAGCCGCGATGCGACCGCGGGGAACAGCACGGCGAGCGAAGCGAGCCGTGCTGTGACCCCCCCAATGACCCCCCGAGACCCCCTCAACTATAACCCGGGGGAGCATTGCGGCGAGCGAAGCGAGCCGCGATGCGACCAAGGGGAACGGCACGGTGAGCGAAGCGAGCCGTGCCGTGACTCCCCCATACCCCACCCCCCCCTGTACCCCCTCCCCCAACCAAAAAATCTGATATGGGTATCGTTTTTGACTAACTTTGGGGTGAGGATTTCGAATTCGATGCGACCAAGGGGAACAGCACGGCGAGCGAAGCGAGCCGTGCTATGACCCCCCAATGACCCCCCCCAATGACCCCCCGAGACCCCCTCAACTATAACCCGGGGGAGCATTGCGGCGAGCGAAGCGAGACGCAATGCGACCAAGGGGAACGGCACGGTGAGCGAAGCGAGCCGTGCCGTGACCCACCACGCCCCCAGCCCCCCTGTACCCCCTCCCCCAACCAAAAAATCTGATATGGGTATCGTTTTTGACTAACCTGGGGGTGAGGATTTCGAATCCGATGCGACCAAGGGGAACAGCACGGCGAGCGAAACGAGCCGTGCTGTGACCCCCCAATGACCCCCCAAGACCCCCTCAACTATAACCCGGGGGAGCATTGCGGCGAGCGAAGCGAGACGCAATGCGACCAAGGGGAACGGCACGGTGAGCGAAGCGAGCCGTGCCGTAACCCCCCACGCCCCCAGCCCCCCTGTACCCCCTACCCCAACCAAAAAATCTGATATGGGTATCGTTTTTGACTAACTAGGGGGTGAGGATATCGACTTTTTGATATTTGCCCCCCCAGGGGCTCCTACGTAAAGCCATGTTGCTGATTTTTTTAATGGGGGAATATATTATTTGGGTTGTATAGAGGCGGACAAGTGATTTTTAATGCATAGAAAATAGTAGAACATGCCAGTATTCAGCACGGCGAATTTGGTGCCTTCGTTTCCCGGCTTTTGTATTCAAGTATGTCGGCATTACTTTGTTAATTAAATCCATCATATTGTTTGGCCCAACATTATAAAACAATTATAAATTATAATTAGGTAGTACTTAAGATGATTAAGGTTAAGTACTAACTGGTCCACCATAGATATATGGCACTGTCAGCAGCATCATGAATCTATGTTCACCAATCAAAACATTTATTTTGACAATTTCATGTCAAATGGTAGGAATGGTAGGTGCCTTAATAAATAAGAAGAGGACAAAGGAACAGCAACAGTCTGATTTCAGCCTACACACATTTATAGCCTGTATCAATCAAATTTTTCATCATCATTATCAACCTATAGTAGGCCACAGCTGGACATAGGCCTCCTCTAATCTAATGAGCGCCATAACACCCTGTCTTCAACTTGCCGCATCCAGCATCTGCCTGAAGTCCTACCTGGAGGACGTCCTTCACAAGTATCAACTCCATACAACCAATAAATACATCAAGTAAATCGTCTTCAAAGAATTCGTTTTACGTGGCATGCATGTGGATCAATAAATTGTGTTTACCTATTTACAATCAGTATTTCACAAAGAAGGTAGAGGTAGATGAGTATGTAGAATAAATAACAACACGAAACAAATTAGATATCTATAAAAAATATTTGAAACATTCATTTTACACAGAGTTCAGTACCTTCCTAATGGGACATACCATACCACATACATAATGGGACCTATCAGGCTATCATGAAAGAATGTAAAGTAGGTACCTACCTACTTAAGTAAACAAATAAATGTCTATGAAAGAGAATACAATAGCTAGGTACCTAGATACCTACGTAAGAGTCTATGGTCAAAGTCAAATTTTTTATTGCAAGCATGTCTATGATAGTGATAAAAGCTTTTTTTGTCTATGATTAGTATTGCTACCTATATTTTTTTCCGTTTTCTTGTCTCATCTAAATGGCGGGAAAACACGGTGCGTGACGTAATAGTCAAATCAATAATTTAATTGAAATGAAAAATGTTTATTATGTACATCAAGTCCATTAAGATCGGTTGAAATATTGCTATCTATTTATATTTAAGAATGATTATAACAGAAAAACGTAAAGATATTGTGGCAAGTGCACAATAATTATATCAACGACTCTAAAAATCAATGGAGGGAAGCTATAGTCAGCGCCACCACTGAAGTCTGATAGACACGGCGGCGCTACTTTCTTCGCAAAACTAAATGTTGCGGTTGTTGTTGTATGTAATGTTGTTTAGTTCTTGCTTTTGCCGTTTTACACATTTCTAAATGAATCTCATTGGTCGATACGATAAACGGCCGAAATGAATATCATTGGTCGATACGATAAACGGCCGAAATTAAAACAGGTGGTGGGGATGATCGATTAGCAATTAGTGTTGGGATTTAGTTTTCATCTATCACATTTATCTACATTTTCATTTATCGATTATTGTCTTGAATTCTCTTTACCGCCAGAATAAAAAGGGTACCTTAGGTATATTTACGGGTTTTTAAAAATCTACCAGCAACATAAAAGCTTACATTTATTAAAAATATGTACAATAAAAACCGTTAATTAATCATGAATAGGTAGGCATTTCATGTATTTAATAATTTTATGTTCGGTCTCGGTTACACACACTACATTACTCTAAATCGTAAATTATTTTTCGATCCAGAACTGCCTACATTATGACGAAATTTTATTCTGAGATCTAAAATTACAATAAATATAAACCTAATGTAATTTTAGATTTTTTTGTGAAGTTTAAAATAGATACATTTAATGATTTAATGGAGAACCAAAATTATTGTTGAAATATACATAAATTAATAAATAGATTATATTATTTTTAACATCTACATCTACGTAAATTATTGAATTTTTATTCATCCATGTGTTTAAGAGTGAGATTTGTATACCTATTCCATATTTTTTGTCGTTTTATAATAAAGACAATATGATATATTGTCGATATGACAGGTACCTACTTACATGCAAGAGTAGGTAGGTACTCTTGCATGCTCCTTCGATACCACATTATATAGACCTTTGGCTGCTGCGACGATGAGGCAGTAAATAAACATCAAAAAGTTGACAACCGTTCAATAAGATCATATAGTACAAGCAAATTTACTAAAGGATTATCCAAATTATTATATTTGCGTATCAAACAATCGATTCAAACATAAATAAATTCTATTATTTCTCCATCGTGAATCGATCAAACTCAAATTCTTGGAATGTCCCATCTCTATAATTTCTTTCAAATATCGAATCGCAACGTATTTCATTCTTCTTTTTCAAAAACTCTCAGGGTACGCACGTGTTCATGTTATTTAATAATTAATAACTTTTTTTCGAGTGCAGTGCAAAGTGGGTATTGCGTTTTTTAATATAATTTTCATCGTCATCAGATGAAACGCGAAATTTCTTTCGAAAATTATCCTCCGGCTAAACGTGCACTACCAGCACCGGCGCCGGCAGCGGAGACGGTGGCCCTGATGTCGTGTCTTCTTAGAGGTGAGTGACCAAAATTATTCGTAATAAGTGAAAATTCAGGTAGGTAGGTTAATTCAGGTAACCTACACCAATTCCATTCCATTTTCAAAATAAGCAAGCGTCATCGTGTCCATGTCATGCGTCATGGCGTCTCAATTATGTACTTACCTACATAACTTTTTTTAAATGTTCATTATTATTCTTTTGTTATTTAAAGACAAGTATAATGGTAAACCACGTTTTTCATGCGTGGGTTCTTACAATCATAATTATGTCCATTTTAATGTTCTAATCAAACATTACTACTTACCTGTAAGTTATTTACTTTCTATGTAGGTACAGATTTTAAAACTGGTCTAGATAGGTAGGTAGGAAATGCCACGGGGAGACAATACGATTATGTGGGATTCTTACCTAATAGAACCCTCAGAATGTTTCCGCCTCGGTCGCTTGTGGCGGGAACGTGGGGACGCTTTCACGATTACACCGCGCGGCGGCGGCGACGGTTGCCCGATATCAGACTCCGTACTGGGAAAGTGGACCACCCCACCACCCCCCCTGTCGTGACGCGTAAGAAACTAATAAACACATGACGCACCGTGACATAACCTCCGAAATGAACGCCCGACGTCCCGTATCAAGTGGTCTCTCCGTCCGCGCCGCCTGCCACACGGTCCCCCTACGACCCCGCCGCGTCCGTCATCAAACGCTGGCGACCCCGCCAAGACCGCGGAAGGCTAAGAGCGGCGCACCTCAAAACCAGTACTCCTCTCCCACCACCAGTACCACTCTCCGGCCATGCTGCCCCTACAATACAGCCCGCCTCACTTGCAATACAATGCTGTTCATACGATACTGCAGACCTTTACTGGGCTCCAACTGGGCTTCAATTGCAAAACCCTAAGGAGTGGTCCCTCCCGGGGCCAAACGTGGCGTCGCCGCCGCCTCGTCGCCGCGCCGCCTCGTCGCCGCGCCGCCGGCCGCCGCCATACCTTGCGTCTCGCCTCGCACCTTAGCGTGTATGTTTCTCTGCGCTTGAATTAATCAATGAACACGCAGCGCATAGTGTGTCGGTATGTAGGTAAACGTCGTCATTAGCCATAAATTTCGGTTAGGTATGTGTATTTATCAACTTAGGTAGGTACAAACAAACGGGAATTGTTGCCACCCGCCCCGCCTGGCGTAGGATGTATTCACCATCAGAGTAGGTAGGTATATAATTATATCTATGTTCATAACCTACCTATCTCTATGTATTAAATGTAAAATTAGTATTGTATGCCACGGGCACCGTGCCCGGACGATGACAAGGATTTTTAAACCGACTTCTAAAAAGAAGGAGATGATGGTTCTATGTTCGGTTGTACTATGTAGTTATTTTTGTCAATTTCTCCGTCATAATTTGTGAACCGATTTGTATGAATCTTTTACAATTTTTAAGAAGTTGATCCCAGGGTGATCCTATATTTCCAATAAATTAGAATTTATCCCGCACAATTTAAAAGTTATATCTAAACAATCCAATTAAATATGACATTTTTACTCGTCCGTAGATAAACCTAATAAATATCGAGTTAGAATTTTATTCGCGTAGTCACAAAATTTTGACAACATTCAAAAAACGGCAGCGCGCTGTTGTACGTACCCACCTATACATTTTGTTATTATATTGTTCACAATGACATTTATTAGAATTCAAACTTTATCTTCGTTGTATAGTGTTCAAGTTCAATGTCGCTTGTTCGGAATGTTATCGAATTATGACGTGCACTCAAGGGAACATAGGTACATGGGAGCAGCACGGAAACGTTATTTATACTAAATTTATATTTATAAGAGGTTAAATGTGTGACATTCAGGATGGACATAGGCTATAATTATATTATTCATACTGCTCACATAGGAAATAAACGGAACAGACATGGAACAGAATCAAATCTTCATACAATAGTGCGATGCGTGTTACCAAGCACGCGGGGCATGTGTGCGTGACCACTGGCCGCATACGCGTACGCGCGCGGCGAGACAGGTTAAAACCAGTTTACGCGGGCTCAGCCAGTGGGCAAACTCAACTCAGGGTGGCGCGGCGGCGCGTGGCGGCGCGGCGGCGGCGCGTGGCGGCGCGGCGGCGGCGCGGTGCGATGCGAACGAATGCGACGCACGTTATTTATATTTGTTTTGTTAGCTGCAAATTTGAATATTTTAATGTGAAATATTATTATTATTATGTACTTAATATAATAATGATTGTTTATTGTACTGTGAGTATGAATAATACGAGAAAAAACCAAAATATATCATACTTTAACTATCCCAAGTAGTAAAATATTATAGGTACTTAAGTAAATAGGTATTTGATTACTTATTACCTTTTTAAGTAAGTACATACCTTTATCTTACTGTATGATCTTTTTTAATAAGAAGAGGTGTGTTTTTACATTTTAATATTTATAAGTTAACAAGCTTTTAGGTACTAAATATTTGTAGATAGGTAATTAGGTGTAATAATGTGTGGTGAATTGGTATGTAATAGGTAGGTACCTTACCTGCCAACTGTATGTGTGTTAAGTTCAAATATTGTAAATAAGATTTGAACCACTTCCCAATGTCTGATTGAACTAGAACTTTATTTTATACTAGCGGACCTTCTCGGCTTCGCACGGTATTAGTACGGATTCCTAACTTTTTTGAAAACATAATATAGCCTATGTTCATCGGAGATAGTGTACCTAGCTTCTCAACGGTGAAACAATTTGTTTTTTCAAATCGGTCCAATAGTTACGAAGCCTATTCATTACAAACAAAAAATCAAACCTTTCCTCATTATAATATTATATAATATAAACTAAGCTAGCTGCGCCCCGCAGTTTCACCCGCGTGGTGATAAATATTTTGGATAATATATACAATATTTCTTTATAAATTGTAGACTATGTGTTATTCTGATGTTATAAGCTATATTATTGTAAAGTTTCATTAAAATCCATTCAGTAGTTTTTACGTGAAAGAGTAACAAACATCCATACTTACAAACTTTCAGAATTATTTCGTTCATACTTTCGTATTTATAATATTAAGTACGATCAAGGATTTCACTTGGGTATTTAAAATGGGAACATACCTACCTGCTCGAGATATTTTTTCCCGTTCAGTAGGTTTTGGTGAATGGGAACCTCCTCCATTTTCCAATTACGTATTTGTTTAACGTGTGAAAAGAGATACACTATTGAGACGTTTCGCCGCCACGCCGCGCCGCCGCCGGCTTTGAGCGTTTTAGATAACTAAATCACAGCGCACTTTGGCATCGCAGGCGTTATTCGGGGATGTGTTCGCCTTACAACTAAAATCGGAAATTTGATTTTTCTGAGTGTGCTTTTGTAAAATTCTAACTAGATGCTAATAAAAAACAAAAACAGTCATTTTTTACAATTGCTTTGTAAATTAAACTGTTTTTTTTTTGTTTATCGAACCAAATAGGCTTTAAAGAAAGATCGGAACAAATTTTATTTAATATTTTGTGTGATCACCTTGGGATCATTCCTATACAATATCGATAGATTTTCTAAATCGGTCTATAAACGACAGAGAAAAAAACTCTTAAACCTATTTGGTTTGGGTTACGCTTTGAGTAATTGTGACACAAATATTTAATTACCTATTGTGTACTCCTTGGGATCATACACACAGTACAATAAACAACCATTATAAAGAATCGGAACAACTTTTTGCATTTTTTTTCTAATTCATTGGTTTTGTTTATATTTGACAAGCTTGTAAATAAGATAAACCGATAAACAACAAATGACCAATAAATAACAACATATTGTGACCTATATAGGTAGGTAGATACTAAGATTGAGTATAGATGTCAAAACGCAGACCGTACGCAACGAGCTCGCTGTCGTTCACAGCTTGCTGGCTGCGCAATCGCATAGCTTTGAAATCACTCTCAAACGGATAATATGATTAAACTGTAACCATATTTTTTTCAAATAATAGGAACCTCCCACCAAGGAGATGCACGATACCAAGGTAACAACTCACAGTGTATGGCCATGGCTGCATTTGCCGCGATCTATTCAGTCGCGAAAAGTAGATTATTCCAGAGAAGTGATGATATAGATACCATTCTCCAGAGTGGCGACACGCTTTACATGTCACTTAAATCCAGGTGTCCGCTTGGGACAACCTACCTTAGACCCGAGGACTTGCCTACAGATATTCGGGTCGGGAACATTTCGGCTCAAATATCAAATGTAGACCGCTGCTGGATCGCGAATGGGTTGTTTCCCTGCCCGTATCAGCCGAAATCTCAAGCCGAGTTAAATTTAAAAAACATCATAGAAAATGAAGTATTCGATGAAGCACACAAAGACGACGAGGACAGTTATTTATTTACCGGGCAAAATTACACAGTTGCATTTTGGCGGTATGACGATGCCTATTACCTCTTTAATAGTCACAAAGTAGATACAAACAATAAATTTGCGGAAAACGGAGTAGCTCGTTTGTTTCAGTGTAATTCAGTGCTTCAACTAACTAAATTACTTTTCGCGCGTGGCATTGAAGGCGGCGAATATACGATAAACAGAATTCACGTTATTGACGTTAACGATGACGATCTAACACAATGCTCGCCATCTTACGCAGACGTTCTTCGTAGGACACGGTCTTCAACTCCTACGTTGCCTTCATCGGTTGAGTTGATAACTCAAACGCCACCGCTGGCATCCGGGTCGTTCCAAACTCGCGTTAGTAACATACGTGTGTTACCTTCATCAGTTGAATCGGTAACTGACTGTTCGATAACAACGCTGTCGCCTTCAATTCTTTCAGAGTATTTACCACTCACCCATAACCCATTTTCAATTCGTCGCGATCGCGTTTCTCCATTTTCGTCGCCGACGACGCTCTCTCCGTCCATACTTACGTTAAATTCAACCGTCTTCGTGCCATTTAACAATTCTGGATCATCGCGATCTCCGTCAATACTTCGCGCATCGCAATTAAGTAGGCTTAGTTTTGAAACAAGGTCCATCGCAACCCCGACTAAATCCATAAAATCTGTCCAATCAAAAAAAACAAAATTAAACAAAAAAACTGGGGTTGCGAACAATGATAAACCAGCAGTGGTTCTACAAAATATGTTTTCGGAATTATGCGTTGAAAACATTGAAGTCACAGTGACTTCAACGAAAAAAGCAGGTCGACCCAAAAAAGTTAAGCGTGGTAGGAAAAGTACAAAAGCAAATGCTCATTTAGATGCGGTAAATAAATACAATGCTAAAAATAAAAAAAAAACATCGTGAAGCCGTTAAAAAATATAATTCAAATAAACCCAATGTCCACCGCGAGGCCGTCCAACGATATAACGAAAAACATCCCGAAATAAACCGCGCAGCCGTCGAACGCTATAACGAACAACACCCCGAAATACACCGCGAGGCCGTCCAACGATATAACGAAAAACATCCCGAAATAAACCGCGCAGCCGTCGAACGCTATAACGAACAACACCCCGAAATACACCGCGAGGCCGTCCAACGATATAACGAAAAACATCCCGAAATAAACCGCGCAGCCGTCGAACGCTATAACGAACAACACCCCGAAATACACCGCGAGGCCGTCCAACGATATAACGAACAACACCCCGAAATAAACCGCGCAGCCGTCCAACGATATAACGAGCAACACCCCGAAGTCAACAGAATCGCTACGGCCACTTATAACGAAGAAAGTCGCAATGTTGACGAACCATAACGCGGTTTAACAATGTTATTCGGAGCGATGAGGGACGCTGATCTCGACGCGGTTAGTTCGTTTTCGCTAAAAAACCCGTCTCTATTGTCGCCGGAGACTTATAAATGTCCTAACTGTCAGGCGCGACTCTTTAATGAAGAAAAATCGCGTAAACAATGGTGTTGCGGTGCCGGTGCATACAACGTCCAATCCTTAGAACCGCTTGTCGAGGACTTTTATTATCATCCCTCATTTCTGTCTAGACCTCGGGCTTATAACAACCTTTTCGCGTTTAGTGCTTTAGGTACTACTTCCGGTTTCGTGCAACCCGCAGGTCTGTCGTTTATAAAAATTCAAGGTCGTGTTTATCATAGAGTATTCGATTTAGCATATACGAATAGCGTTAATAATTTAGGCTTGTACATTCACGATGCAAGCGAACGTGAAGAATTAGCTAAAGGTCGAAACCTTGATAATCAGGTAGTTCAATGCATACATGCTTATTTAGAAGAGGTAAATCCTTATATAGATTGTTTCAAACAATTAAGCCGACATCCATCAGATGAGGCTTTTATTCAATTTCAATTAACTTCACGCGCGACTCACGGTAATATTCTCGGTGATCCTGTAGGTAATGAAATAGCGGCTATCATTAATACGGATAGGCAATCTTACCAACCTAAATGCATAGCTGTGTGGAAAATAGGCGATCGGAAACCACACACTGTAGACATTATGCATCCGTTGTATGAATGTTTTCAATTTCCCTTACTATATCCCAAAGGCAACCCCGGGTGGTATCCAAATAAACTAGATAATAATCAAAATAAATTAACTCAAAATAAATATGTCAGATGTTTACTTTTGTCCCAACCTCGTTTTTCTGAATTAGGTAGATTGTCAGAGGAATGGGTAGTTGATATGTATTGCAGAATAATAGAAGAGCGTTTACGATTTTTTAAGAGCTTACAGACTCACAACTCGCGTAACGAACTTAGAACCGCTCCGCTTCAAGAAGTTGAAATGAGTATCGCAGTCAGGAATGAGATTCGTTTTGATGAAACAATTCAGGCAGAGGGGGGAATTGTTCCAGGGCGAATTTACTTGCCAAACTCTTTTACGGGGGGGCCGCGATACATGAAAACTAAATATTGTGATTCGATTGCATTAGTGAATAGGTTGGGAAATCCATCATATTTCTTGACATTTACATGCAATCCTAAATGGCCGGAAATTCAACAGTCCATAACATCGAATAAAACAAATCCCCTTATTTGTGCAAGAGCATTTAATTTACGATTAACTGAATTATTAAGAGATTTAAGATCCGGCCGTTGGTTTGGCAAATGCCTTTATTTAATACATGTAATAGAATTTCAAAAAAGAGGTTTACCTCATGCTCATATTTGCTTCAGGGTGGAAGGTGGCGGCCCTGTCCAAAATATAGATATAGATAAATTCGTTAGAGCCGATATTCCCAAAGAGTCAGAAGCTGACGGGAATTTGCGAAAAATTGTTTTAAATAATATGATCCACGGTCCGTGTGGTCCTCCGCATCGGACCGATTTGCCTTGCTGGGATAGTGAGAAACAAAAATGTAATAAATTTTTTCCAAAACCTGAAACAGCCACCACTTTTAGTACAGATAAAGGATTTATTAACTTGCGTAGAGACAGTAAAAATACAGGGGTAATTAAACATTTCAATCGGGAAGTAACTGTAAATGACACCTGGGTTGTTCCGTATAACGCGGCTCTTCTTCTTAAATACGATGCTCATATTAACTTGGAAGTGTCCACTCAACGTACAGTAGTTAAATATTTGTTTAAATATATTAATAAAGGTCAGGACGAATCGCGTGTAACTTTAGTGCCCGAAGCAGATAAAAATAATGAAATCGAGACATACGTAACGAAAAGATATGTAGGCTCCAGTGACGCAGCTTGGAGAACGTTAGAGTTTGATGTTACCGCGCGCGAACCAACCGTTAAAATGTTAGCCGTTCATCTCGAAAATCAACACTCGGTATTTTTTAAACCAGGCACTGAGGTGGAATCGGCGCAACGTGCCTCCTCAGACCTATTAACATATTTTAACCACCCCGTTGGTGACGAATTTGACGGTCTAACTTACTTAGATTTTTACGAACGTTACATTGTCCATCCGAAGCGTCCCTCTACAAAAAATACGGCAATATTACAAACGGGAAACGGAAAATTCGTCACGAAAAGACAAAGGGGTGAGCTCGTCGCGCGTTTGTTTTGGGTCGCACCAAACAGAGGTGAACAATTCTTTCTCAGAGTCCTTTTAAAATCACATCCCTGTCGCAGTTTTGCAGATCTTATTAAACTTGGTGGTCCCGGTTGTCAAACATTCCAGGATGCTGCAAAATTTGTTGGTTTGGCCGATGACGAGGTCGAATACGAAAGACCTATGTTAGAAGCATCTACTTTTTTCTCGGGACCGCGACTTCGTAGCTTTTTTGTTCTTTTGGCTGTCAACGGCGTCGCAGTAGCTTCACTCTGGGACACTTTTAAACAACAATTGAGCGAAGATATCTCGCACAGATTAGGAAACAACGCAGATGAGGAAAGAGTACACACTTTGTGTCTCATTCAAATTAATAGAATGCTTCGGAAGCACGGCACGACGCTTACACAACACGGTTTGCCAGAAGTCGTTGACGATTCGACCGAGTTAGGTAGGGAACGCGTCGAATACAATCGCGATTTGTTGGTAAATGAAGTCGTCGAACATTTACCTAACTTGTCCGTAGATCAACATGCGATTTTCGATTACGTTGCGAATTTGTGCAGTGACCCTAACTTCCGTGACGCAAACGATACCGCGATTTTCATTGATGGTCCTGCTGGTACCGGTAAAACGTATCTATTAAATACGGTGACGTCTCACGTACGCGGCAATTTGCAAGGGGTTGTTTTGTGTACGGCCAGTTCTGCGATTGCCGCTCAGAACTACACAGGGGGGTCAACGGCGCATAGTATGTTTAAATTCCCATTAGAATTCATTGATGACCTCAGCTACTGGTCTATTACGAACGGTAGTCAAAGAGCCGAATTGATAGCGCACGCGGACGTTATTATTTACGATGAAGCCCCGATGGCTCATAAATATTTAATACATATATTAGATAGATCCTTGCGAGATCTCATGAAAAGCGACAAAATTTTTGGAGGTAAAATTATTATTTTTGCTGGAGACTTTAGACAAATTCCTCCCGTAGTTCCGAACGCAAAAACAAATTCAGATATTTTAAACGCATCCGTTAAAACGTCTCCTCTTTGGCAGAAAATAAAATCTTTTTCATTGGTAACTTCTCACAGATGTCACGATAGGGATTACAATGAATTTATATTAAATATTGGCTCTAACCTCGTACCCACTGAAAACATAGTAGAGGCTAATCTTAAAAATGTAGTTGATCTCAGTAATATAGATATAGTAGAAACAATTGAAGAATTAGTAGACTTTGTATTTCCATCATTAGAAGAGCCCAGTGAATGTATTCACCGAGCTATTCTATGCACTCGCAATGAGGCTGTTAAAGATATAAACAATTTAATATTAGATAAATTAGAAGGGGAGGTAGAGCACTTTTATTCAATAGATAAAATAGATAACGATGGTGCCGATGAATTGTTTTTTGGTTATGATACATTAAATAATATAAATCCGAAAGGTATGCCAGATCACGATATTAAATTAAAAATAGGATGCATATGCATGATCATTCGAAATCTCAGTTTTAATGACGGGCTTGTAAATGGTACCAAAGTAATAGTAACAGGAACTTCGCGTCTTTTAATTAGAGTTAGAAAATTTAATGATACAGAGGACCATTTAATTCCGCGAATATTATTTAAAGGTCCAATTAGTTCAAACAGTCCTTTTGAAATGTTACGCCGTCAGTTTCCGTTACAATTGTGCTACGCGATGACAATTCATAAAAGTCAGGGTCAGACGATAGCTCGCGTCGGTTTAGATCTAAGATCGGACATGTTTAGCCACGGGCAGCTTTACGTAGCTTTAGGTAGAGTAACGGCAAAACAAAATATTAAAATTTTAATGCATCCGGAACGAATTATAAATGGCAAACCGTACGCGAAAAATATAGTAATTTCAGAGCTTATCTCATAAACCGTATTTTTTTCTATTGTTAGGCAATAATAATAATAATAAATTCAGCAACCTGGAAATGTTTAGAATTTTTCACCTCTGTACATCTGCAGGCAATCGTTGTTTATAAATAGAATCATTTTAAATCATGCGAAGTGGCTATTGCTGTGATTTGTTAAATATTCTTATATATATTTAGTGTAGATACTGAACATTCAAGATAATATTATAATTTTAATTTCAAGTATATAATGAATACTTTATAATTTGGTGGTAAAATATATATGTAATTTAACTACGATTATATTGTAATAAATGCTAATAGTTGATAGACAGTATAACGCTTATCGTTTTAAATATTTAGATATAATGTAATATATAAAATTTGCTAAGTAATACCACATAATACATTCAGAGACACTTGAACATACATTATCTATTTGTCCATTAGAGTAGCTCCAGTGCAAGTAGATAGTTATTATACATTTAGTTTGAAACTGCTTTATTAGATAGAGACTATGTATTTATTTAGTTAGTGTGGACTAGGCCTACTGGGGATACCACGTTAAAAAAACGCGCCACGATCGTACCTCGTGAGGTGGTGAGGAAAACGATTTTAACTTAATTCATTGACATTTCATGAAGAAGGTTCTTTATACAACAATGACGACGCATCAACAACGCAACAGCCGAGCATCAAGGAGCGCAACGAGAAGACTAGCCAACAACGCAAGACACCTTTGGAGGCGCAGCCTGAAGTTGCGACGCGCGACGCTGACCTGCAATGCAACTCCGTACTACTCTTAACAAAAGGTAATCTTTAATAATAGAAAATATACTTTTATCAATAACAAAATAAGCTGAATATCGTATTTTATGACGTCCTCGGAGCTCCAAAATATAATAAACAGACACTTAAAAACTGTATCTAAATTACTGATTATCAATGATTAAGAAGAGAACGAAGAACGAAGTTTCATTATAATAGGGAATCAGTAAAATCCTATAAAATTTAAAACAGAAAATTACACCAAACTGTATCTGTACCTACTATAAAGAATAATTTGAAATCCCCCAGAATTTGGAGTATCTGCAAACAATAACATCTGCTGACTGCGTGCATGATGAAAACAACAACGATGATACGTCGCGACGACAGGACGGGCGGCGGCGGCGGCGCGGCGTGGCGGTAGCAGGCGCGATGTCATCTCGACACCAAAATGACCAAAGACCATAACATACATCCCAATATCGGTAAATATAATTAATTAATAACTGCCTTATAAATGAAGCAATTTTAACCATTTGTAACTATTTAAATATTCAAACAAAATAGCCTCCCAAGAGTGCAAATCTCACACGAGTGCGAGACGTCCATGTAATCATTATTTATAAAAATGTTAAATATAACAATATTAAACTAATAAAATAAATTGCATTTCAGATTGTGTCTGCTTCGGCAAATAAATTTAGAAGACTTACTGCGCACGCGCCGTTGTCGAGTTCATACTTTCACACGTCATCTCTACTACCATTGCATCGCTACATGAATCCAAGAAACCCTAATTGAAACCTTTCAAACCATAAATGCAAAGGTTGGTACATAAAACAGTTTTCTATACACATTCACCAGAGTTTATTAGCGATAAGTAGATAGATAAAACCTTGTCAAATTTTACACACAAAACAATTTGTAAATACCATTATTCTTGTTCTCCATTGAACTGAGGTCGCCAATAGACACTTAAACAAACTATGAACTTACCCTTACATAAAATCTAATTTCACTGAAACACACAAGTGGTGTGAAAATATACATAAAATATGTATTTTTAAGTATATTATGAATTAAATTAATAACATTTTTAAGGATTCCTTACTGCGTAGTCTATGATAAATAATCCAATAAATAAATAAAATCTTAGATATGAACCTAAACAAATCTAGAAAGTTTAAAAAGTTGATATTAATAACATGTTGTTTTTTCAGAAATTGGCATGAATATCAATCAGCGGGAATCGTGATCAAGATGGTCTCTTGCCTCTGTGAGTCGCTACTTATATATGAAAAAGTCCTACACTGGCTGGACGAATGCACCATAAACTAGCCAAAACAAGAAACAAGATTTTGCTTGAAGCCCTGTGAGTATTTAATGATACATAATTTAAGAGATAAATATATAAACGCCTAGACGGTCGGGGCAAAAGAATCTTAACTGAGCTCTTAGATATCGTGAAAGTAAAGGAACCTACCAGAGAAAAGACAGCTGTGTATTTTAACACAACTACTGCGATTACAAGCCTGATGACTATGAAAAAATCCCTTTGTTCAAGGGAGACCTGTTCAATTATCATCGAACCTTCTATTGATAAGATACAACACTAAACTCACACATTAAATTATTATTTTTGTTATATTTGATATGTTTATTAATTTTTACCTTAAAATCTATAGTCGTTGTAGATAGATAACTACCATCTATTTAATAACAGAAATCTTAACTTAATAATTATGTAAACAGCATTCTAGACATCTAAATAATAAGTAGACCAACAAGACAAAACACTCAGTTGTATATACTAATAAGAAACAGCCACCACTTTTAGTACAGATATAGGATTTATTAACTTGCGTAGAGACAGTAAAAATACAAGGATAATTAAACATTTCAATCGGAAAGTAACTGTAAATGACACCTGGGTTGTTCCATATAACGCGACTCTTCTTAAATACGATGCTCATATTAACTTGGAAGTGTCCACTCAACGTACAGTAGTTAAATATTTGTTTAAATATATTAATAAAGGTCAGCACGAATCGCGTGTAACTTTAGTGCCCGAAGCAGATAAAAATAATAAAATCGAGACATACTTAACGAAAAGATATGTAGGCTCCAGTGACGCAGCCTGGAGAACGTTAGAGTAAGTTACCGCGCGCGAACCAACCGTTAAAATGTTAGCCATTCATCTCGAAAATCAACACTCAATATTTTTTAAACCAGGCACTGAGGTGGAATCGGCGCAACATGCCTCCTCAGACCTATTAACATATTTTAACCGCCCCGTTGGTGACGAATTTGACGGTTTAACTTACTTAGATTTTTACGAACGTCACATTGTCCATCCGCAGCGTCCCTCCATAAAAAATACGGCAATATTACAAACGGGAAACGGAAAATTCGTCACGAAAAGACAAAGGGGGTGAGCTCGTCGCGCGTTTGTTTTGGGTCGCACCAAACAGAAGTGAACAATTCTTTCTCAGAGTCCTTTTAAAATCACATCCCTGTCACAGTTTTGCAGATCTCATAAAACTTGGTGGTCCCGGTTGTCAAACATTCCAGGATGCTGCTAAATTTGTTGGTTTGGCCGATGATGAGGTCGAATACGAAAGAGCTATGTTAGAAGCAGCTACTTTTTTCTCGGAACCGCGACTTCGTAGCTTTTTTGTTCTTTTGGCTGTCAACGGCGTCGCAGTAGCTTCACTCTGGGACACTTTTAAACAACAATTGAGCGAAGATATCTCGCACAGATTAGGAAACAACGCAGATGAGGAAAGAGTACACACTTTGTGTCTCATTCAAATTAATAGAATGCTTCGGAAGCACGGCACGACGCTTACACAACACGGTTTGCCAGAAGTCGTTGACGATACGACCGAGTTAGGTAGGGAACGCGTCGAATACAATCGCGATTTGTTGGTAAATGAAGTCGTCGAACATTTACCTAACTTGTCCGTAGATCAACGTGCGATTTTCGATTACGTTGCGAATTTGTGCAGTGACCCTAACTTCCGTGACGCAAACGATACCGCGATTTTCATTGATGGTCCTGCTGGTACCGGTAAAACGTATCTATTAAATACGGTGACGTCTCACGTACGCGGCAATTTGCAAGGGGTTGTTTTGTGTACGGCCAGTTCTGCGATTGCCGCTCAGAACTACACAGGGGGGTCATCGGCGCATAGTATGTTTAATTTCCCGTTAGAATTCATAGATGACCTCAGCTATTGGTCTATTACGAACGGTAGTCAAAGAGCCGAATTGATAGCGCACGCGGACGTTATTATTTATGATGAAGCCCCGATGGCTCATAAATATTTAATACATATATTAGATAGATCCTTGCGAGATCTCATGAAAAGCGACAAAATTTTTGGAGGTAAAATTATTATTTTTGCTGGAGACTTTAGACAAATTCCTCCCGTAGTTCCGAACGCAAAAACAAATTTAGATATTTTAAACGCATCCGTAAAAACGTCTCCTCTTTGGCAGAAAATAAAATCTTTTTCATTGGTAACTTCTCACAGATGTCACGATAGGGATTACAATGAATTTATATTAAATATTGGCTCTAACCTCGTACCCACTGAAAACATAGTAGAGGCTAATCTTAAAAATGTAGTTGATCTCAGTAATATAGATATAGTAGAAATAATTGAAGAATTAGTAGACTTTGTATTTCCATCATTAGAAGAGCCCAGTGAATGTATTCACCGAGCTATTCTATGCACTCGCAACGAGGCTGTTAAAGATATAAACAATTTAATATTAGATAAATTAGAAAGGGAGGTAGAGCACTTTTACTCAATAGATAAAATAGATAACGATGGTGCCGATGAATTGTTTTTTGGTTATGATACATTAAATAATTTAAATCCGAAAGGTATGCCAGATCACGATATTAAATTAAAAATAGGATGCATATGCATGATCATTCGAAATCTCAGTTTTAATGACGGTCTTGTAAATGATACCAAATTAATAGTGACAGGAACTTCGCGTCTTTTAATTAGAGTTAGAAAATTTAACGATACAGAGGACCATTTAATTCCGCGAATATTATTTAAAGGTCCAATTAGTACAAACAGTCCTTTTGAAATGTTACTCCGTCAGTTTCCGTTACAATTGTGCTACGCGATGACAATTCATAAAAGTCAGGGTCAGACGATAGCTCGCGTCGGTTTAGATCTAAGATCGGACATGTTTAGCCACGGGCAGCTTTACGTAGCTTTAGGTAGAGTAACGGCAAAACAAAATATTAAAATTTTAATGCATCCGAAACGAATTATAAATGGCAAACCGTACGCGAAAAATATAGTAATTTCAAAGCTTATCTCCTAAAACATATTTTTTCAATTGTTAGGCAATCATAATAATAATAAATACAGCGACCTGGAAATGTTAAGAGTTATTTACCTCTGTACATCTGCAGGCAATCGTTGTTTATAAGTAGAATCATTTTAAATCATGCGAAGTGGCTATTGCTGTGATTTGTTTAATATTCTTATATACATTTAGTGTAGATACTGAACATTCAAGATAATATTATAATTTAAATTGTATTTCAAGTATATAATAAATACTTCATAATTTGGTGGTAAAATATATATGTAATTTAACTACGATTATAATGTAATGAATGCTATTCATAGTGATGATATGTCAAGGATCGTACTGGCACTATATTGTTTTAAATCCGATACGGTATTGGATTGGGTATGGGGTTCTCGATGGTTGACTGTTGGTCTGTAAGAACCAACTTCGACATTAATTGATATCAACTGATTATCTTAAATATCATCAGCAAAAGACAAAAGTCAATATAAATTGATTGTTGCTCCGCATTCGTTGATAAGAATATACGCGTTCAAACTTCTGACGTATCGGTTAAAATATGTCGTCAGATGACTCCATCATTTGACGCATTGTATGCTCTTTAAAACAGTGCGAAAGCTACAAGTACAAAAGTGTTGTCATACGTTAAGACTGGCCGAATTGGACAGCCTGGATGTTCGTGTGCGACGAATGTATAAATGTGATTCAAGTCCCGACGAATGCATGAACAGGGTTTGTGTGCGACGAATGCATGAATGGAGTTAATGAGCAACGAATGCATGAATGGAGTTCGTGTGCATCAAATGTACGAATGGGGCTCGTATGCAAGATATGTATGAATGAAGTTCGTGATGCCTCGGTGATGATTCGTGTTGACTCTCATCTCAGTGATGCGGAGCGATTGAAAGAGTTACCCCTGATCGACGACTGCCGTCGAAACGTAAGCAATGCCCACGTTCTCCACGACAGCCGTCCGCATCGATCGCTGGATTCATCTCCGTCATCTGTCTTAAAAAGCCGTAAAGAGGATATACTTGGATTCATGGACCGCTAAGTTCAGTGTTTGTGTAAGTTCTTCCCTCCTGTCTATTCTTGCCTTCAGAATGAATACGAATGGTATCCACCACATTTTCTAATATACACCTTCCCACAGCCTACAAAGGGGAACACGGAAATAGACTTTCAAAGACTTGTGTCATGTGTTACAGTCTTGCAAGGTTACAAGAATTTGGAGTTATTAGTGGAGTGTAATCTTATTGACGTCCAGTTTATTGTCCTTTATTAGCCCATTTAAAAACATTGACTCCATTAACGAGTTGTTTATCGATCGCAAAGATCTAAAACAAAAAGGAACTTAAATTTCATATAAACATTTATATTACACACACACGTGCGAGTAATCCACGCTACCCAGTTTCTATTTAGAGACTGGTGTCAGCAACGGATACTTCACGCCATATACGAGGAATTTTTCTTCTTATCCAGTCTCTTAATGGAAGCAGGACTCAAGATCGAAACCACAAACGCACTCACATAAACATATCATCATTATCATCCTATAACAGTCCACTGCTGGACATAGGCCTCCCCCAATGAGCGCCATAGCGCCCTGTCATCAGCTTGCCGCATCCAGCATATACCTGCAGTCTTTCGCAGGTCGTCATCCCACCTGGTTGGAGGGCGTCCTACACTACGTTTACCGTCGTGGTCTCCACTCAAGAACACGTTTGCCCCAGCGGCCATGGGTTACTCGCGAAATATAAACGGCCCACTGCCACTTCAGCTTGCTAATTTTTTGAGCTATGTCGATAACTTTGGTTCTCAGGTACCTACTTACAGCTGGTTCGCGTTCGTGTATGGGAAAACTAAAAATCGTCCATGCTGCTTCGTTACTGTTGATGTATCTTCCCATTTGGTATATGAGGATCTCATAATTTCTGTTATTTTGTTCGCTATTTTGGACTATTTGAAATACTGCCATATCACTACCTTTGTTTACGTACTTACATATATATTTAATAGATTTTACTGAATTGCAGTATTCAACGTTTATATGCTTGGAAAATTTTGGAAAGTAGTGGGATATATGGTACTACCCATTGATTATCTATTTCCAGTCTTTGCCTTGTATTCGTATTTTTGCTGTGAAGCCACCGTTTTTCGGTAATCGTCTTCTATATTTGGAATAGCCATCTTCAGTTTTTGTATCGTCCAAGTATGGTTTTGGATATTTTTTTGTACATTTCCCATCACTCATGCATGGCGCATTGAAATTTAATGGTCCACATGGTCCGTGAATCATCAGTTTGTCTCTGCCTTTTATTCGAATTTTTGCTGTGAAGCTACCGTTTTTCGATGATAGTCTTCTACATTTGGGATAGTCGTCATCTTCAGTTTTTGTATCTTCCAAGTATGGTTTTGGATATTTTTTTGTACATTTCCCATCATTCATGCATGGCGCATTGAAATTTAATGATCCACATGGTCCGTGAATCATCAGTTTGTCTCTGCCTTGTATTCGAATTTTTGCTATGAAGCTACCGTTTTCCGATGATCGTCTTCTATATTTGGGATAGCCGTCATCTTCAGTTTTTGTATCGTCCAAGTATGGTTTTGAATATTTTTTTGTATATTTTCCATCACTCATGCATGGCGCATTGAAATTTAATAGTCCACATGATCCGTGAATCATGTTTTTCACTATTATGTTGCACAGTTCCGGATCTTTTTGTGAATTTTAAAATTTTAAACACACTTGCTGTGAAGCCACCGTTTTTCGATGATCGTCTTCTATATTTAGGATAGCCGTCATCTTCAGTTTTTGTATCGTCCAAGTATGGTTTTGGATATTTTTTTGTACATTTCCCATCACTCATGCATGGCGCATTGAAATTTAATGGTCCACATGGTCCGTGAATCATCAGTTTGTCTCTGCCTTGTATTCGAATTTTTGCTATGAAGCTACCGTTTTTCGATGATCGTCTTCTATATTTGGGATAGCCGTCATCTTCAGTTTTTGTATCGTCCAAGTATGGTTTTGGATATTTTTTTGTACATTTCCCATCACTCATGCATGGCGCATTGAAATTTAATGGTCCACATGGTCCGTGAATCATCAGTTTGTCTCTGCCTTGTATTCGAATTTTTGCTGTGAAGCTACCGTTTTTCGATGATCGTCTTCTATATTTGGGATAGCCGTAATATTCAGTTTTTGTATCGTCCGCAGTATAGGGATTGTGCTGCAAGGGACACTGCTGCCCGCCCCCCGGTGTATGTCCCTTAGTCGCCTCCTACGACACCCACGGGAAGACTTGGGGTAGTGCTATTCTATCATGACCGACACCATACAGCCAAGTTATTCCACTGCCTGTAAAGGCATCTTTAGAAACTGCTCTAGATGGGGCCCGTTTCTTCCTAGAGGGTCTCTTGGGCACATAATCACCGTTGCACCAAGTGAAAGGTAATACTTGGTTACTAATAACGGGATCCCATCGTGGGTTGTCATGAATAGTTTGATTGGACAGCAATTTGTCTACGGTAGAAAAAATTACACCTAATTCTTTCAACAGCAACCATTTAGGCTTTGAATGTTTTTTTCTCAAGAAGACCCCTATTACTACCCGTGCACATGTCATATTAATCACACAATTTCAAATTTAACCATTGCATAGCAACACAATATTTCCCCAACAAAGTCTACCCTCAAAAATCTCAACACATCTTTACCCAAAAATCTCAAGTCACTTATGATTTGTTCCACTGCCGCTGCCTTACAGGCATCTTTAGAAACTACTCTAGAGGAGGTCATTTCTTCCGAGGGGGTCTCTCGGGAACATGATTATTCCGTTGCACCAAGTGAAAGGTAGTACTTGGTTACTAATAACGGGATCCCATCGTGGGTTGTCATGAATAGTTTGATTGGACAGCAATTTGTCTAGGGTAGAAAAAATTACATCTAATTCTTTCAACATCAACCATTTAGGCTTTGAAAGTTTTTTTCTCAAGAAGACCCCTATTACTACCCGTGCACATGTCATATTAATCACACAGTTTATATGGTACTACCCGTTGATTATCTATTTCCAGTCTCTGCCTTGTATTCGATTTTTTGCTGTGAAGCTACCGTTTTTCGATGATCGTCTTCTACATTTGGGATAGTCGTCATCTTCAGTTTTTGTATCGTCCAAGTATGGTTTTGGATATTTTTTTGTACATTTCCCATCACTCATGCATGGCGCATTGAAATTTAATGGTCCACATGATCCGTGAATCATGTTTTTCACTATTATGTTGCACAGTTCCGGATCTTTTTGTGGATTTTAAAATTTTAAACACACTTGCTGTGAAGCCACCGTGTTTCGATGATCGTCTTCTATATTTAGGATAGCCGTCATCTTCAGTTTTTGTATCGTGCAAGTATGGTTTTGGATATTTTTTTGTACATTTCCCATCACTCATGCATGGCGCATTGAAATTTAATGGTCCACATGATCCGTGAATCATGTTTTTCATTATTATGTTGCACAGTTCCGGATCTTTTTGTGGATTTTAAAATTTTAAACACACTTGCTGTGAAGCCACCGTTTTTCGATGATCGTCTTCTATATTTAGGATAGCCGTCATCTTCAGTTTTTGTATCGTCCGCAGTATAGGGATTGTGCTGCAAGGGACACTGCTGCCCACCCCCCGGTGTATGTCCCTTAGTCGCCTCCTACGACACCCACGGGAAGACTTGGGGTAGTGCTATTCTATCATGACCGACACCACACAGCCAAGTTATTCCACTGCCTGTAAAGGCATCTTTAGAAACTGCTCTAGAGGGGGCCCGTTTCTTCCTAGAGGGTCTCTTGGGAACATAATCACCGTTGCACCAAGTGAAAGGTAGTACTTGGTTTCTAATAACGGGATCCCATCGTGGGTTGTCATGAATAGTTTGATTGGACAGCAATTTGTCTACGGTAGAAAAAATTACACCTAATTCTTTCAACAGCAACCATTTAGGCTTTGAATGTTTTTTTCTCAAGAAGACCCCTATTACTACTCGTGCACATGTCATATTAATCACACAATTTCAAATTTAACCATTGCATAGCAACACAATATTTCCCCAACAAAGTCTACCCTCAAAAATCTCAACACATCTTTGCCCAAAAATCTCAAGTCACTTATGATTTGTTCCACTGCCGCTGCCTTACAGGCATCTTTAGAAACTACTCTAGAGGAGGTCATTTCTTCCTAGGGGGTCTCTCGGAAACATGATTATTCCGTTGCACCAAGTGAAAGGTAGTACTTGGTTACTAATAACGGGATCCCATCGTGGGTTGTCATGAATAGTTTGATTGGACAGCAATTTGTCTAGGGTAGAAAAAATTACATCTAATTCTTTCAACATCAACCATTTAGGCTTTGAAAGTTTTTTTCTCAAGAAGACCCCTATTACTACCCGTGCACATGTCATATTAATCACACAGTTTATATGGTACTACCCGTTGATTATCTATTTCCAGTCTCTGCCTTGTATTCGATTTTTTGCTGTGAAGCTACCGTTTTTCGATGATCGTCTTCTACATTTGGGATAGTCGTCATCTTCAGTTTTTGTATCGTCCAAGTATGGTTTTGGATATTTTTTTGTACATTTCCCATCACTCATGCATGGCGCATTGAAATTTAATGGTCCACATGATCCGTGAATCATGTTTTTCACTATTATGTTGCACAGTTCCGGATCTTTTTGTGGATTTTAAAATTTTAAACACACTTGCTGTGAAGCCACCGTTTTTCGATGATCGTCTTCTATATTTAGGATAGCCGTCATCTTCAGTTTTTGTATCGTGCAAGTATGGTTTTGGATATTTTTTTGTACATTTCCCATCACTCATGCATGGCGCATTGAAATTTAATGGTCCACATGGTCCGTGAATCATCAGTTTGTCTCTTCCTTGTATTCGAATTTTTGCTATGAAGCTACCGTTTTTCGATGATCGTCTTCTACATTTGGGATAGTCGTCATCTTCAGTTTTTGTATCGTCCAAGTATGGTTTTGGATATTTTTTTGTACATTTCCCATCACTCATGCATGGCGCATTGAAATTTAATGGTCCACATGATCCGTGAATCATGTTTTTCACTATTATGTTGCACAGTTCCGGATCTTTTTGTGGATTTTAAAATTTTAAACACACTTGCTGTGAAGCCACCGTTTTTCGATGATCGTCTTCTATATTTAGGATAGCCGTCATCTTCAGTTTTTGTATCGTCCGCAGTATAGGGATTGTGCTGCAAGGGACACTGCTGCCCACCCCCCGGTGTATGTCCCTTAGTCGCCTCCTACGACACCCACGGGAAGACTTGGGGTAGTGCTATTCTATCATGACCGACACCACACAGCCAAGTTATTCCACTGCCTGTAAAGGCATCTTTAGAAACTGCTCTAGAGGGGGCCCGTTTCTTCCTAGAGGGTCTCTTGGAAACATAATCACCGTTGCACCAAGTGAAAGGTAGTACTTGGTTACTAATAACGGGATCCCATCGTGGGTTGTCATGAATAGTTTGATTGGACAGCAATTTGTCGAGGGTAGAAAAAATTACATCTAATTCTTTCAACATCAACCATTTAGGCTTTGAAAGTTTTTTTCTCAAGAAGACCCCTATTACTACCCGTGCACATGTCATATTAATCACACAGTTTATATGGTACTACCCGTTGATTATCTATTTCCAGTCTCTGCCTTGTATTCGATTTTTTGCTGTGAAGCTACCGTTTTTCGATGATCGTCTTCTACATTTGGGATAGTCGTCATCTTCAGTTTTTGTATCGTCCAAGTATGGTTTTGGATATTTTTTTGTACATTTCCCATCACTCATGCATGGCGCATTGAAATTTAATGATCCACATAGTCCATGAATCATCAGTTTGTCTCTGCCTTGTATTCGAATTTTTGCTGTGAAGCTACCGTTTTTCGATGATCGTCTTCTATACATTTGGGATATGAAATGAAATGAAAGTTTATTTCCTTAGGCTTACAAATAAGCACTTTGATAGTCGTCATCTTCAGTTTTTGTATCGTCCAAGTATGGTTTTGGATACTTTTTTGTACATTTCCCATCACTCATGCATGGCGCATTGAAATTTAATGGTCCACATGGTCCGTGAATCATCAGTTTGTCTCTGCCTTGTATTCGAATTTTTGCTGTGAAGCTACCGTTTTTCGATGATCGTCTTCTACATTTGGGATAGTCGTCATCTTCAGTTTTTGTATCGTCCAAGTATGGTTTTGGATATTTTTTTGTACATTTCCCATCACTCATGCATGGCGCATTGAAATTTAATGGTCCACATGATCCGTGAATCATGTTTTTCACTATTATGTTGCATAGTTCCAGATCTTTTTGTGAATTGAAAAATTTTAAACACACTTGCTGTGAAGCCACTGTATTTCGATGATCGTCTTCTATATTTAGGATAGCCGTCATCTTCAGTTTTTGTATCGTCCGCAGTATAAGGAGTATGCTGCAAGGGACGGTGCTGCCCGTCCCCCGGTGTATGTCCCTTAGTCGCCAAGTTGAAAAGTTGGAAAAACCCTTATATCTTTAAAAACACGCCCTTTAAGTTAAAACGGGAACTTTCTTGTTCAAGGAGGGATAAAGGGCTATAGATAGATAGATAGATAGAAAATTATTTTATTGCACACTTACAAAATAAAACAAACAAGACAGAATAAAATACAAAAAATGTGACAATTTGGCTATCACACTATATAAGTCCCTTTATCGTGCCGGGACGACCCTTTTTTAGTTATATCGGCACGCACATTTTATTAACTTAGTTTTATTATATATAATGGCACATTTTATTAACTTAGTTTTATTGTATATAATGATTTAAAAACATTTCTTTCCATCATCAAAACCCCGTAAATTTGAATCAAATTATTACAAAAAAAAACAAGCAATTTATCAATAACAAAGAGCTAGAAGAAAAAAATACTTAAATTTACATGCACATTACATCACACACACACAAACACACACACACACACACGTGCGAATAATCCACGCTAACCAATTTCTATTTAGAAACTGGCGCTAGCAAAGGATACTCCACGCCACATACGAGGGTTTCACTTCTTATCCAATTTCTTACTTGAGACTGGACTTAAGATCGAAACCACAAACACTTCCATGTACACACCTTTACATAATCACACATTTCTATCACACACCCACATAAACACACCTAAAATTTAAGATTTCATGTTTATGCTAAAAACTGCTTTTGTTTTTTTAACAATAATTATTGGACAAAATCTTATTTCTTTAATTTTGAAATAACAATAAATCATTCAACATTTCTTAAACCAATTTCCAAACAAACACTCACTCAACACATTAAAAATAATCTACAATCAAAATCAAGTTATTTACATGCCACATTAGAAAACAAAACTTTTTATGATATGACAGCATCAAACAAATAATTTTGAATTTATTAACTTTTTGCAGTTAACACTGAATAGATTTAATTGCTAAACTTGTTTTAACATCATTTTTACGTTTTCATCATTTCAATTGGTAATTGTTTTCACTTTTATTTAGCGAAATAAATTATAAAACAAATTTGAAATTTTCATTACAATTGCTTTATAATATATCAACACATCAAAAAACTAATACCAATGATTGTATTAGGTTACCAAACATAAATTATGCACTTACATTTCATTATATCTACATACTGTATATTAGAAAATATGTAATGTAGAGTAATTATAATAAATAGAGTAATCATAGTAAATATAATAAAATAGTGGAAGTAGTAAATATAATAGTAAGTAGTAAGAAATAAAAGAAGCTGAAAGAAAAGAAAAGATGAAACGAAATGGACCCAATTAAATATCACTTATAAAAAAACTAGAAAGCACTTAGAAAGCACGTGTCTTAAAACCCCCAAATAGCGACAACAAGAAATGGAAGACGTGCCACCAATAATAGAAGGCAAAATTAAAACAACAAAAGTAGTGACACAAGAAACATCAATCATCTCATCTCATCATCATTTAGTGTTCGTGTTGAGGCGTCTAGGAGAATATGAATACCACAGGTGCTGATTTCACTACTCACTGTGTTCAATGATGTACCTACTTTAGAATGCTGACATTCCACCAAAATCTTAACACTTTGACTGCTGAAATGACAGAGTATGTGTTTTCTACAAGTGACTAATATGCATAAATCCACACTAGCACAGCGGCTGAGAAAATACAGATCTTTGTGACGCAGCAGAGCTGTAATATTTTTCGAACGAAACGCATGTGCGGCGCAACACAACCGCTATGTAGAGCGGCAGCACGAATTTTTTAGATGAAAAAAAAGATCGCAATTCTCGAAAAAAAACCGCAGTCAAAGTGTAAAACCAAAGTGTATTTATATCCACATCTACTTTGTCAATGAAAACTATTTTAATTTTGGTTGAGAATCAACCAAAAGAACTGGCGGGACTCCGATGTTTATTAAAAACAGCTGGCCTTCAAAAATTGTTTATTAAAGTTCACACTAAATATTATTGTCACAACTGGATCCACATCCACAGCCTCAGATGACGATGAGAAGATACGAAGAAAATTGTATGATTTCTATCCTTACTGTTGTAGGTAAATAGTCACGAATTTTTTGTAATATATTAATAGAATTAGTGTCGTTTACTTATTATTTCTTGTCATATTTAGTAAAAAAAACTATTTTTTCTTGAAAATATGTAATGCATTGATAGCCAGTTCATAATGTTATCAAATAAGCTATTATGTACATGATAAACAAAAGAAAAAAAAAAAGAAAAAATGCATGAAAAAAAAAACATGCAAAAAAAACAAGATTAAAAATGCAAAAGAAAAAGCATTAATAAAACATAAAAAACAAATGGTTGAAAAAAAAATATCAACAAAACTATGTATAATTAAATATAAATGTATAATTTTATAAGCTGGTGTTAAATGCAAAAAATTAATAGAATAATACAAATTATTAACTAACTTAATTATGTACTGTCTTTAATAATAAAACTGAATTATTCATCTTTTGCAAACGATAGTCCTCCACATTGGATATATGTTGTAGATCTCCCTCAATAAATTTCACAACTACCCATAAAATATACTAAATAATTATATTTTCTCCTAATCTTATTTATTTTAGAATATCAAATCTTTTCTTCCTATTTGGTGTTGGTAAGGTAATATTATAAAATCAAGATTATTACTTTAACCATATCCAATATTAACAATTTTTCTGTCATTTTATGTTCAATCCAAATTCAAGTTATACATACATAATATTTGTCTAGATACTTTTCTGAACCAGGTAAAATAATATTGTAAAATCAATATTATTACTCTAACTATGTCCAAAAGTATCTGTCTGATTTTTGCATAAATAACTAATACAGTTTTCATTCTGGTACTTTTTTAAATTTGTAAGATAATTACTACTATGAAATGGTCAAAATTACTATTCAGTAATTTTGACCATTAATTAATTAATTTAATTTTATTATTATTTAGTATTATATATTAATTATAATATATAATACTAATTATTATTATAAATTATAAAAATTTATTACGTAGTTTTATCGTTAAAGTTTATTTGTTATCATTTGATTTAAACTTACTGGGGATTATAATGGAAAAAAAATGTTTAAATAATAATAGTTTATCTATAAAGAATAATAAACTAAAAGAAATAATTAACAATGTGCATAACATTTAGACAATATATTCTTGCATAACCAGTTGCATTATTAAATATTGAGTTTTATGGTATTCAATACTAATTTAAAAAAAAACATATAACTAAAGAAAACATTATACCCCCTTACTGTACGTATGTGTTTTAGATTAATGCAGCTTTTATAATTTATTTATTATCTATTTAAAACGGTAAAATAATTAAATAACTACATGATTCATAAGATCCATAATTTTTGAAAATTATCGTTAAACAGGTTTTTTAATTAAACTCCAATAACAATTCTAAATCCTTGTAACCTTGCAAGACTCTAAGACACGACACAAGTCTTTGAAAGTCACCTCCCGTGTTCCCCTCTGTAGGTTACTTACTGTACGTATGTGTTTTAGATTAATGCAGCTTTTATAATTTATTTATTATCTATTTAAAATGGTTAAATAATTAAATAACTACATGATTCATAAGATCCATAATTTTTGAAAATTATCGTTAAACAGTTTTTTAATTAAACTCCAATAACAATTCTAAATCCTTGTAACCTTGCAGGACTCTAAGACACGACACAAATCTTTGAAAGTCACCTCCCGTGTTCCCCTCTGTAGGTTGTGAGAAGGTGTATATTAGAAGATGTGGTAGATACCACTCGTACCCACCCTGAAGGTAAGGAGGGACTGGAGAGAAGAGCTCACAAAAACATTGAACTTACAAGTCCATGAATCCAGATATATCCTCTTTACGGCTCTATACAACAGATCAACGAAGACGAATCCAGCGATTAATGCGATGATGGTGGAAGGCTGTCGTGGAGAACGTGGGCATTGCTTACGCTTCGACGGCAGCCGTCAATCAGGGTTATCCTCCAATCATTTCGCATCACAGAGATGAGAGTCAACACAAATCATCACCGAGGCATCACGAACTTCATTCATGCATTCCTCGCACACAAACCCCATTCGTGCATTCGTCGCACACAAACTCCATTCATGCATTCGTTCATTAAGTCCATTCATGCAGTCGTTGTACACGAACCCTGTTCAAGTATTCATCGTAAACGAACCCCGTTCATGCATTCCTCGCACATGTCGCACCAAGATTGTCCGAGCCGGACAATCATTATAACCATTCACACCATCTTGGTACTTGCTACGCAATGTTTCTCGGCCATACAATACGTCTTGTGTGACTCGCTCATGCATTGAAAACGATACGCCACAAGTGCGTATCGTCGTACCATTAGATACGTAACAATTTCCAATTTACATGGACTCATCTTTGTCTTATGATGTTTTCGATGATGAGGTAGTATCGACCAAAGCATCGTAGTTGTTTTTACAAATTTGACGGACTTCTAATCGTCAACACTGTACCAAGTTCAATGCCTGACCTCAACAGCGTCGCAGTAGCTTCACTCTGGGACACTTTTAAACAACAATTGAGCGAAGATACCTCGCACAGATTAGGAAACAACGCAGATGAGGAAAGAGTATACACTTTGTGTCTCATTCAAATTAATAGAATGCTTCGGAAGCACGGCACGACGCTTACACAACACGGTTTGCCAGAAGTCGTTGACAATACGACCGAGTTAGGTAGGGAACGCGTCGAGTACAATCGCGATTTGTTGGTAAATGAAGTCGTCGAACATTTACCTAACTTGTCCGTAGATCAACGTGCGATTTTCGATTACGTTGCGAATTTGTGCAGTGACCCTAACTTCCGTGACGCAAACGATACCGCGATTTTCATTGATGGTCCTGCTGGTACCGGTAAAACGTATCTATTAAATACGGTGACATCTCACGTACGCGGCAATTTGCAAGGGGTTGTTTTGTGTACGGCCAGTTCTGCGATTGCCGCTCAGAACTACACAGGGGGGTCAACGGCGCATAGTATGTTTAAATTCCCATTAGAATTCATTGATGACCTCAGCTACTGGTCTATTACGAACGGTAGTCAAAGAGCCGAATTGATAGCGCACGCGGACGTTATTATTTACGATGAAGCCCCGATGGCTCATAAATATTTAATACATATATTAGATAGATCCTTGCGAGATCTCATGAAAAGCGACAAAATTTTTGGAGGTAAAATTATTATTTTTGCTGGAGACTTTAGACAAATTCCTCCCGTAGTTCCGAACGCAAAAACAAATTCAGATATTTTAAACGCATCCGTAAAAACGTCTCTTCTTTGGCAGAAAATAAAATCTTTTTCATTGGTAACTTGTCACAGATGTCACGATGGGGATTACAATGAATTTATATTAAATATTGGCTCTAACCTCGTACCCACTGAAAACATAGTAGAGGCTAATCTTAAAAATGTAGTTGATCTCAGTAATATAGATATAGTAGAAACAATTGAAGAATCAGTAGACTTTGTATTTCCATCATTAGAAGAGCCCAGTGAATGTATTCACAGAGCTATTCTATGCACTCGCAACGAGGCTGTTAAAGATATAAACAATTTAATATTAGATAAATTAGAAAGGGAGGTAGAGCACTTTTACTCAATAGATAAAATAGATAACGATGGTGCCGATGAATTGTTTTTTGGTTATGATACATTAAATTATTTAAATCCGAAAGGTATGCCAGATCACGATATTAAATTAAAAATAGGATGCATATGCATGATCATTCGAAATCTCAGTTTTAATGACGGGCTTGTAAATGATACCAAAGTAATAGTGACAGGAACTTCGAGTCTTTTAATTCGAGTTAGAAAATTTAACGATACAGAGGACCATTTAATTCCGCGAATATTATTTAAAGGTCCAATTAGTACAAACAGTCCTTTTGAAATGTTACTCCGTCAGTTTCCGTTACAATTGTGCTACGCGATGACAATTCATAAAAGTCAGGGTCAGACGATAGCTCGCGTCGGTTTAGATCTAAGATCGGACATGTTTAGCCACGGGCAGCTTTACGTAGCTTTAGGTAGAGTAACGGCAAAACAAAATATTAAAATTTTAATGCATCCGGAACGAATTATAAATGGCAAACCGTACGCGAAAAATATAGTAATTTCAGAGCTTATCTCATAAACCGTATTTTTTTCTATTGTTAGGCAATAATAATAATAATAAATTCAGCAACCTGGAAATGTTTAGAATTTTTCACCTCTGTACATCTGCAGGCAATCGTTGTTTATAAATAGAATCATTTTAAATCATGCGAAGTGGCTATTGCTGTGATTTGTTAAATATTCTTATATATATTTAGTGTAGATACTGAACATTCAAGATAATATTATAATTTTAATTTCAAGTATATAATGAATACTTCATAATTTGGTGGTAAAATATATATGTAATTTAACTACGATTATAGTGTAATAAATGCTAATAATTGATAGACAGTATAACGCTTATCGTTTTAAATATTTAGATATAATGTAATATATAAAATTTGCTAAGTAATACCACATAATAAATTCAGAGACACTTGAACATACATTATCTATTTGTCCATTAGAGTAGCTCCAGTGCAAGTAGATAGTTATTATACATTTAGTTTGAAACTGCTTTATTAGATAGAGACTATGTATTTATTTAGTTAGTGTGGACTAGGCCTACTGGGGATACCACGTTAAAAAAACGCGCCACGATCGTACCTCGTGAGGTGGTGAGGAAAACGATTTTAACTTAATTCATTGACATTTCATGAAGAAGGTTCTTTATACAACAATGACGACGCATCAACAACGCAACAGCCGAGCATCAAGAAGCGCAACGAGAAGACTAGCCAACAACGCAAGACACCTTTGGAGGCGCAGCCTGAAGTTGCGACGCGCGACGCTGACCTGCAATGCAACTCCGTACTACTCTTAACAAAAGGTAATCTTTAATAATAGAAAATATACTTTTATCAATAACAAAATAAGCTGAATATCGTATTTTATGACGTCCTCGGAGCTCCAAAATATAATAAACAGACAATTACTTACTACTTAAAAACTGTACCTAAATTACTGATTATCAATGATTAAGAAGAGAACGAAGAACGAAGTTTCATTATAATAGGGAATCAGTAAAATCCTATAAAATTTAAAACAGAAAATTACACCAAACTGTATGTGTACCTACTATAAAGAATAATTTCAAATCCCCCAGAGTTTGGAGTATCTGCACAACAATAACATCTGCTGACTGCGTGCGTGATGAAAACAACAACGATAATACGACGTGACGGGCGGCGGCGGCGGCGGCGTTGCGGTGGCAGGCGCGATGTCATCTCTGCACCAAAATGACCAAAGACCATAACATACATTCCAATATCGGTAAATATAATTAATTAATAACTGCCTTATAAATGAAGCAATTTTAGAAAGTAGCCATTTGTAACTATTTAAATATTCAAACAGCAAAATCGCATTTATCTTTGCTACTCCCATTTTAACAATGTTTAACCCATTCACTGTACAGCCTCCCAAGAGTGCAAATCTCACACGAGTGCGAGACGTCCATGTAATCATTATTTATTAAAATGTTAAATATAACAATATTAAACTAACAAAATAAATTGCATTTCAAATTGTGTCTGCTTCGGCAAATAAATTTAGAAGACTTACTGCGCACGCGCCGTCGTCGAGTTCATACTTTCACACGTCATCTCTACTACCATTGCATCGCTACATGAATCCAAGAAACTCTAATTGAAACCTTTCAAACCATAAATGCAAAGGTTGGTACATAAAACAGTTTTCTATACACATTCACCAGAGTTTATTAGTGATAAGTAGATAGATAAAACCTTGTCAAATTTTACACACAAAAAAACAATTTGTAAATACCATTATTCTTGTTCTCCATTGAACTGAGATCGCCAACAGACACTTAAACAAACTATGAACTTACCCTTACATAAAATCTAATTTCACTGGACCACACAAGTGGTGTGAAAATATGTATTTTTAAGTATGTAATGAGTTAAATTAATAACATTTTTAAGGATTCCTTACTGCGTAGTCTATGATAAATAACCCAATAAATAAATAAAATCTTAAATATGAACCTAAATAAATCTAGAAAGTTTAAAAAGTTGATATTAATAACATGTTGTTTTTTTTTCCAGAAATTGGCATGAATATCAATCAGCGGGAATCGTGATCAAGATGGTCTCTTGCCTCTGTGAGTCGCTACTTATATATGAAAAAGTCCTACACTGGCTGGACGAATGCACCATAAACTAGCCAAAACAAGAAACAAGATTTTGTTTGAAGCCCTGTGAGTATTTAATTATACATAATTTAAGAGATAAATATATAAACGCCTAGACGGTCGCGGCAAAAGAATCTTAACTGAGCTCTTAGATATCGTGAAAGTAAAGGAACCTACCAGAGAAAAGACAGCAGCTTTCTTCTGTGTATTTTAACACCACTACTGCGACTACAAGTCTGATGACTATGAAAAAGTCCCTTTGTTCAAGGGAGACCTGTTCAGTTATCATCGAACATTCCGTTGATAAGATAAAAACTAAACTCACACATTAAATTATTATTTTTGTTATATTTGATATGTTAATTAATTTTTACCTTACAAAATCTATAGTCGTTGTAGATAAATACCTACCATCTATTTAATAACAGAAATCTTAACTTAATAATTATGTAAACAGCATTCTAGACATCTGAATAATAAGTAGACCAACAAGACAAAACACTCAGTTGTATATACTAATAATTATAACTATTTTTTATTCTTTTTCAGATAACCACAAATGGAGGATGTCAAATTCAAATAATTATTAAGCTGAAATAAATATTCACCTGCCTTAGCTTTAAAATATTGTCAACTATTTAGGTAAATAAGCTAGATAATCTGCCTGTATGATTATAAATAACAACTAGATTTAATTATAATAATAGGTAGGTAATTAATTTTCATTAAAAAAATCACAATAACTTACATTCTAACGATATGTATTTAAATAATAATTAAACAAGCCATGATCCTGTTATATATGTAAAGTATTTATCCTCGCTCCTCGCTGTTTATCAAAATCTTGTATGAAGATGCAAGGGATGGCTAGGGCTATCTACGTTTAAATAAAAATGAAATATATTATTATATTAATTAATTAGTATCAGCAGAATATAAACACAGTTGTTTGATTGAGAAAAAATATTTGTATGTATAAATATAGAGGTATGTGTATATTTAATTTTCAGAGGTCTACAGTCTCACTCATGAGAGTCTGGGCAACAGAGAGACATGAAGAGTGTTGGCATCTATAGTTGCGTGTAGTTTAGAGTGTACTATTGAAGTAGGACGTAGGTAGTGAAAATGTATGTTTTTTTCTAAATATAGAAATAGCATGTATTGTTATTTATGACAGAACTTTAGATGAGCTAACTGTAGTTTTTTTACTTAAGTATTTCATCATTGTTTTACATTGTAATACAGTATATTTATGGACAATTATCTTTATGGATAATTGCCGATAAATTTTTGATATATAACTAAAAAGCTCAAGTATGAATGTTTATGCGGAAAAGCAATTGTACAGTACAGAACTGATTGATACATTTTCTTTGCTCTTTGGTTGTGACGATTGTTTTATATATGGAAATACAAAATTTGATTTCATTGACTGTATTCTTATTCAATATCCTTGAGTAAATAGGTACCTAGATGAAACATTAATCAGAAATGATTACAACACCTATTTTTTTGTAGAAATTTCAAAATAACTTTTTACGTAGTTATAGGAAGTAAATGGCACAGTTTGATAGATAGCATGTACAAGTACCTACTGTGTATAACTATAACAAACAGAATTATACCTTTCTAATTTTTTATTACGCACAAGTAGGTAGGTACTTTTAATGGAACGAATGTATCGAGGTTTTATATCGCTTTCGTTGCCCGCGCCGCCACCAGGTACTGCGGAGGGATGTGTGCATGAATGCGTAAATTCATCACATCACAGACTTAATTGCCGGGCTGCTCCATCTCTGCTCGGTCGAAGACCCATAACAGAAAACACACATGGACTTGATCTTTAGGTAGAAAGGTGTGTACCTACCTATGCTTTTGACATGTTAACAATCGCCATCTAGCGAACTTTTGGAGAACACCTCGAGCTTTTAGATTTAGTCAACAAATAATAAAACCCATTGTACTCTTCAATATTACTAATTAGTTTCGATTAAAACCATAAGATGGCACTAAAAGCTGTAGATAAACTCATTGAACACGAATCAACTTTTTCATATTGAGCAAATGATTTCAGATGCTAAATACCTATGCAACGTACAAAAATACTTCCCCAGCCAAAGTAAGTATTAAAGTAGGTAATTGATGATTATTGAGACATCCGTCTCTAAGAAAAGCATAAGCCTTGGCCGCAATAATTGCCCTGCTGGCCACTATGATGCCCGTAACTTTAGCTTGCTTTGGTCTCGACCATAGGTACAGTAAATATTGACACAGCACAAAAAATGGGTAACGTTTTCGATCAACTCATATTCATTTATTGCATACACATACATTGTCACAAAACATTAGCTAAGGTGTCAGAGAGGTAGGTACATGTACCCTGTAAGGGCGCAGCAATTTATTTATAAATAATAACAATAGTACATAGTTAGTATTTATAGGTACATAGTAATCAGAGAATTTATACAATCATATTCCTATCAAAATTAATTTTATTAATAAGGAAGGTAGATAGGTATGTAATGTCACTAATTAATTAAGTAGCCAAACACTTAAAGTCCAGATTTATCATTAAAAATTCGTCACCGGAATAATAGGATTTGTAAATAAAATAATCTTTTAGGTTTTTACGGAAAATGGAATCTTTTTTAATATATTTTATGTAGCTAGATGTTTTATTATAAATATTAACTAATCTTGAGTAAGGACCTTTGCTAAATTGTGTAAGGGTAGTCGTAGGTAAAATTAGTTTGTCTTTATTTCGTCTATTGTAGTTACTCAAATGTTCGGATTTGGAGTTAAAGAAATGTCGATATTTTTTAACGAATAATGTCATTTGCATTATTTATATGCATGGCAAGGTTAATATTTTTAGTGTTATAAAGTGCGGCCTACAGCTTTTGTCTTTGTTTTATATTAGCTAAATTCACTACGTAGATTACGAAACTCGCATACCTACTTAGATTACAAAAATGATGTCAATTTCCAAATCCAAGATGACTGACATTTTTTAATCGCAAAATTTTCTCATGGCTATCGATTTCAAACAAAATAATCAAAGGTACGAAAAGGAAGTCTTCATAAAAAATAACTGTTACACATAACCGCCGCGAGCTGCTTGCAGCTCGCGCACACCTAACAACTAGTTATAATATATAAAGCTAAATTACCACTCACTGATTCACTGACTGATTGACATAATTGTTCGCCTTGATGGTGGATGGAAAGGTATGTTTTTTTTTACGGAATCGTATAGGGGAGGTAAAAGTCTCCTAGGGAAAATTCCGACTTTTTGAGATTTGCCCCCCCAAGACCCCCCCCTCAAGGGGGGCTCCTACGTAGAGCCATATTGCTTAATTTTTTTATGGGGGTTGTATAGAGGGGGACAAGTGATTTTGATTGCTTAGAAAATTTTGCCGCCCCCCCTGCCCCCAGGAACTCCCTTTTGAGTGTGCTACCAGATGCCATCGCGATAGAGGGATTCTGATTGCGGGGTCGTATAGAGGGTTTCTCTTCGTTTTGGAAGAAAAAAAATTGGAACCCCCCCTTTGACCCCCTTTTTTGCCCCCCCTTTCCATCGCCAAAACGGATAGACTTGGAAGATTTTTTTTTTCACAGTCATGTAGAGGAGGGTAAATGGTTTTGAATGACAAAAAAAACTTGCCCCCTTTTGCCCCCCAGACCCCCTTTTTTTAGGAAAAACCGAAAATTGGCCAATTTTTAACCTATTTATTTCCGGTGGAGCATCGCGGCGAGCGAAGCGAGCCGCGATGCGACCGCGGGGAACAGCACGGCGAGCGAAGCGAGCCGTGCTGTGACCCCCCCCAATGACCCCCTCAACTATAACCCGTGGGAGCATTGCGGCGAGCGAAGCGAGCCGCAATGCGACCAAAGGGAACGGCACGGTGAGCGAAGCGAGCCGTGCCGTGACCCCCCACGCCCCCAGCCCCCCTGTACCCCTTCCCCTAACCAAAAAATCTGATATGGGTATCGTTTTTGACTAACCTGGGGGTGAGGATTTCGAATTCGATACGACCAAGGGGAACAGCACGGCGAGCGAAGCGAGCCTTGCTGTGTGGCAGCAGGAGCAGAGTCAGGAGCAAGGGGAACAGCACGGCGAGCGAAGCGAGCCGTGCTGTGGGCGAGCGAAGCGAGCCGCAATGCGACCAAAGGGAACGGCACGGTGAGCGAAGCGAGCCGTGCCGTGACCCCCCACGCCCCCAGCCCCCCTGTACCCCCTCCCCCAACCAAAAAATCTGATATGGGTATCGTTTTTGACTAACTTGGGGGTGAGGATTTCGAATCCGATGCGACCAAGGGGAACAGCACGGCGAGCGAAGTGAGCCGTGCTGTGACCCCCCAAGACCCCCTCAACTATAACCCGGGGGAGCATTGCGGCGAGCGAAGCGAGCCGCAATGCGACCAAGGGGAACGGCACGGTGAGCGAAGCGAGCCGTGCCGTGACCCCCCACGCCCCCAGCCCCCCTGTACCCCTTCCCCCAACCAAAAAATCTGATATGGGTATCGTTTTTGACTAACCTGGGGGTGAGGATTTCGAATTCGATACGACCCAATGACCCCCAAGACCCCCTCAACTATACATACATTTTTATTACTTTTCGAAGGACCACAACACGCATGTTTGAGAAATAAAACATGCGTGGAGGTTAGATGTATTAGATAAGAAAATATAATGTTACAGTGAAATGGCTTGTGATCTTAGATTTTATCACACAGAAAAAAAAATTGACAATCAAAATTGTTGCCAGTTCATAAAAATAGTATAATGTTACCATAATGACTAACTTAAGGCTAATTACACACAATCATACCTAGTTAGGCTTGGTACATACGATTTATGTTGTGATGGTTCTCAACAGTGAGAAAACTCTCATAGGGTTAATCTCGCCTGTGTTCATTATTATTATTTTGTACCTAATTGATTGAATATTATTTATTGTTTCAGCTTGTTTAAAATGTCAAAGAAACGCAAATACGACGATTCTTAGTTAAGTTTGGTTTTACGTATAAATCTGAACGTGATAACCAAAAGCAAACCGCAGTGTTTCTTATGTGGTAAAGTGCTTGCTAACGGAAATATGAAGCCAGCAAAGTTGTCCAAACATCTTATGACTGTTCACCCAGGAAATATATTTGATAGCATCGAAGATTTTTCCACTAAAAAGGCTCGGTTTGAAAAAGCTGGCACTTTACCCAAACTTGGATTCGCCCCGACAAAAAAACCATGCCTTGAAGCATCATACAAAGTTGCTTATCGTATTGTTCAGCAAAAGAAGCCACACACTATCGCGGAAACATTAGTGAAGCCTTGTGCACTGGATATTGTGGAACTTGTGTGTGGTATGGATCAAAGAAAGAAAGTTGAAGTTGTTCCCTTATCAAACGATGTTATTCATAGTAGAATTGTTGAAATGTCGTCAAATATTTTAAAGCAGGTTATTGAAGAGTTGAATTCTTCGCCGTTTCCATTCAGTATGAAATTGGATGAAAGCATAGATGTGAGACAATGTAGCCAGCTCTTGGTGTCGGTTACGTACACCATGAAACGTAAGTATCAAAGAAGAGTTTCTTTTTTGTGACTCACTTTTGGAGACTACAAAGGCTTCAGATGTCTTTGAGATGATACAAATATTTTTTATCGAAAAACTTGATGGGTATCCTACGTCCATCAATGTGCCAATATAAACCTGTTGAGGTGACATGTGTAGGTAGAAATTTAGAAACTTTAGAAAGGTACTTATTTACTACATCAGCTTTATTCTAACGTAATATTCCGTCGCTTCGTTTAGTTAGATTATCGTTATAAATGCAATGAGATATATAATATCATTGTATAAATGGAACACAACCATGTATTACTCTAATAAGACTTGCGCGGTAAGAGCGAACCGACCGATGTCCTGAACACACACACACAAACAAATCCGAACGCCCCACCCTCACCTCACCTCTGATAAAGCTGTGTGTTTGCTCCTGACTGACACGGCGGGGTCCTGGGCGCGGGGTTGTCTTGTCACAAACGATCGGAAGATCCTACGCGCAAGTCGAGTCTTAACACTAGAGGGCTCGCGCGGGTGACATATGTCACCCAGGATGTAAGATTGATAAATAACTTTTGAACGAATCGCGCTACAGTGCTGCCCTCTCAGGTATTCCTGAAGTATAGACCGTCCAACACACCAGTAGTGCGCCATCTTTTTAGGTGCATCGATGTGTGCGCAGTGTATTTATAAAGTACGTGGGTGACGCATGTCACCCGCGCGAGCGCTCGAGGAAGTTTTAGAAACCTTACCATCGTGATTGAAAATCAAGTATATCTTCATGTAAGTTATTTATTACTTGATTGTTTTACATGTTTTATGATCAATTTACCCTTTTTAACTAATTTGTTTTGTATTCGTGACCAAAATGTTATATACCTATTCATTTACGGGTTAATTCTACTGTTTTAGGTTGTAATAGCGTCAACGTCGAATGATTTGACTATAAGTAGGTGGTTACAGGAAGCAGAAAGCAGCGGCTCAGAGGACGAGGAAGGGTATAGTGATCCAGAGGAAGAAACAATTCGTTCGCCACAGATTTCTGACACGGAACAAGAAAGCGACAATGTATCTGATGAAGACGAAGATAATGTGCCTTTGTCACAGCTTGCTGTTTATGAATCTCGTAATGGAACGAAATGGAGTAAATTTCCACCAGCTTTTACTAGAACCAGAGCCCATAACATTGTGACGAGACCTCCAGGTCCAAAGGGTATTGCCAGAGATGCTGCGACTGCACTCCAATTTTTTTTGTTATTTTTTGATACTGATATTTTGAGAATTATTGTCGAATCCACAAATATTTATATCGACATAGTCAAACAAAGATATCAAATAGAAAGAGATGCTACACCCACGGATTTGGTAGAAATGAAAGCTTTTGTCGGCTTGTTGTCAGTGATAGGAGTTAATAGAGCTGGAAGATGGAACCTCAAAGACTTTTGGAACAACTCTCAGGGCCTTGGTATCGAGTTAGTATATAGCACAATGTCGAAAAGTAGATTTCGATTCCTGTTACGATGTGTGCGCTTTGATGACGTTAGAACTAGGGCAGCTCGTCAAGAATCGTTCGCACCAATACGTCAAATAATTGAAATCATGCTTCGCAACTGCACTGAGTACTATACACCAAGCGAAGCAGTGACTCTTGATGAACAGCTTGTAGCATTCAAAGGTCGTTGTGGATTTATAATTTACATGCCAAACAAGCCGAGTAAATTTGGTGTCAAAATAATTATGGTGGTAGATGTCAAGTATCCGTTTGTGTGCAATTTTGAAGTGTACGCAGGTCAGCAGCCAGAAGGTCCATATCGCTTATCAAATCAAGTTCCAGACATTATCTACAGAATTTTGGATCCTTTATATGGCTTAGGATGTAATGTGACAATGGACAATTGGTTCACGAGTGTACCTGTGAGCTGAGCAAAGAGCTACTGCAAAAAAGTATCCCAGTACGAGTAGTTGGAACACTAAAAAAGAATAAACCTGAGATACCTCAGAATTTCAAATCCAGATCACCAAATCAGAACAGGGAAATACGAGACTCCACCTTTGGTTTCCAATCTAATTGTACACTTGTCAGCTACGTACCAAAAAGATATAAAGTCGTTTTACTTCTGTCTACAATGCACAATGACGATAAAATTGACCCCGATAGTGGAGAAGCTAGAAAGCCCGAAATATAATAATTACTTATTACAATCACACGAAATACGGAGTTGATGTTTTCGACAAAATGTGTCGTCAATATGATGTAACGCGAAATAGCCGACGATGGCCTCTAACATTGTTTTACAATTTTCTGAACATGGCTGGTATAAACGGTCTAGTGATTTATCAACTGAACAATCACCACATCCAGACAATCCGCCGAAAATATTTGCAAGAGGTCGGATTCGAACTTGTGAAACCGCTTATTACGCGACGTATTTCCCAAGAAAATATCCCCAAAGCTATAAAATTAAAAGCTAGGCTTCTTCTGGGGCTGCCGGTACCGGCACGTCTACCACACACCTACTACCAGGCACCCTAACTTCAAAAATTGTAAACATATCTAGGTAAATGATACCTTAAAAGAAAGAACAATAACTCAGCATATTTTTAAAATTGTCTGAACACCTGTAGCTATTTTTTTTTTTTAACGGGGTTTTTGAGAGGTTTTTGAGATTTAGACGGGGTAGCAGTAAAACACAACTCTTCGTCGAGATGCGGTTTATTTAGACAAGGAACGCGGTTACAGGGGTTTATCCCGAGTGGACGGGATGGCCACTTTAGCCAAACGGATCGGTTGCCGAGTAATCCGAGTCTCCGTTAACTAAAGTTACCCAAAAACTACAATTGGACATGATCTATGGCCTCCTACACGTGAACATACGGGAACGGATATCGCGTGAGTTGGTGACCACATTTGATGAGATTTTGTCTGCTGCAAGAGGAGTAGAACAACTACTAAGGGAGAAGGCTGGTATTACAGACACTGAACCTAGCCTTAAAAAGAAAGGTCGTTGTGAGGTCTGTAGGCGTTTTGGTCACGCCACAGAGAATTGTCGAAAAATTAAAAAGGCTGAGTCAGCTACTGCAGCAACACAGGGTCCTTCCCCTTCGCAACCCACTTATTCCTGCTATGGCTGTGGTACGCCAGGGGTTGTACGTAGCAAGTGTCCGAAGTGCACAGCAGCTAAGGCTAACCAAATGAGAGAAAAGGACAAAGTCGACTTTTGCGCTCTCAGTCTAAGCACAGATGTCCGACCTAGACCGCTCATTGGCATAGGGATTCTGGATATAGTAGGTAATGCTTACCTGGACACATGTGCGAAGTCCAGCTTCGCCTCATATGAGCTCTACCAGTGCCTGGAGAAAAGGGGTCTGTCCTTCGCAAAGCAGATGGTAACCGTCACCCTGGCCGATGGGGTGAAGAAGAAGCAGGAAGTACTGGCTACTCGAGTACCAGTGAAGGTATGTCAACGTGTTATCACAACCACCTTCATCGTATTTCCGAACGCCCATGACAACAAAACCTTGCTAGGAGTTGGTTTTATACAAGATGCGGAAATTGTGATCAACCTAGCCCAAGAAACGTGGCATTTCGCCTCAGATATGACGCAAAGGTCCTCATGGAAGATAGCACCGGAGGCCCGATCACCGGGCGTTTCGCTATAGAAGAAAACCCGTACGTGAAAGTGGCACCAACAGTGGAGAAAGAACCAGCTGCGGGACCGAGTACCGAAGAGGAGTCACCACGTCATGCGGATAAGAAATATAAGCCCACGATCTTTGACGGCTATGAGCCTTTTGTGGACTTTATGTACGATGACGCGCGAAGAGCAGTGGAAGAAGATTAGGGTCCTCTGTCACCATCGTCAGCATCCCTGTTCCCAAGATACACGAGTGACGACATCGGAATCAATGCGCTCGAGCTGGAAAGCAGCAATCTTGGAACCACTGACCCCAGGGAGAGACAGTGCTTAGAGGAACTGCTAGATAAGCACCTGGAAGTCTTTTTACCGGAAGATCAGCCTACCACATTGGCTGAGCACGTTATCGACACTGGTGACCACGGACCCATCGCCGTACCCCCGTAAAGACTGTCACCAGCACGCCGCGATGTACTGAAAGCGGAAATTGATAAGATGTTGGAACAGAAGATCATAGAACCGTCCAGTTCAGCCTGGTCAGCGCAGATCGTAATGATACCCAAGACGGTACCGTACGGGTGTGTGTAGACTACCGACGCCTGAACGCGATCACCGTCCCCGACACATACCCGATGCCCAGGATTGATGACTTGTTACACGAAGCCAAACCTACACCATATATGACCACGTTAGACTTGCGCGCCGGTAATGGCAAGTACAGGTTAGGGAAACTGATCAGGATAAAACGAGTTTCATTACGCCATTTGGGATCTTCAAATTCAAACGGATGCCATTCGGGCTTCGCAACGCGCCAACGACGTTCCAGCGCTTGATAGACCGAGTGAAAGTATCCCTCGAGGGCGTAAAGATCATGGCCTACTTGGATGATAATACTATCATCAACCTTCGAGAATCACGTAGAAGATCTTGAGAGAGTTCTGAAAACTCTAAAATCGCACGACCTATATGTAAATCCCGCCAAATGCCGGTTCTGCTGTGATAAAATAAAATATATAGGGCACTATATAACCCCACAAGGCCTGCAGGTAGACCCAGAGAAAGTGTCTGCGATAACTGACTTACCTCCTCCCAGAAACCTCAAGCACCTGTTGTCTTTCATACAGACCTGCTCATGGTATCATATTCATTCCGTAATTCGCGCAGAAGAGCGAACCTCTCACGAAACTGACCAGAAAGAAGGTGAAATGGACATAGGACGGGGAACAGCAAAATGCATTCGATGGTCTTAAGAAGTGTCTGACTACAGCTCCGGTCCTGAAACAGGCAGATATGGCAAAACCGTACGTACTGAGAACTAACGCCAGTGACTACGCATTAGGAGCATTACTGGCCCAAGAGGACAATGGTAGAGAACATTCAATTGAGTATGCCAGTAGACTCCTGTCTGAAGCAGAGAAGAATTATAATACTACGGAACGAGAAGCTCTAGCTGTGGTCTGGGCGCTGAGCAAATTTTGAAGCTATATAGAAGGCATACAAGTAACAGTAGTGACGGATCACCAGGCGCTTAAATGGCTGATGACCCTGAGAACGCCTACCGGCAGACTAGCAAGATGGGCTCTAATCTTGCAGACCTATCAATTGACAATCAAGTACATAGCCGGCAAAGAAAATGTCCTAGCTGACGCCTTATCCCGTCCCTTTTGCCAGGAGAATGAAAATAATGATTGCGGCGTATGCAGCGTTGTAGTCGATGCTACACCGCGTGGTGCGTATTCGGCAGAACCAGTTGAAGGATGAAAACATCGCCAAGATTATAAACGCCCTGGAGATCGGATGCGTGGAAGACGCAACCTATTGGAGCGGGAAGGGTTATGTGATGAACAATGGGGTGCTGTACAGATATGATCCTTCGGGAGATGCTGAAAATGCACTTCTGCTAGTTCCTCAACATGAGTGGACCAATGTTCTGGCCACCTACCATGATAGCCCGCTTGCAGGGCATTACGGCGCCCAGAAAACCTACCAGAAGATAGCCAGTAGATACCATTGGAAGGGTATGCGACGATTCATAGACAATTACGTCAAGGAATGTATGCCCTGTCAGAGGTACAAACTCTCCAACCTGAAACCTGCTGGACTACTACAAACCCATGCAATAAACCAGAGATTCGAAAGCGTGGCATTTGATTTATTTGGCCCGCTACCCACAAGGCCGGATGGGAAGAACTGGATTCTCATAGTTGAAGACATGGCCACCGGATGGGTGGAGCTGTTCGCTCTGGACAACGCGAGTGCCGAAAGTTGTGCCACCACCCTCATCGATGAAATCTTCCTACGTTTTGGACTACCGCGACGACTGCATAGCGATAATGGTACCCAATTTGTATGCGCAGTAATGCAGGAGGTTACCTATTGTTTGGATATCAAACACACCTTTACGCCGGTGTACCACCCAGCCGCTAACCCGGTGGAACGAAAGAACCGAGATCTAAAGACCCAGCTTGCAATCTTAGTACAGGATGACCATAGAACCTGGGCAGGCAAATTAGCGAGTATACGTTTCGCCATAAAAACCGCGACCAGCCTAGTGACGAAACATACACCTGCTTATCTAACCTTCGCAAGGGAATTAAGAACACCCGATGACATTGGTCATGATCTGAGGCAAATCATTCAATCGGAAAACTTCGTACCTGAGATAACCCCTCGGCTTCTATTGATAGCACAAACCCTGAGCAGAGTACGAGAAGTAAGAGAAGGTAATGAAGAGTCATGCAAGGAACAAGCCGATAAAGGGCGCAGAGCCGACCCTGGCTACAAACCTGGAGATTTGGTCCTGGCGACAGTGCATGCAGTTAGTAAAGCATCCCAAGGCCAGAGCGCAAAGTTTGCCCCGCGTCGGGACGGACCGTATATCATCAAAACCCGGGTAGGAACCACCACATACGAGTTGGCAAACCCGACGAACCCTGATCTGACCGTTGGCACTTACCATACCTCAGCCCTAAGGGCTTACACGGGCGACCCCACCAGCGTTCCACTACCAGTGCAACCCATAAGGAAACGGGGACGACCCAGGAAGATAATAACAGTTACTACAGAAGCTCCAGCACCTCGGCGAGGAAAGGCTAAGAACCAGTAGCTGACATTATTATTTCATTCATTTCATATTTTTATTTTGTTCTATTCGTCGGGACGCCATCATGAACATGGGGGGGTATGTAGGCGCTGACGAGAACGGACGACTTTGAATGACGTGGTTGTGTAAAATTTTGTTCTGTATCCAATCTTAGGGCCTCCATACCAATTATTTCGGATCACTCGGCTATTGGTATTGGTAGTTTTTGGGTAACTTTAGCTAACGGAGAGGTGAGACTCGGATTACTCGGCAACCGATCCGTTTGGCTAAAGTGGCCATCCCGTCCCGTCTACTCGGGACAAACCCCTGTAACCGCGTTCCTTGTCTAAATAAACCGCGTCTCGACGAAAAGTTGGTTTTTTTGCTACACCGTCTAGCCCCCCTCGTTACAATGTCTATAAAAATCTTTTTTTCTTCTTCTATTTTTTTTTCTGTAAAGCTCAATTATTCTGAGAGTTATTTTTTCTTAAAAATGGTGCTTTAAAATGATTTGATATCATTAAATACACATTAGGCTAATAAAGTACATAAAAAAAATAGACATTTCCACTTAAACCATGCGTTATTAGCACTTTATTGGAAACATTTGGGATTTTGGTTAAAAATCGTAAAAAATCCCTAAAAAAACAATCAGACTTTGGTTAGGACAAATGTGGCTCAAAATGTTCTAGATGGTCTGGACTAACACCCAATTAAGGCTTTGCACCCAGCTTCCAAACGCCCAATAGTAGAAATCTACATTATCAAGTACGGAAAACAGTATATAAAAAAATTGGTTAAAGTAGGAGTACCGATTAAATCTGAACCGTATTTAAAAGCAGACTATTACGATCCGGAAGATAATATTAGAATATTAATTTTTGCTACAGAAGATTCATTATAGCTCGTGAATGAAATAGAAGAGGTTTTTATAGATGGTACATTCAAGTCAGTCCCCTCTCCATTTTATCAGTTGGTCGTCATACATGCCGAAAATGGAAGCAACTCTACGTCAACTAAAGTCGATCCTTTGTTTTTTGTGCTACTTCCCAACAAAAATGAGAAGACATATAGAGTAATGTTTGATTTGATAACTACAGTCGTTCCATATTTCAAGCCAAAAATAGTTCACGCCGATTTCGAATTTGCTATAACAAACGCACTTAAAACATTCTTTCCAAAAATTATTGTTGTTCGATGCTACTACCATTTTACAAATAGTCTTTGGAAAAAGGCAAAAACTCTATGTATTAAATGTAACTTTACGACGCATCGTGGGTTTATGTTGCAATTTAGCTCTTTTACCGAATGATATGATTTTTGAGGGCTGGAATTACATAACTAACGAATGTAATGACATTAATAATGAAAAATAGAAAATTTTCTTTCTTACATCAAAAAATGTTATCTAAAAAAAAAATTCATCGACGAATGGTGCGTGTATAACAATTGTCACAGAACTAACAATGTTAGCGAAAGCTGGAATTCGGGGATTAATAAAAATAATAATAAAAATTATAAGACGGTTGCAAGAAATTAACTAATAGACGCTATGAAATGTATCAAATTCGAGATAATCAGATAATGAATGCACAAATGCAACTATTAACAAATGAGATAAGCGTTGGTCATTTTTTAGACAAATTACGTTAATTATTATATATTAGTTTGTTCCTGTTAAATGTAATCCAGTCTCCTTTAGTTTGTTATTTTTAATAAACAAATTGACTTATCGTATTATTATTTTATTTTTTTCATCGATAATTAATTCCAACCATATCGCAGTGGGTACACGGGTAAAAAGGAATTACCCCTACACCCACCGGTGGGTGAAGCCAGTGGGTGCACGGGTCGCGGGTCTTTTTCGCCAAGATAATTGAAAAGTTGTGATTTTTCCTGTCTGCAACCCGATAAATCATGTGAGTATAATCTGGACAATATAAAACGGTAATGTGTGCTCCTGACTGACACGGCGGGGTCCTGGGCTCGGGGTTGTCTTGTCACAAACGATCGGAAGATCCTACGCACAAGTCGAGTCTTAAAAGTCGCGCAGGTGTTTTTCGCCAAGATAGTTGAAAAGTTGTGATTTTTCCTGTCTGCAACCCGATAAATCATGTGAGTATTATCTAGACAATATAAAACGGTAATGTGTGCTCCTGACTGACACGGCGGGGTCCTGGGCTCGGGGTTGTCTTGTCACAAACGATCGGAAGATCCTACGCGCAAGTCGAGTCTTAAAAGTCGCGCAGGTGTTTTTCGCCAAGATAGTTGAAAAGTTGTGATTTTTCCTGTCTGCAACCCGATTAATCATGGGAGTATAATCTAGATAATATAAAACAGTAATTTTTGTTTCGATTCGGTTCCCCCCTTTCCTTTTTTGTGCGAGGAACGAGGACTATATAGATACACACTGTATAGAAAAGCTATCAAACCGAGGACTATCACACATTCTGCTGGAAAAGCTACATAACAGAGGACCTTTGTGTTAAAGTTAACACAAAAGACCTCGGTTCATACATCAAAAGTGAAATTAATGTATAGGGGGTGTGTGTAAGGCGACAGAGGCGCCACCCGGTGGATACATTTTGTCTGTGTAAGATTATGAATTTGCTTCACCAAACCGAGGTTTCGGGTACTTTTCCTTATTATATATATACAGAAAGGTTAAAAATTGCTTGAACTATACGAATCTGCGGTCAAGTCAAACCGAGGACCGTCGAAAAAGTCCTCGGTTTGAAAATGTCCACGGTTGTTCCTTGTGTATTCATACGCACGTCCTCGGATGGTACTTAAAACAAACACTCACGCATACACACACTTAAACACACTCCATCAGTATATAACGGAATCATGGAATTTAGATTTATTTCTCTATAGCTAAACTACCTGACTTGGCTTCATTGATTTGGCAATACGGGTCTACCATAGACTGTATAAAATTAGTAATGTAAAATTAATAAATATATATTACCTGTTTTATTTTTGTGCTATTTAAGTTTAAGGCGTAATTTAATGTTTCCTCTCTTCGTTTTTCCTTTTCTATATGGCTTTTATATGTTTACCTGTACTCTTGTCTTCTTTTATGTAAGTACCTACCTAATGTTTTTAAGCTTTGTGCCACCACACCAGGGCCTGTCTGAAAATCAGCGCCGCTACTAACTCCGGCTTGTAGCGGCATAATGCTGAGACAGGGACCTTTTTGGCCCCTTATATAACACGTATTTGTACCTATCTGTATGTTTTTATCTATCTACTTATAATTTTTTTCTTGTATGTATTCTTTCTTATTATTTAATGTGTCGTGTTTTGTTTTGTGTTATGTTCGGTGTCAAATAAATGTATTTTCTTTCTTTCTTTCTTTCATATTTTTTACTTAAACAGATATATGAAATAGAATACAATTTACCAGTAAACTAAGCACTATTTATAGCCGGAAGTATGTTTCCTAATAAAATGTTAATAGTTTATGTTTTTGTTTGCATTATATGGATATATATATATATATGTATATAGTATCGTGCCATGGTTTTTATTCTTTTTATTTACTTTTTATTCGCATGGTGTTGGCTTAAATTAAATAAAGTTAATCAAGTGATAATATAGGTATTAGCCCATTATTATGTTTTTTTTTGTCGGAAATTTCCACAATAACATGCCGTTAAACAAATTCTTGATAATAAAAAAATGTTTACATTTTGTAACAACACTCTGAGGACGGCAAATGGTGAAAACAAAAAACTTGAAAAGGTTTGGCCCATCGTTGAGCACCTAAACCGCAAATTTAGCTCTTTGTTATTAACCTACCCGGGCAGTACATAGCCATTGACGAGTCCCTTCTGCTTTGGAAGGGACGACTATCCTTCGTCCAACTAATTGCAAGAAAAGCGGCTCGGGTAGGCAGAAAGACCTACGAATTGTGCGAATCGCGTACGGGCTACCTATGGAAAATGCTCTTATATACAAGGAAAAGGCGAGCAACCGGCTTATGAAACAACTGGGAATCATGATGAGCCTGAGGGGGCGACATCAAAAATTGTTCATAACCTGGTACGGCCTTTGCTCAACAAAGGCTATACTCTGGTTATGGCCAATTTTTACAGCTCGCCCCTACTATCACGCACATTAAAAACGAAAAAAACAGACACAATGGGCACACTTCGCTTAAAAAGAGAGTTTGTCCCGGAAACATTAAGGAACTTATCCAAATCAAATACGCGGCAGGGTGAAGTCATATATAGCCAAACTGAAGACTTGACCATCTCAGTTTGGCATGACGCCAACATATGAAATGAAATGAAATGAAAGTTTATTTCTTTAGGCTTACAAATAAGCACTTAGACAAGTCATATTTTATACTATTCATTATTATCAATTAAAATTATTTTATAGTTCACTTCAATTTTTTGTCCACCAGTGGAAGAAGTGAGAAGAAACCACTAGTATGTTCATAACTTATGTGTCTAGTACATATGATTTGCTTATCTGTAATTTGTTAGATTTTGAGTTGGAGCAAAACTCGTTCCAAGCTTTTTTATCTTCTAGATAATCTGATATTTTGTAATAAGCCTTTTTACAAAGAATATGCTTCACAATTTTTTTAAATTTATTTATTGATAATTTTTGCAACTCACTTGGAGTTTTGTTGTAGAAGCGTATACATTGCCCTTTAAAAGATGCACTTATCTTATGTAGTCTAGTTGTGGGAACAGCGAGTTTATTCTTATTTCTAGTATTTACATTATGTATATCGCTTTTTTTAATGAATCGATTGATGTTTTTATGAGTGTACAACAAGTTTTCATAAATATATTGACATGGTACTGTCATTATGTTTATGTCTTTGAATTTATTACGTAGGGATTCTCTGGGACCCATATTATAGATCGCACGAACAGCCCTCTTCTGCAACACAAAAATGGTGTTTATATCTGCAGCGTTCCCCCACAACAGTATGCCATAAGACATAATACTATGGAAGTAGCTGAAATAGACTAGTCGAGAAGTATCAACGTCTGTAAGTTGACGGATTTTTTTAACTGCATATGCTGCAGAACTAAGTCTCTTCGATAGCTTATCTATGTGTGGGCCCCATTGGAGTTTACTATCTAAGGTTATTCCTAAGAATACGGTATTGTCTACAATTTGTACCATTTCTCCTTTTACGTTTACATCAGCCTTAACTTGTAAGAACTAACATAGTAGCTATGATCTCAACGTATCACAGCTCAGTAGTCGGTAGAGGTGTGTAGGTACTGTAAGTACTGCAGTGCGTGTTATATAGCACGACCGCGTACTGATTCAGTACCTATTACCCGACAAAATTTAGCATGACACATGGCATTAGACACGGCATGGCGCCGATCGGCGCGACCGGCCGCGTTCTGTTACTGTTCGGGTGGCCGTCGTTCACTATCGTAAAGGTTCGAGTACAAGCGACGAGTGTCGGCCGAACGGGATTTTGTCTCTGTCACACACACACCGCGCCGTTTAGTAGAATTTACATAGTATTGCGTTCTAGATAAGGGTTAAGTTTCTTTAGCGCCGGTAAATATTTGCGCGTACTCTACCTATAATAAAATATTGTTATATTAGTGTACGTACGACTAATGACTATTTGTTTTCTTTGTTTACGCGCGCGGTCAACGGTAGATATAATTAGGTGATTTGTAAAGTGATTGTAAAAAAGGTGTCTTACGTTAGTGAAACTGTAGTACCTACATAAAAACAATATTGGAAGTGTGTGTAAATAAATGTATTTAGGTATTTGTATATTAATATGGCGTCTAAGAGAAAAAGCAGCCAGCTTTGGAATCATTTCGAAGAAGTCACTCCTAACAAACAGGCGAAATGTTGTTATTGCTTCCGTCTGTCTTGTCTATTGCTATTACATCTGAACAGAACATTCAGTAAATTTCAGTACCTACACTTAAAATTAATAGCGGGCCATTCGCATTACTTACCATAGCGCGTCATATCAGGTCATGTTTAGAGTACTGCGTACTGATTATATCTGAACAGAACATTCAGAACCTAAGTAATAGCGGGCCATTCGCATTATATAGCACGACCGCGTACTGATTCAGTACCTATTACTTAGCATAGCGCGTCATATCAGGTCATGTTTAGAGTACTCGTACTGATAGCACGCCATATGACGCGGTACGAAATGTCATGCTATATGGCATTACAGTACAGAGTACTGTTTTGAGCATGTCTAGTAGTCGGTGGAAAGGAAAAATATGGTACCTACAGGCACAAACCGAAGGTTGTGCTCGATTACAATATGACCATGGGGGGCGTCGATAAGAAGGACCAGATGCTGCAGGCGTTCCCCGTGGAAAAAGTGCGCAACCTAGTCTGGTACAAAAAACTATTCCGCCGGCTACTGAACATTTCTATATATAACGCGTTTGTTATTCACAACCACAATATGAACCGCACCCAGAGGCTTCAGGGTGGTTTGGGCGAAGGAGATGTTCAAGAAGGTGCGAGGTCAAATACCCGGTGCAAAATGTGCTAGATCAAAAAAGTAAAGACGCGCGATTACGTTAAAAATAAATTACATACATGTACACTAAATAAATAGTTTGTGTAACATAATGTTTTATTAATTGTAGGTGCCTACAATATCATAGGTGGTACAATAATGTACATACTTTTACGGTCATTTCGGCCACCGGTCATCATAATTTGGTCCGGATAAAGTTATGTGTAAATGCGCCTTTCATCGAACATTTTGTTAGTGTCTAATTGAAATGCTTAGAACTTTTTTCAATTACAATTAAACTTACTTTGTGTGGTATCATTGGAAAGCTGTTTTAGAGTCCCCGCAGACCACAAACTTTCTATCGGCCGATAGTTTAGTCGGTTTCTTAATCAGTATGAAGATGTATGCAGATGCGCACATTACAGTGATTCAGTATCGGCCGATAAAAAAGTTTGATGCTCGCCTATGTACATAGGTATCCTATTTAGCTGAGTTAATTGTAGATGTATTATTGTGTGTACAACAAAGACTTAGATTCAGTGGCTAAGTAGGATGATAGGCAGGTAAGATAGCCAATACTACCATAATATAAAATGAATGAGTAGATAGGTATTCGTTTCTTTGATCTACGGTAATATTTGAGGGATTTAAGTGCAAACTAGGTACCTACTTAAGAACTTAGGGTTTTGACTTGCAGACAGGTTGGTACATAGCTATTACTTTAGAACAGCTGTGTTGTGTTTAGTATGGCGTACCTAGCGGCGTTAAAAGATATACTAACTAGGTAGGTATAGGTACCAAAATTACTTTGGATTAATTTTATTTATTAGCGACACCGTGATTAGTTTCAGGCAGGGACCAACCTGAAACTACTATTACCTATGTTTCGGATTCAAGACTAGAGGTAGGTATGTAGGTAATATAATATTTACAGTAGCTATTTATAAATTACGTTTTTTGTTTCAAATAAAGATTTTTGTGTTTGTATTTTTACCTATTAAATGGGATTAAGATCAGCAGGTACGAGACATTGTAGATAGGTGTAAATGTTTTACGTAGGTAGTCATAGACTTATATGAGGTGGGTGACTAAAAAACCAAACCTAAATGTCACTGTATATTGTACTTAAATGTCATTTAATGTCTATTGTACTCAATTTCTAATGTCACTGTCACTGTCAGAAACCAGTCACCGAGTCCACCGCACGCTCCGAGCCCCGAATACTCGCACCTTCAAAGTCCAACCAAATACTTGCAAGACCTTCAAAGTATTTCGACTCGTACTAGGTTTCCGTACTTGCAAGCAAATACCAGGTTTACAAACCTGGTCGAGTAAATACGTCTCATTGCTCAGTGTTTGTGTCGCTTCCGTCGAGACAGGACGCGCAGCGCTGTCCGACACGAGTGTCGTTAATTTCAAACATGCGCGAAATTTTTTGCTAGACCAATGACGTCACTCGCGTCGTCAACGGAGGAAATAAAATCTTTGATTTTATATTTTGAAGCGCTGCCAGAAGTATGGCAAATATCAAATCCCGATTATAAAAATCGAGTAAAGAAAACAGCCGCGGTAGAAAGTTTGGCCGAACAATTTAATACTTCTGCTTCGGAAATAAATAAAAAACTGCACAATTTACGAACGCAGTTTAATAACGAACTGAGAAAACTTTAAAAAAAAAGAAGAGTGGACAAGGTACAGATTAAAATTTTGTAAGCATTTGGGAATACTACACAAGATTAAAATTTTTAAGGCCAAGTACCGTACCAGCAAATGAAACACAACAAAATTTGGTGAGTTGTCTTTATTATTAATTGGTTTATTGTTAATTTCCACTTATGTATCTGTACTGCCAGCTAACTTCGCCTTCAGGAGATACAAGATATTCTTTATATTATTCACGGATTTCTTTACTTTCATTGGACATGTAGGATCCCAGTGGTATATTTAAAAACAATACATTATCCGGAGGGGGGTCGTTTCTCCAACTGCCAGGAGTTATTACACCATCAATTTCCTCGTCGAAGGTGCCTTGAATTCCGTTCCAAGAGAAAGTTATGCAACACGCAGGTCGCAGATTGCAGATACAAGTTTTCTAACTTTTTCAGGACATAGTTCTATAGGTTTCCTTAATATTCTTAATCTGTTTGCAAGTAAACCAAACGCATTTTCTACCACACGTCGTGCTCTCGATAGTCTGTAGTTATAAACACGATTAGGACCAGGTTGGTTACGAAAAGGATAAGGCTTCAATGGAAAAGCATCATCAGCAGCATAATGACATAAGGTCATATAATTGGTTCTACCGGGAAGTGGCCTTGGTGGTGGTATATTAAGGCTGCCGTAGCTTAAAGCATTTGAAAGCAAACAATTTGCAAACACGCCTCCATTGGAGATTCTCCCATTGCATTGGAATTAGCATCAATTAATGCCATTAACACAATACTGAATGTACCTTTATAATTATAGTACACACTCCCACTATATTGGGGTGCTTTTATGACCAGATGCTTTCCATCTAGTGCTCCGAAAGCATTTGGAAAATTCCATTTGTTTTTAAAAACTTGTGTAAAAATATGATTTACCTGACGCCAAAAATCTTAATGTTATCGCCAAACGTTCTTCTACACTAGCTAGTCTCATATTCGTATCTTGCTTCTTAATCGCAGGTGAAATCTTGTTACATAAATATTGAAAATCGTCGTTTCATCCGAAGAAAGTTTTTATAACATTCTGGATCTTCGTTTTTCAATTCAGACAATAATTGATTATATGCCCCTAGCTGCGCTCTTCTTTTAATCCAATCTTTAACCCATATATCTCTAGAAATAGTGACGTTCATAGGTACAGCACTCGGCGAGAGGACAATCTCACCACCTTACCACGTACTCTCGCGAAGTCGGGGAAGTTAACTCACATAATGGGACCGACGGTGTACAACAATCTTCCTGAAATTGTTAGGAAGGCAACTAGCCTAACAACCTTTAAGAGTAAACTGGCTCACTGACAATAGCTTTTACAGCTATGAGGAGCTCCTCGAATATAAATGTGACTAAATGTACCTTATTACATATCTAGTTAATTAGATAAACTCATATATGAGGAGCAGAGGAACAAAAAGGGACATATCCACTTTTGACCTCTTCCGTTTTTTTTTTCTTATCATACGCAAAATGCTAGATTACATCGTTTCCGCTCCTCGAAACCATCAAAAAGTGGATAAATCCTCATGATTTTTGAACTTAAAAGTAGCTTGTTGTAACAAAAAAGGACAAATCCATATTTTGTTCTGACCAATATCGGTAGTTCGAACGAAATCTAACAAAAAGGGACAAATCCAATACAAAAACTGATATTCAATAATTTTATCTAACAAAAAGGGACAAGTACATTGTAAAACACATAAACATGTTTTTTGTACCTACACGAGTGAATTATTATACCATTTGAGAAAGAACGCTGAAAAATTGTCTATGTACTGCAAGAAGAAGAAAAATGTTGCTAAACTGTCAGTGTCAATTTGGTTGCAATTGTCAAGTCAGTGCGCGCGTTTTTGTTTATTCTCAGCGTGTAAATTTTTTACGTTGTGTCTTGCAAAGAGAATATAAATACTACGTGGGTGTCTTGCATAAATTTGAATTTATTGCAAATTAAATTGTTTGTTCCCATACAATGGATTTATCAGCAGTTGAAAACATTAATGCGGGCACGAGGGAGAGATTGTCTAGGGGCAGAAAAGCTGCCCGTGAGCGACATGTAAAGTGAGTTCCATGTGTATTTTTCTTTCGTGCCAAATCAGTTTACATTAATAAGTTCAGAATTAAAATCATCGTATGTATTTAATTATAAGTATTAATACAACGGGTATTTATCGCGTTTATTTACCTTTTTTCCCGACGTTTCAACAGGTTTACACTCTGTCGTGGTCACGGGATGACAGAGTGTAAACCTGTTGAAACGTCGGGAAAAAAGGTAAATAAACGCGATAAATACCCGTTGTATTAATACTTATAATTATGTGTTCAGATCGCGTAAGTTTAAAAACATTTATCGTATGTATTGTTTCAGATATCGAGATAAAGATCCTGTATTGGAATATTTTCAACGTCCTTGCAACCATACGACTTCAAATGCCTACAAATGTGCCAAAATACAGGAAGCATCTATAAAACAGAATCGTAGATTGCTTTACCGCAATGGTGGTTTTTGTGAGCAAAATGTATATTTGTGCAGACTTATTGCTCCATATCAACCAATGAGGCGACGAATGGATCAATCAACAACTACACGAAAACAGAAACAATGCAGCTGCACTTATTATCTGCTTAAGAAAAAAAAGCCAGTACCAGTGAGTAGTAAGTTATTGAGAGTTCTAGACCACTTGATGTCTGATAGAACACACTATCATCGTTCGCTTCGCTCACTCCGATGTGCCGTGTGTTCTATCAGAAATCAAGTGGTCTAGAACTCTCAATACCTTATATGAAAAATCTTGAAGACTGGAAGATCTCATTTCGTTCGCCCTGTTCCTGGTCCGTTCAATTGATCTAGAATCCCCAATATATGATTAGTAGGTTATTGGGAGTGTTACATCACAACTTCCCTCCAAAACCCTCCAATAACACCCAGTATGTATATAAAACGGGATGAATGATTAAACGGGTATTATTTTCCGTAAAACGCTCACACAATGAAGTTCGTTAAACAACCGATATCACTAAATCTTGAAAACATTAATTTTGAATCTAAGAAGCAAAGTTTCCGTCATAGTGGACTATTACCAAATACAATACGCTGTTTAATATGTGGACCATCAAACTGTGGCAAAACAAACTTAATGATGGGTTTATTACTACATGAAAACGGTTTACAATTCCAAAACGTCTATGTGTACTCAAAAACCTTATATCAACCAAAATATCTGTATCTGGAGGAAATTTTTTAATTAGTTCCATCAGTATCGTTTTCAAAGTATTGTGAAAACGAAGATGTTATTGCTCCTCATGCAGCAAAATAAAACTCTGTTATAATATTTGATGACGTTGCGTGTGGCGATCAAAACAATATTCGAGATTACTTTGCTATGGGACGACATAAATTTATTGACTGTTTTTATTTAAATCAAACTTATAGTAAAGTACCTAAGCAGCTTATAAGAGATAACGCAAATTTGATCGTACTTTTCAAACAAGACGAAGTCAATATGAAACATGTTTACGATGAACACGTCAATACAGACATGACGTGGCAAGAATTTAGAAATATGTGTGCAAATGTTTGGGAAGAGCCATACACTTATTTAGTTATTAATAAAGACTGTGAGAAAAACAAAGGTTGCTATCGCAAAAACTTTGATAATTATATATTGTTTAATGCCTAAACTATACTCTAATCTACCTACTCACGTTTAAATGTTTTCTCGTGACTCATACCTTGTTGAATTGTAAAGTGAATCGGTTGTGTTAATAATTTAAAATGGCACACCCTAAGCATGGCTATTATTCCACCGAAAGCAAACGTTTCGAAAGCTTTAAGTCTTGGCCCATGGGACTAACCCAACAACCAGAAGATATGGCTGAAGCTGGATTTTTTTACACAGGAATGAGTGACAGAGTTATATGTTATTATTGCGATGGAAAGTTTAAGGACTGGACACCTATAGACCAGCCATGGATTATTCACGCACGTTATTGTAAATCGTGTCCATATGTTTTGATAATGAAAAGCAAAGAATTCATCCGAAAAGTACAAAATTGGCCATGTGAATGTAAAATTTGTGAATCCGATTTTAAAAGCAAAGAAAAGGAACCATTAGCTGACGAGTCAAAACTCCAAATGTCTTCAACTGAATTAATGTGCAAGATATGTTATGAAAATGCGGTAAACTCGTGTTTTATTCCATGTGGCCACGCTGTTGCATGTGTAAAGTGTGCACTTTCCATAAATAAAAACTGTCCGGTTTGCCGTAAAGTTTGTGACAACATAATACGACTTTATTTTTAAGTATGTTTGAGGTATAAATATAAGAGCAAACATTGGTGACTATTACTTGAGTAGCATCCTTTGAATACGCATACAACATTCTATTTTTATAATAACACAATGGAAAAAAAAATTAAACAACAAATTGTGAATGCTGCTGAATCAGTTAAGAAAAAGGTACGAAAGATGCGTGATATAGAGACCGCAAAAAGTGATATACTTGAATCTGTCTTTAGACCAATTACAAAACCTCTCAAAGAAATTGCTGAAAATTCTGAAAAAAAAGTTTATAATTACTTGGAAAACAAGTTTGAAACATCAAGTCCCTTGGATGCAGACAAAACGTTAAAAAAGAGAGTATCAAGTATAGGTTTTAGTGAATTAAATCAATCAGTTGATTTGAAAAACTCCAGTGACGAAAGTTCAGAAGTTGATAGTGAAAACGATGAATCTTTTAGGACTATAGATTCTGATTTTGATTCACCGAAGGTTAACCGAAGCGAGCAAGTATCTTCATGGTCTATGTCACCAGAAGCCAATAATGATATTCCGTTTGGTGTGCGAAACGAACGTGGTAAACTCATGATGGGGTCAGCACGTGTTGTTGTTTATGACGGATCTATACAAGTTGGTACCAGAAAGTACAAAATTACACCTGGATTAAAAGAACTTTTGTTTAAAAAAGTTCCTGATCTGGAAGTCATAAGTTCAGAAGATTTGGATTATTATAAATTAATGTTGTTAGAAACGAATGTTCATCGACGAGACTATGATCCTCGAAAACAAATAAGAAGCAGTAAAGGTCGAAAATACTTGAACGTCGTAAAACCCTTGTTCAAATTACGTAAAATATCAGCAAGTACAGATAGTAGTCAACCTGACATACACGCAGGAAAAGGTTTACCCACATTGAAAAAATGGAAGAAAAATGTAGATTATGTTTATTGGGATGATCCTAATGAACTAATTGATCGATTAAAACTTTTAATTGCTTCTCGGGACGCTGGAAACACTGGATTAGATAATGAAATTTTATCAATAATTGAAGAACTACGTGAGAATGGTATAATTTCAAATAAATAAGATAGTAAAACAAAAAACTTTCATTTCAATATCATCCCTACAACTAGTCAGTCTGTTTTTCATAATGGATAAATTTGGACATCATATAATTACGAAAAAAATAAGTGTATCAGATTTTAAAGATATATTTAATAAAACAATGATCAACGATAAAGAAGAAATAGATTTAAAATACAAAAGGTTGACTGGTATTGCAATACCTCTTAAAGCACACGATGCTGTCAGTAAAGAGTATGTAGATAAACACTTTGCTAGTACGCAACATGTTCGTGATATGTGCAATACTATAAAAACAGAACTAATGAAAAATATTGATCAGTTGCTGGAAGGCTTTACAAAAACTAATTCTGTTAAAAAATGAGCAAACAAAATGTTGTTGATGAAATTCACAAAGCCGCGCGTAAAAATTTCATTCGAAGGTCTGTAATATTAAAGGGATTGGATGATCTATGGCAATCAGATCTTATTGACTTTCGAAATTTAATAAAATACAATAGAGGTTATAAATACATATTAGTGGTGATTGATTGTTTTTCTAAATTTGTATGGACCGTGGCAGTCAAGACAAAGAGTAAATCTGAAGTAGCGGATGCTTTTAATAATATTATAGTTACAAGTGATCGGAAACCTATTAACTTACAAACAGATATGGGAACAGAATTTTATAACACGGAACTAGAAAAACTTATCAAAATTAATAATATAAACCATTATTCTACATATTCATCAAAGAAAGCTTCGATTGTAGAAAGAGTAATAAAAACTCTTAAAAATAAGTTGTATAAGTATTTCAGTTTAAATGGTAGTTACAAATGGATCGGTAAACCTTTGGAAAATATTGTTAATGATTATAATAACACGATACATCGCACTACAAAATTGAAACCTACCGATATTAACTATTCAAACGAACACATAGTGAAAAGAAATATAATGAGGTCACAAATAACGAAGAGAGTTCATTCAAAGAAAAACAAATTAGCAGCGGGAGATCTAGTGCGCATAAGTAAATATAAACAATGTTTTGAAAAAGGTTACACACCGAATTGGTCTACTGAATTATTTTTGATAAAAAAAGTTAATTTAACGAACCCTTTGACATATCATATTGAAGACTTGCATAAATGTCCAATATTAGGTACATTTTATGAACAAGAACTTCAAAAAACTAAATGTTCTAATGTTTATTTAATAGAGCATGTTTTAAGAAAAAAAGGTAATAAGCTCTTTGTTAAATGGTTAGGTCTTCCAAATAGTGAAAGTAGTTGGATTAAAAAAAGTGATATTTTATAATATTATATAAAATATAATTGAAAGTATTTTCAAATCATTAGTATCATAGCAATGCGCGGAGGAGGACTTGTCAACAATTTGATAAATAATTTACCGTTCGAACTTCATTTACCTGGATATAATTATTGTGGACCTGGTACTCGATTAAGAGAACGTTTACTAAGAGGTGACCAAGGAGTGAACGAATTGGATAACGCTTGTAAACAGCACGACATTGCATATACACAATCAGATAATTTGAAAGATCGACATAGAGCAGACATAGAACTAATAAAAATGGCTAAACAACGAATGAAGTCAAAAACTGCTGGAAAAGGAGAAAAATTTGCATCGTGGGTTGTAAGCAAAATCATGAAATCTAAGGTGAAGCATGGAGCAGGGACAAAAAAACCGTTTCGTTCGGTTGTTTCTACGATACGGAAACATTTGAAGAAGCTCAAACCATCTGATAATAACAAAGCTATAGAAATTGCTTATACAGAAGCAAAAAAAATTATTAAGCATAAAAAAGGAGTTAACCTTCCACGTGTCATACATCTACCAAAGACCGGTGGTATACTCCCATTAATACCAATTTTTGCGGGGCTTTCAGCTCTCGGTGCATTATCTGGAGGAGCTGCTGGCATTGCCAAAGCTGTAAATGACCATAAAACAGCACAGAGAAACTTTGAAGAAGCCAAAAGGCATAATAAAATGATGGAATCTATAGCTTTAGGAAAAGGTCTTTATATCAAACCCTACAAAAAGGCAACGGTCTCTTTGTTAAAAGTTCAAAAAACTAAAGAAAAGGTTACCTAATCGTGCTCTTACAAATATTGAGTTATTAGAATATGCTAATGAGTACATTCCATTTTTTAGAGGTGTCTTTATGAGAGATGAATTACCACGAAAACCAAAAGCCATAGAGTGTGGTATTGTAAACTTAGACAACTCTACGAACGAGGGTACGCATTGGGTAGCCTATGTAAAATACTTGGATTATTGCCAGTATTATGATAGCTTTGGTGATTTAAAGCCTCCAAAAGAAATTGTCAAGTATTTAACAAAAAAAATATCATATAATTACTGTAGTTATCAAAATTTTAACACATCGAATTGTGGTCACCTTTGCTTAAAATTTCTTCATGAATTTTGGGATTCATGTAAAATTATTGGAACGAATAAAAAATATATAAATTAAAGAAATAGTTTTCTTTTAGCCATTAGTAAAATGTCTTTCACGCTGTCTATAACTGGTCATACATCGACATTATCATCAAATTTTTATCCTGCTTTACAATTCGATGGGGAATACGAAAGCGCATTGCTGCATATTTCAACGTTTAATTCAATTCCTAATATTGAAAACACGAACAATAAATTTTACTATGGCAACAATGAAGTCTTGGAAATTCCTGAGGGTGCGTACGAACTACAAGACATTTGTGGTTATATAAGGCAGAATTTAAAAATGAAAGGAATAGATTTTAATTTTTATTGTAACAATAATACATTAACTACATCTATTTACTGTAGTAAAGAAGTTCACTTTGAAAAAGCCAACTATCTAGGAAAATTATTGGGGTTTGACAACCAAACCCTGAAAGCAAATATATTACACGAGTCACAGCTGCCAGTCAACATTTTGTCAACGACTGTGATGAGAATCGAATGTGATATTGTGAGTGGTTCTTACATTGACGGAAAATCCAGCCATATTATTCACGAGTTTGCACCCAACGTTCCTCCAGGATATCGCATTATCGAAATACCAAAAAATATTATATACTTTCCTGTTAATCAAAACTATTTAAGTACTATCAATATCAGATTATTAGACAACCACAATAAACTAATAAACTTGCGAGGAGAAGAAGTACAATTGTATTTACACATTAAGAAAAAATGATTGACTTTAATAAATATACTGATACAAGAACAAAACACATCAGTGACAATCCAACGATCCGTCGAAGAGCACCAAAAAGAAGAAATAAAAAAATAACAGAAGAAAATAAAAGATTTTTGAAATTAATCGGTCTGCTAAAATGAGTATATTGGACATCTCAAGTACACCAGTATTCGATTGTACCATTGATGGTATTGAATATCATTCATATAAACCATTTGTAACAAGTTTTAACAAGAACGATGAAATACGAATACCTATCAACCAGCAAGACCTTTACATATTACCGTCTGCTAGTACCTTGTATTTAGAAGGTACTGTGAACATTATAAAGAACAACGAATCAAAACAAAAAGTTACTAGTATCGAGTTGACAAACAATCCGTGTCTATATCTATTCCAAGATATTCGGTACGAACTCAATGGAATTGAAATAGACAGAATTAAACATGCTGGAATTACAACCACTATGAAAGGAATTTTATCATTTAATGAAAACCATGCTAAGGTGTCCAAAGCTTGGGGTTGGGATATTAATGGCACCAATGCCAGTCAAAAATTTTGTGCTTCAATTCCCCTTTCTAATATATTAGGTTTTGCAGAAGATTATAAAAAAATTATCATGAATTGTAAACATGAATTGATTTTGTTACGCAGTAATACAGATTCAGATTCAGATTCAGATAATTTATTGTCATACTTCATACACATAATAAAATCACAATAATGTAACTTAAATTAAAATATGAGACTATGACTCGTCAAACACGATATAGATACAATAGAGATAGGTAATATAGAACAATTTTGCTGTAAAGGGGCAGTAGAAAAAGTATAATAAATATGCTTAAATCTAAGGTTCTTAAATCTATCACTATTATCTACACTATATTTGGGTAAGGTGATTCCACTAGGACGTCGGGTAACTTAGAGGATTTCACATTAAACTGACTGTAGTCGTTTTCTAAAAACTCTTTGATACTATATAGCGTTTTGTTAAGTAAGAGATTTCGTAATTCTATATTAAACCGATTTTCGTTTTTAATTAATTTCAATTCTAGAGGAAGCTTATTATAAAGTTTTTGACCCATTATTTTAGGGAGCTGTTTAAGCATGTTTAGTCGGTGCTGGATCGGCTCTATTATCATTTTATTTCGTGCTGTGCGTTTATTACTGCCCCCTCTTATAGTATATTCACCTAAATGTAGTCTGACATACTTTACTACCTCCATTATGTAGACTGCAACAGATGTTAATATGCGGAGGTTACTAAAATGATCGCGGCATGATTCTCTGTATTTTGCGTTTAATAAGACTCGGATGGCACGCTTTTGCAGTTTAAGTACTCTTTCATAGTCTGTTGAGCTTCCGAATAAGATGATGCCATATGACATAATCGAATGGATACATGCGTAATATATATCTTTAAGAGATTTAGGTGAAGTAATTGGTCTAAGTTGCTTTAGTGCGTAAATTCCTCTGGCCATTTTTTTACATGTGGAGTCGATATGCTGCTTCCACGATATTAATGGATCTAATTCAAACCCTAACATTTTTACTAAGTTTGAACTTACTAAGGTGTTCCCGTCTTGTAACGGTATCGGTATTCTGTTAAGAGATTGTACAGTTGTCGTTGAGAAAAATAATATGTCGGTTTTATTTTCATTAAGTTGTAAGCCATTCATCTGAAACCAACTACTTAATTTAGCTATAGTGTCGCTTATATCGTTCAAAAGAACTTCGTTATTTTCTGCTGCTAAGATGACAGTGGTGTCGTCAGCATACTGGATGATATCACCCTTGATATCCATATGAACTATATCATTTAAAAACGCCAGAAACAGCGTATTTCCCAATGCGGATCCTTGAGGAATTCCTATAGTAGAGCATTTTGGAGCTGATCTGACCCGTTTTCCTTTAATTTTTACTTCTACTATCTGCTGTCTATTTATTAAAAAAGATTTAATAAGATCTAAACTATTTCCTACCAAGCCATATAACTTCAGTTTTTCTAACAACAGTTCATGATTGATAGAGTCAAATGCTTTTGACAAGTCTAAGAAAACTCCCGCTACTTTTTTCTTAGCTTCAAGGTGGTTAAGTACTTTTTCAATTAAACATTGAGTTGCCGATATTGTGGATCTTCCAGGTCTATAAGCGTGCTGACTATATGACATAATTTTGTTAACAACTAGATGATTCATAATACTGTCGGATAAAACTGATTCTATCAGTTTAGATATAGTGGGGACTATTGCAATAGGTCTATAGTTTTCTATGTTAGACATACTGATTTAAACTCACTTATAATTCCTAATGGTCAGATTCTCGAAGATATTGTAATAACTAAACTATTTTGGCGTGTACCACACGTTAGAGTATCTGATAAAGAAAAAGTTAACTTGCTTAAGTTATTAGAAAAAGATCGTCCTTTACAAGCAGCATTCAGAAATTGGGACCTTTATGAGTACCCACTATTACCAAAAACCACCAAGCATACTTGGTCTATCAAAACTTCGTCTCAAATCGAAAAACCTAGATACGTCGTAATTGGTTTTCAAACCAAGAGGAAAAATTCAGCAGAAGTAGATATGTCACGTTTTGATCATTGCAATTTAAGAGATTTAAAAGTGTACCTAAACTCAGCATATTTTCCTTATGAAAGCATGAACGCAAATTTCCTTGATTCCAAATATGCATTGATATACGAACAGTATGTCAATTTCCAACAATCTTACTATGGATGTAGAAACGAACCATTGCTAAGCGCTGATGAATTTAAAGAAATAGCGCCATTGTTTGTAATAGACTGCTCGAGACAGAGCGACAACATAAAGACTGGTCCAGTAGTTAGTGTTCGAGTGGAGCTAGAGTGTAATTCAGAGATACCGGACTACACATCTGCTTATTGTCTCATTCTAAACGATTGCATAATTGAGTATAGACCACTGAGCAACTTGGTAAAAAAAATATCATAATTAAAATGAATGCTGATACTGTAATTGTTGACTTGCAAGGATTCAAGGACTACCAAAATCAATTTATATTAAAAGAATTCGCTATTCTCATCAATGGATATTCTCAAATATTTCTGGTGAAGCCACCCTACGCATTCACAAAATTAACGAAAGAAGAAAGGAAACGGGTCCAATGGCTAGAAAACGATCGTGGTATTTATTGGAGTGAAGGTTTTATCGATAACAGGGAATTTAAACACATTATTAAACCGTACTTGAATAATAAGAAAATTCTAGTTAAAGGCCTAGAAAAAATCAAATGGATAAAAAGCTTTCATGAAAACTGTGAAATCGTTGATATTGGTGAAAATGGATGTCCTAACTTTGCGAAATTATGCGATGACTATGAAAAAACAAAAAACAAACTTAATAAACCAAGTTTATCTATATTTTTATCACTTTATTGAAACCTTAAAACTTCTCAAATGTCTCAGTTATAAATTAAATAGGGTTAATTATTTTTTATTCTTAGAGAAATGAAAGTAATAATTTACAATAATAAAACGCTAGCACATTTTTTTTAATAATACAGCATTATTACCTACATAGTAGGTACTAAAACAAGACACGTTTTTTTGTTCGTATAATTTTATTTAACACTAAGTATTGACAGCAATGTACTTAATTAAATAATATTTAAACAAATAGATTTTTTTATAAATGAAGTACCTAGGTGTTAATAAATTTTATTTTGTTATTTCAGATTGCCAATTTTCAATGATTTTCAAAAAATCGAGAAGGTGCACCTTGGATTTCATCAAAACTCTGTCAAAGTATGTGAATTATGCTATGTTTAATATTTAAGTAATAATAAAAAATAATATTTGTTTCTTTTGTTTCAGATTCCACTATCAAGAAAACTTACTGTGAGAGACTCGAGTCGAAGTATAGTAGTTTCTTATTAGTTCAGATTTTTGTAACTTCTTTGTTCATGTCGTACAGAAAAAATATTTTTTACCTCCGGTCTTTAATGTAAGTAAACAAGTCGTATTCATCATAACAAATGATGTACGACGCGGCAACAAGTCACATTATTAATGTGCGGTAAAGGTAATGGTAACGGTAAAGGTAATGGTAAAGGTAATGGTAAAGGTAAAGGTATTGGTAAAAGGTTTGAACGGTATTAAGTAAGTATATTCGTAAGTATGAAATTTTCTGATTCTGAAAATAATATGAAAAAGTAGGTAGGCTAGGTAGATACGTTTACCTACAGTGTGAGATTATTTGTGGGTTTCTCAACTGTATAAATGAAGCAACATAGATGGGAGAGATAAACCTACCTCGGACTCTTGGTGCGTTCTTACCATGGTTCGGCCAACTATTTATGTTTGCTCTCATAATACAGCGGATTATATGCGCAGATATCTCAAGCTGTAGGTGAATATTAGTTATGTGCATTTTCAACTGTGTCAATGAAGCATCACAGATGGGAGAGATAAACCTACCTCGGACTCTTGAGCGTTCTTCCCATGGTTCGCTCAACTATTTGTGATTGTTCTCATAATGCAGTAGATTTTACACAGTTTTATTTAGCTACCAAAGTTAGGTGGGTAGAGAGGTCTGTGTATTTTCAACTGTGTCAATGAAGCATCACAGATGGGAGAGATAAACCTACCTCGGACTCTTGAGCGTTCTTCCCATGGTTCGCTCAACTATTTGTGATTGTTCTCATAATGCAGTAGATTTTACACAGTTTTATTTAGCTACCAAAGTTAGGTGGGTAGAGAGGTCTGTGTATTTTCAACTGTGTCAATGAAGCATCACAGATGGGAGAGATAAACCTACCTCGGACTCTTGAGCGTTCTTCCCATGGTTCGCTCAACTATTTGTGATTGTTCTCATAATGCAGTAGATTTGACACAGTTTTATTTAGCTAACAAAGTTAGGTGGTGGGTAGAGAGGTCTATGGATTTTTAAGATTTTTCATATAAGGTATTGAGAGTTCTAGACCACTTGATTTCTGATAGAACACACGGCACATCGGAGTGAGCGAAGCGAACGATGATAGTGTGTTCTATCAGACATCAAGTGGTCTAGAACTCTCAATAACTTACTACTCCAGTGTGCAAAAAGTTTTTCCTTGCAGCACTATCTTTAGGCAAAAGACGGGTTGAAAATTTGTGTAAACTTATTTTTGATGGAAAAATTCCAAAGGAAAACAGAGGTGGAGACCGCAAGTCGCATAAATCTGTAGCAAAGAAAACATCTGTTATCAACTTTATAAAAAAACTGAATGCCAAAGAAAGCCATTACAATCGTAATAAATCGAAACGCATATACTTAGCTTCTGAACTAAACATATCCAAGCTATGCAAAATGTACAACAGTACTGTGTCATCGGTACTTCGAGTCAAATATGCTATGTTTAGAAAGATTTTTGTTACAAAATTCAATATCGGATTTTCATCACCTGCATCTGACATTTGTACATATTGTGTTTTGATCAAAAATAAAATAAAACAAGAGGCAAACGAGTTCACCAAGCAAAAGCTGATAACAGAGGCTCGCATTCATAAACTCAGATCGAATGCCTTTTATTCTATCATGAAGGAAGATGGACACAAAGAACTTAAGTTTTGTTTTGACTTGCAACAAGTTAATCCATTACCAAGAACACCAATTCAAGAAGCATTTTATTCGCGCCAGATTAGCTTCTATAACTTCTGTGTTGACGGGACTGACTCCAAATCACCAACATTTTATTGCTGGTCTGAAGAACAATCAGGAAGAGGTGCAACAGAAATCGCATCTGCTTTGTTGAACTTTCTAAACTCCACAAATTTTACTGATATAAGTACTTTGCATCTTTTTGCTGACGGGTGCGGTGGCCAAAATAAAAACAAACATATTGTACACACGCTGGTATACTGGCTGTCAAAAAACTCACCAGTCAATCTCAAAACAATACAACTCACTTTCCCTGTGCGTGGCCATTCATTTCTACCAGCTGATCGTGTTTTTGGCCGGCTTGAAAAAAACGTGAAAAGGTACCCTATGTTGACTTTGAAAAAAGACTACATCAACATATTCCAAAACCATGGAACAGTGAAGGAACTAGGAGAACCAAATGGATGGCAGTTGTATGACATAAAACAAATGACTGAAATTTTTAACGACATAAGAGGCATTCAAAATCTCAAACGCATCAAATTTCGAAAAACATCCCAAAGAAGTGGTGGTAAATGCGTGGTTGAAGTATATGACAACTACAGGGGCGAGTCTATTGCAGGACCTACAGATATCATGAAAAGAGGAAAATCTCTTGCACGTTTCACACTGAGAGGCTTGCAACTGGGACATGCCATAAAACCTGCAAAGAAGAAGGATGTCGCGAATCTATTAGAAAAGCAGTTTGGAAATAATTGGCAAAATTTAGAAGAGTTGCGTTGGTATGTAGACTTACTTAAAGAAAGCAACCAGCAGCAGAATGTGGAATTAGAAGAGAGTGATGAGGATCCTGCCATAGAGTGTATTTGTGATGAGCATGATTCTGAAGCCATTAGAATTTAAGATTTGTAGGTGTAAGAATAAAATAAAAACGATTTTAATATAAAAATGGATTTTATTTATCAAGTAGTATCAACAAATGGAAGAAATCTAAGTACTTACCTATTTGTAAACAAAAAGGGGCAAATCCCAATGTTTTTCAAACAAAAGGGACATATCCAAGTAGTGATGAACAAAAAGGGATATATCCAAAACTGTTTTCTTCAGAAAGTGACAAATCCAAGAAGTGTTGAACAAAAAGGGATATCTCCAAATTACAAATAAGAATATCTCAGGCTCTATCAATTCAATTTATGTAATTTTTTATCTAAATTAAAGAGTTTAAAGTGCTGTTTATTAATGCTAAAAAATTATTTCCTACAAGTCAAAAACATTAAAACTACAGAGTTTTTTTTTATTTGCCAAAAATTTGCGAAACTGGATTTATCCCTTTTTGTTCCTATGCTCCTCATATCAACTCCATTCATTGTTCTTTTTTTTTGTATTTCTATTGTAGTATGAATAATTTAATTTAATATTGTTTGTTGACATTACCTTAGTAAATTTAAAATGGCTACGTATCGGTAGCCGAAACGAATGTGACATGTAATTCATGAAAGCTACGAAATAAATGATTATTGATTATAGATCTCTTTTTACGCCGACGCATTTTAATGGAAGCACATATCGCGACCATCGCGGCAGCAGCACCTTCTATTCATGGTGATGAAATGTACCACACTGCATCGTGTAGACGGCAAATACACTTGAACCGGTACACTATATGTATATACCAATGTCGATACAAAATATTGCTTACCGTGTAGAAGCAAGCGAAACTAGTGTCGACATTTCTGTCGAGTGTCAGTGTCGTCGTGTATACTTACCATTAGAATGTTAGCAGAGCGGAGATTATTTTAAAATAAATGATATATTTAGCATTATAAAGTGTTTTTATATTAGTGTAAATTGCGTGTGCGCCACAAACTACTTATTAGGTCTTCTCTACTTGACTGGCCAATTACAATTTCACTTTGAGAGCCTGGTGTAGCGTGGCGTGGCTAGAGATGTAAAAAAACGTTTTTTTTTCTGACATGAAAAAAAAACGGTGAAAGAAATCATTAAAAAAAAAGGTTTTTTTTCAAAAGTACGAAATTATATTGACTTGCACTTAAAAGCACTTAATATTTCGCAAACGGATCCCTAAATCGAAAAATTGTTTTCAACTACAAATGACTCAAAGTAATGTTTTTTTTACATTTGAAAGCAAATTTATGCGACTAAAATAACGTAACTGCAATATAGCAAATCGAACACTTTATTTACATCGGCCAGCGCTATTCGGAACGGACCGAACGCATGTTTTGGTAGTCACTTACTTTTTGGACGGGGATTTCCCCAATGTTGTCATTTGGTTGAGTTGAAAGGTCGAATTCGAGCGAGATTCAAATGCAGAGCAGCCTGACATTGAGAGTTGGTTTTTGAGTGTGGAGTGAAGTGAATATTAAATTAAGTTGTGTGTTTCAGTTTCGTCTAAGTGTTTAATAATATTCATAAATATGCCGAAACGAGTCGGTTCAGGTCGAAAGACATCAGTCGTGGTTTTTGCTCTATAACTTTTTTTATACATTTTACAAAAAAATTACCTTAGACCAATCTTGTAGATGGTCTTTTGAGGATTTTTTTTCTCTATATTTTTTTTAATTTCATTCATATAAAAAATTAATGTCCTCTTCAAGGTCGTCACAGAACCAAGCAGAAGCAGTCTTTAGTGTTCCGTCTGATTCCGATGTCGATGGAACGAACACTAGCACTACCTGCACTACTGATATGGATATAGATGATTCGTCAGAAGAAGTCTGAAGAAGAATTAATATTTTTTAGTGTATAATTTAGTTTATAACTAATTATTAACATATGTATTATTGATTTAAAAGTAAACATAATCAGATTTAGTGTTTTATTTCATTTAAGATATAAATAAACAATGTGAGCCCGCTTGGATTGAATTACATTCAAGTAATACATGGTTTATGACTTGCTGCGATAACTCATGTATGTTTAGAACTGTATGCGCGGGAGAGATCACATCTCATCAAATAAAGTACTCTGCACTTGTTACACTAAGACAAGGATGCGTGATACAAACTAAAACAACCTCTACCACAGCGATTCCAGGGTCAACTTATACCTACCTGAGATACCACAACTCGAGAAATCTATCAATGGCATTGTTAAATTGAAAACGCCACAACTCAAACTCGTCGACCCCTCTGACGATCACGAGAAGGTTGAAACATGGCTACAAGAACAGAAGATAAACCAACTACATCCACCACAAACTATAACAAGCCATGACATACATCATTACGCAATCATCTACATCTTGGTGATCGCCGCTATCAGCGTTGCCATAGTTTGGTTTGCGAGGAAGCGAGGCTGGTTTACTAGAGAGTCCACCTCTGCCCCTACTACGATGAACACCGCAGACCGCGAGGCATTCGAGCTACAGCCACGAGACACTCGACCGCCAACATACGCATCTGTGGAGAAGCTGTACAAACCCCTTCGACGATCACTCTCAGCCTGGGTTGATTTTTTTTATGAAATCGAAAGATAGAAATACCTATCCTGAATTTAAAAAGCTTGTCACGTTTGTTCTTTCCATTCCTGTCTAGGGTGTTACCAGACCAATCGATCGATCGTCGATCGACGGCATCGTTCGATGGTAGAATGGAATAGTCGAGGTCGAACGATAGTTTCTACCAGACCAATCGATCGATCGTCGATCGACGGCAACGATCGATGGTAGAATGGAATAGTCGACGTCGATCGAGCTGCTTGATCAGCCGCGCCGAACGCCGACCGCTCCCCATTTGTCACCCGCTGCCCGCCCGCGCCCCGCGCTTCCTACCTGGCCTGCTTGTGTTTATGTGTTCAGTTGTGTGAAGCTCGCAGTCGTGAATACTGGTTGTTTCCTGACGCACAAAATGGCGGTGACCGCGTGGACGAATGAAAGAACTTTGGAATTTATCGAGCAATACAAAAACAAACCATTACTATGGGACATTATTCACAATGATTACCGTAATAAAATAAAACGTCATGATGCACTGCTCGAAATAGCCAACTCATTTGAAATTACTAAGGAGAAAGTAGAAAAGAAGATAATAAATTTACCAACAACATTTTCGAAAGAAAATAAAAATAAGAAAGATAGTTTAAGAAGCGGTGCCGGACGAGACGAAATATACGTTTCTAAATGGTATGCATTTCAAGCTATGATGTTCATACAAGAAAGGAATCGCCCACGATCTACTGTGTCTATAGGGGATCGGCCTCATTCGAGCATGTCAACTGATGTAAGTACCTACATAATATTTATATTTTTTACGGCCAATATGGCTCTGTCTTCTCTGCAATTAAACAATTCTTTATAGCTATACTGAATCAGCCGAACCTTTGTAGATCTTACAAAATAATAGAATAATATTAAGCACATTAAAACATTTTCCAGTAGTGTTGTCATTAAAATAATAATACAATTTTACAAGTACATACTTATAACCTTTATTGATACAGATTACACAGTAGCTGTCACTTGTGTACAGAGTATTAGTCCAAAACAAAACTAGAAATGACTTACTAAAATAATAATATACTCCCGACATGCCGAAAGTCGTTTATTTAACAATACTTGTATTGCCATGTAATCATACCATCTTTAGAACAAAAATATTCAGCGAATTCTTCTCTTATTAGTTGAACTGGAGTTGGTAAGCTGTAGAATTGTACAGATGACTGAATTTCTGGCGGGGCTGTATTATTTCGGAATCTGCACTCTGATATATGTTATTTGAATAGCGCAATTCTAAAGACCTATAACTCTCACAATTTCTTCTTAAATAGTTGTGAAGATAAGTCGTAGCTAACACTATGTTTTCCACATTTTTCGGTTGAAGATGAAAAGGCCTTCGAAGACAGCGAAATACTGCACTTAAAATGCCGAACGTGGTTTCTACCATTCGGCGAGCCCTACTCAACCTATAATTAAAAATTCGCACCTTTGATCCTTTTCGCCCTAATTCGAGAAATGGCTTCATTAAATTGTCAGAAATAGGAAAGGCATTGTCACCTATAAAAACATATGGTGTAAGACAACTTCTTCCAGGCAATTCACTTTCTTTTGGGATTCCTCGTAGATTCATGGAATTCAAAATAGTATTTCCAAATACACCACCGTCAGAAATACGACCTTGGCACCCAATATCGCAGTACATAAAATTGTAATTCGCATCCACTACAGCCATTAGGACAATACTGTGAACTCCCTTGTAGTTAAAGTATGTGCTCACACTGTTACTTGGAGCTCGCATATTTATATGTATGTTTCCCATCTATTGCACCCACACTGTGAGGAAAATTCCACAGCAGTTCAAAATCTTTTGCAATGTTGAGCCATCCTTCTTCCGTGCTTGGCATCTGTAAAATAAATATATACAATGTAAATAAATTGCATATGAGCTACCATTCGCGGCTATGCTCGCGTAACTTATGTCAGTTCATACATTTCTTTTTTAATTATACCTATTTAAAATATTTGTATATAATTTTGTTTCAGAGAAATTCACAAGCATCTGAGTCGGGGATGGACAGTTCCGTTGATAGTGAAGGTAGTCATAAAAGGCGCCTCAAACCAAATGATGCCGCTGAATAGAAAAAACGTTGGAGATGGTTGATTCTTTGATTCGCAATAGAAAAGATGTTGATGAGTATACATTGTTTGGAGAACAAATATCATTTAAATTGAGGACACTAAAAACGGACTACGCGCGTATTACCGTACAGCATCATATAAATAACCTAATTTACGAAGCTCAACTTGGTAAATATGACTATCCAGAAACTCAAAATCAAGGCTACTACACCACGCTGTATTCTACAAATGCACAATCTTCAAATCAATCCAACCTTCCATCCACTTCTCAATACGCAAGAGATTCAATTGGATATAGCTTGTCGCTGGATAATATCAACCTTCCATCCACAAGTGGAAATAATATAACAGTGGAGTCATTGGATAATTTCGAAGATGTCTCATCTGACTTGCAAGAAAATTAAACGACATGGTTACTGTTTCTCTGAAAAAATTATAATAAACCTGAAATACTATGTATATTTTATATTTTTAATTTCTTCTAGCTTATATCAGAGATACATGATGAGATACCTTTACGACTTAACTTACCTTATACATATATAACTTAACTTACGATTACAAGTCTAAGAATACTTACTTGTATGTAATCCCTGAGAGAACATATAAGCGCATTTCACACTTCTGGAATTATACAAGAAATACTTTGTTGTGAAATTTTAAATGTTAGCACTAGACTTTGATATGAATCACCACTGGCTAGAAATCTGAGTGTTATAAGTAACCGATTTTTAGGGGAAATTGATTGTCTGTAATAGGTATTCAATTTTGCAATTAAAGGAGCCACCATATTTAAGACATTTTCAATATCACTGTTACTCATTCGAAAAGCATCTAAAAAACCGCTATTTAAAATGTCATTTGGATAAGATAAGCGATCTTTGGCTTTAAAAAATGGTCGCATCCAGAGTCTTCTGCGTTTGCGTCTCCGTAATAATAGTACGAGCAACATCGTACTGGCCAACAACAACGCGTCCTCTTGTGAATACATTTTGAAAGAAACTGATGGAATATAGCCGGAGTTAATCGATCAACGTATCAACAGTATCTGTCGATCAATTAAAGTTACTAGACCAGTCGATCAACTTCGATCGATGCCGTCGATCGACAATCGATCGATTGGTCTGGTAACACCCTAATGCATCCTGCGAACGCGTATTCAGCGTCATGGAACAGGTATGGAGCAAGGAAACAAACTTTGATGTTTCATGTAAAACCTTTTACGATTTTGTGGTAAAAAAACCGTCAAATATTAGATGCTGCTCGAAAGCAAAGTAAATATATGTATGTAAGTTTAAAAATAAAAATTAATAGTTATTTGAGATTTTCATTCAAAACTTCACCCCTTCCCTTCGATTTCCTAAAATCCTCCCGGGTTAGTTAATTCGAGAGTTGGCAACCCTACTCTCAGCAGTGGAGCGCGGGCGCGAGGGCCCGGCGCCGCCGGCAGTACGCGAGCGACGCCCCCTACCCGTTCCGCGACGCGTCAAGGCTGTACTATTTAATTTTGATTAGTGTTTGTGTATTTTTTACTATTTTATTTACTTTTACTTACTTTAACTTTGTTTGTATTGACTTTAGGACTTGACTGTACAAACGATTCCTTCATACGGTTTTATCTCTTTTTGGGGTTGGAAATATGTACCTACTAACTTTTAATTTGCCAAGTGAGTTCGATTTTCAAGCATCGAGATGATGCGAGAATTCCCTTACAGAATACCAACAGTACATCATTCTTTAGCGTAAATGTCAAAATCTCACTCAATTAAGTTCATTTCATTACCACGCTCGTCACTGAAGCGCTACAGGCGCTATCGAGTTTCACAGAATACAAAACTTTAAACTCACCGCGGATTCAGCTTAGTGAGGATTGAAATGAGTTTATAGAATGAGTCTACAGCTCTCACTCACCTCTATCTATCTATGCGTCAAACAATAAACAAGTGTGTGATTTTACAAAGTTTTGTTTTATCTACATAACTCCATTCAACCTATAAACTGGAGTAGAAACAAATTATACATGGTACCGAAAAAGTTCAGTCAATGCAATCCATCATACAATTATATTTTCCACGTAACCTCCGCCGTCAAAGTATACACGCTGCCGCCGCCGCTAGCCTGCCACCTTGCGAACGAGTCTCCAGATTTACAAAATGTCGAAAGCAACGGAATCACAATCACAGTCCACATCCTCGACCTCGAAGGAGACCGATACCACAATGGAGCTTCGAAAGTTGATTGCCGCGAGGGGGCAATGCAAGGCTTCTTTTACAATATTGGAAATGTACTTGAAGAACCAAAACTTCGATCATGATGACTTGGTTATTCGAAAACAAAATTTAATGGACGTCATCCAAAAATATCAGGATGTTGCACTTAAAATCATGCTGTTGGACAAGTCCGACGGCGAGGATGATGGCGAGAAACGATATCACTCTCTGCTACGTTGGAGCGTGTTATGAATACCCACGTGCCTAGAATATCATCCGTCACCGCAGATAAATTCAGTGAGTGTTACTTTGCAGCAAAATTAGCTACATTGGACATTCCTGTCTTTGACGGAAAGTAGATTTGACAATACAGATCATTGAAAGAAATGTTCGACTCCATAAACAATGATTCAAGGATCACAGACATTCAAAAGCTGTGCTTTCTGAAGAAATATCTGCAGGGTGAGCCGCTACAGATCAATGACAATTTGCAAATCATTGGCAAGTCATATGCTGATGTCATCAACCTGCTACATAAAAGATATGACAACAAAGCGCTACTTAAACAAAGACATGTAAATAATCTTTTGGGTGTCCCCAGCTTATTAAAGGGAACAGCGCCACAATTGAGAGAACTGGTAGTAAAAACAAGACAAAACACCACTGCACTAGAGAACCTGGACCAACCAGTAAAGGAATGGGATGCGATTCTATCATGCATTTTGATGCGAAAATTGGATCCACTTATAACAAGATTATTCCAATCGGAGCGAGACACTACAAAGGTGGTCACGGTCGAAGAATTACTCCACTACCTGGACAGGAGAGCAGCGGCCATGGAAGCGAGCCCGTTCAATGAGAAGCCACATGCCAAATCCGTAAGCACAAACCTGCAGTCTACCAATGGTAGCAAATAAGAGTGAAATAAAGTGCGTCCTCCAATCTCAATCTCATAAATTATACAAGTGTCCAAAATTCAATGTCTCTTAAATTCTGTTGACAACAGGTTAGAATTCATGACAAAAAACCAATTGTGCCAGGTGTGGCTAACTTCCCATCAACAGAAGTGCCGGTATAAATTCAAATGCTCCTACCATTGACATTGTAGGATTACGATTTTAGAGCATATCATATTGTCATCGAAATGATTTACAACATTTTACGTATCGACGACGGTCGCTCTACGCACTACGCGTTTTCACTGCGGTTGCCAGTTTGCCGGCGATCGGCATCGAAAGCGCACGTGTCCACGCTTGTAGTGCTCGTAGTCAACGATGAATTTCGATACGGAGCGGTTTATTATCGAGGTGCAGGGCAAACCATCAATATGGAATACGAAGTCTGCTGAGTATTCCGATAGAAATGTACGTCGGAGAGCCTGGGAAGAGTTGGTAGATATCTATGGGGCTGATTTATCACAGGATGCAAAGAAAAAACTCGGTAAGTACCTATTACTTTATTTAAGCATATTTTAAATGATAATAGGTATTTCAGCTTACTTAAATGTAGTTATCTTGCCAGGATACCCTCCCTTCGTTCATGAAATAATCAGCAAATAATTCTCGATATCTCAATGCAGTTGTATTGTTTCTGAGAACACTATCTTGTGTAATTGTGTCGGTCAGAGGATTGCTCAGCGAGTCTTCATAAGAAAATCCATCTCGATCTCTCACGAAGTTATGTAAAATGCAAGCTGACTTAATAATGTCATTAACTAAATCAGTATTGACATTAATGGGTCTGTGAAAAATGCGCCACTTATTGGCAAGTATACCAAAAGTACATTCAACGTAACGTCTAGCTCTGGAAAAGCCTATAACTAAACGTTTTTTTGTAACATCTAAATCCCGTCTCGGATATGGGCGCATCATGGTTGTACTTAAGGCGAATGCCTCATCCCCTACAAAGACATAAGGTAAAGCGTTGCTATTAGATTCTGTAATCGGTGCTGGTTCAGGAATGTTCAAGCGATTTTCCTGCATTTTCTTATAAAAGCTCGTATTTTGAAATATTGCTGAGTCACCGAATCTTCCAAAAGCTCCAACATCAATTAATATAAATTTGACGTTGCTATCACAAACCGCCATTAAAACCAGGGAAAAACATCCTTTATAATTGAAGCACATTGATCCACTCATGTTTGGTGCTACTATTCTTATATGTTTCCTATCACAAGCGCCAATGCAATGCGGAAACTGTGCTCTCTTGAAAAAATCGGCTGCAATTTGTAGCCACATTTCCTCTGTTGGTTCTGGTAGGCACATCTCTTTTAAGCAACACCATATTGCAGCACATACTTCTCGAACAATTTCGGCGATTGTGCTTATTCCAACCCTGTATACTTAGTGCAATTCAGCGAATGAGCACCCTGTTGCTAAATATCTGAAACATTTTTTTTATTTTACAGGTTTGGATCTTCAAAAAAGTGGAGAAACATTCGCGATAGTTTCGTTAAGGCCCATAAAGCAAAAGAGAGCAAGAGCGGGTCTGCAGCAAAAAAGAAGGTTCCATATGTATTCTACGATATTCTTTTATTTTTAAAAGACACAGTCAGTGTTAATGACACAGAAGGTAATACAGACGATATTATAAACGAGTCTTCGCAGAATGCTGACGCTATCTCATTAAATTCACCTTCGCCAATTACACCAGCACCAAAAAGTAAGAAAAAAATACAAAATGATGATCCAGTCGGTGCACAGTTAGTCGGAGTGTTAACAAAAAATTTAGAAAGAAAGAATTTGGAAGATGATGATCGCCTTTTTTGTCTTTGATAAAAGAATTTAAGAAAATACCAGAATACCTGCAAATGCAGGCAAAACTTGATATTTTAAAGTTAATAAATGATGCACAGCAGACACAGCTGAATGAACTTAATAACAAAAATTTTTCAGACATTCTTTATTTGTGACAACTAGTCTTAATGAATAAGGTACATAACATAACATATCTTTAATAAAACTAAAATATGTTATAATAATTACTAATATTAAATTGCACGGTGTTACTTTTAGTTTTTGTTAGAATTTTTAGATAGAACTTTATGGTGTGTCTAAGTGGCCTAATAAATTTTCAGTTTGAATGAACCCACATCGTGGAGTGGTGGAAGGCATAATACCCATCGTGGCTATCAAACGGCGCAATATTCAAGATAGTTTGAATGAACCCACATCGTGGAGTGGTGGAAGGCATAATACCCATCGTGGCTATCAAACGGCGCAATATTCAAGATATAGTCCCTACTCTCAGCCTATATATTCACCAGCAGTCAGACCACCTTCTCATGGTACTGCATCTGTAGCGAGTCCATTGTCAACCATGGTAGAACAATCGTCGATGTGTCGCAAAACAGTGACAATTCGTCTCGTTACATAGAACTTTTTAATTCTGTACAATTTGAGAATACTGAATAATACTTAAATGTTACTAATAAATGTTAAATGAATAACCATAGTTTCAAATTATTTCATATCTACACTTACCTTATCACTATTGTTAATTTTAGTTCCGGCTTGATGCAATTGCGGAATCGAGTGTCAGTCTTTGTTCTACTGGGTTTCAAGATGCTTAAAAGTTCTTCAAATGATTTTTGACTCATTCTTGTGAACTTAAAAAACTTATCGTCGTACATTTTGAGCTCCTCGAAGAACATTTCTAAATGTTTGCTCTCATCTCGTGTTGATAGTAATGGATGCACTCAGAATCTGTGTCTTCGTTTCTTTTTCTTTATGTAACGCGCGTAAATATAATAAATACCGACAGCCTCTTCGACGTCCATCTTGGAAATGGTCGAGTCGACCGCTCGAGTGCAGCGCGGTCGCTGTATGCACTATCCGGCTGGCCGAGCTGCGGCTGGCCGTTCGGTTGGCCGCAAGTGCAACCGCAACCCGCGGTCAGCCGGACGGCCAGCCGCATTGCGGGCAGCCGCTAAGTGCGTACTAGCCCTTAACCGCAGGGGCGGCAAACCGCGCGGCCTGCCGCTTTTCCAGTTTAATATGCAACCGCCTGTGATTGTACGCACTTAACCGCCACAAAGTTTCAACCGCGGCGGTTGAATGGAGAGCTGCGGAGCCCGTTCCACGGCTGGCCGCCATCTTGCTTGTACACACTGGCGATTTTAGTTTGCGTCGAGCCGCCGCACACTGGTACCGATTAATGAAATCTGGGACATAGAGGTCGAAGTCCGAATTTTGATCTGATTTTTTTAAATTAAGGTCTTTGGGTGATTATAAACCTCTTTTATAGAATACGTTTTTTTGATATACATGCCCGTTTCCAAGAAAAAAAATGATAATTTTTTTTTTGTATGGAGAAAAATGATTTTTTTTATTTTTTTCGTAAACGGGCAGAGATGTTAAAACCAAACCTTGTAGGGATTATAGAAGGCATAATACCTTGCATTATCTGCAAACACATCTACTTCATATCTCTGCCCGTTTAAAAACAGTAGGCGTTCAAAAAATAAAAATATATTACGTGATTTAATTGGTTAAAGACGCTTGATTGATACTTAAATAGTGAAATTTTAATAATGTCACTTCATTCCATCGGTAAAAAATGGAATAATAATAATAACACAATAGCTCAGGTACCTGTATAATATACTTGTCGTCTTACTTTCTACCTGAGTATTGTTTTAGCTGGAGGCTCTTGCAAGGTCGAATATCCTTTATTGTTCACGTTACCTGTGAGTGCATTCTTTTGTATCTTATCTATCCCTTCCAAATTATCCTAATTATTATTTGTTAAAAAAATGGTGCCATTCGATTGTTGGCTACTAAAGTTTAAACACGTAAACGCTCTTTCCCTCCGATATGTCTCAGTTTACATCAAATTTGGATATATATATGCTACTAAAATCAAGTGGAAATATCAAAAATAGTGATATATTGTGCAATACGTTGTTGAATCAAATAAACGTTGAAGTTTCTGCTGAAGATCTAAATATTCTGAAACAATTCACAAGAACATACGTGTCAAATTTACACAAGAGATGGTTGCAAGCAAATAGATGTCAATCAAATTTTTTCACCAAGAACATGGAATGGTTACATTTGGATATCTCGTGGCCATCTTTAAAATCCATTGATTTGAAGTCAGTATTTGCGCAAGAAAATATGGATGTCCCCGAAGAGTTAGATACTTCGTTAGATACTTCTGTGGAAACTACGGAAGTCAGTTCGCATTCAAATGCTGCTACAAATACTCCAGTGCACAGAAAGCCATTTGAAGATCTGTCGAACAAGCAGAAAAGAAGGCGGCTTTCATCACTTCGAAACCACTCCGAAGAAGAATTGCTGTCGGCTTTAGTAAATAGATTGAAAGATAATGAAAATATTCTTTTGGCTGAGGTCATTGACGGTCTTTATAAGGATAATGATAAGACTAAAAATATTCACAGTTTCATGTTCAAAAATCAATCCAAATCGCAAAGATGTATACCGGAAGATGAAGCACTGGCCCTTGTAACTGCTCTTAAACTTACAAAATGGCAATATTTAACGTTAAGAAAATCTTTGTCCGAAGATAAAATAGTGCCTTTGCCGAGTTATCAAAAAGTAATCGAAGCTAAAAAATCGTGCTATCCTGAAGATATTTCGATTACAGAAACAGGTGTCCGGATTAAGCTTCAATCGATACTGGATTTGACGGTGACAAAAATATTTAAAGTGATCGGTCATCATCACTTTGATTCCGGTTCCATCAAATTAATAAGCAAGTGGGGCTGTGATGGGTCTTCATCGCACAGCACTTATAAACAAAAAGTCAACACGGAATTTTCAGACTCATCAGTATTTATGACAAGCTTTGTGCCTTTGCGCCTTATGTGCGATGATGTGGTAATTTGGCAAAATCCACGTCCATCATCAACGAATTACTGCAGGCCGGTTATGTTCGAATTTGTCAAGGAAACAAAAGAATACATACAGAAAAACACAGCAGATATGGATGAAGAAATAGCTAACCTCGCACCAACTAAAATATGTAAGTCATAGTTATTATTTGTCATGTAGGCGACAAAAAAATAACCCTAAAAACTGTTAAGTCCTAAACTCTTATCATAAGCGTACTTCAAATCGTACCAAAATAAGTATTATTTTATTTGTGAACATACATACCTACATTATTCTAATTATTTTTTTATTTCCTTGCAGATGACATGGAGGTTTTTCATGATCTACACATGACGATGATCGATGGAAAAGTTAGCACAGCTTTGTCAGAAACCTCATCCCATGCAAATTGCAATATTTGCCATGCAAAACCAAAAGAGATGAACAATTTAAGCTTGGTTATGAACAAACCAGTCGCTGAAAATATGTATAAATATGGTTTATCTTCATTGCATATGTGGTTGAGGTCTATGGAATGTATACTGCACATATCTTACAACATGGACTTCAAAAAATGGGCTGCAAGGGGTGAAGACAAACTACTACAAAAGACCAAAAAAGAATTAACTCAGCAAGAATTTTTTCAGCGCACTGGATTGTTAGTGGACATTGTCAAACAAGGCTTCGGCACCACTAATGATGGCAACACAGCTCGAAGATTTTTCAGGGACTATGAGAAAACTGCAGAAATAACGGGAGTGGATATTAATTTAATTAAACGATTTGCAGTAATCCTACAGTCCATATCATGTGGTAAAAATATAAATATACTGAATTTTAAAAAATACTGCCAAGAGACAGCTGAATTATATGTACAATTGTATCCGTGGTATTATATGCCATCAAGTATACATAAGCTGTTAATACATGGAGCAGAAATATGTCAGCATTTCAGTTTCATACCTGTAGGAATGCTGTCGGAAGAAGCATCTGAAGCTCGCAATAAGGATTTCAGAAACATCAGGGAAAGACATTCCCGCAAAATAGGGCGGAAAGAGACAAATACCGATATCATCCATCAGTTCCTCATCAGTTCCGATCCTTATATAACTAACATTAGACCAAAATCCATGGCGAGGAACAAATTGGAACATTTCCCTGATGTTGCTGATCTCATAATAGATGATGAGCCAATTCTGCAAGAAGAATCATCTGAGCATGAAGGAAATATAAATGTAGAAACTAGCTTAGCTGACCCATTACAATAAGTTAACATATATATAATAACTATTTACATACATTAAACTATAAGAATTACCTAAATATGTGTAGGTACTTTTATTATTATTGTATAATGGGCATTTTTATATGTTTATATGTAAATATCATTGAATAAAATTGTTTTAAACTTGTTTTTAACTTTTTAGTTTCAAATTTTATTAATTTTACATTGAAAACATTTTTTATTGTTAATATCTAAGTCATCATCATCATCATTGTTGTGTATTATACTTTTTGTAAAAAAAAATGAAATAAATAGAACTTAAAATTATTTTAATATGTTTTCCTCTTTTAGAATCGAACCATGTTATAACAATAGATAGCTAGAAACACTATTATAAAGGTTCAGGCAGGAAAAAAAATCCTAATACTTCAACTAATGAATTTAAAACAATACTCAGGTAGAAAGTAAGATGAAGTATATATACAGGTACCTGAGCTATTGGGTTATTATTGTTATTATTCCATTTTTTACCGATGGAATGAAGTGACATTATTACAATTTCTCTATTTAAGTATCAACCAAGCGTCTTTAACCAATTAAATCACGTAATATATTTTTTATTTTTTGAACGCCTGCTGTTTTTAAACGGGCAGAGATATGAAGTAGATGTGTTTGGAGATAATGCAAGGTATTATGCCTTCTATAATCCCTACAAGGTTTGGTTTTAACATCTCTGCCCGTTTACGAAAAAAATAAAAAAAAACATTTTTCTCCATACAAAAAAAAAATTATCATTTTTTTTCTTGGAAACGGGCATGTATATCAAAAAAACGTATTCTATAAAAGAGGTTTATAATCACCCAAAGACCTTAATTTAAAAAAATCAGATCAAAATTCGGACTTCGACCTCTATGTCCCAGATTTCATTAATCGGTACCAGTGTGCGCCGATGCTTTTCAAAGCTTTCCAAAGGCTTTCGTTGCTCTAGACAGCACACATGTACGTATTCGTTCACCTGATGGAGAAAATGCTGAGTATTTTAGAAATCGGAAAAGATATACATATGTGTGTCCATAAATGTACAAGCGATTGGCAGTGCAGACCTGGAAATTTTAGATGGCCCAGTGGTAGTCAAGATCAGACTATTTGGAATGCCTCATACAGAAAATCTGTGTTTGAAAGTGGCCGGTATGGTGATACAGTATTATTGGCTGATAGCGGATACATGAATCAGCCCTATATCATGATGCCACTAAATAATCCAACAACACCAGAGGAGGTACTCTACAATGAATCTCAAATAAGAAACAGGAATCCTATTGAACGCCTATTTGGGGTATGGAAACGTCGATTCCCTGTAATGGCTTTGGGTATGCAAATACAGTTAAGTAGCTTTTAGCCTGTTATCATTGATATGGGGATGTTTTACTATTACGGAAGAAAGAAGAACATCTCTATTTACTTTCTTCTGGAGCCATCAACGACAGAAGGATTGGCTTATAAATTGTACTCGTGTGAAACCAGTTGCGAGGAGAAGAACAGACTCTTCAACTAGTAGAAGAAGTTTATCTTATGAGTACTATATTAATAATGGAGAAGATCATCAGAAAGTTTGTCAAAAGTTTCTACTTGATAGCTTAAATGTGACTCAGAAATATTTACTGTACAATTTATGAAATTCCAAAGAAGGCATGTCCCGAAATTACCTGAGAACCCGTAACATTCCTGACAAGTATTCACCGGAAGCTAAAGCATACGCTAAATCGTTCATTGAAAAATTGCCAGCAGTGCCTTCTCACTATAATCGGAAGCGAACAAGTAGGATATATCTTCCCCAAGAACTAAAAAATATAACAAATTTGTACAGACTGTATCAGAAAGAATGTCAGAATAATGATAAAGAAACTGTAGGAGAATCAGTTTTTAGACGTATTTTCAACGATGAATATAACATTAGCTTCCACACACCAAAAAAAGATAAATGCCTGATATGCATAAAAGCAGAACGCAATGATATTCTGAATCAAGCAGAAAAATAAATCTTAGAAGCTCATCTTCGGGAATGAAATACACGTACCAGAGGTTTTTAGCACACCAAAAATTTCAATACAATGATACGGTGACTACTAGCTTTCATTTACAAAAAGTGTTTACCACACCTCATGGAGACAGTATGTTATTAGGATACGCTAGAAAACAGTATTCAATTTTACGTTGTATGAAAGTGGGACACAAAACGTATATTGCTACATTTGGGGAGAGTGTGATGCGAAACGTGGCAGTCAGGAATTTACAACTTGTTTGTTTAAATATTTTCAAGAAGTAGATGGAAGAAACGTGATGCATTTGATTCTCTACTGCGATTCCTGTGCTGGCCAGAATAAAAACAAAGTCGTTTTAACTGTTATATACTACTTTCTCAAGGAATCAAAAAGTTTACAAACCATACAGCTCAATTTCCTGTTACCAGGACACACATACATGCCTGTTGACTCAGTACATGCTACAATTGAACGCGAAATACAAATATTACAGTTTGGAGACCCTCACAATGGATGCTTTACATTTCTTCTGCACGAAAACGTCCTCGACCCTATCGTGTAATTGTCACAGAAAATAGTGATTTCATAAGTTGGGATAAACTTGCCTCTAAAACATTCACCAAAGAAACACTGAAAAACATTTAAAAATATTCGGATTGCTACATTTAAAAAAAAGATTACCGACCAGGTTGAAATTAAATATCCCACCGATGATAAGACGATTGCAGAAAAAGTAGCTTTATCGGCAAGACCTGAAAAAAAACAGGTAAAAGGAAAAGGGACAAGAAAAGGGAAAGCTAAGGGCCAACGTTGTGCAAGTGAAAATAAAGATGACTGTCAAGGTGAAGAAAGTCAGATTAAATAATTTGTGTTGCGTAATTTATATAACACCCGATTAGATATTTCAACAGCGAAATATAAAGTTTTTTTTTGCAGGTACCCCACAAAGTAGTAAAAAAGACACTTGTAGAAACCGACGAAGAAAATGAATCCGACGAAGAAGATTAAAGAACACTAGAATCAAATAAGAATTAACATGATTACTAATTAGCAGTTTATAATTTTAGCCTAGAAATATTGCAATAAATATTTTTATTATAAAAAAAAATGTTTACTCGTGTCTTAAGTAAATATAATACAAAAATACATATGTCAGACTCATCATATTTCAATAATTGCATTTATTAAATTTTTTAATAAATGCAATTATTCATTTATGTTGTTTACGACTTATTTATGTGACGGCTTTGGCTTTTACGACCAATATTTGTGCAAAAGTAGTTTGATAAGTGTAATTACGTCACAGAACACTTTTGATGAAATTATGTAATCACCATTTCATCAGTTTTTTTGGGTAGTAAATCCACCCTAACTTTTAAAATATAAGGTTAATTCAAACTCTAAGTTTTCGTCGTTATAATTCATTGAAATTCAATTATTTATCACTGTTCCTGGTTAATATAAATCTTCAGACAAAAAAATATTTTTTTTTACTTTTCACCTTTTCCTAAATAGTTGCTACTTTGGCTTTTACACCATTTCTACCCCGAAGTATCGGTAATAAAGCTGGGTGATGATTGTACAGTCAAGGATTGGAAGTCATATGCGGAGGACGTTACAAAACCACCAGGATTAAACCATTTCAAATTCTCAGACTGCAAAACATATTTCATAAAGAGAGTGAAGAATAACCCTCAGAGTTTTACTGAAAGGTGAAGTAAACTACAGGGCCGAAACGGGTGCATTTAAGAGTGTGATGAAACGAGGAATTAAAACAATGAATGATTTTGGTGTAAGAACTATCCTACCAAATAAAGTAAATAATAGTAGAGCTAAATTGGAAGACGTAGATAAACTTTTACGAAAACATTGCCATGACATAAGAAATCGTTCCTAAGTTGGTCAAATTAAGATTTCTTTGTCAGGACCCAGGAGGGCTGAACACGCACTCTAACAATGTAACCTGTTTGAACAATACAATACTAACCAGTCAACGCGGATCGAGGATTAACAAGCATCAGGTAAAAAGTTTGTCTCTCTCTTACTAGTATGTACAGTTATTGTTGTCTTTGTCTATCGAGTTGGAAATTGGTGAAGGTCACTAGCTGGGAATCAGTCGAGATTACTCTGCTATTCAAAGTGTCCGTACGTTTCCCGTTGTTCTATCGTTGTCAAATTAGAATCTTGTTATTGTTTTTTTGTTAAATCTGTTGTTGAATTGTAACATTTTTGTTGTGTTTATCTTTGCGTATTCGTTACAATGCCCAACTTCAGTAACGAGGAGTATGCTGACATGTTGTTGGCGTATGGTAGAACAAATTGCAATTCGCATGAAGCGCAAAGAGTTTATCAAGAACGATATCCTGATCGACAGTTTCCTCACCACGAGACCTTCTCAACTACCTATCGCCGTCTGAGGGAGACCGAAAACTAAATTTTCGGGAGCCCCGAGTAAATGTGAGGCAACATAATGTTGGAGTTGATGAGAGAATCCTTCAAGCTTTTGATGACGATCCTACAACAAGCATACGAGTTATTGCTGACGGATATCGGTTTGGAAAGTCTGGTCCGTTCTTCGGGCAGATGGAAGGCACGCATTCCATTACACTCCTGTTCAAGGTAACAACTATATACTTACGTACTTATTTAAAATTTGACATTAAAACATTTTAACCGTTTTGTCTAAATCTTAATAATCGCTCATTTTTGTAATTTTTTTGGTTTTTGTAATTGTTTCGTTGAATTCCTTTCTTGCTCTGTTTCTCGGCCAATTTAAGAAGTTCATTGCGTGATCTCAATTAGGAGAAAGAAATATCGAACTCAAGGTTTCATTGATTGTTCCAGGTCTCGAAGAGGGTGATAATGCAAGGCGGTTAGAGTTCTGCCGATTTTTATTACACACAGATGTTGAAGATGGCGACTTTTTGAAACGAATTTTATGGACAGACGAGTCAACTTTTAGCCATGAAGGCATAGTCAATCTGCACAATTTGCATCACTGGGAGAAAAGGGGCCAAAATCCTCACAAAAAAAGGGAGAATTCCTTTCAGCGAAAATTCAGCGTTAATGTTTGGGCTGGTGTTATTGGGCGAAATCTTGTCGGCCCATATTTTTTGTCAGAACGACTGAACGGAAACAATTATTTGGAGTTTCTTCAAAATGATTTACCTGAACTGGTACTACCACTTTTAGAAGAAAATGTGCCAATTGTTTTCCAAAATGATGGCTGTCCGGCACATTACCAACGAACGGTACATGAACATTTAGACAATGCATTTCCCAACTCGTGGATTGGTAGAGCTGGCCCTATTCCATGGCCAGCACGGTCCCCAGATCTGACACCCCTGGATTTCTACGTATGGGGACGTGCAAAAGAATTAGTTTATGCAACAGAGGTGCCCACAAAAGAAATTTTAGTGGAACGAATCAACACCGCATTCGTAAAAATTCAAGAAGAAATGCGGCTTCTAACCACAACCTCAGAAATTAGAAAAAGGTGTCGTGCATGCATAAGGTGTGGAGGCGGCCAATTTGAGAAAATTTTGTAATTTAAATGTAATAAAAACAACATTACATAAAAAATGTATTTTAATAATCTTGACCCAAGGCAACGAAGTATCTCTTATGTCGTCCCCTGATGATTTTTTTCTGTTATGTAGCATATCGCTGGAAAGGGTAATAACTAGAGAACTTTTTAAAAGAAAGCTACATTCTAAATAACTTTTACTTTTTTTTATACTGAATTTAGAAGTTGTCACTTTTCATAACATTTACACAGATTTACCACTTTCAAAGCTCATAAGTTTTTTCGTTGATATGAATTGTAACAAGTAGGGTAGGGTGGTAGCCAGTGAACCAAGTGCACTCAGTGAACCACAGGGCAGTGTGACCAAAGTTAGTAGATTTCTACTTTTTCGGTAGATTTTGAGGAACTTGCAACAGCTGCTAGTAGGAAAAAAAATATCAGTATATTTTGGTAGAATTTGCAATTTTTTGGTATATTGGTAGTATTTTTTCGAAAGAAGATGGCAACTCTCTTCTATAATCTATTCTTTTATGGGAATTCCCCCATTATGTGAATCGGAATCAGTCTATCTCTTTCTAAACACACGTACTCAAAGAACAAACACTCAAAGCCTAGCCGGGGCTTCCCCCGAAGGTAAATAATTGTTCAATCTATTTTCATTCATTATAAATTTATTTCTGTTGTTCATTCGCTATCATAGCATCATCTGTTTCTGGTGTTGTTTGACTTCGTGATGAAACGTAGATATATTCAAGGGTATCGCGCGGAGTGGGAGCAAGATCCCTTATTCAAGCAATGGTTGAATAAATCAAAAACTAATGAAGCGAATGCACACTGTAAAGTCTGTAATTGCGACATGCTCAGTAGAGTGGCTTCTCTGAAGGAACACATGGCTGCATCTAAAAAATATGAAAGGATTTTCTGGAACCTCACAGGTAAGCAGCATCTGAATACTGTCTTACAGCGCATTTAGATTTGTTTATAAAATATATTACTATGTATCAGATATTTTATTCATTCGTCTCGTAATAAATGCTACCAAATAGGCAGTGTGTGTTCTTGAGTGGAGACCGCGACTCGGTAAACGTAGTGTAGGACGGCCTCCGGCCAGGTGGGATGACGACTTGCGAAAGACTGCAGGCAGGCAGATGCTGGATGCGTCAAGCCGAAGACAGGGCGCTATGGCGCTCATTAGGGGAGGCCTATGTCCAGCAGTGGACTAATATATGTTGATGATGATGATGATGAAATAGGCAGCTTAATTAGGTACGCGCACAAGGCATAACTGGGCATTACCTTACTATGTGTTTATGCTTAGAGTAATAATAATAAGACGATAATTTGAAGATAATTTCACAAAACATTCCGCTCCACGTTGAAGCCAAAAAATAACCAATGTGTGCGTAAGCGGCTCGTGCGTGATTACATTAGCCGACACGCACACAAGCGCACAAATAATGTTGCAAGTTATTAACATTTTCCCTATAAATTAGGGAAATTGTAACATTTTGTAAGGAGTAAGTGATAATAATTTTTCTGTTTGATAATTTTTTATTAATTTCATTTATTATCAATGGCACGTTCAGAATTATGTCCTGTGTTAATATTACGTACTCTATGGACGTTTACAGACAGGGTTACAGGTTAAGTCGGGTAGTAAGTATGACAAAAGTAAAATCATGAAACTAAAGAATACAATACAATACAAAAATCCTTAGGCTTCACTTCGTTCGCGCGCGTCTACTGAGGTTCTAAACTTACTTATTCTAACTGCTTATGTTTTTTTCCCAGAGATAATAGCAAAATCTTTTGAATTTGGTTGCCCGCCAGGCATATCATATTGGACCAAAATTAAAACTTATAATCTTTCTTTGTTGTAGATTGATACTATTTTTAAAACAACAACTATTACTGAAGAAGTAAAGAAAGCTGAAATAAGTATCGTTGCGGCCCTCGTAGAACATAACATACCCTTTCGTGTTATGGATCACGTGAGTGAAGTTATTCCAAAAGCATTTCATGACTCTGAAATTGCCAAAAAGTTTTCATGCAAGAGAACTAAGTCTGCTGCAATTGCCTACAACGTCCTAGGAAAAAGCTTTGAAGAGAAAATGCTTGCAGACTTACGTTTGGACCGAGAAGTTGAAACTGAAACTGAAACTCCGATAAGACCAGTATTTTCTATAATTATTGACGAGAGCACTGACGTGAGCACTACTAAAGTTCTTGCAGCAGCAACTAAATATTATTCAGAGAAATTTCAGTGCCCACAAACAAAATTTTTATGTATGATTGACCTGAAAGGAGAAACTGCGCAAGATTTATTTGATAGTTTAAACAATGCCTTAACGGAACGAAACCTTAATCTAACCAATTTAATAGGGTTTGCTGCCGATACTACTAACGTAATGTTTGGAGAAAGGAATAGCGTGGTATCCAAACTCTCCCTGAGTTTGGATACCACGCTATTCCTTTCCGTAAATCCGAACTGCATCTTTTTCAAATGTATGTGTCACTCAACAAATCTTTCAGTTAGTTATGCATGCAAGAAGCTGCCTCGTACTATAGAGTTATTCGTCAAAGAAGTGTATACCTATTTTTCACATAGCAGCCAAAGACAGAGAGAACTTGCAGAATTTCAAAAGTTTGTTGACACTCCGACTCACCGCATGCTTCGACATTATGACATCAGGTGGCTTTCCCTTTATGAATGCATACACAGAATTGTAGAGCAATGGGAAGCATTGAAACTTTTTTTTCACAGCGAGCGTTTTGGAACAAGAAATGCAAATGCTACTTGTGAGTTCCTATTTGACCACCTAAATAGCAATGAGACAAAACTTTACATAAATTTTTTGGATTTCATATTGCCAATAACCAATAAATTTAATATCATATTCCAAAGTGAACAAACAGTTGTTCACAATCTTCACACCGTTATGCAAAACATGATGTCGTCAATTCTGAGTTACTATATGAAAATAAATTATGTCAGAACTACCCCGCTTCATTCGATAGATCCAAACGCTAGGATGCATTATGTGCCACTAAAAAATATGTACATAGGTTTAAACGTGGCTATGATAATAAATTCATTAAAAGATGATGTTTCAATGAGACCTAAAATTGATGAATGCCTTGAAAGGTGTCAAACGTTTTTGATTGAATTGAGCAATCAATTTATAAAAAGAATGCCTGTTCAAGATGACCTGTACCAAGATCTATCATTCCTTGATCCTCAAAAGGCTGTGTATGACGACTTTCGAAGCTTGATTGGAGTACTCCAACGGTTCCCTAACTTGGTACCAACTGGAAAGTTACAGGTAGTTGACAATGAATATAGAGAATTAAAATTAGATCAATCAGTTTCTAACTTGTTGTCTTCTTCAAGTTCATCAACATTTAACGTTGCAACATTTAACGTTGATAAGTTTTGGAGTGAAGTTGGCAAGATGTGTGATTCGAATAATAAACCGAAGTATGAAAATTTGTCCCGATTTGCAAAACAGATGACAATCCTGCCTGTGTCAAACGCTAAAGTAGAACGAATATTTTCTGATATTAATAGAATTAAAACTCGTGACAGGAACCGTTTTCACAATAAAAATGTAGCTGCAATCATGCATGGGAAAGAAGGTCTTCGACAAATTGAAGATGGTTGCGCAAATTTTGTCCCAGACAAAGATATGCTAAAATTAATGGAAGCTAAAAATCTGTATGATAATATAAATGAAGATTCCTAAGTGATAGTGACTGACGAATTCCTGAAGATAAATTTATTTGATTTGTGTGGTTATGATGAAACTCTGATGTTTAATTTATTTGATTTGTGTAATTGTGATAAATGAACCTTCATTGAGAATAAAACCTACCTATTGTGACTGAATTCCTGATGTTAAATTGATTGATAACCCAGTTAATTTTATAGTAGATTTTTAGTAGACTCCAGCTTATTATAAGTAGATTTCGGTAATTTTTCACCCTATGTTACAGTAGATTTGTCAATTCAAATCTGGTCACACTGCCACAGGGCCAACAGCCTAAATGCGACGTTGCCAGCTCGTGCCTATTACATGTTTGAACCGCCCTCCAGCACCAACCTGTCTCCTCCAGTCGTCGGCGGACTAGCGCCCGGAACGCGCGAGCTAAGAGGAGATTTCTGTTTTCGCGCGCAAAAAGTTAGAATAAAATGTGAGTTTATTTTTCTCTTTACTCAAATTTTTATAATCCCAGTATCTGTTGCGTTGTTTTGATCTATAAAGTAGTTTAACAGGCACGGTTTAGATTCATTTTTGTAACCAAATCGTGTTCCTGTTAGCTGTGGAAAAGTTTTAAATATTTCAAAAGGGGTATGGTACACGGTGAATCATTTTTTTGGTGCACTCAATGAACCATGGTTCACTGTGTACTACCATTGATTCATAAGGTACCACTTTACTTGTGATAATATAAATTTTATAAAATGTTGCAGCATGGGTCGAAATACTAAGGGCAGAGTTAACCGTAAGAAGGGCACTCTCACTACAGCTGAAATAAAGAAAGGAATTGACTTGCATATCCAAGGAAAACTAAGCCTTAGAAAGGCTGCCAAAGAATCAGAGGTTCCATATCCGACGCTACGTAGATACGTCCTAAAGTATATCTCAAACCCTTCTGCACGATTGGAGCCACATTACGATGTAAAAAAAATCTTCACCGAAGAGCAGGAAAACAGTCTCTATGATTATATAATTGAGTGTGCTAGTAAGTTTTATGGGGTAACATCTAAAGACTGCAGACGTATCGCTTACCAAATGGCAACAATTAATAATATATCAATGCCCGAAAACTGGAAGAGGGAAAATATGGCCGGCAAGGATTGGTTAAGAGGTTTCCGTGTAAGACACCCAGAACTATCAGTCAAGAAACCAGAGGCTTGCAGCTTGGCTAGAGCAACAGCGTTCAATAGAGTTAACGTTGCCAAGTTCTTCAATAACCTTAAAGAGGTTCTAAGCCGTCATCCATCATTTTCCAATGGGAGCAGAGTATTTAATTTGGATGAAACTGCTACAACTACAGTGCAGCGACCAAGTAAAGTGCTTGCAGCCAAAGGACGCAACGTCTGCCAGGTTACAAGTGGCGAGCGTGGAGTACTGGTTACCACATGCTGCATCGTAAACGCATTAGGCCAGGCGTTACCACCAGCGATGGTTTTTCCAAGGAAAAACTTTAAGCCACATATGCTGTATGGGGCACCTTCAGGAACATTAGGATTAGCTACTCCGAGTGGATGGATGAATGCTGATCTATTTATTGAAGTGATGAAGCATTTCATCCAGTATTCTTCTGCGTCGAAGGAGAATCCTGCATTACTGATATTAGATAATCACGAAAGCCATCTTTCCATTGAAGCACTCGATCTGGCAAAAGCTGCTGGAGTGACAGTACTCACACTTCACCCTCACACCACAGCTAGGATGCAGCCCTTGGATGTTGGCCTAAATGGTCCATTCAAGGCTTTCTATAATTCCGCTGTAGACTCGTGGTTAACACGCCATCCAGGAACACCCCTGACTATCTATAATATCGCAGAATGCGTTGGTGTAGCATATATGAGAGCCATGACTCCAATCAACATTACTAATGCTTTCAAAAAGTGTGGTATATTCCCGTTTGATGATCAAATCTTCACAGATAGTGATTTTATGCCCAGCGAAGTTACAGACAGAGCCGCACCGGATGTTGATGATGACACAGATGCTGAAGACAACATGCATGATCTCGAAGGTGAACTTCTGCCTAGAGGTGCACCAGATATTGATGAAGCAGATGCTGAAGATAACGCTAAAGAACCCACAGACGAATCTTTGCTTCAGACGAATCGTCAATCACCATCAATTTTATGCATCAGTGACGGGAATGAAGAGAACACACAACCACAGACAGCTGCAATAGTATCGATGACTGAAGAATACCACTTAACACCTGGTAGAGACGCAGACAGCGAAATAAATTTAGAGAATTTCAATATGCCATCCACTTCCGGCGTGGGCCGAACTTCTAAAACTACAGAAAATTTTATTTCACCGAAGCTTTTTCGACCACCATTGAAAGCAATACCTCGAAAAACCAATTTTAAAAGAAAAGCTGGAAAAAGTATGGTGGCCACAGACACTCCAGAAAAAGAAGCATTAGTTGAAAAAAAGAAAAAGAAGACAAGCCAAAAAATTGTGCAGGTGGTAAAAAAGGATTTATTCAAGAAGAAACGAAAGCAGGAAACGTCAATATCATCGGACGAAGAAGGATTTTTCAACTGCAGTGGCTCATCTTCTGGAGGAGAAGAGTTCGTAAATGAGTCTGAAGATGAAGAGATCATTTTGAACAATGATTTTCCGCCCTTGACTCGCAATCCTCGCCCCAAAGATTTTGTTATTGTAGCTTTTGCATCAAAAAAAACTACCGTCTTTTACGTTGGCGAAGTTCTGGAAGAACTGGAGAGCCAAGACTGTGACTATTACGTGTTTTATCTCAAACTGAAAAGCAAAGCCAAGCAGTTATTTTCGGTTCCAAAGGAACCAGACACAGCAGGCGTTCACAAAGCTGATATAAAATATATTCTACCACGTCCTAAAATTAGTGGTAGCACAGCTCGCCAACAAACTATCTATAAATTTTTCGTTGATATGTCACAGCTGAATTTGCGCTATTAATTATGGGACAATAGATCTCTATCAAACAAAAGTTTAGGTTTAAGTTGATTTGGAAATTGCAATATCATAATTTGAAAATGTTATGTTATTAACTTTTATGTCGAATTTTATTTAACGTGATTTTGTTTTTAAGCTAATTAATTAAGACCGAAGTCTTAAAAATAACTCTTCGTGAGCGAAAATATTATACAGGTTGAATAGTTCCTAGTACAGGTAATAATTACCTAACTTTGCCTACTTAATTATTATGATTGTGTTCTTATTGTTGTAATGTGTATCTAATAGAATTTAAGTGCAATGCATGCTGACTTTATTGTAATTTTTTTCCTCATTTATTAAGACTGATTACCAAAGTCCTCATTTAAGATAATTTTAAACATTTGATTAATAAATAATTATTAAAGAACCCAATTGCCGTTTTGTTATCCTTCTAGGCTTAAATCATGATATGGTAAGACAAAGGTTCATTGTGTACCTCACGGTTCACTGAATACCAGCCCCCCAGTTCACTGTGTACCCCTAGGGGTACACAATGAGCCATTTCCCATATTTTTTTAAAAGTCTCATTGTCAAGTATCTTTCAGGTAAAAGCTGAAAACACAACTACATTTTGAAAGTGATTGAAATTTTCTTGGCCAAGAGCAAAAAGGAACTTATAATGTCTTACAGGAAAAAAGTTACAGCTCTCTAAACTTTTGGTGGTTCACTGGCTACCACCCTACCCTAATAATTTATTTAGAATGGGAATACATCGCAGAATACAAGCATAATTTATTTTATGGTATTACAACAACAAACTAAAAAGTTATGACGATTTAAAGGTAAGATTTCGGGTATATTTCAAAAAAACTAAAAAATAACATTACTAGACTACCGTGACACTTAGGACATAGGTTCTACCGGGGAAAACTAGCACATATTGTTTAAATTCATCTCTAATGGCCATACCCTCGCACATGATAATATCGTTATCGCCAACTATATTGTTATCCACGGAACTTTCTAAAATGTCACTTTCCTGTAGTGGGTTTGGAAGTCCCGTCGTTGAATTGTTAATTATGTAATTATGTAGAGAACAGCTGGCTAAAATGATGTTATCTATAGATCTGAAATACTTCCTGCTTGAATTGTTAAATTCACCGGACGTATATCGTTGCTTCCAAAGGTTGTTCACCCAAAATCTTCTCGATTGATTAGATTTCTCTTCTTCAGCAAGAGCTGCTATGAGCACTAGATCCCAGTCCACCATATTAAATACAACTCGGACAACTAGCTTGTAACAACTCTGAGACTGTTATGACGAGAAATACGATATTGAGACGCTTCGGCAAGCTACAGGACGGTGCGGCATGCTTAAGGACGCCTCGTCATCCCTAAGAACGTTGCAGCATGCCAAAGCATAGTTTCCGACAGTGTGCGCTTGCATGTAGGATGCCGAAGGATCCTTTTCCTTGCCGATGCCGATAATGGGCGCCGGGCCTTACCAAACCATAAGACCGGGCCCATCACCTACGCATTCAGAGCCTCCATTGCTTTATGGACAGGCGAATCAAAATACTCATTACCAAAACAGACAAGTAATATCAGCCCCAGCTTCTAATATCATAATTCGATCCCACCAGCTTGTTCGTACACCAGATTATCCTGTCCTTCATATACCAGAGAACCAAGATGCTAATACATCTAATCAAAATATAAATATAGTTTAGACAGCTTTTGATTTAAGTTAAATAATTACTTATATTAGAATTTGGTTTTTATTGCTTTAAAATAAATTTCCTGTAATCCTAGCCAACCGGCATTCGCTATGAAGCGATTCGATTTCTACAATCGTCATGGCTCAAGCGATGGCCATGAAAAAAGGGACCGATGGCGAATCGCCACTAACTCTGGCGAAGTTCGATTGGTAGACAAAGTAACCTTAGCGTGGCGATCGCCTTTTCTATTCGTTCGATCGCTAAATACCGGGCTTAGTCTATGGTTGTCTACATCAAACGTCAAATGTGTCATTCGCTTATTTAGCCCGTCTCGATTACGTTCCAGTCTACGCAAAACTAATATATATTTGATGTTATTTATGAAAAGCTTTTCTATTTTTTATTACGTGTGGAGGCTTATTATATTTAGTTTTTGATAATTTGAGTAGGTTACTCAAATTATACGGCATAATTTAATACGTTGAAATGGAAATAAACACTTTTTGATTTTTCGAACTAACTTATTAAAAAAATCTCAGTCAGTTGAAATGAAACGCAGTACATCTGTCAGAGAACGTCTAGCGTCTACTTGTGCTTGCTTGCTTGCTTCGTTGTTTGTGTTGTGTCTTGTTTTGTTTTGGTCTTGAATGAAAACGACTTTAAATTGTTATTTTTATTTGAGCAAAAGATACCTTTTTGGCCTGAGTGTTATAATATTATTTTTGGCTTCAGTGTTATATATATATTTTAAGTATTTATAAGAAAACGATAATGGAGTCAAGAGCACGGGCCAGTGGTGAACAATTTTCAACACTTTTGGAGTATATGGAAAGGTAAGATATTAATTTAGTACCTACTCACTTACTTTGTTATAACTATAATAGGCTAGTGTATCTAGGTATCTACCTACCTACCTCTAAGATTTAAATATCTACATAAACAAAAGCGCACTTATCATAAAACACTTGAAAAGTTTCAAGTTGGAAGGCAATACTAGAAGAAATATTTGGAAGGAGAGCTCATTATTATGTAATGTCTATTATAGAAGAGAGACCTTCTAACACAAGTATTTATACTTAAATAAAGGTCTCCACTACGGTGTAAACAATTGATGGAAAACTGTTACAGAAATAAATTTAATTTTAATTAATTTAATGTTATGTTACAGCCACGGTGACCCTGCTAAACCTCAGCCTGGTGCGCAGGGACGTTTGAGGTCTGATCGTTTGTGGGAAGAGCTGGCTAACACCTTAAATTCTGTTGGTGGTGGTGTCCAATAGACTACGGACAAGTGGAAAAAGGTACCTACATACTTACAAGTACTTAGAGTACTATTATGATTTTAGCAAGTAAATTAATTAAGTACCAAAGTAATTTCTAAATAGAAAGATGCATATTTTATTTAATATAATGAATCATATTAACAAAAAACACCTACAATCCGCTTAACTAAAACTCTCATATAATTTTAAGGTATGGGCAGACTGGAAGTCAAAAACAAAAAAAAAACATTGTCCATAAGACAACATTCGCATGGCACTGGTGGTGGTCCTCACCAATGTTACCCTAAACGCTTTAGAGACGAGGTTAATAGGGATCATTGGTGCACAAGCTGTGGAAGGCCACTCTGGTATAGAAGAGCAAGGTTTTAATGTTGGTAACTTCTACCTCTTAATACTTACTCTACTTTTTTATAAGTACTAAAATGTTGCCAAGACATATTATAATACAGTTAGGAAACAACACTGCAAGGCGTTCCACGTGCATATAAAGCGCGCGCTTGACGAGCGCCGCTCATTTGCTTGCGGAACTTCGGACGGATAAGACTGGTTGTTATCGACGCGATTTGTGTGTTGGTTAAAGTGTTGGTTATCAGTTCAGGGTAGTGTTAAACTGTGAGTACTATGATTTATTTTGCTAAATGGTGTTTTACTTTATTTCTGTTCATTCTGAGGTTATAATTTTGTTGTTTTTGTAAAATTATAAATAAATTGTGATTAGGTTACTTTGATATTGTTTTCTTTTTTATTAAATTTCCCAACTGGATGCTAAATATACAATACCAATAGGTCTTTATGCATGGTCAAGGTAGAATGAACCTCCATAATTGAAGTGCCTACTTCAATTATGTGGGGTCATAGGTAAATTCCTACCAATTATTTAATCAGCATACTTCATCTTTACTAATATAATATATTATAAGGAGGAAATATTTGTTTTTATGTACGTATGTTTGTAACGAAAAACTTTTACCAATTACCTTATTTATGATGGATTTTAAGAATTCTTTCTCCATTAGTATGCTACATTATCCCTAAGTAACATAGGCTATATATTTATTATCCACCCGTGCGAAGCTGGAACCAGTATATAATATTTATATTTTCAGATTCCAGTTGCTGCATCTTCACAAAATTTACCAGAGACCATATACTCTGATTTAGAGATTGGTAGTGAAAATATTGGTATGCACTCACCATAATGGCATATTTAAGTATTAATAATTTGTAGATACCTCCTTAGTAACTTACATAAATTGTTTTTCAGCAATAAATCAATATGAAGTGTTGCCGCCGCTGCCTACTCCATCACCACCAAGGACTCGACCATCGCCAGAGCCAGTGGCGCCTGCCACTCTTTCTTGTACCAGTCGTCAGCGCCGGCGGCAGCTGGCAGCGCCACTGGGGCCGGCGGCGCGTTGCTCACCGACGCGAGTTGCCAGTCCTCTCCCGCCTGTGCCTACCAACCCGCTCCCGCCTGTGCCTACCACCCCTCCTCCTCCGTCAAACAGCCGAACAGCCGCATCGCCGCACTCTAGTGTTGCTACTCCCCATCGTCGACATTTGAGAGCGCGCCGAAGACGGGCGCTAACTCCATTTGACCGTGCAACGAGTGAGTTTGTGGCCATAGAGCAGAGACGCCTTCAGTTGGAGGAGAGACTGAAGCCCGTAGGGTAGAGGTGGATAATGAGCGGAACAATCTTCTCGGCCGTTTCGCAAATATTGCTGAAGCCCTACTTCAACAATATGTAAGTAGGGCTAGGGACAGCGATATAACGGTACGGCTTGATAGTGAGTGAGTTTGTCGACAACGTGCCGTCCGTGTATATGAGCCCTTAGTAAGTGAGTATGATACTGCTAAGACTATGATTGTATTTTATTATATATTAAGACTATTATGAATGTAAGTACAGCAAATCTGCCGTCCTTAAGCTATAATGCCGTTATCTAACATTTGGCCGATTTTTACTTTACTATGCCATCGTAATTAGAAAAAAGAAATCTATCGATTTGTCTAATCAGTATATTCCTAGCTCTTTTAGTTAGGTATGAAGATTAAAAAAAACAAAAAGCCGTTAATGTATGATTATTTGAATGTCTACAATCCTTAAATGCCGTCAAGTAGCAATACTTATCTAAAATGCGGTTAAGAACACAAAACCTTAATGTTTTACTAAATTTTACGATGTAAGTACTTTATAACAATGCCGTTAACTGAAATTCAAACTCAATAATGCGGTTAAAGAATGTTAAGAGCTTTATTGTCAATTTTTTTTTTATTGATGCATACTAATTCAATGCTACACTGCCGTTAATTAAACTGCTATGCTTAAATGTGGTAAAAGATACATAACGACATTATAGCATTGTATTTAGATACATTTTTATTGTGAGTATACATATTACATAAATCTTTAACGGCATTTTAGAAGGAAAAAAAAATTAGTTGCGTTTGGTGTCAAGACAATAATGCCGTTATCCAGCATTACTACACAAAAATGCCGCTATCGGCACTCGCATTCCCTTTGTGCGCGCCGTGCCACCCCGCCACGAGGGTGGAGGGAGTGTCATGTCAGTCAGTGCGCTGCAAAACATCAAAGCGAGAGGACGTGTAACGCTCCGCGGGTTCCCGCCTGTTTTCACGATGGCGGACCATCATTGGTGAGTCAATTTGTTTAATATTAAATAAATAACACACTAATTAATACATTGATGAACGCATAAATCAACCGAAGGACTACGATTATTATGTACCTCTAAATAGTTAGATAGTCATTTTATTGTTAAAAATCATGTTTACAAGTCTATTATCTAATTACAATAGTATAAGTAAATTGTTGAATTATAACAAATTAAATTCAACAATTTACTTACTAAAATAATCATAAATTGTCAATGTACCTAATGTCAAAAATTATTATAATACATACTTTACCCTTGACTTTACCTTCCCTATGAATTCAATTGTTACAGAAACTCTTCCAAAAGAGCTAAAAAGATATTAAGAATGATCACCAGTCAGGAAGAAAATAATAAAACTGAAGAAATACCATTCGAGCCCGTTTTTGACAATCGAAAGCCTTCTGGGCTCGATTACGTGACCGGTATTTATACTAGGCCGTATTCTCTGACCACGAGTGTTTTTGATTCTTTTTGTGAAACGCAAGTTACATACAATTCGCATCACTCGTCTAATTTAGAGAATACGATAAACATTTTAAATGAAACTTTTCCTGAAAAACTAGCCGTACCAAAGCAAACTTCAACGAAACAGATTGCTTATGATTCAACGGTAAATACAGAAAACATAGCCTTGGATTTGACATGTCATGAAGTGATGCCGTTAGAAGAATGCGATTTTGATTGCGATGATTATGTGCAAGATAAAGATTACTATCCCCCTGATTCAAATGAGGATTCTGAAGATGATTTACAAGAAATAAGATCAAAAAGCCCAAAGGGCCACAAAAGAAACGTCACGTTTCATCAACGAAGGCCAAGCTAAGTTCTACCTCTAGATTACTCAATACAACTTCAAATACAGGAAACCAATACATGCAATTCGAACGTAGGCGATCTATTGATACAAATGTTACTCATGAACTACCTGTCTCTCGTAAACGCCGAAACACCATTGATGTTGCCATTTACCATTTACCTGAAGGTTGTACCAGAACACCTAGTTTGGAGCCCGAACCGTCAGGATCATTACCTAAGCGTAAAAAACATAACAATTCCCTACTCCAGCTAAAAACGGATGCCAAAAATAAAAGAAAGCTAGTACACAGCGTAAAAGAGGGGTGCAAGGAAAGTTGTCTAAAGAAATATGCTACTCGCTTTACTCAGAGTGAGCGGAACACAATCAATCATATGTATTGGAATATGTCGTGGGGAGAGCAGCATTCGTTTGTTGAAGCTAGCACTTCAGTAGCAGTACCAAAGAGGAAGATTACCACCGAACCAAAGAGGAAGCCGAAAAGGGCATTTACATTGAAGAAGCTTGATGGCACTACAGTTGAGGTATGCAAAGTATTTTTATTGACAACTTTAAGCAATGAAAAACTTAATGACAGGATCTTACATAACACTTGCATTGAACCATCAGAAGATAAAAGAGGGAAACATCAGAAAACACCTTTATTTGATCGTGATTTACTGACACGACATGTTCTATCATTTAATCCATTAGTACCCCATTACAGACGCGAACACGCTCCTCTGCGACGATACTTACCTAGTGATATTAACGTGGTCCACATGCATAAACATTTTTGTACAGAGTATCCAGACAAAAAAATATCTTACGAACTCTACAGGCAACACTTAAAAAAAATGAATATATCTTTTACGCGACTGGGCAACGAAGAATGCGAAACATGTGAGGGTTACAATTTACATAATAAGGAAACATCGCATGATGCTAGCACCCATTAGTCGCAGACTGTACTGTTTGTGTGAATTGGAAATTCATCATCGTGAAAAGTATAAGAAAGCAAGAGAGCTATATAGCGAGCATAAAAATAGACCACAAGAGAGATCTCAGATTTATTATAGCGCAGACCTAGAAAAAGTTATTATATTGCCGCGATTAGAGTCGTTCAAGGCTGCAATTTTTTGTCAACGCCTAGTGGCTTACAATCAAACGTTTGCACCGCTAGGCAAAATAACGACTAACTCGAAACCTCTTACAGCTATCTGGCATGATGGAATTTCAGGGAGAAAGCAGGAGGACGTAATGACTGCATTTTATCATTTTCTCCTTCATAACGGAGACGTGGCTAACATTCACATATGGCTTGATAACTGCAGTAGTCAAAATAAAAACTGGCTTTTATATGCCTTACTGATTCATTTAGTAAACAGTGAAGTGATCTCTACACAAGAAATCACACTTTATTACTTTGAACCCGGGCACACATTTATGAGCAGCGATCAGGTTCACCATCAAGTTGAGTTAGCCATGAAGAAAATGGGAAAACTTTATGATTTCAGTGATTTTGAAAAGGCAGTTGCGTCAATAAATAATTCCAAAGTAATAGTGAAATCGCTGTCTATTGGGGATTTTCTGAACATACCCAATTTTGTGTCAGTTAGGAGAGTCCAAAATTCAAACCCAAGAGCTTATATGAAAAACATGTCGCAGGTCTGTTTTACACGCAACAAATATGAAATTATGTATAAGAATGACTTTGACGGCGAATATATTCAACTGCGATTCTTAAATGATAAATACCTCAAAAAACCCAATATTATGACTCTTGAATTTCGTTCGCAACCAAAAGGCATTGAATCGAGTAGAAAAACTGATATATTGCAAAAACTATCGCCTATAATTCCTCCGCATAAACTTGTGTTCTGGAAAAACTTGAAACCAAAGAAACCAAAGAAAATGCAAGTACAAGTGGCAGAGGTAAAAAATAAAAGACCTATGCTACTAAAAGACTGATTAAATTGTAGGTTATGTAACTACTATAATTAAGATAATTTGGTTGTGATTTTGTATTATTAAAGGCTACCTCATTAATAACATAGTTAATAATGTGAATAGCCCTATTTTCTTAGAAATGTATGTGTTAAAACACGTTAAAACCTAGTACTACCTCAATGTTATGGTATCTAGGTAATTTAATATGAATGTGATTTATTAATTAGTACTATGCGAGTTTAAATAATGAATGACTGAGCTTACTGAGCTACTCAATAATTTGGTTTTTAATATAGAAGATTATCTTTACTAGATTTTTAATGTTCAAATTAGATTACGTTTTTATAGTTCTTTTAGTTTGTATTTCAAGCCATTTTAGTAAAATATTGTCCAACTTAAGTTGATAACTAATTTTTAAAAATGAAACTGATCTTTTAAAAGTGATTGTGCTAGTTCCTAGTAATATATAAGTAATAATATATAAAAAAAATATTGTATTTTTATAGTGACAATAAATATTGATAAAACTGATTCTTCTCTTTATTTTTTGTATTAAACTCACTTATTTTTGCAATTTCTAAATTAAATTGTAACAAATCCTAAGCTTAAACACCGTTATAGCAAAATGTTTTGTTTTTAGCCGCATTTTAACATTGTAATAAGTCCAAAGATATATCAGTACAAACTACTTTCAAATAAAATATAAAATGTACTAAGCTAAAATGCGGTTAAGGGATTTTAGCCACATTTAAGTATATTATAGTTATCAGCATTAGAGGTGTTAGCTTGTGAAGTGTAATCATCACTACCATCATTATTTGTGCCAGGGCTAATGCTTGGTGTTGGAAGTCGAGCCTTTACTGCCATGTTATGTAGTACACAGCATGCAAGTGTTATCTTACTAGCTACATAAGGATGGTAGTGAAGAACTCTGTCTTTAAGTAAACACCTCCAACGAGACTTCAGCAAACCATAGCAACGCTCAATGCAGTTTCTGGCTTGCACGTGGCGAGATGTGTATACCTCTTCTCGAGACCCAGGTGCAGCGTTTAAAACAGGGGTCATCATTGTCTACCATTATTCTATACGTTAAAAACAGATCACGTGACATATCTAAGGCTTATGTCAAACCCATACATTTTTGGACTTTTCTACTATCGCTTTCGCTAATCTATTGTTACATTGTCTAGGCCCGCAGAAGACAAGTGTGTGAAATATTTGGTTGATTTGTAAAATTATATTCTAGATAGAGCATGACAAACTTCTGGTATAATTTCTGATATTATTTGTGGTGAAACTTTGAACAAAAAATGGAAGCTTCCATAGTTATCTCATGTTGCTAAGTATCTCACACCCGTATTCAAGAGCAATACTTATGTAAGGTAACAAGCAACACTGTGCGAAGTAAGGCATTTCTCACAGGGTTGGCCATGGCAGGCCTTTTCATTCACAAACAGGGTTGCCACTAAAAAAAAAAATACTGCGTGTGTTTTGGATATCGAATCGCCGTGTTTTAAGGCAAAATTTGAGAAATTGCCGTGTCTTCTTCGATTTTCATGAAACATACCTATTTTGTAGCTTTGCTGTCCTTATTTAAAGGTTTAAAGAAACAAAAATAAAAAAAAATAGCTGTTTTATTCATTAGAACCATCATAATATAAATATCTAATGTCACTTAAATTTATTTCTTCTTCTTCTTTCTTTAATTTGTATTTTGAACTATCTTTCATGTAATTTAGCATTTCTTTAGTTGGCTTAAAATCTGTGCAATTTCCTTTAGACTGAATGTATTGTTTGGCGAGTAATGTATTGTTTATAGTGGATGTGATCATTTTGTTACGAGATTTCGTTTTTATAATATTTACGCTACTAAAAATTCTCTCACAATCAGCATTGGCATGGGGCAGACAAAATGTTTAGCACAAATTTGGCTAGATTTTCACAACTATCATTCAGCTGGATCAATATTTCTGACCAAAAGACATCGACTTTTACTACATTCGAATCTTTTAAATTCAATTGCCCAATCATAGTCGGAAGTATTCGCCAGTCATCATCAATTTTCTGATGAGTGTCTTCATCTGTACAGATTATTTTTAATTCATTAATTATGGGCATCAGAGATGGTAACGTGTGTAAATGAATGGAATGTTTTTGAAATTGACGTGAAGTTGACATAGAAAATAGTGAAACTTCAATATCAATGTCAGAATGACTTAAAATGAGATGTTCCAAAAGGTGATTTTATCGTAAAGAGGTGTGACCATTAATCCGACCACACTTGTCAAATGTAGTCGATTACGCGTTTATAGATTGTGTTCTTTACTGTGTTCGATTTTAAAATAGATTGCGCTGATTGCCGTGTTTTATGATACGGCAATAAATGTTCTGCCGTGTACCGTGTTTTTTTTTGCCAAGCAGCCTCAATTGCCGTAGCAATGGCATCACCACAAACAACCCTCAAGCGACACTTCACTAAGCGAACGCACTGCGTCTATTGCAGATCTGTGATTGGTCGGTTTCTGTTGCTAAGTTCTCTTACTGTTTGGCATCAGTTCAGTTCAGTTCAGTTCTTTATTAATAAGAAATATTCTTATCATCTGTTTGACAGATGTGCGGATGACATAAATCTAACCTAAAACGTGTTGTCAGTTCTGATTTGTGAAATTGTGAGTGGTGAATAACTACAAACAAAAATTAAATATTCTTGTATTTCAAGTTATTATTTTAGTTTTTGTCAATAGCGGTATTAAGGTCATACATAACAATATAATCAATGGATGTGCATACGAGTTCGGTTTCTATGAAGGATACAAAGGAAGACGTAAAATGGTACGTGGTATTTTATCAAATAATAGAAATAAATTAGAACTAGTATTTACAATTCAAACAATTGAGCTAACTGCAGACTGTTGCAAACAATATACAGGTAGCTCAACTGATCCATATCAATACCAGTCGGAAGCGTCTCCAAGACGCTGGCTGCATTGCCCTGCTGTATGGCAATGCTAATTATGAGAATTAATTTTATAATACGTATAGACTATTACTTCAAATAATAATTGCATATCATTGTATTTTGCTTCAGTTTCAAGAAATTGCTGTTTTCTGCTTCGGAACGAGAGCTCATTGTAGCATTAGTGAGGGAGCGGCCTATCATAGAAGATAAACGCACACACGCTAACAATATTTTACTGAAAAAGCAGGCCTGGGAGGCCTTAGCTGTGGCCTTTAATGCACAACCGTATGTGTCTCAAAGGTCATCTGTGCAGTTAAAGAGATGCTGGGAGAATATTAAATCGCAAAGAAAGAAGAAGCTTTCCCATGAGTCCAGGAGTATGATACTCACTGGCGGAGGCCCTCCTCAAGGCGGTTCTGCAGCCTCATCTAACAACATTATTGATATAATATGTCCCTCCATTACCTTGACAGTACCTGGAGTCATTGACTCGAATACAATAGAAAGTAAGTAGTAGTTACTAAGGTAAACATATATTATAAAATAGAAACTAGGTATATTATAAATTATTATACTGGATCATGATAATTATGTGTTTATGCCCATAATAGGCACACACAGCATTCACATACACAATAGACAGCAGAAATAACAAATACTCAAGAATAATTTTTCTTTTTCAGTTTCAGAAGACCTATGCTTCAGTCCGACAAACCCAGATAATGATTTAAAAGAAATTTCTGAACGAAAAAGACCGGAAAGAGGTAATTTTTAAATTAATACAATTTTATCTATGTTTAACTTTAAACGTACAAGTTCAATAACATTATGGTTAAAGTAAAACTTAGTTTTAACTAGTATTCCGCCCAGGATCTAAAACACGCATTAAATTTGGAGGAGAAAGAACATAAGTCACTATATGCAGCTAGTAAAGCGACAGGAGTACCTTGGAGCACATTAAAGGACTATGTGAACAGAGAAGACAGGTCGTTGGCTAAGCTAGGCAGACCTTTTGCTTTGACTGCAGATTTAGAGGTAAAGCTTTATCACTATATTATCACAATGCAGGAATTGGGTTTTGGGCTCACAGTAAATCAAATTCGACACACTGCATTTGAACTGGCAAAGACAGGCGATAGAGAATTCCTGCTTAACCCTAACTCCGAGACAGCTAGTAAGTGGTGATGGGATAATTTTAAGAAGAGGTATAACCTAACACTTAGAGTAGCTGAAAATCTCTCAGCTTGCAGAGCTTCAATGGCTAATCCTATTTTGATTGCTGATTTCTTTGATAAGCTAGAGACTTTATTAGCTAAATTGGGCATCACAGATTGCGCAGACCGCATCTGGAATTGCGATGAAACAGGCTTGACTTATGTTACTAATAAAGGAAGAGTGGTCACCGCCATTGGTAGACGCTACATATACAATAGAACATACGCTGAAAAAGGAACAACCACAACAGTAATGGGCTGTATTTGTCCAGATGGCACGTGGCTACCTCCACTGGTAATATTTAAAGGAATAAGGTGGTCAGATGTTTTAAAGCAGGATGCGTTTCCAAATTCAATGGTAAGGCTATCTCCAAAAGGTTGGATAAATGCTGAAATCTTTTTAGAGTGGTTCCAATTCTTCATAAAAGCAATTCCAGATGCTCGACCTGTAGTATTATTGATGGATTCTCATGCTTCACACATCAAACCAGAGGTAATCAAGCTTGCACGTGAGAACCAAATATACCTGCTCACTTTTCCCGCTCATAATACGCATATCAACAGCCATTAGATGTAGGCGTTTACAAAGCCTTAAAAAGTTACTGGAGTGACAGCGTTAAAGATTACATGAAAAAAATACCACACAGAAGCCCGATCGATCCAATTTTCATAAAATTTTGAATCCAGCTTTCATCAAAACCTTTTCATCAAGCACGATCAAGAACGCCTTCAGAAAATGTGGCATATGCCCTTTGAATAAAAACACTGTGAGCCCGGAAGCATTAGCACCATCAAGACTCACTTAACAACGTCTCGTTGACGAATGCCCAGACATAAACAGTCGTGTTTTTGAAATTCCAGCTGAAGTCAGACCAGAGCTAAGACAGACAGCCTAGAAAATGACAGGCCAGCAGTAAGAGCTACTACTGAAACCAGAGTTGAAATAGAAGATATATTGAAAGTTCCTACAAAGGTGCAGAAAATAACAGCAACAAAGAGAAAGGTAGATTCTAGAGCAAGATGTCTTAATGAAATGGCAATAGATGGCCCATCATCACAATATGTAGAAGAAAATGATGCTGAAGAAACTGTAAATACAAAAAACGATGATGCTATTGCTGGTCCATCTTCGAAAGTTAAAGGTCCTGCTGCTGCTAAAAAGAATAGAAAAAGAAAACATAAAGAAAATCAAACTAGCGATGACGATTGGGTATGTTCTGTATGTGACACAGCATATTCCACTGACGTTAGATTAAAAAATGGCAAGAAATGGATCAAATGTTCCTACTGTGGTCGCCCTTATCACAATATATGCTTGAAAGTTGCCCCGGATGAGGACGAAGTCTATGTCCAGTGTGATGCATGTGCAGAATTAGAACAATAAAGCTTTTTTTAGTACACTACTCAACAAAGTCTAGGGAACAAGCAATAATACTTCAACTTTTTTGTGAAAACTCGTAAAAAAGTACTGGTCACTAAAATTTATAAATTAAGGCTGGAAGAGGAATAAATCATTTGTTCGAAATTCAAAAAAAATTAAAACAAAAGTGCGAAAGCTTTTCAAAATAAGAAGGAAAAACCGAACTTGGTCGCAGAGTAAGGGGTCTGCTAGCATAAAGTTGTTGTGATTTTTGTCATGTATCGATTTTTTTCTTGTGAAAAACCATTACTGCTAACTTTTTCGATATTTTTTAAACTCTAAGCGTTATGTCACGTCGTCATTTAACGCGGGAAGAGATGCTTAGGGCTGTGGGTATGTTGGAAGCTAGACGCAGTCAACGCGATATCGCGGCCGCTGTTCACACACATCCAAGCGTAATTTGCCGATTATGGGCACGCTACAGGGCTACAGGAGATGTAGCCGAACGTCACCGAGGAAGATACAGGGTCACTACCCAGAGACAAGATCGATTTCTGCAAAATGCTGCAAGAAGGCAGCCCCAGATTACAGCTCGCCAGTTGGTAGGAAGACTCCAGTCCCAGCACCAAGTGGTTATCAGTGACCAAACTGCCAGGAGAAGATTACATGAAGTCAATCTCCGCGCTCGCAGACCATTAAGAGTTCCAGCTTTGCGACGTGGAAATCGAGGGCGTCGTTTATTGTGGGCTAATGCACATTTGCGATGGACCGACAATCAGTGGGCACGTGTTCTCTTTTCCGATGAGTCTCGCTTCGGATTTCATCCTGATTCAAGGAGAGTGCGTGTTTGGCGTGTTCCTGGTCGCCAAAGTAGACTCCGAAATCCTCAGGAAGTTCATCCTTATCAAGGCGGAACGATCATGGTGTGGGCTGGAATTCGCCTGGGTGGGAGAACTGATCTCGTTCGCATACGAGGCAATTTGAACGCAGAGCAATACATTGAACAGGTAGTGCATCCTATGGTCATCCCCCACCACCAGCAGTTTGGCCAAGATTTCGTGTTCATGCAGGATAATGCACGCCCACACACCGCAAGACAGGTGATGAATGTGTTCAGCGAGCACAATATCACGGTATTAGAGTGGCCTGCTCAGTCCGCCGATCTCAATCCAATTGAGCATGCATGGGATTTACTCGGAAGAAGAGCTTTCAGTGATTTTCCTCAAAATTTGAACACGGGAGAAGAACTTTTTTCGCATCTCTCCAGAATATGGAGCCTTATTCCACAGGCGACGATTGATAACTTGATACTCAGCATGCCACACCGATGTAGAGCCGTGGCTAATGCCCTGGGAGGTCCAACGGATTATTAAACAGCTGCAAATAATGTTTTTTCATTTAATTTCCACGTAAGCGTCATATGTTTTTGTAATTTGAAGATTTTTTTTTTTTTGGTTTAGGCACTATTTCAGTTTTTTTTATTAAACCTTAATTTTTTACATGAACGCTTTTTATTTAATTGCATAACTGAAATCAAAAATAAATTTCGCTTCTTTTGATGTATAACATCTGGGACAAAAAAAAGTTGAATTAAAAGTATACACTAAAATATCCTTGTTCCCTAGACTTTGTTGAGTAGTGTATTATTGTACTGTTTATTCTTTTAAACCCTGTATGTTTTACCTATCACGATGTTACCTTCCTTATATCACGACATTAATTCAATTTTAATACAACTCACGAACTTCCCTATATGTATATACAATGCAGAATAACATAATTATTTATCAAAGCATATACTAGTAGTATGTAGTATTTCGTTCATAAACACTATTTATAAAACGAATGCCCAAAACAAAAAACTATTGTCTGGGTAAATTGACTGATTAATATTAGAGAATTGACATAAAATATCAAACGTATCACGAAATTACCTCCCTTTACCCTACCTACCTACAGATTTTTTATGTACTTATTATTGTATATATAATACAACACAATAGCATATAAAATATATTATAATTTACACAAATTGTTTACTAATTATAAATTATTTGTTTTGCAGTGACGAAGATCCTTTATGAGCAAGATGATGAAGTGGAAAATACTTCTCCGTTGCAGCTAAAGAGAAAGTTTACCAAAGAAATTGTGAATACACCTACCAGTAAGTGTTATCGTAATAACAATTTCCGTTACAAGAGGCATGAGAAAAATGATCCACAAATAGCTAATTGAAGGGTAAATTAACTGAACCTAATCAATCTAATTTGTTTTACAGGTTTAAAGAAATTGGAAAGTGAAATGGATGCAAGAAAACAACGGTGCACCATAAACATCCAAAATGACCAGGAGTTGCATCAGTTACGGATCCAAAGGGAGAAAATATTAATAGAGAGGGAGAACAACTTGCTGATATATGAAAAAGAAATTCACGAACTACAAAAACAAAAACTTAAACTGGAAATTGATCTGCTAGGTAGAATTAATAAGAATTAAACTCATGATAAATAATAACTAAGTTTTATTTACATACATAATAATTATTATCGTAAGCTTATTACTAGGTCTGTATTCACTTTTACTAAAAATGCCGTGTTATAAACATTCTCCAGAAAAGCAGTCCTTCTCTGTTAGATGATTGAATGTTCCAAGATGTCGGTTGCTTATTTCTTAAGACTGGTTCATCAAAACTTTCAATGACACCATGACTCCTGCAAATATCACATAACACTGCAGTAGCCACAATAACACGGCATGTTGTGGTCAAGTTAGAGGCCATCTTTTTAGAAAGACAAGGAATAACTCTTTTCCAGACACCTATAGTTCTTTCTACTGTATTTCCGGTCTTAATGTGAGCTTTTTTATAATTTTCATCAGAAGGTGATTCTGGATATCCAACTGGTGTCAATAAATACTTTTGACAGCCGTAGCCACTATCTCCTAAATGTATGACTTCTATGACACCTTCTAACTTTCTCTTCAGGGCACAGTCTTCAAAAATTCTGTTGTCATGTACAGACCCAGGTCTGTCAGCAACAATGTCATAAATTTATAGATCAGGGCCACATACAATTTGTGTATTAATTGAAAAAAATTTCTTTCCATTTCTGAACACTTCAGCATATGGTCCACCAGGATTCTGTATTGGTATGTGCGTACCATCAACAGCACCAATAACACCAGGAAAATGTGTGATTCTGTCGAACTGTTCCTTAATCATTTCTAGATTATTGGGAAATTTCACAAATTGTGATATCTTCAAACTTATGAGATGAGATTTTTTTTTACTATTCTTGAAACAGTTGGTTGACTGACTTGTATAAGATCTCCGGTAATCATCTGTAAAACAAATATTCTTATTGAGTGCCTAATTATGTAGGTAATGGTTTTATTTCTAAAATGAATTCATAGATTTAAAATGAATTCATACCAAGGTAGATTTTATGTAGCCACCTTTGATCAAGAATTTCGCTGTGGGGGCCGGCGAAAAACTTGATCGATGGTAGGCACCTACAAATGTGAAATGTAGATTGATCCTGTAATAATCGATATACTATGGGAGCTAAGCCACAGGCGTCGGCTAGTTTCGTAATAAGTTACATATTGAAATACTGACCTACATAGATAAAAAATAGGAACATTATTAACATAGGTACTTACTTGAAAACTCCCAGAAGAATAAAATCGTAGGGCCACTAGTAATTGATAAACGGGAGGCACTGGAAGGCCTCTTCCCGTAAGTTTTGTCAGATCTTCATCAACAAGTGGCAAAAGTATGGAAAGTACCTATCATCCTCATCCTAATATCCTTTGCAATTCTATACCGTCTTCTAAATTCTTCTTCACTATAATAATCGAAAGGATTTTGAAAATCCCGCACCACTTTTCGTGTAGTAATTGACCTTCGTTCGTTTAAAACATTGTTGACATAATTATCAAACTCCTCTTCACTGCTATAATCCATTGCAAATAAATAAATGAATAGTCAAATAATACTATTTGACTATTCTAGCTACGACTGCTCGGGCATATTGACGCATTTACTTCCAATATTCGCGCATTTATCGTGTGTTGACAGTTTTAAGTGTTGACAAAATGAGTTCTTTTACCAATAGAGAGTATGCCGATATCATTTTCATGTACGGTAAAGCCGATGGAAACGGATCTTTGGCGCGACGAATGTACCAAGAACGTTATCCTGATCGTCGATTGCCTGACGTCAAGGTATTCTCTAATACGTATCGTCGCCTTGGTGAAACTGGAAGAGTCCAAAACTCTGAACCCGGAGTAAATCTAGGTCGACGCCTTCGCGTAGCTTCGCGTTCGCGCTTCGCACCTTTCCCGATCAGGAGGCGGTTTTTTGGTCCGCGACAAAGGGTTTGTGGCGCGCGAACGTGAACGCATCTACACTCGCATTTTTCCGCAGTAGCGGACAGGACATCGTAAGGAGTGGTTGTGCGTGCGTAAAAATGAATACTACATGGAATAATGAACTTGAACTGACACTCATTGAGTGTTATCATGCTGAGCCGATACTCTGGCAGTCTAAACACAAAGACCATAAAATAAGAATAAAGTTCATGATGCCTGGACACACATAAGTGCTATTTTAAATATAGCTGAGTTGAAGAAGAAGAAGGAATCGCTTATGTCGAGCTTTAGATCGTATAGAAAGAAGGTGAAGGATTCTATTCACAGCGGTGCGAGTTCAAGTGATATCTACAAGCCCATATTGTTTGCTTACGAAACCATAGAGTCATTTCTTGGAGATAACGCGCAATGCAAAAAAACAACAAACACTGTAAGTATTTATTTTAAAATTATTACTTAACATATACATTGCTATTTTAATGTTAGTACAATAGTTATCACGGCATATCAAGTATATCTAGTCTAGCTAACTATTATTAGTATATTATATCTAGTATATCTAGTTTATAATCTATAACTATCTTATAGTTAGCTAGACTGGAGGGGAAAGTGGAAACAGCAAAACATTGCTAATTATTTTCAAAGTATTTCGTGAACTCGTCTCTTATTTCACGAGCGTTCAGAGCTGGTCGGCGTCCTAAATGAGGTATTTGACGAATCGCACAAACCGTCCCAATTTCATTTCTCTACGAACCAGGTATTATTAATGTGTTGTTCTCATCAATTACGTCCACTGTTCCGGGTGGAGTATAAATATTTGACGAAGTAGAACTTTTTCGTAAGAAATTATGCATTAATATACATGTCAATGTCAGAAGTGAAACTTTTTCAGGATTTAATTGAATTGGTTTTTTAAATATTCTAAATCTCGACACTAGTATTCCGAACGTATTTTCAACTACAACCCTAGCACTAGATAATCTTTGATTAAATTTACGTTTCGGCGATCCCGAATCATGGTTACCAGGATAAGGTTTCATAACATGTTCTGTAAGTGCAAAGGCACCGTCTCCTAAAAAAAACGGAGGGTATATTTTGATTTGAAATTGGTAACGGACGCGGTGTTGGTAAATTTAACTCATTACGACATATTTTTTTCCATAATAAACTATTCCTAAACACTCCACCATCGCTAATTCTACCTTGACAGCCTATGTCTGCGAAAATAAAATTATAATTGCTATCCACTAAAGCCAACAATACAATACTAAATGTTTTCTTATAATTAAAGTATTCTGATCCTTAATCAATTGGACATTCTATGACTATTGTTTTCCATCAATTGAACCGATAGCATGTGGAAATTTGTTTGCAAATCCTTTTTCGATCGCCAGCCACTCTTCTGCTGTCGTTGGCATCTGTAAAAATAAAAGAATACATTAGTTAAATATTTTATTTATTTCATTTTCTATATTTTTCAGGATGAATCATCGTTGGTGATCAGTGAAGAGGAGGAGAGCTTTGACGCTACTATAGAAGATGGTCAGTCTACGAGAACAACTGAAAACCAGAGTCTGTCTATGAGACTTCCAACAGGTCGTCGTCGTAATAACCCTATAGAACTTGTGGCTGCTGAAGAAATAGTTAAGGATGCTCTGGCTACTCTAAAAGAAACTATAAAGAAACGAAAAATTCAAGAAGATGATGAGTGTGACTTACATGGCAAAGTTATAGCCAAAAGTTGAGAAAATTACCCGAGAATGAAAGAATGCAATTTGTTTGTGAAATATACAATATGTTTCTGCTGTATGAACAACGTACTTCAGCATCATTTTCACCATTTTCTGATGCACCACCAATGCCTTCGCTCACATACCAGAGAGCACATAGTTCACACAGCAGTTACTCCGATCCATCAATGTATCACCACTTGTCACCTCCAGTAATCCATATTCAAACCCAAAGCTCACAGATTATCATTACTTCAAATGAATGTATTCGACCGGCTACTCAAGAATACAATGACCAAAATCTGATTGACACTGCGTTCAAAAATGCTTGATTTTTTAAAGATTAATTGATTTTGATTTTTGTTTGATTTTGAAGAAAAAGGCTAATCAAAGACTGATACTTAAATACTTGTTTCTAGTTTTAAGTGTTCATTCTAATAAATAATTAGTTGATTAATAAACAATTTGATTTTTGTTTGATTTTGAAGAAAAAGGCTGATCAAAGACTGTTACTTAAATACAGGGTGGCGCAATACAACGTGCATATTGCATAATCTTTTTTTGCGGGGTAGAATGCGTGCGGGCGGGGGGAGCGTACATCGTTGGGTAGGCGGGCTCGTGGAGTTTTAGTCACCATGAGTCACTTCGACGGGAAGTGTCGCGCATTTTGCGTGCGCGCATTTTCGAGAACTCTCGTTCATACATTGTTACTAGGCGACTATATTGTTCTGAATATGGACTACGGCGAATTAGTGAAGCTCCGAGTGCTAATTTAATTAAAATATGGGTACAGCGTTTTGAAGAGACCGGATCAACGTTTAAACCACAAGCAAAAGGTCGTCCAAGAATAGCTAGGACTGAAGACAATATTGAGAAAGTTATGCAGTCGGTACGAGGAGATCCACAAATGTCTACTCGCAAGAGATCGTCTGTCTTACACTTATCGCGACGAAGTTTGCAACGAATTTTAAGCTTGGATCTTAAACTGCATCCATACAAGCTGCAATTAACACAAGAATTAAAAGAGTCTGACTTCAGCGCAAGGTTTTCATTTGCTAATGAAATGCTTAATCGTTTTTCCAATTTTGACAATATCCTGTTCTCTGATAAAGCCCATTTCCACATCAATGGGTTCAAGAATAGTGAATTCTAGGACTTGGTTTCAACAAGACAGAGCTACCAGTCACACATTAAATGACTCCATGGCGGTTGTGAAGCAGATGTTCCCTGGCAGACTGATTTCGAAAAGAGGTGATATCCCATGGCCCCCACGTAGTCCAGACTTGACGCCTCCTGACTTTTTTTTGTGGGGATACTTCAAACACAAAGTCTACAGCAATAATCCGAGAAAGATCGATCAGCTCAAGGAGAATATCCGTGGTGAAATGGCAGCAATTACACCAGCATTACTGAAGAACGTTTTCAATAATTTCCGTTTACGGTTAGAGGAGTGCCGTCGTAGAGAGGGTCATCATTTAGATGATGTTATTTTTAAAAAATAAACTTTAGTTATTACTTTACAACACCACAGTTTTATTTTAACTATACCTATTATATTTATTTTTTAATCAATTTTTTTAATATGCACGTTCTATTGCGCCACCCTGTACTTGTTTCTAATTTTTAGTGTTCATTATAAAAAATAATTTGTTGATTAATAAATAATTCGTTTTTTGTTTGATTTTGAAGAAAAAGGCTGATCAAAGACTTACTTAAATACTTGTTTCTAATTTTTAGTGTTCATTATAATAAATAATTTGTTGATTATAAATAATTTTAATAATATCAATTGTTTTTTTACTTACCTTAATTTCATCCTTTAGGGCTTCATTCAAAGCTTTACATACTTCTGGAATAATCTTCGATATTAGTTGAGGTGATATTTTAAATAAATAGTGGAGACTTTCCAAACTATCTCCAGTAGCCAAATATCGCAATGTAATGGCTAGGCGTATTTTAGCTGGGATCGATGGTCTTAATTGAGTTTCTTGTTTGGCTATCATTGGTGAAACTTTGCTCAATAAGTTATCAAAATCTGACTAAGACATTCTCGTAAACTTATGAAACTCTCCTGAGGGCTCAGCAACTAATTCGCTTATCCATTATTATTACACTGAAAAAAAAGTAGACAGGTAAAGTATTCATAATAAAAAGAATATATACATAAAATGAAATACGCTAATTGTGTTCCAAAATTATTAAATTATCTGGTTCTATTACGATGGATTCGTGTCATCCACCAACGGCTTTTTCTCCATCTCTTTTTTATTTGCTTCTTATCTTTAACACAAAGGTAATTGTAATAAGCAATAGCAAGCAGTGACACCGCAGCAGCAGAAATCACGTCGTCGTTGTCCATAGTCACGAACAAGACTGTGAAGATTTGCGAGTGTGGAGGAGGGACACAGTTCACGCGTGGATCGCGACATACATTCACGGCGTGAAATAACGGCGCGACTTCACGCGCGAGTGTAGAGCCGGCTTAAGGGAGCGTACTGCGTGAGCGATCTGGACGCGAACGCGACGCGGCGCGGCGCGGCGCGGCGTGAAAACAACAAACAGTATAGACCTATTGTAATATAAGTGGCCTACGTGACCAAACGCACGTAGGGTGCGGCGCGACGCGGCGTGATACAAAGCGAACGCGATCAGTTGGCTTGATTTGTTCGCGCGAACTGGACGCGTCGCCCTGCCACTATATTTTTTTCAAGCAAAAATTGTAATGTCGGAAGTAGAACTTTTTATGAATGCTATCCAAGAACCTCCTACATTATGGGACAAAAGGAATAAAAAAGAAAAGATATAGGTCTCGAAGCATTTCTCGATATCGAGAGAGAAAAAATTAAAATTCTTCGCGAAGATCAATCAGATAATACTTACGACGACCTTCTTTGGTTTAAATCAATATTACCTTATATGAAACAGTTGCCATCACTCAACAAATTACATTTTAGAACGCAGATGCAGGAGCTTCTACTAACGGAGCTGTCAAAGTTAAATTCACCACAATCTAGTGCTCAAGAACATGGATATTACACATCTTTGTGAAACTATTGCAATTATGTACCTACTTACTAATGACACTTAATATTATATGTAATCTCTAACATTTATTTCATAGTTTACTTACCTCGTCACTATAAGTCGTTCTTCTACAGAAATAGGTTGCTGAAAATTTGTTGTAGTAAATTGTAGAACAGGTTTAATGGCTTGCACAATATAATCAAACGTTGTAGGTAACATTCGACAATATTCCTTGAACAACAATGGTTGAGTACGTAGCATAAATTGTAAAATTCATTATGAATATGCCTTTCTAAGTACACAGTATTAGTTCCACTTGCTGCTCTGCTGTACACACTTCTTGAATATCTCATATTTAAGATATAAATTTTCCAATAAGATTAGCCTCCGTCCGTCCATGACAAATGTTTAATGCCAACTGAACTGGAGGGCGCGGGGCCGCCGGCCGTGTGGTACAGGACGGTTCGCGCGCACGTAGGACAGAGTTAGCCGCGTCGCTCCGCACTTAATACAGTGCGGAGCGACGCGGCTACTCTGTCCTCTGTCCTCCAATCGCATCGCATCCGCGCCTCGCCGCGTCGCCTCGCGCTCGCGTCCAGCCCGCTCACGCAAGACACCGCGTAAAAGTGGCGATGGCGATTATCACAAAGAAATGAATGCAGAATTATTATTAAAAATTATAGATTTAGTTGAACCTGAATCAGTCATAGTAATGGATAATGCTCCCTATCACTCTCGTCGCATGCAGTGGAAGAAATCTGACATCCAAGATTGGTTGACAAGCAAGGGTATCTCGTTCCAGGACAATATGATAAAAAGGGAGCTTATTGATTTGATAACACCTATAAAACACAATGGCCTATGCCACAGACACATACGCAACAGAAAGAAATATTGAAGTGTTGCGTTTGCCCCTCTATCATTGTAAATTAAATGCAATAGAAATGATATGGGGGCAAGTAAAAGGCTATGTTGCAGGTAAAAATAAAACATTCAAAATGAATGAATTGAAGGTTTTATTAGATGAATTTATGAATTTGATAACACCTGCAGCATGGCAAAAATGCATAGGCCATCTTATTAAAGAAGAAGCAAAAATGAAACAACTGGATGGTATAATAGATAATGTTATTGATGAATTTATCATCCAAGTTTAATTACAAGTCTACTAAGTCAATACACACTTACTACATAATAAATTTATCTAAGCTATATGCAATGTTATCCCTTAATAAGGCAAGGGGATATAATTTCCCACTATGACTACTTTCAGAAAAAATGTTTACCTGACAGATAGCCCATAGAATTACTGCAAACCTAGTGTCCACTTTTGTAGAATACTTAGATTTATTTAGCTGGCAGCACTTTTGAAATATGACCACTATGTCAACATATGTATGTCAATGTCAAAGTGCAGTGACGTGATACGGTGCAGAAGAAAGGTCAGTTTTCGGTGGTTGAGTGAAGAAAAACGCTAAATTGTTCTCCAAAAAATCTTGTAAGTAGAATTTGTTTATCTCATACAAAACAACTGTTCTGGCGTTGTTTTGTATTGATTTTACGTGTGTATTACTGATCTATACCCTCAAAATGATCAAATTACGAAGTGGGAAAATAATTCCGTTGTAGCGGTCCACTAAAAAAGGATATTTTCCTCTTCATACCCAAATGTGTGTGTTACCCAGTGTGTCCGCTGGGAAATTTTCCAGTTCAAACTCGCCTTATGCATAAACGAAACGCATGAGGGAGGTGCGGGGGGTACCGATCGGCGCGTGAGCATTGCGGACGTGTCAGTAACGATGAGTCAGTGGCAGGGACCGCACCGCGCGTTCGCTGTGGAAGCGTACTTTAAGGGTGGTGATTCTCTACTTAGTGCAAGGCAACAATTTTGTTCACACTTCAAAATTCGTCGTGTAAGTGATGGGCCGTCCACCCAACTAATTTCATCGTGGGTACAGAAGTTCAGGAAAACGGGCACGACATTAAACATTCATCCACCGGGTCCACCAACTTCTGTTGCGACACCTGAAAACGTCAACACCGTTCGAGAAGAAATTCTCAAAAATCCACGGAAGTCCGTAAGGAAGGTGGCAGCTTCTACTGGCATAAAAAAACCACAGTACATAAAATATTGAAGCGTCAACTCAACTTCCACCCATACAAATTGCAAATTGTGCAACAATTGAAAGAAGGAGATTACTTAGCGAGAGAACTTTATGCCAAAACAATTATTGACCGATTTGGGACCCCTGCGCGATTAGGCAATATTTTTTTCAGTGACGAAGCCCATTTTCATCTGGAAGGGTACGTTAACAAACAAAATATGAGATACTGGTCAGACTCCAATCCAAAAAAACTCCACCAAAAGTCACTACACAGCCCAAAAACAACGGTATGGTGCGCGATTTCAGCAAGAGGAATAATTGGGCCGTTTTTTTTTGACGCTGACAAAACTGTGACATCTGAAAGGTATTGTGCAATGATAGACAATTTTTTTGTTCCGGCCCTGCAACATTTTGATGGGAATAATAGCAAAACCCACTTTCAACAAGATGGCGCGACTGCGCATACGGCTAGAGCGTCTATGAGCAAAGTGAGGAGCATTTTTCCAGGAAAATTGATCAGTAGGTTTGGGGACATACCCTGGCCTCCCAGATCACCTGATCTAACTCCGTGTGACTTCTTCTTGTGGGGATTTCTAAAGGCTAGAGTTTACATTAACTCTCCAAAAACAATCGAAGCTCTTCAAAAAAATATACGGCAAGAAGTCCAAGAAATTTCGCCAGAGCTCTGCCAGCGCGTTTTTACCGATATGCGGTACAGGCTTGATGAGTGCTTACGGCAAAACGGTCGCCATTTGGAAGGTGTTATTTTTAAGAAATAACGTCCGCACGATCTAGTTTTTCTATAAATAAACATTTTTTACCATAGCATTTGTTGTTTAATTTATGTGAATTTTTTAAGCCGAAAATCCGCCGGCGGCACCCTGTACTTACATGTAATCATTTATTTCTAGAGCCATGGATAAGAAAAAAGCCATGAATAAGAAAAAAACGTTAAGGAAACCGGAGTTAGAAGGCATCCTAGACAGTCTATCAGATTTATCCGATCTTGACTCAGACGACGATGCATATTATCAAACAGCGCCTGTAAGCGCAGCCCAGCAGATTACCTGAAAGTATCTCAAGATGTTATTGTTGAACGGCGTCTAGAAGAGCTTTTGGTATTCCTGATAATATTGATGAAACGGTTGAAGACCAAGAAATATATTCAGCAGAGGATCTTACAAATATTTTAGGAACAAATAGTCCTATTTGCAGCGTAGATGAGAGAACAGGACAATGTAGTGTTCCTCGAACAGAGGAAATAAATGAATACATTGAGACATATGGAGAAAGCAGACCAGTTGTGAATCCCACCCAACAAGACATTGAAATAGAGCAATGCTTAGATGAAATCCGTGAAGAATGCAATCACTATCCTCCAATTCCGACAGATGACTTAAGTCCAGAACCTCCTACAAGTAATGTTACTGAAACAGAAACAAACCGTTGCTCAAGGCCAAGCAGAACCATCAATACAGTAAGAACAAGACAACCACGGGAGTGGACATTTGAGACAGACATACACAATGTCTCAGAATTTGTCAATCAGATTCGACCACAATCAACATTTAATCATAAAACTCGGTCAATTGATGTCTTTGACAAATTTTTCCCGGAATATTTGGTACAAGTTCTAGTAGAACAAACTAATAGATATGCAATTCAGCGTAACAGCAATCATTATACATCAGTATCGGTAGAAGAAATGAAAGATGGGTTTAAACCCATTGCCCGATATGGAACTGTATTGGTCCAATGAACCTTTCTACAAAAATGCAGAAATTTCAAAAATTATGCCTATCAAACGATTAAAAAAAATTACTGAAAATTTACATATAAATGATAATGAAAAAGAACCAAAAAGAGACTCGCCGGAATATGATAAAATGTACAAGTTGAGACCAATGATAAAATAACTTAATGAAGTGTTCCAGAACGAAACACCTAATTCAAGTAAACAATCGATCGACGAATGCATGGTGAAGTTTAAAGGAAGATCCACTTTAAAACAGTATATGCCGAAGAAACCTATAAAACGTGGTTTTAAGATCTGGGCACGTTAGGATTCTGAAACCGGATACCTATACTGTTTCGAGATTTATACAGGTAAAATTGTAGTATGGAAGATGAAGTACTGGGGTACAACGTGGTTATGAAACTGTCAACCGGCCTTCCTGAAAACACTCTGCTAGCGTTCGATAACTTTTTCACCTGATGGAAGCATTGTATGAAAAAAAAAATTGCAGTTGGCACGGTCAGAGTTAATAGAAAAGATCTTCCTGATATCATGAAAAAGTCTCAACCAAAACATCTGAGACTTGAGAAGAACCAATTTGCAGTTGTAACTGCTAAGCCAATTACAGCGATCAAGTGGCTCGGTACAAGGGATGTTACTGTTCTTACAACAGCCCACCATCCAACTGATACGGTATTTGTACAGAGAACACAGAAAGATGGTACAAGAAAAGAAGTTCTCTGCCCCAAAGCTATCGCTGAGTACACGCTCACGATGGGAGGCGTCGATCATTTTGATCATTTTAGATGATCTTATCCGATTAGTCGAAAATGTAGAAAGTTCTGGATGAGACTATTTTTTTTTATGTTTTATGTTAGATGGCAGCGCGGTGGCGGCTTATCCACGGGTTATATTGTTAGAGCAAGCGAGATAGCAATAGTCCCGAATTCCCGATTGCTCGCGTAGGTAGATACACGAAGCTTCCAGAGTCGGTTTCGAGATTTCTCCAGACAGTTTTCGACTCTATACGCGCGGTATAAAAGCCACGCTAACCGCAGCGACCGACAGTTCGGTTTTAATTTGAGTGAAGTGTCAATAGTTCTAGTGTAGATTTTAACTCGACTAGCTGGTCTCATATATTTTGATCCACATTCAACGTAGATTTCCCGTCAAGTGCCGTGTATAATTGTGTTGTGAAATCGTAAGTAAAACTCTGTTATTATTATTAATAAGTGTTTCCCTACATATTTAATCAATTATTTTTGGTAATTTAAAAAAGGATGGGTAATTTAAGTAGGTACTGTAATTGTTTTTAGATGGTGTGTTAATCCTAGCCAGGATTAGAACGCAACATGGACAAGCCAGGGCCAAGTAAAAAACGTAAGGTTAAAGATGAAAATCGGCAGATTCAAGAAATTTGGACTGAGAAATACTTTTTTTCATGGTCGCATAACAAAGTCGTTTGTTTAATTTGCAAGAATTCTGTTGCGATTGCAAAGGAATATAATGTAAAAAGGCACTATGAAACGCAGCATCCTACTTTTACCAAGTTTACAGGCGAATTAAGAAAGCAAAAAATTTTGTCTTTATAACGGGAGCTTATTGATCAGCAAGCTATGTTTACAAAACCCATTCAAGATTCAGAAACAGCTTCAGAAGTTAGTTATGAAATTTCTCGAATGATAGCAAACCGAAGTCGCCCCTTCAATGATGGGGATTTTTTTCTTTGTCAGGTAATATTGCGGAACAATTAAATGAAAAAACTAAGATCATTGAATTTTTTTCATTAGCACTCGACGAATCCACTGATATTAGTTCCACAGCTCAACTTCTCATATTCATACGAGGTGTTACTCAAGATTTTGAAGTCTTAGAAGAGTTATTAGGAATGTGTTCATTGTAAGGTCAAACCAGAGGAGTTGATATACTCAATGTACTTTTGGATGAGTGTTCAAAAACTGATTTGAACTTATCAAAATTATCGGGAGTTGCGACTGACGGTGCTCCTTCGATGATTGGTGTCAATTCTGGGCTAGTTACTTTGCTGAAAAAGCATCTGCAAGAAAAAAACATAAACACTGAAGATCTGATGCAGTTTCACTGCATTATATATAAGCCCTCTGTTCTAAAAAAATTGAATTTCAAAATGTCATGAAAGTGGTAGTTTCGACTGTAAATTTCATAAAATCACGAGGACTCAATCACAGGCAATTCAAACAATTCCTTGATGACATCAAAAGCGAATATGGAGATTTACTGTATTATACAGAAGTAAGGTGGCTAAGTCGTGGATTGACACTGGAACGATTTCTAAATTTAATAGAAGAAATTTGAATATTTCTGGCGGAAAAGCAAAGGGATGTCCCGGAACTTAAAAATCCTGATTGGTTGTGTGATTTGGCTTTTTTAGTTGACATTACAAATCATTTGAATGTCTTGAACACACGGCTTCAAGGCAAAAATCAACTGATATCCCAGCTCTACGGTCATGTATCATCCTTTCAATGCAAGCTGACACTTTTCAGATCGCAATTGAATTCTGGAAATTACAATCATTTTCAGAATTAGAGGTATAAATGGCTTAAAAATTCAGTTATGTAGAAAAGCTAGATATTTTGATTCAATCTTTTCAAGACAGATTTTCGGAGTTTAAAAAAGTGAAACCTCTGTTGGACATATTCAGCAATCCTTTCACGATTTCAGTTGAAAATGCGCCAGAGTCAATGCAGTTAGAAATTATCGACATTCAAAACGACCAAAATTTACGCAACAAATTCAACGAAGGAGACTTGCTGAACTTTTACCGCTGCATTGATAAAAATACGTACAAAGAGTTGCGCATAAACGCTCTGAAATGTGCCAACTTATTTGGTTCTACCTATATATGTGAACAAACCTTTTCAATACCTACTAAATAATAATAAAACAAAAAATCGAAACCGCCTTGCAAACGAAAGTTTGGAAGCAGTTTTACGTGTTGCTACAAGTAAATTTGAGCCAAATATAAAAAAGATTGTAAGCACTATGCAGTGCCACGCTTCAAATTAATAAATTCTTTTTCAATTTTAATACATTATTATCAATTCTTTATTGTCTTTAATTACCTATAATTCTGGCGGCCCGCCATCAGTTCATAATTTGCCCGAGTAGCCCCTAGTCTTAATAAGTCTGTGCATCCGTGGCCTACAACAACAAGGAAGCCATTTTGAGCATTTAATGCATTAAAAAAAACCCTTATTTAATACTTACATGTTATAAGTTACATAAAAATGTTGTAACTAAAATTTGATTTTTAATACTACCTGAGCAGTTAAAAAAAGTGTCTCTACCTGAGTGGTGACGTAATCAGTGATCAACTTTAAAAGCTCCTAGCCAGCGCATTTTTTTATGTTAGAACGTAGGTTTTTTTTTATTTAAAAGCTATTATGATAGACAATAATAAAAAGTCATAAAAATATCTAGTATTATAGGCTTAATTTTAAGATTTTTGGAGATTATTGGAAAAAAACAGCATAAAAAATGTAATTTTAATACAAAAATTAAACTTTAAGTCACGATAGCCACTCGTTTGTGAGTTATTTGTTATTTTATCGTCATCGTCACATATCTGACATGATTATGGTTTTTATTTTAACAAAATAGACCCACTACTTTGGAAGAAATTATTTTTTTATTAAATATAGTCATTAGTGAGTAATAAACATTTTAATTCATCAATAAATTATATAAATATTAAATTCCAAAAAGTATATAAGAATTCAAGAAGATGAAGATATTTTCAGAAAAATTTTATGGATCGATGACACTACATGTAAAAGGGATGGGTATCTTAACCTTCATAACTTGCACAGTTGGCAATTGACAAATCCACATTTGGTGAGAGAAGATAAATACCAGTATCAATTTAAAATAAATTACTGGACGGGAATATTAAATGGAAAAATTATAGGCCCTTATGAATTGCCGGGCAACCTAAATGGCAACAATTATTTACAATTTCTTCAAAACCAGTTGCAAATATTATTAGAAGATGAGCCACTAGCCATCCGGCAAGGAATGTGGCTCCAGAACGACGGTTGTCCGGCACATTACGCTGTGCAAGTAAGGAATTATCTAAATGATACCCATCCCAACAGATGGATCGGCCGATTGGGGCCAATATTGTGGCCACCACGGTCCCCAGACTTAAATCCTCTGGATTTTTTTTATTGGGGCTGTTTGAAGGAGCAGGTTTACAAGAAACCCATAAACTCATTAGAAGAACTTCGACTTCGCGTCGCCAAAGCAGCCAGAATTCTATCATTAAAAAATTATAATAACAGATTACAAAGATCTTTTATAAAAAGGTGTAGAGCTTGCATAAGGGCATCAGGAGCCCAATGTGAACATTTACTAAAGTCTGGCTAACGAAAGTAGATACTGGATTTTTTTGCAAACTTTTTATATGACAACACTAAAGTGTTCCTACCATCGGATATTTACCCTACAAATTGGGGTATTTTAAGCAGGAAGTACTTAGGAACAACTAATTCCAAAAAGGCATTTTTAAAACAAACTTATTTTAAACATTTTATAAAATGAGTTTTAAAAATTCGTACGTGTGCTAAAATTGTATTCATCGAAAATAAGTATCGTATGTACGTGTTGGATCATTTCAAGAGCAACACTAAGCCTTAAGTTGGTCTAATAAATAGCTAAATTAATTAGGTACACTATTTACTAGAAAAAAGCTTGGTAATTTTATTTTAAAGAAATTAATTTTCGCCTTTTTTCCGAAAGATTTGGTAAAATCAGAATCAGTGTATGGTATCCCTATCTCTGACGCAACAAGATTGCGTGTTGTTGATGTTTCGTTGTGGTTGACTTGCGTATAGTTTTGTTGTGATATATCCGTGTTAATGCTATAAAAATGAATAAATCTATAAATAGTGAAGAGCGAGTGATTTCGAAATATGAAGAGAAAAAGCTTGTGAAGCCGTATTGCGAGAAAAACAGGATTGTTTACGTACTGTGACTGATTTTTTAGGTTAGTACGGTCAAAATGTCTTGATATTTTTTTATTTTAAATAATATGTAACACGCGTCAAAATCAACTCATCAAACGACACTAGAGGTCAGGCCAAGCGCAAACAAATCGAGCCGTTCCTTAACTAGATGTCGCTGCTAAAAGTGCGCGAGCGCTAGATCGCGCTGACGAGAACGGACGACTTTGAATGACGTGGTTGTGTAAAATTTTGTTCTGTGTCCAATCTTAGGGCCTCCATAACAATTATTCCGGATCACTCGGCTATTGGTATTGGTAGTTTTTGGGTAACTTTAGCTAACGGAGAGGTGAGACTCGGATTACTCGGCAACCGATCCGTTTGGCTAAAGTGGCCATCCCGTCCACTTGGGACAAACCCCTGTAACCGGTTTCCTTGTGTAAATAAACCGCGTCTCGACGAAAAGTTGGTTTTACTGCTACCCCGTCTAGCCCCTCGTTTCATTGGCGCCCAACGTGGGGCCGGGAGTTCATGGAAGACGACACGCTAACCCCACACGGACCTACTCTCCGAACGAGGCCTAGACGAGTAGTAAAAACAACTTCATCATCAATTTCATCATCGAGGACGGCCAAACAAAGAATGGCTTCTAGCGGATATATGTTTTCGCCGGAACAGTTACAGGGCCTGCTAACATCCATAACGACGGTAGCAACCCAGGCAGCGGCAGCAGCGGCTACACAAGCGAATTAGATCACTATTCGACAGTTTCTAAAATTGGTCTCTGTCGTCAACTGGTCACTTTTGCAATTCGTCAATTTCCTGAAAATCGCTGATTCGTCAGTATTCTGAATTCGTCACTTGGGTTATGTGATCAGTATATTTATCTCGTCAGTTTTCGCATTTAGCTTCTTTCTCAGATTGGTCAGCTGTAGTACAATCATACGAAAAACTTCTTTATTATTAAGGGCTCCCACACAAAACTGCGATTTGGTGCGATGCGATGCGATGCGATGCGATGCGATGTCACACGAACTTGATTTGCGAATTTCTGCGATGCGAATTTGTGCGGCGAACCGTTTTGTAGGGTAACCATACCTTCAAGTTTAATCAGCCGTATTGGACGTGTTTTTAGGAAGCGTAAGATGGATCCCAAAAAGATAATTGAACCGATTTAAGCAAAATGATCCAACCCACACAAACCTCATTTCGAGATAATCGATATTTAAGTTTGTGGCGGTATTTCTCTAGCTTTGTAATACAAAATGTTGTTATTTAAAAAAAACCTTTTTTTAAGAAAGTTTTTAATCAAAACACTTACTGGCCGGCCTATTCATTATGTCTGTCATTATTGACAAATTCCAATTTTGACAAATTCAAATGTCCTACTCGTATTATTCGGAACTATTGATTCTCAAGAAAAAAGTAATATATAAATATTAATCTTCATCTATCACACGTGTAAGGATAAGGCATCGTTGATGAGATTAGGTAAGTGTTACAAGTACCATCAATGTCTAACCACTCAGTTCTTGAACTTATCGACTGGCCAGGCCTTCAATATGTTTTACATACGTTGCGTGAACGTTCGGGAGTGAAGAGATCTGTAATTATAAATATTATAATATTTACTTTTAGGATGGCGACTGACAAACAATTTTGCTTCGTTGAGTCTGAAAGGAATAAAAAAGTTATGCTGAAGGATGGTTATCGCTTTAACTTAGGACACACAAATAAAAGTGGTACCACCTGGTGGCGGTGCAAAAACCGCAAGTACTGTCGAGGTAGTATTACTCTGAATGAAAACATGACTACAATACTCAGAGAAACGGATCATTTTTGTGAACCCGATCCAGCAACTAATATTGTTTCGGTATCTATTGATAACTGCAAACAAAGGGTCAGAAAAGAATTTGGCTCCGTAAAAGCTATATACGAAAATTGTGTCGAACATTTGACTGGTCCAGATTCGGAATATGTAGATGATGTTCCTAAGTACCAAAGTGTCAAAAATTCTTTGTATAGGGCGAGATATAAACACTTGGCTGTTGAAAAAAGTATTTATAAAAAACTTGAAGATGTTATTTTGCCAGAAGAATTGCGAAAGGATTTTATCGTATTTGAGGATGGCTCTGCAGACAAAATTTTGATATTTATGACTCCATATGCTCGTCAGGTAATAACAAAATATACAGAATTTTTTTTTGATGGTGTATTTAAGCAAATACCAGAACCATTTACTCAACTCTACACCATGCACGCAGACATTGGCAGCTCAAATACAGAGACAAACGTAGTGCCTGTAGTGTTTTGTCTTCTGCCTAATAAAAGAGAAGATACATATTTAAGAGCGTTTGCTCTGCTACAGGATTATTTAAAAAATACAAAGAAAATACACATGGACTATGAGTTGGGGGCAATCAATGCCGCCAGAAAAGCGTTCCCAAACGCTCAAATAGTGGGATGTTTTTTTCACTTCCGCCAATGCCTGTTGCGTAAAGCAAAGGAGCTGAGTATAAATATTACCAAAGAGGGACGTAAACATGTTGCTGTATGTGCATCGATGGCTTTTTTGCCGAAGGAATATTTCCAGGAGGCTTGGCTTTCAATTGCAGACCATTCTCCATCTGCAGAAAATTATAACCAATTTAATAGTTACATGGTGGAAACATGGTTAAATATCTTCGAAAATTATTTTAGTTGCTATAACGAACGGCATAGAACAATAAATCCTGTCGAATCTTGGCACAACAGACTACGTTTTCGCATGAATTTGAAGCGGAAGGATTTGTACTATTTTGTTTCAATTATAAAAAGAGAGGCACTGCATGCCGATTTCAGAACTAGACAAACGGGCATATATATCCCTGCTAAAAATAGAACAAGGCGGTCGATTCTTTTGGACAAACGTATCACAAAATTGGTATCTAATTTCATGATTATTGACTTATTTGAGGAACATGGACGCACTGAAATCTGGGATTGCCTATCAAACTTATCACTTATTAATACAATTAGATATAGTAAACGTATTATCTAACTAATATTTATATTTAAAAAGGGTGCATTTATTAAATCCGCAAGTAGTGTACCTATCATTGTGTCTCATCCTACACATCAAGTTCATTATGAGTCTGGCTCATTATGAACTGGCGTTCATTATGAACTGGCGGGCATGTGTGCGTAAACTTCACATGACTTGCTGCTTGGTAAACAACACGACATAATTTACTTATTACTTTAATTTTCTTTGTTTGTGTGCCTAGTTTTAGTTATCCAAGTAGATATAGTTTTAGTTTATTTTATATTTTTTGTCGTTTCAAATAAATACTTAATTTTCATTTCTTTTTTTTTTTGGACTACGATCCAAAACAGTTTTGTTCGTAACTGTACACTTAGTCAAAATGCGAAAACTGACGAGATAAATATACTGATCACATAACCCAAGTGACGAATTCAGAATACTGACGAATCAGCGATTTTCAGGAAATTGACGAATTGCAAAAGTGACCAGTTGACGACAGAGACCAATTTTAGAAACTGTCGAGTAGTGATCTAATTCACACAAGCGGCTACACAGGCGGCTACACAGGCTCCAACGTCAGCTATACCGCCCAAGGCAACAACGGCCAGTGGAGACGGATTAGCAATGACGGGATCGTTTTCGGATCGGACCGCTAGCTTCGGCGGTGAACGGAGTTCGACCAAAGTGGAAAAATTCTTGTCAGCGGCAACGATCTTCAAGAAGATTCGCCATATCAGCGACACGGATGCCATCATGAGTCTGCCACTGATACTAAAAGAGGAAGCGAGTACCTGGTGGCAGAGCGCGAAGAATCAAGTCCGGACATGGGAAGAATTAGAGGCAAGTCTACGTCACGCCTTTGCTCCGAAGAAACCAGCCCACATGCTGTATCAGGAGCTGTTCGCGACAAGACAGGCAGCCAATCAGCTAACAGAGGTATTTATAGCTATACAAAGGGCACGGCTGCCTCAATTGCCACCTCCGGCCCTGACCGAGGAACAGCAATTGGACATGATCTATGGCCTCCTACACGTGAACATACGGGAACGGATATCGCGTGAGTTGGTGACCACATTTGATGAGACTTTGTCTGCTGCGAGAGGAGTAGAACAACTACTAAGGGAGAAGGCTGATATTACAGACACTGAACCTAGCCTTAAAAAGAAAGGCCGTTGTGAGGTCTGTAGGCGTTTTGGTCACGCCACAGAGAATTGTCGAAAAATTAAAAAGGCTGAGACAGCTACTGCAGCAACACAGGCTCCTTCCCCTTCGCAAGCCACTTATTCCTGCTATGGCTGTGGTACGCCAGGGGTTGTACGTAGCAAGTGTCCGAAGTGCGCAGCAGCTAAGGCTAACCAAATGAGAGAAAAGGACAAAGTCGACTTTTGCGCTCTCAGTCTAAGCACAGATGTCCGACCTAGACCGCTCATTGGCATAGGGATTCTGGATATAGTAGGTAATGCTCACCTGGACACATGTGCGAAGTCCAGCGTCGCCTCATATGAGCTCTACCAGTGCCTGGAGAAAAGGGGTCTGTCCTTCGCAAAGCAGATGGTAACCGTCACCCTGGCCGATGGGGTGAAGAAGAAGCAGGAAGTACTGGCTACTCGAGTACCAGTTGTAATGTTGGTAGCAGGAGGAGTAATTAATACGACTGTAGTAGGTTGAATACTGAATCTTTATTGAGTTAAAACATGCCTTTTTATACTAAAATTCTATCTCTAATTTGAATTTATTAATTCCTTATTTTTGTAACATAAAATGATATTCTATTTTCTCATCTCAAGATTCTCCGTAAGTAATCCGATATGTTTGACATTTAATAAAATATAATTCTATTTTTCCTTATCTCTAAAGTAGGTCATTGAGTGACGTGGTACATTAGGTATGTACCTACACTACACCTTTCCCGTTTTTTTTTTTTTTTTTTTTTTAATCTTAAGGTTATACAATTCAAATCTAAATATTGAAATAATATTTGCAAGTACAATTTTTATGTTTACAAATAAATGATCTATGTTATCTGATCTTAAAATTTTTGCTTTGCTAGTAAGTAAGCATAATACAGGGTGGGCCTTAACTGTGTTCCCGGTTTGTTTCGTCTATATCTCAAAATCCAGCGGGCGGGCGGAGACGCGGGGGGTGTGGTAAGACGCGCCATGTCGTGGAAATTTTAGTCGCAATGGAGCCATTCACTGGAGTTCAGCGTGCGGTGTGCGTTCGCGCATATTATGCGAACAATAATTCTGTGACAATTGCGAGGCGCGAGTACCGTGCTCATTTTGGTTTACGAGATGTTGGTGAAGCACCAAGTGCCAAATCCATTCGTAAATGGGTCAAAATGTTTGAGGAAACCGGATCTACAGTGAGAATAAAAAATGAAGGCCGCCCAAAGTCAGCACGGACGCCAGAGACAATTCAACGAGTTAGTGAATCAATAAAACTTCTTCGAAAATGAAAGAGGAGTTGCTGTAACGGTAAATGCTGAGAAATATTGCCAGATGCTGCAGGAATTCTTAGTTCCAGCCCTTCAAGATTTTATAATGTAGACTCACTAAGTTTCGTTTGTGCCTAGAAGAATACGATTTTACAGTAGAGTATTTGAAAGGAAAAGATAATGCCGCAGCTGACGCATTATCTAGGATTGAGATTTCTAGTGACAAACTTAAAGGCACGACACAAAAAATTATGTCAGTAATGACTAGAGCACAAAGGAAACGAATAGAAGAGCAAAAGCAGGTAAATAAATCAAGTCATAAGGATTCCCATGACTGGTCTGTACACCCAATCATGGTAGAAATTTCTAAAAAACCGAAAAATTTGCCTGAATTAAGTTTAAAAACGAAAGACTATTACGAAACGTTGAAACAAACGGACTGTATTAGCAGTCAAAATGATTTTATAATATACTCACCATCTTTATTAACTTTGTGTGTCAAACCTACACTTGAGAGCAATAAAATCGCACATCCGCACATTTTTACTTAAAAGTTAAATTTTTTTTTTATTTGGAGCTTTCAGCAAATTAAAATAAAATTAAATTAAAGTGCATAATCTAGGCATTCGCAGAACTGATAAAGGGTTGACATTTACCTTTAAAAACAACTCATTAGCAACAAAACAATAGACCCCCTTATGTCGCTCGATCCAGGTAAGGCCGGCGGCGGGATTTATCGCAGGTATAAAAGAGTGCATATTGAGGGAATGGTCATCATTTGCATACCAACGTACAGTGTGAAAGGTTCTCTATTGATATTGGCTTCAAACGGAACACGAAAATGGATACTACACCAGAAGTAGCCGCTCAAGTGGTTGCCCTTGTTGAATCGGGGCTTAAGCAAAGTCAAGTGGCTCGACAATTGAGTTTGAGCCGATTTACCGTTCGGCGTGTATACCAGAGGTATCAAGAGACTGGTGGCTACAAACGGCGACAAGGATCGGGCCGTCCCCGTGCTACAACAGAGCGTGATAACCGCTTTCTTATAACGACATCTTTAAGAAATCGTCGTTTGAACGCATTTCAACTGGGCCAACGACTTCAAGAAGTTCGTGAAGTAGAAGTTAGCCGGTGGACAGTCAGAAGACGATTGAGAGAAGGTGGCCTGACTGCACACAGGCCAGCAAACGGGCCGAAATTGACCCCAGCCCACCGAGAAGCCCGCCTTCAAATCGCTCGAGACCATTTGAATTGGACCGAAGAGCAGTGGAGTGCAGTCCTGTTCTCTGATGAGTGCAGGATGTGCTTGCATGGCAACGACGGACGGGGGAAGGTGTATAGAAGATCGGGAGAACGATTTGCCCAATGCTGCATAACAGAACGTGTCGCCTATGGCGGTGGATCAATCATGTTTTGGGGAGGCATGTCTATGGAAGCAAAAACCGAGCTTGCCTTCATCACCGGACCGAATACTGGTCGCCAATCAAGAGGATTGACATCCATACGATACATTGAGGAAGTACTCGAGAGCCACGTCGTACCTTTTGCTGGGTTTATCGGCGAAAACTTTCTGTTTATGCAAGATAATGCAAGACCGCATACTGCTGGCATAGTGATCGAGTACCTTCAAGAGGTGGATGTGACCGTTATGGAGTGGCCAGCTCGAAGCCCAGACCTCAATCCCATCGAACATCTATGGGACGAGCTGAAAAGAAGAGTTCGAGGCCGAGATGCTCCTCCATCGACTCTACAGGAGCTGCAACAGGCGATCGCAGAGGAATGGGAGGCTATTCCTCAAGACTTTATCAAAAGTCTAGTAACATCAATGAAAACACGGATGGAGTCAGTGATTCAGGCTAGGGGAGGGAACACTCGATATTAATAACAAACTTTAAATTAATTTTATCTTTTAATTTCATAACTTTGACACCAATACTTGAATAAAGAATTGTATTGTAGGTCTCGATCGTGTACGAAACGAGATTTCCTCGCGAGAGAATTAGATACGTTTTGCATCACACAAAATATAAAGGAGATTTGCATACTCCATAATGATGACACCGCTAGTATCATAACAGAACTAGCTCAATATATAAATAAATATAGCACAGGGTCCGGACCCCGATTGTGCATAATAAAAGGTGTCAAAAAGATAAATAATAAAGATGATCAACGAGTAATATTAAATGACTTCCATTTATTGCCAACTAGTGGCCATGCAGGCATTCGGAGAATGACCAACAGCTTAAAGCGTTACTACTATTGGACAGGTATGGATAGCGACATAATAAAATTTGTCAAATATTGTTGAAAAAAAATTATATTTTTCCTTATCTCTAAAGTAGGTCATTGAGTGACGTGGTACATTAGGTATGTACCTACACTACACAGTGAAGGTATGTCAACGTGTTATCACAACCACCTTCATCGTATTTCCGAAGGCCCGTGACAACAAAACCTTGCTAGGAGTTGGTTTTATACAAGATGCGGAAATTGTGATCAACGGGAAATTCAATCCGGACCGTTGATTCACACCGGCTACGAAATCAACCGAAGAATTGTGTTCGTCATGAGACTTTTGGGTATCGCAAGAGAAGGCATAAACATTTTTTGTGGCCTTATGGATATATGTCAAGGCTTAGCAAAATCGACGTATGACCAAATCGTGCAACACATGTATACAGCCTCGAAAACAATGTTTGAGAGCGCCTGCAAAAAAGCTGCCGACGAGGAAAAAGAACTCAACGTACAAAATGAAAGACCATTTGAAAGTTTCGGGCGATGGATCATGGAAAAAACGTGGATATACTTCATTGTACGGTGTAACTACACTTATTGGGTACTACAGTGGTAAAGTCATCGATCTCGTCGTTAAAAGCGGATATTGTCATACCTGTGCCATCCAGAAAAATATTTTGAACGCCGACGAGTTTGAAAATTGGTATGAAAACCATGAAGCAAATTGTTCTTCAAATCACGCAGGTTCGGTCGGGAAAATGGAAGTTGATTCGATATTGGAAATGTTCTCAAGGTCCATCGAGAAATTTGGAGTAATGTATAGTGATTACATTGGCGACGGTGACTCCAAAACATTTCTTGGCATCCTGAACTAAGTTAACTAAAAAATCGATTTTTTGAAGCCTCTAAAGCAGGCTCCCCCCTTAATTCCGTTCGATATTTCTTAAAAAAAATAAAAATGTCAGGGGTGCTCAATACTTTTGGCCAAGGCCGTATATATACAATCAGAAAAGCTCTAACTTCTTGTTTCAAAGACTCACGTATAGTCATCATAAATATAGAAATCTGACGAAGCCTTTTTGATTTGTGTGCTGTGACGGCCATATTATAGAAGTCTCTGGACCACATGCTGCGACAACTTCTGACGCCCACATAATGAATTCTATTCTTGAGGACGAAGAAAGTATATTTCACTGGTTTTATAGACCAGAAGACGTATTTTCTTGGATCGCGGCTTTAGAGACGCAACGAATTACCTTTACAATCTCATGGATATTCAGTACATATGCCCCAAACAAAAGATGCTAATGAAGCCCAATTGACTACGGTACAGGCGAACAAGTCGCGCCTCGTCACCTTATGCCGCTGGGTGGTGGAAGTCGTCAATGGAAGATTTAAAAGGGATTTTCGTATACTACGAATCGTTCATTGCAATCGCGCCCTACCGCACATGTTTGATTATTTTCGGATAGCAGCAGCAATATTAAACGCCTATCATCAAGATATTGTGGACAATGTTCTGGCCCCAAGATTTCTAGAAATCATTCAAGAAAGAATTAATATTCCAAATACATTGGCCGATCTGGTAATCAGATTCAATTATAACCGAAGACGTGTACAGTTTCAGCCAATAGATACGTATATGTTCGAAAGTCCATTCCCTATGTTAACGGAAGAAGAACTTATTCTATTTGCCCTTGGTATATATCAACTCAAACAGGCACGTAGTTATTATGCAGAACACATACAGGCAACTGGTAGGTTCTTCATTGAAATCGGAGTACCTGCTGAACATCCGCAAGAGCTTGAAGGAAGGGATCTCTACATACTTTGAGGGCGAATCCAGTCCCGCCATGTCCGTTTACGAACATATAATGTATATATAGGAATAGACACAGCTCTCACAGGCAGACAAGCTGTTGCGCATTATTATTGCTCGTGCCATAATGGTAAAAGAACTATCGGCTGCTGCTCCCATGTGATGTGTATAGTATGGTACATGGGGTATGCAAGGCACCTGACTGTCATAAACATTCCTGCTGAAGGCTTAGAAAATATATTTGTAAGAGAAGGAGAAATATAGAGGAAAATCATTAAATATTTAATAAACAATTATTTTTTATTTTTGTTTTTTTTCCCTGAGCCTTTTTATAATAAACGTGAGACATTATATGCTATTGACTACCATTCATTAAACAATTTTGTACAAAACTTTTGACGAAAAAAACTGCTTTACATCTACGCTGAGTGATACTTTCAGGTTAAATATTCAAACCTAAATATAATCTCAGGGAATTAACTTAGAACTTTGGTATCATAATAAAAGATGTTTGTAATGCTGAGTTTTATTCAGGCAAAGCTGGGCAAAGGACACAAGGACTGTGAATTGTTATGACAGACAGTCGCTCCGAACTATTCGCCGTTGCTAGTTGTGTTTTGTCATTTTCGTTTGCTTACTTTGCCACTTTGTTTTCGATCGTGCGATGCCGCGTTTAAACGAATTCACCCCGGCACATATTGCTGACATACATTACTACTATGGAGTTGCACGAGGAAGTGCCAGAGCTGCACGTGCAGCATACATAGCTGCGTTTCCTAACAGGCAACCAGTGCCATCTGCGCGCAACTTCCATGTCCACAGAAGATTGTTACTGGACTTGTAACAACTAGAGGTCGTGTGCCGCGTTCAGTAGTTATTGATGTCGCTATCGAACAGGCTGTACTGCGGTCATTATCATTTCAAGTAAAATTTTCAATTAACGTTTGGGTAGGTCTTATCGGCGACATGCTGATTGGACCCATCATATTGCCGAGATCGTTGAAAAGTTTTTTAGGACTGCTAACAAACGACCTTCCTAAACTATTGATCTCCCACTGGCTCTGCGTCGAACGATGTATCTGCAAATGGATGGATGTCCTGCTCATTATGCCAGAATCGTAAGATCGTTTTTAAACGAAAATTATGTAAACCGATGGATCGGCCGACAAGGACCTGTAGGGTGGCCTGCGCGTTCACCTGATATGACGCCACTTGACTACTTCCTATGGGGGACCATGAAACAACGCGTCTACAGCACCTCCATCAACAGTGAGCATGATCTGCGGGACCGCATAATTAACTGCACGAATGAAATACTATATAACCCCGACATGATAAGGAGAGCTACGCAACAAATAGTGCATCGTGCGACTTTGTGCTTACAAGCAAGAGGTGGACATTTTGAGAACCTTATGCACTAGGTTTAATGTTAAATAATAAATGACTTTAATAACACTTATTCCTGTTTTTATAACCCCAAATTATTCATCCTTATGATTGAGAGATGCAGCATGATCGGAGTAGGGTAGGGCGGGTCTAGTTGAGCATAGGGGCAAGTTGGGCAATCGAAATATCTCGAAAACTATTCACCGCACGCGTAGGCATCATATAGCGGAAAGAAGGGGTTGCGGGAGAGGTAGTCATCGCGCGACCGCCAGTGGTGGCTCGACGAGCGAGTGAAGCGTACGCGCGCATTATTTATTTTGATACCAAAAAGACAAAAATTCGTCCACCGCAAGCTTAGGTGTTGGCATTTTGCAGACAACACTGCTGACCGGAATGGACGACTCTACAAAATTCAACCCCTCATAGATAAAGTCATAGAACTCTAGAAAAGTTTTTACTCCAGGAAAGACCGTTGCCTTTGATGAATCGATGGTCGGGTTTCGAGGAAAGTTGAATATCCGTACATACAATCCCCAAAAGAGCAGTAAATATGGCATGAAAATTTATAAATTATGCACAGATATAGGCTACAAGGTTTATTCAGGGGAGGATAGAGTAATTGAAGGTCTTGATAAACCAGGCTCAGTGGTTGCATTGGCCCGAGAGGTTTTGAATGAGGGCAGATTATTGGTAACTGACAACTATTACACCAGCGTCCTATTAGCCAGATATCTGAAACAACACGGAACAGATTTTTGCGGGACTGTGCGAAAAATAAGACGCCATCTTCCCCCAGACGTGGTTAATGCAGTTCTAAAAAAAGGTGAAATTGCTGCAAAGCAAAACTCTTTCCTCACTGTGTTGAAATGGAAGGACCAACGAGATGTTCTGGTTATGTCAACATGTCATGATCATGGGATGCAGATGTCTACTGGATAGACCAATGTTGAAGCCGAATATAGTGTTGGAGTACAATCGTGGCAAAAAAGGAATTGACGTAGCTGATCAGCTCGCGAGTTACAATTCACCTGTGCGCAAAACTTGTTTTTTGTATAAAAAAATTGCTAGTGATCTGATGTCGATTTGTGTGATAAACGCAATATTGATATACAAAGATTTGCATCCACAACATAAATTGACTGTGCTACGAGGTCACGAAGTAATCATCAAACGTCTCCTCAAGTTTCAAGTTGCTGTGCCTTCTGGAGGACTGCATAGTACACCACGTTCTTCAAGATCAAGCCAGTTACCTTTCAGACACAGCCACTCCCTAACAACAATCCCGAGGTGCGATCCAAAAAAAATTAGTAGGAAACGTTGCGCTGGCTGCTACAAGATTTTGGTAGAAGGAGGCCAAACAGCAGTGGAAGCAGCCCGCAAGTCAAAAAAAACCGATAAGGAGTTCTTGCAATGCCGAAAAGCTTATTGTCTAAACTGTTTTAATAGTGTGCATTAAAAATAACGCTTATACATAACGCATTTTTATTTTATATTTACCCAAAATACTTTCACTTTTGATGGTAGGATACTGGCAACCCTAAAAGAAAAGTCGTCCGGTTTTCTTGTCAATTTATATTTTAGTTCATTGTCTACACGTGTATGCTGATAATATCTTGCAAGGGTTCATGACCCATATGTGTGTCATGCACGTACGATCAGAACTTCAATATGCACCACCGATGGGTCATACACAGGGAACGTATTAAAATTAGCACGTTCTTACTGTTGGGAGCATGTTAGAGAGAACGGTAGCTACGAAATAGAAGTGTTCAGACATCCTCATCATATTAATATTGGTGGCTTAGGTGACAAAACTTTATTGAGAGGTCGCATAAAGTCACGGCATGTTCGATCCAGAACTTACTACACATATATCATGTATACACCGGGTCACAATAACAGCAGGAACGCAATTGTTGAACATGTTTGTTCATGCATTCATGGTCGTCGAACTTTAGGCAGTTGTGCACATATAATAAGCATGCTATACTACCTTGCATTTGCAAGACACGAGGGGCTTCAACAACCAGCAGGATTTTTTGATAGCGTTCTCCTAGATTAAGAAAATAATATGTAGCATTTTTACCATTTTATCAATAAAGGAACTGTAACATTTTAAGTTTTTTTCATTTATTAGGTTAATAGCCTGTTAATAATAATGCCAGTGAAAATTTATATATATTTATATTATGATATAAACAGTGTATATAAAACTGATTATACAATGTGTATTGTCGAACCTTGATCATGACATATATTTATGGATAAAAAACAAAAAATAAAAAATTATATGTTCCCTTTCTCAAAAATAAAGCCGATTTAATAATTTTTTGAATGAAAACTAATTCATCTGGTTTTTTTCTTCGTTTCTTTTTGAATAAACGGTGTATTTTATTCAAAGTAGTCTCACTTGAAAGCCAGATAGTCTACCTAGCTAATAAAATAAGAAAAAAATACAATTTCGGTACATAAGCCTAGTAAAATCAATATTATTTTGGAAATTCGCAAAAAAAAAACAATGTTATTTTATTTTTGATCTGTAATTTTAAAACTGGGTTATTGAGTTTTACTTTTTTGCATGTTGTATTAAACTTCATAATTTAATCTACAAATCCTCCAAAAAATATGGGTTTCTTTTCGTTGTTATGTTATTCACAATTGAAAATAGGTACTTTCTGTTTTGTACAAAGATCGACAGGAATATCAACTGATTTAATCTACATAAATTATAAAATAAAACGAGACAAGATAGGAAGAAATGGAATGAGGTCTTTGCCCAGTAGTGGGATAGTAACGTGTTTAAGACAAAGTTTTTGGTTTTTTTACTCTTGACAAGACAAAAAGTACCTATTTTAAATGGTGAAAAACATGACAACAAAAAGAGATAGACCCATATTTTTTGGAGAATTTGTAGATTAAATTATGAAGTTTAATACAACATGCAAAAAAGTACACCTCAATAGCCCAGTTTTAAAGTTACAGATCAAAAATAAAATAAAATTTGTTTTTTTTCGCAAATTTCTAAAAAAATATTGATTTTACTAGGCTTATGTACCGAAATTGTATTTTTTTCTTATTTTCTTAGCTAGGTAGACTATCTGGCTTTCAAATGAGGCTACTTTGAATAAAATACACCGTTTACTCAAAAAGAAACGAAGAAAAAACCAGATGAAGTAGTTTTGATTAAAAAAAAAATTAAATCGGCTTTATTTTTGAGATAGGTGAAATATAATTTTTTATTTTTTGTTTTTTATCGATAAATATATGTCGTGTATCCGCACATCTCGTTTGATCAAGGTTCGACAAGACAACTTGTATATATATAATTATAATCAGTATACATGTATAATGTACTTCACTCTCAAATATCTCTCCATATTACTCACAATTAGTCACAATATTGCTCTAAATATCATGGATTTATAATACTATTCTCAATTTCTTACGATTTTTTTTAGTACTTAGCGATTGTTAAATCAAAAAAAATATTGGATTTGGGATATAGTATGTTTACTCTACCTTGCCCAACATAAATCGTTTTAATCGATTCCGGGTTTTTGGTCCATACATTTTTGGGCATTATCCTTTACTGTAATTTTAATATGTATAAAGGTTCTCGGTATAATTCGCCTAACCTCGCTTTTGTTTTGAAATTTCGTGTTGGGGCAAGTTGAGCTACAGTTGCTCAACTAGCCCCACGGCTAACAACAAAAGTAATGTATGTTTTTATCTCGTTTTTTAAGGATGCGGACTTATAAAAGAAAGACTAAAAGAGGTTCTTACACTACTCAAGACTTAAATAATGCTGCAAAGGCTGTCAATGATGAGGGAAAAAGTGTTAATGCTGCTGCAAAAGAATTTGGAATCAAACGGATGACTTTAACAAGATATTTGAAGAAATTAAATGAAGGTGGTGATTCATCCATGGGTTATGCAACACCAAGGCAAGTATTTTCATATACACAAGAGGACTCTTTAAAAAAAAATTGTTACAAATGGCATCAATCTTCTATGGATATTCCACAAAAGACGTTCGTCGCCTTGTCTACGAGTGTGCTGCTACATTTGGCATTAAAATTCCATCCTCCTGGACTGCAAATAAGATGGCCGGAAAATAATGGCTTACGAAGTTTCTAAAACGAAATCCGGAGCTATCCATCCGAAAGCCAGAACCCACCAGCCTTGGTAGAGCAACATCATTTAATGCACAGAATGTCAAAGTATTCTTTGAGAAACTGGCGGAAGTAATGGATAGACATGGATTAACAGCGTCAGACATTTGGAATGTTGATGAGACAGGAGTGTCCACTGTACTGAAGCCAAATAAAATTGTAGCTGCCAAGGGTAAGCGTAACATCGGTGCCATGACTTCTGGGGAACGAGGGACTAACGTTACAGTAGTAATTGCTGTATCTGCATATGGAAATACAGTTCCTCCTCTGTTTGTGTTTCCGAGAAAACAATTTAAGAGCCACTTTCTTAATGGTGGTCCCCCTGAATGTATAGGAGCAGGCAATGCAAATAGTGGATGGGTTACAGATGAAGAATTCCATCAGTTTATGCAACATTTCATAAAACATGTAAAACCTTCCAAAGAGCACCGTGTTTTGTTAGTGTTGGATAATCACTCCTCTCATTTGAACGTCGAGACTCTTAGCTTGGCCAAAGAGAACGGAGTTGTAATGTTGTCTTTTCCACCGCATTGTAGCCATAAACTACAACCATTGGATGTGTCTGTATTTTGACCGTTCAAAAAGTATTGCGCTGCTGCTCAAGATACACTGAGAAAAAAATTAGATTACAAGACTACAAGAACGAGTAGTAATCACAAAAAATGTTGCGTCTAATAAAAAATAGTAATCTTTATTACATTTTCCAGTTACTATTAAATAATTTTTGTTCACTTTACAAAATAATATCGTACTTTACAAAAAACCAGAACTTTAGTTACAGCTATTAGCATATTATAAAAACTACTAGAAATATTGTAAAGTTTACAATGCTCTCTGTAGTTTCTACACTTCAGTTTATTACGGACTACCAACATCTCGGCGCAGCGGGGCGGCGGCAGCGCGGGCGGGAGGGGATAAGATCATTCCGGTCGGTCATTACTTCCTTCCTTCCTTTCTTGTTTGCGCTCAGCGCTCAGTGCGTGCGGATGTGTTTAAGTTTAAATTTTATAGATTGTGTTTTGCTGTTTTGTGAAATGGACGAAGAAGTAAAAGCTCTGCTGCAAGTTTGGGGACTCGGAGAATACATAGAAATATTCACTGGTAAGTAGCAGTGCCATCATTATTCAATTATGTAACTGTCCGCACGTGCACGTTTTGCATAGGTACCTACTCTATTTTTATGTAGGATGTGGACAGTGGTAATTTTGGAAATCCTGCCCTGAGTGTGATTTGTTTAATCAACAAAGCTAGAAGATCAATCTCGGAATAGGTGGCCTAGGGTCTACGACGCGCGTCCAAACAAACGTTGACACGTTTGAACCAGTTTGAACCTGCCCGGAGTGAGAGCGGGTGCGCTTGCGGACGCGCTCATCAATACTCGTATACTGATTTTTTCCTCGCGGATAGGTAGTGAAAGTAAAATAAACGCGCCGTCACTCACACAGGACTTCGGACTTCGGGCGCTTGATACACATTAGGGACTTTCGGTCGGTCTAGGGAGAGGCAATGAAGCGCATTCTGCCTGTCGTGTGTCGCTAGGTAGGTAAGTACTTAAGTAGCTATGGTAAGTAAGGACCTTCTCTGCAGATAAAGAAAGATCGGCGGCGCGGCGGCGGCGGCGCCCCGGGGCATCCCACACTCTATCACTTCGCGTGACTTCGCCCACGAACGTACAGTACGCGCTGGGCCCTGCCGCAGCGTTGTTCCACGGTCCCACCTTGGGGCGGCGCGGTCAGCCTTTCTATCGTCGTCAGCTAACTTGATAGCCGCCACATACAGAAACTGTGGCCAGGCCGGAGGCGAAGGCGTGCGTGTTGTATCATACGAATTTATATGAACTAGGTGCCTGCCTACACATACACCGCCCCGGTCGGTGGCGGGCGCCGCGCCGCCGCCGCCGTCGCCGGCTCGGCGACACAAACATTCGATCGGCGAGTGGAGCCGGGCGACGCGCGCGGCGCGGTGGAGAGGTGTGGCGTATGCGCGTTGTATTTAAGCTAGTCTTTACTTATTTATTATACATAATATGCATTAAGTACATAATCTAAACGCTGGAGTAGAAATTAAAAAAACAGTTAGGTAGGTACTAGCCAGGACCAACTCTTATTGAATAAAAACTACATACCTACTAAGGCTGCATTCCACCAGAGATGTGCTACGTTGCTATGTTTCCAGCCGACCGATGGATCGCTCCGTTATCGCGTAATTTTAACTACCAAAAATGACGCGATGTAGAAGCGATCTTATTGGTAGGCTGGAAACTTAGCAACGTAGCACACTCTGGTGGAATGCAGCCTTAGTAGGTATGTAGTTTTTATTCAATAAGAGTTGGTCCTGGCTCGTCAGCATGGAACAGTATTTTACTGCTGATGAATCTGTTCCAACCATTATATTACAAACTACATTCAAATGCTTAGTAATAATTGCAATCATAATAGTACACGTCACAATAATAGATAGTACCTATAACAGTCATAGATAGTAAACATCACATAAATGGATAGTACATACAACGATAAGATATAGTGCGCATAAAGTTATTAGGCAGTAATCATCACAATCAGTACAGTTACCATTACAAAAAAAAATTGTACCCTTTAACATCAATAATAGTGCTCATAACAATAACAGATAGTAGGAATAGCACGCACTTACTTATCAGTTACTAAATAATTCAGTAATCAATAATCTGCTTATTGTAAATACTACCAAACAATATTGCTCACATGGCAAGAAATTAATTATTAGGGACTAATTATTCTTGTAATCTCTACTAGATAGTATTGTTGGGATAACAGCTACCACTAGTTCTGACAGCTAGAATTATTATATCGTAATCGTTACTAAATTATTCTAGTTGTCACAAATAGCACTAGAATTATTGTTGAGTCAAACAGAATTTTAGTAAGTACAACGAGATTTTTTTCTCCGTGTACATGGCTACGAAACAACCCGGGCAAAACCCTTACAATTTATGATATACCAAAAATTGTCGCTGATTCGTTGCCATTTGCTCAGACAACTACAAATATTGCCAGTGGTTTCCGAAAGACTGGCATCTTCCCGTATAATGCAAACATTTTTAGTGAGGATGAGTTTGCACCATTATTTGTGACCGACCGTCCAGAACCAGAAACTGTCGAGCTGGAAACAGATAGTCGAGAGCAAGCTGTATTGTCCAACACCGAACCTCCTTCTGCCGCCACAAGCCAATCTGAACCTGAACCTGGTCCAAGCAACAAAGAAAACGAGCCAGTCAATGTAACACATGTATTTTCCCGGGAAATTGTTCGACCATACCCAAAGGCAGGCCCTAGAAAAGCAGCCAGAACTAACAGAAGAAAGAGGAAAGCTGCCACACTAACAGACACTCCCGAAAAGAACGCTTTAGAAGAGCAACAAAATAAAACTACAAAAAAAGTAAAAAAGCCAAGAAAGAACACAGATAAAAAAAGAAAGAGTGTCTGTAAAAAAGTACTCCAGTCAAGTGACGAAAGCAACGATGATGATTATGCCTGTCTGATTTGCAAGTTTACCAGGAGAAACTTGGATCCAGTGTCAAGTTTGCAGGGGATGGGCACATACAAAATGTGTGCCAGGTTCTGGTCTTACTTTCGTTTGTATCAATTGCAACAGTGATAACGATGATTAAGTTATAGATTAAGTACATAAGATCTCATTAATATTTTCAGAAAGACTGAATCTAATCCTAAAGTTAATATTAAGATACGTTCATGTTTGGAATAGAATCAACAATTCTATTTCCAGTTAATTATTCAAAGAAAATTACTTTAAGTTTTGTTGTTTAGTCACTAAAAGACTTTAAATAAAGAGTTGATTGTCAAACAAAATTTTTATTTCATCTCTAATTAACATTAAACCCATGGTTTGGCTAGACGTTCTAACTGCTCAACTTACCACATACCCTTGCTCAACTTACCCCATGCCCTTGCTCAACTTACCTCACCTATGTGGTACGTTGAGCATACTTGACTTTCTGCATTTAAATCTCTCTAGCTCTTAAATCCAACTTATATGAACTAAATTGCTATGACACTTTTGCAAAGGCATAAATTGCTAATCCATCAGGTTGCGAAACAACCCATTGAGACTTATCGTTAAGGAGCTATATCCGCTCAAGTGAAAAATTGCTCTGCTAGCCCCGCCCTACCCTACCTTTCTTTAACAGTCGATAAATAATGTTGTGATTGAGATAGGAATAAGCAATTTTTACCATAAGATAGATAATACAATGTAGAATAGTGAAGTAACGTCATAAAAAAATTGAAAAAGTACTGATTTTATTGAGATATTTTAAAATTATTACAAAAATCTATGAAAAAAAGGCTGATTTTGCTTAAAAAAAACATCATAGCTTTTAATTGAGGGTTGTTTTTTCACAATGTTTATTCAGTAAGGAGCTCCTGTTATTTCCAATAACTGCTGAGTTTGTTTCATAGTAATTGATCGTTTAGTTTATAAGTTACACCGTTTTGTTTACATGGGGGTCCGAGTAGCGAAAAAAATATTTAAAAACGCTATAAAAAAATTATTTAAAGAAAATAAAAAAAAATAACACATTTTCCGTCGATAAAATAGGGCGTAGTTTCCTTCATTTCAGTTTGTGCACCTTATGCAAACTAACACTGTAGTTTTGAAATCCGATATCAAAACTCGAAATCAGATTCAGATACGATTCTTAGAAAAAGCGATACGACCCAGCCCTACTAATAAGAAACAATATTATGTCCATTTGAATAAACTGACTTGGCTGCTTGATGTGAGCAATCAGTATTAGTGTGGTCATAGTAAAACAACACAAGGATATTCAAAACATCTCTCACGTACAGAACGTGGTAGGTATTATTTTATTTATTCACGTAATCATAAATGAACGTGGAACACTGTGATTCAAGTTTACTCGATGAACTGACTTGACTGCTTGATGCGAGCAACCTGTCTTAATATGGTTATTGTAACACAACACAAAGATATGCGAAACATCAGTCACGGGACAGATAGTGGTATTATTTTATTTATTCACGTACTCAATAAATGAACTTCGAACACTCAGGTTCAAGTTATCTCGTAGATGAACTGACTTGGCTGCTTGATGTGAGCAATCAGTATTAGTGTGGTCATAGTAAATAAATATAAATAAATAATGCTGGACAATTCACACAGCATAATCTAGCCCCATGGTAAGCAGAGCTTGTGTTATAGGTACTAGATAACTGACATACATAATACTATATATTACATAGATAGATATTTTTTATTATACATAGAAAACGACCAGAACACCCGGAACAAATATCTGCAGATCGTACACACAATTGTTCCGAGGCGGGAATCGAACCCGCAACCTCCTGCGTCGCAGGCGGACCTTCGCCCACCGCGCCACATCGGTCGTCTATAGTAACACAATACAAGGATATTCAAAACATCGCTCATGGACAGAACGTGGTAGGTATTGTTTTAGTTATTTACGTAATCAATAAATGAACGTGGAACCAGTGTTACCAGGTACACGGTAATTACCGTAGATGCACGGTATTTTTGGTTGAAACACGGTCTACGGTAATGCTTCAGTACCGTGTCATTTTCTACGGTATTTTTAATTATAGATTACCTTGACAGACAATATGTAAATAATTATGAAGGATTCATTTTATTAAAAAAAGATACGCAAAACGAAACGAAAATCCATCTTTATATATACCATAGCAACATTAAGCCGCCGCCGCGCCGCACTATGGAAAATGGTAGAACAAGAGCATATCAAAAATGGTTTTAACAAATGTCATAATTTATCTACTATTTTGATTTTATTAGATGCTCGAATAGTCAAATTATGTTATTTAATAGGGTTTTATAGGGTAATATAATATTATTTTTCATAGTCAGAAGTACGTTGAAGAAGCGGTGCCAAACTCAAGCCTTTGCATGTACATGTTTCAATGCAATATTGTGAAATAAATATTCAGCAGATATATGCAGTATATTACATTTTTAGAAAGGTTGTTTTATGTATTTTACGAAACAGCCATTTAATTTTCATACTGTTTTATTATTTTTGAGTAAGTGCTTAAAACGTCACATACCGTAATTTTCACAAAAAAAAAATTCGTTGAAGGTTTTCACTATTGCCCACGGCTCCCCATGCACTACTTTTTGTGTTAATTAATAGTCTAATTATAGATACATATAATTAAAAAAAATTGGCTCATTGGGGGAGGCCTATGTCCAGCAGTGGACTGCTATAGGCTGATGATGATGATGATGATGATGATGATGATGATAATTAAAAAAAAAATCAGCTGCCCCTTTTTGCCACTTTTTATCACTTTTACGAATTTTATCACTTTTTTCTCATAACTTCTAGTTATGAGAAAAAAGTGATAAAATTCGGAGTAGGAAATTTGTTATCTTTTGTGGTTTACCACAGAGATTGTTCGCATGAATAGTATAGACATTTTGTGGGTATCTTTTTTATTATTTGTGCATTTTGCGTGAGAATGTAAGTGTTATCAATGATGTAGGTACCCATTCAGTATTGCAAAATAGTATATAAAGGGAGGTAAAAAATATTCCAGCCTTTCAAATTAGTGTTACTTCAAAGTGAAGTAGAGCTCATCTACTCCTGTAATTTCCGTAGATTGAAGTTCTAAAATGTCTTCATTCAGCTGTACTAAACGAGATTTCATACTTCCCTACATAGAGGGTGGTAGAACCCTGGAATCAGTGTCCAAAGTTTTATTGGAAAAATTTAATGTTTCTGAAAACAACCTTTGTTTTATAATAAGTGACATACAAAGGCACATTGTTCCTACGTTTAACAAGCGCTGGGCCTTGGCATCCCAGACTAAAGAAAAGTTTTTACAGAAGAATAGGACTTGGTTGGACTTAGGGTATTCGTTGAATTTACCGGACTCCGATCAATATTCTACACCATCAACTTCTGGCCAACGAGGAAGACCGTGCGTAGCTTATGGAGACTCCTCAGAATCTAGCAAGAAGAGGAAAAACACACTTCTACTTAAAGAATATGGCTTCGAGCACATCAATAACGCCTACGTGCAGGGACTACGAGACTGCTGTGGGTGAAAATACAGAAGCACATCTTGTGGAATCATTAAGGTACGCAAACAACCAAAAAAATATATACATCTCAAGTATTTGGAATGACTCAGACCAGATAAAAATGCTTTCCGATCCGGAAGCATTGAGTGCTTTTTTAGATTTGGATTTAACAAAAGCACAATATATGTACTTGAGAAGCTTGACAAACGAACGAAATTGTTGTATATTCCCACGATACTACAAAATACAAGAAATAAAAAAATCTTGTTATCCACCATCTTCTACAATTACGATCACCAATACTTATGCTAAAGTAAACAATATTCAAGATTTATTGGACCACACTGTGGCTAGAATTTCTCTGGTCCCTATCAGATTAATTGATGAGCAGTCGGGTTTCGTTATTTGGAAAAATCCGGCACCTTCATCTGTTCGTTTTTGTAGACCCATTTCAATAGTTTTGTAAAGAAACTCCAGACAAAACCAGGGCTGTTGTAGATGAAATCACCAGGCAAATAAAGGCTTTGCAACCATCATTGATAAATAAAGATACTGTTAGAGTTCAAGTGAAGCATGAACTCTTTCTTACAATGATAGATGGAAAAGTGGCCCAGGTACTAACAGATACTCCTTCTGGTTCCACGTGCACGATATGTGGGGCCACTCCGCGACTTATGAATCATTTGTCGAAAGTTACTGCCAGACCTGAAAATGAAAGCGCCTACCAGTACGGACTTTCCACCTTACATGCCTGGATTCGCTGTATGGAAATGATTTTACACATTTCCTATAATCTGTCTTTTAAAACTTGGTCTGCTACAAGTGAAGAAAACAAAAGATTGAAAGAACTTGTTCAAAAACGTTTCAGGGATGAGTTAGGATTGATAGTAGATAAACCTCGGCAAGGTAGTGGGAACACTAACGATGGGAATACCGCACGAAGATTTTTCTATAACAGCACATGCTCTGCGAAAATTACAGATGTAGACGAAACATTGATTAAACGCCTTTACATTATTTTACAAGTTCTTTCTTCCGGAACGATGATCGATTCCAAAAAATTTGGCGAATACGCAATGGAAACTGCAAGAATATATGTGAATGAATATAATTGGTATTACATGCCATCTTCTGTCCACAAGATACTTTTACACGGGGAAAATATTATCGAATATTTCGCAGTTCTTCCTATTGGACAGCTATCGGAAGATGCACAAGAGGCGCGCAACAAAGACTACAGAAACATGCGACTACATCATGCCAGAAAATGTTCCCGAGCAGCTACAAATGAAGATGTCTTTAAAACTCTTTTGTACACGTCAGATCCGTATATAACAAGTTTAAGAAAACCATACGTAAAAAATGTCAAAGATCTTGAAGAAGAGGCACTAAGTCTTTTAAAAGTGGCACCACTTACAACTGACCCTGAAATACGAGTATGAGTAGAGCCTAAATAGATTGTGATATTTTGTTTTCCAATGTATTCACTCAAACCATTACTTTTCACTTTTTAACAGTAGGCAGAAAATATAAGGTAATTACCTATGTAGATAGGAATGGATTCCCTACGAGTAATATTTACTTAAATAATAAAAAAAAATACTGAATTATTGTAATTTACTTTAGTTTTAACTCTTTTGGTAATTAAAACCTTGTATTTACTTGTTTTTTTCTTTTTACGTTGTATTATGTATATACATATATGAGAAATCGCTTAAACTTATATATCATTTGAATCTCTATATATTACTGCATATCTGTGCCAAATTTCATTACGGTATGATTAAAATTCATCAAGATATAGAATTTTGATCCGAAACTGACCTTTTTTGCCCATAGTGCGCCGCACGGTTGGTGGAAACTGCTAAAAAGCGGACATTGCATTTTTTTTTCAATTTTTAAAGTTTTTTTATGCAAATCGGTGGTGCTCCATAACCCTATCAGAAACTATTCTGACATTTTGTCATAAAAATAATACTTACCAAGGAAAAAACACAATTCAACAAATTTACATTATTTTAAACCATAAAGGGTATTCTTGCTCAACAGTCAATACAACGGAGTGGAACGAACTGTGTGGATTTTATACCATCTAAGGGCATGATAAAAAAATGACTGCAGCCATATACGAGCGAGAAGTTTTTGTTTTAGATGATTAAGACATTTTTTCTCATGATTTCTTCGATACAGTACGCCTGTATAGAAGAAATAATGTGCCTAGTGAAGAAATCAACAGACATTATACAATACTAGATAATAATAGCTGTCTGCAAAGGACATAATTAGTTGCTGTTCTCTTTATTTTTAGTGTGTGAACCCCTCCAAAGATATCGATCTTGTTTTATATTTCCTATTACATATATTTATTTAAGAATGTGCACCTAGGTATTTTGCTGTAATAAATACTTTTTTACTTTACTTTAAATAAATAATACTTATAAAATCACAGCATTTTCTCTTTATTTTGCACGGTAATTTACATGGTATTTTTTAAATCTATTCACGGTAATTTGGAGCTGAAAGACGGTTTTTTTAACATGTCAACACGGTAGTGTAAAAATTTTATTTGGTAGCACTGCGTGGAACACTCAGGTTCAAGTTAACTCGTAGATGAACTGACTTGGCTTCTTGATGTGAGCAATCAGTATTAGTGTGGTCATAGTAACACAATACAAGGATATTCAAAACATCTCTCACGGACAGAACGTGGTAAGCATTATTTTAGTTATTTACGTAATCAATAAATGAACGTGGAACACTCAGGTTCAAGTTATCTCGTAGATGAACTGACTTGGCTGCTTGATGTGAGCAATCAGTATTAGTGTGGTCATAGTAACACAATACAAGGATATTCAAAACATCTCTCACGGACAGAACGTGGTAAGCATTATTTTAGTTATTTACGTAATCAATAAATGAACGTGGAACACTCAGGTTCAAGTTATCTCGTAGATGAACTGACTTGGCTGCTTGATGTGAGCAATCAGTATTAGTGTGGTCATAGTAACACAATACAAGGATATTCAAAACATCTCTCACGGACAGAACGTGGTAGGCATTATTTTAGTTATTTACGTAATCAATAAATGAACGTGGAACACTCAGGTTCAAGTTATCTCGTAGATGAACTGACTTGGCTGCTTGATGTGAGCAATCAGTATTAGTGTGGTCATAGTAACACAATACAAGGATATTCAAAACATCTCTCCCGGACAGAACGTGGTAGGCATTATTTTAGTTATTTACGTAATCAATAAATGAACGTGGAACACTCAGGTTCAAGTTAACTCGTAGATGAAATGACGTGGATGCTTTATAGTGTGAGCAAAACTCAACTCACACACGACATAACAACACAATAATAATATGCAAAACATCACCGACACAACGTGGGAATTTATTCACCAAGAAAAGAACGTGGAACACTCAGGTTCAAGTTAACTCATAGATTAAATGACGTGGATGCTCAGTGTGAGCAACAGTCACGTGATCATGAAAACACACGACATAACAACACAATATTAATATGCAAAACATCACCGACACAACGTGGATATTTATTCACCAACACAAGAACGTGGACCACCCAGGTTCAAGTTAACTCGTAGATAAACCGATTTTTGGTGCAACAGTCATAAAGTAAAACACAAAATAATTATTTGTTAACGCTGAAGCGTTATCGCTTACTCAACACTTCACTTTTTTACCTAGTTAGGGTTAGTCGACAGACGATGAGCCCGCTCGAGCGGTCCGATCCGAATACGAATGGTATGGCATGGCATGGCTTTGGCGGGCTGACGGGGCGCGCTGGGTGGGGCGGTGGTTAACTGCGTCGACGCTTTGTAAGTCAACCCCCTCCCCCCCCTTCCCCGAACCCCTCGAATAGCAGATGTGCGGTCGTGGAATTGCTATATTGGGCTGTGTTTGTGTGCGTAGCTATCTGTACGATACCGGTTACCAATTTATTGTTATGTTCGTAGAACCCATCATCCTAGCCTTTGCAGCGACGCGGCGATTGGTTTATGTAGCGTTAGTTTTTCGGCACTTACCTGCGTAGATATTTTGTAAAGGCCTATAGAACCTGTAAACCCCTAGTGTGTAGATAAAACTAACTTAGAACCTATGTAGCATTTTAAATTACCTATTAGGTACTGGCGAATACCTTGATCGATGCCGATTAAACATTTGAAAATGTGCATGCACAGAGCATCGTTAAGCCCCAAGCTAAGCAAAGCTTGTGTTATGGGTACTGGACAACTGACATACCATAATACAATACATAAATACTTAGATATTTTTTTATCATAGCACCCCGAGAAAAAAATATTAGAAGATCGTACTAAAATTTGTCCCAGATAATTCAAATATAATTTATAATATTAGAAGTACTCATATGTATGTTCAAAACAAAACCTAGTATAGGTAGGTTTTGTTTTGAACATACCGTTTATCAAAGCAGGACATTTAGTTATTATTTTAAATTATTTTATGATGCGTTGGATGGTAAGTACTACCTATGTATATTTACGATGACGACCTACAAAAGTACTTTTAATTTACACCTATTTTATAATAGCTTATTTCTCATGTTAGTGATATTCTCTTTTTGAGAATGTCTTTAAACCGATTATTTTTAGTGAGAAGCGATAACGTTCTGCTTATCACGGTTATGCTGCTTATGCGGTCGATGTCGCAACTGCCCACTTGTTTCCGGTAATTTAAATTGCCTTTTTTTTTAAATATCGCATATTATTTGCCCAACCTTAATTTAGCATCATGATCATCATATAAGCCCGCACCCGTTGTTCTACACATTTGGGAATATGTTGAATTTCAGTTTAAAATGAAATTCTCCAAAAATACCAGTTATTAAAAAATAGTTTACGAATTGCTGATTTATATAGAACGCACCAAAAATTCAAAACCACCAAATAATTTGAAACTTAACTTAACTTTTGAACTTCGCGCAAACACGAAACAATCAAGTAATTTACTAAGATCATGTCAAAATATAAAAAAGCAGGCGAAGAGGTTTTAACTTCTACGATGATGCTTAAAAGGTACATACCTTCTAAGCATCATCGTAAAAGCAAAATTAACACTCCCTTTAGGAGGCAATTACCGACATTCCAACAGGCATCCAGTAACGAACTAAACGTTAACAACTATCGCCATAACAGTTAACCCAGTAACAAAAAACAAAAACCACGTAAGAACTCCGCCTAACAATCAAACCAATTAAAATGTGCCGAGTACAAAAACGGCCGTTCAACCCAGAACAAGTAAAAATGCCGTTCTATAGAAAATTCCACAACATAATTCTATTTCTGATATTCGTGACGACTTTCTACTTAGCAATGTCATTCACGCCGCTAACGAAAGAGCAGCATATAGAGAACTATGAGAAACTAAACCAATATGTGGAGCCCTTCAGGAAGAATCTGTCTGAATGCGCGCATCAAGTGAAAGCGACTATGGTAGACGTAGAGAATTTCATGAAGAGAATACCCCAAAATTCAATGCAAGGGAAATGCTTAGTGGCGTGTATATTAAAAAGGAACCTTATAATAACTGACAATAAGATCAATATAACGAATTTGTTGGATGCTAATAAAGCTATTTATGGGAAAGATAGCGAGGTTATGGAACGTTTGAATAATGCTGTGAAGGAATGTACAAGAGCCATCGAGGGGATCTTTGAGATTTGCGACTTCGCGTCAGTGTTCAATGATTGCATGCATATGAAAATGGAACACGTGTTGGACAAGGTGACGATGGAGCGTAGGATGGAAGCGTTAGGGCAGCTCACTGACGACCCGGAGCGGTGGACGGAAGACGAAGACGAGATCCTGAAGATCGTCAAAGACGAACTATAAATAAATAATGCTGGACAATTCACACAGCATTATCTAGTCCCATGGTAAACAGAGCTTGTGTTATGGGTACTAGATAACTGATGTACATAATACAATACATTACATAGATAGATATTTTTTATTATACATAGTAAAAGACCAGAACACCCGGAACAAATATCTGCAGATCGTACACGCAATTGTTCCCGAGGCGGAAATCGAACAAGCAAACTCCTGCGTCGCATGCGGACCTTCGCCCACCGTGCCACATCGGTTGACTAAGGTTATCTATCAGTTATCTTGTAACTATCAAGTACAAAAGTTCTGCTTACCTTGAGGCTTGGTGACAGTGTGAATTGTCCAGCTTTAAATAAAATTTGTATATTAAAAAATATGTGTTACATGAGAATGCTTATAATATTTTCGCTTACAATGGGATTTGAACCAATTCACGTTGGAAGCAATACCTAGCGAACTAATGTAAAATGCCTGCGAGGTTATCCGTATTCGCAGGATATCATCGTTGTTTTAATTACCAAACGAGCAGTGCATTATCCTTATAACCCTACTAGCTTCTGCCCGCGTTTCGCACGCTCTTTTCGAATAGCCTAGTCCGTCCCTGGGATAGTGTTTATCTCCCTGCCAAATATCACAAAGACTCATAAAGCCGTTTAAGCGTGAAAAGGTATCAGACAGTAAGTGACTTTCGAATTTATTAAATTTGTATCGATAAACACGCAAAACCGTGATACAAATACTATAGTTTTCAGTTGTGCCAGCTTAAATTGAAAAATGACAAATATATATGTAAGTAAGTCTAGCGCGTGGTATGGAACTTCCATGCCACGCGATATATTCAATTACATGCTGAAATATTATTTTGCAAACTTGTAAAGAACCCATATCGTTTGACATTTTATTTCGCCTTATTGGTCATTGTTTTAGTAAGTTATTTTTGACACATTGCAACACTCTCTAAAACTGCTTTCCAGGCTATGGCGGATCGTCTCCCATTCAAACGCATATTAGACATTCGATTTGTCTCAGATCCACATCCATCTAAGTCGTAAGAAAAACCATAATAATACGAAGATTTTTATTTCTCTTCATAATTACCAAACTGTTCGATATGCACTAGAAGCATGTGAGAGTCCGACACAACTTAGGGTGTCTGTCCACTAAAACTTAGCGCTGCGGTATAGTGAAAAACAACCTTAATATTAGCTACCTATGGTTAATTTTGCTTACCTGCATAACAACCGCTGATAGTGCTTTTGTGGACAGGCAACCATATGCTCCAATTTCAAATATCTAATTACAAAAGTTCGAGAAATATTTGTTTGTAAATATAAACATTAAGGTCAATTATTTATCTATTACAAACTTTGTCATACAGATTTTGAACTCTTGTGTAATGAGAGTCAAATTCAACAATCCGTCAATAATCTCTAAGGAAAGGCTAAGGTTCCACTCGTCTTGAAAATATAATTTAGATTTCGTTGTGGTAAGTGTACTATACATAATATGTTGAGCTAATTCTATACAATTCTTCAAGTATCAACCTATTGAAGATGTTTTGACAAGCATAATGTTTCAATTATAGAAGAAATTATTCTCACAGGCACCATTATAAGTTCTACAATTATGAAAATTAAAACTAGCACCCGCAAACAGCATAGGACAGGAAATTACGACTTTGCTTATCGGAGGCCAAGAGACACCGAGTTATAGTGGTAAGTATGTATTATGAACACATAGCGAAGTTTTAGTGGCATCCATTTAGTTGTTCTAGCGTGACTGCGTCAATCACGTCAATTTACCATCCAAACTTTTACCTTAATCCATTCACTGCCCAGGGTTTACGGTGGGAGCCAAAGGGGCACGCTTTACTGGACTATGGATATTGTGCGTTAATCAGAGCGTTAATAACAATAGTTTTTTAAAGACCATCTACAATAGGTTAACGTTCAACACGTTATATGAAAAAACAACAAAGAATTAAAACAATCAGTTCTTTAACTATAAAATACATCTAGAACATAAGTTGCGGAGATACCGTTTAAAAATATAAATCGATACAAATCGGTAGTAACATTAAACATTTACAATATAATCATCTAAAGGGTTTAAATACAGGGATCAAAATTGAGCTTATAAGAGCATTGGAAAGTAAAATAAATACAAATTCAAGTTTTTAAATATTTTGATAATTTCGAGAAAATAGGCCTGAAATAATTGATTATTTAAGCCCCTTATTCATAATAATCTGTCAGCTTAGCGCAGTTGCCCAGCAGTTTTTTTTAACATTCTTTAGTCTATGAAAATGCTCTAACGTTCAAATTGCGTGTGTAGGTATACTAATAGACAAAATTACAATGCAAAATGGCGGCTATACCAGTGATGTGTCGTTCAAAACATAAGAGCTTTTTGGCTTAACTGATCTCGCCATGGATTAAGAAGTTTTCATACTAAATCTGCGAAAGGGCCCTTCCGTGTACCAATGGGGTTCTTTATTTTTCATAGTTTTTTTTATCTCATTCTGATTTATGTGAATAGAAGATAACGAAAAATTTTTTGGTAATTTATGATAATAGGATAGGTGTAAGGGAGAGAGATTATGAATAAGAGAGTTATTGTATAAAATGTCATCATAACGAATAAAACGAAGGTTTTATCACGATACAAAAATAGAATCAATTATTAATTATTTAATTAGTAGGAATCTTTTTTTATATCGTGTATTTATTTGTCTTTATGTGTATAAATATTGCGATAGATTCTATTTTATTTTTACCGTGATTCGACCTTCGTTACACCACAATCTCGTGACGAAGATGTCGCATATCACCAAGGTTTATCACTCCTGTCTTGAAGAGACCCGTATGGTGATTATGTAACTCGCGAACGGTTTGCGACAGGCGTAAATGAAGCAATCAGTGCTGTCAAACGCCAATTTTGACCAATTTTTTTCGTTGTAGCTGGTGTCAAACTAATACAAAATTGACGTTTGACAGCACTGATTGCTTAATTTACGCCTGTCGCAAACCGGTCGCGAGTTACATAATCACCCGGCCGGGTTCGTATTACTGTTTCATTATATATCGTTACATTTACTTCATTTATATCATATTATTTCATAGAAATGAATAATATTTACATAAATAAATAATTAAGCATACACATAACTCGTAAAATCACAATCCTTAAAATTAGAAACAGCAAAAAAATATACATTATCAGTTAAGATTACAATATTTGTCTACACTAGAAAATTTATTCTTTAAATCACTTAATTTGTTCTAAATATTAAAAGAGATAAGAATTCTTACAGTCTTAATTTCACAAAAATATGTAAAACGTCTCTATTGAAATCAGAAAATGTAAAATGTAGATTTTGTTTCTAAATAAACTAGGTTTAATATAAATATAGATAATCTAATGCTCTATTATAATGCTAAGTATACAATATTATTTCTACGGTTAAAACTAGAGTAGTACCTGCGTACTCCTAGAATGGGATCAATATTCAAAGAATGACGTCATTCTTTAAGTGCACAGGCTAAAAGGGTTAGCTATAGTTTGACCGAAACCGCTGTACCGCTCCTTAGGAAAGTGCGGCGAGGTGGGGGGCGAGGAAAAAAGAGCAAGAATACGCTTTGACGGCAGACTGATGGATCGGAGCGGCCGATATTTCCCCCCCGTCTCGCCGCTCGCATACCTCAGGCGCGGTACAGCGGTTTCGGTCAAACTGACATCATAATAAAAGCCACATTTTCTTGAATCCGATAACGTTTCAGAGGACGATGAGCGTTTGGATAAACTAGGTTATTTCTTCAAATGTTTGGTTCCAAACAAGCCAAGAATAAGTTGACCTTCCAAACAAAAAGGTAAGATAGACTATAATTACTTGGACCTACCAGTTTGAACAACATAACCCTCCTTGCGTCGTAGTCGTGTAATTATAGCAGCACTAATGCTTGAAGTTTGTCATTATATTAAAACCTTAGATAAATACAACTGCCATCAACTTGATCACAAACGGTTGTGCAATGACAAACAAATTCAAAAGCCATACTTAACGCATACACTACGCAGGCTCGGCGGTCTAGCGACGAGGTACTGCAGTACACATGTGCGTCTTGGGCCATGACAGTGTTAATAACGGCCTTGTAAACGACAGTATGAAAATATTACATGCATTTTAAAATTAAATCCCATAAAATCTTGGTTAGTTTCCGTATAAAGAACTTTAATATGGCAGTGTCATAATAAAATATTAAAAATAATAAGCGTATTTATCTTACATATTAGTTTAAAACAATATTAAAAGCTAGAAATTCTCAAAATTATGAAATTATTTAGAAATTGATTTAAGCTTTGTAAGTCTAAGAGTGTTAGCTACCGACAGGTAATGATTTTTATGACACTTTACACATTTTTTGAACTCTCACGATTTGCACGATGTTTAAGATTATTTACCGCGTACCTTTCGTTTTACGTTTCTATCGCGTTACAAATAAAGCAAGATACGCGACAAATACCCGATAAATATTATAAAATAAATTTAAGACGATTTGTTAATTTCTGTACGATGTAAAATTCAGATCAAATAAATAAATAAAATCGTGATTCTGGCAAGATTGGCGATTTCAATGCGAGCATTTTCAAGTTTGTTTTAATAAATCGAATAAATTCAGCATGGTTAAATTGATTAAGAAATATACACAAATAAATAGATTGTAAATTCATTTATCGAAAGTTTACATAAAACTGGCAGTGGGCTTTTTAGAAATATCTATGTACAATCACATTATATACGCTAGAATCTCTCACATATGGATATTTAATTTACCATAATTTGTGTAAAGTGATTTTGACCCCGACACAAAAAGGGGGCTGAATTGTGTGTTTGTTTTATCGTAACTCCCAAACGGTTTTTGTTTGAAATGCGACTTAATTTAGCTAGTGTTTTCTTGTGTATGTTGCAAGAAAATCGGTTATTTGTTAAATCGTTAAAATTATAGGACATTCTAGTCAAATACCTATTTTTGTAAAATTACCTAGATAACCACGATAGTCTCAAAATTGTTTTTATTTAGTGATACTAATATCATTTTTACCTAAGGAAGATAATTATACACCATAAATTTGTTTGTTAAGTAGTGTGTACACTAGTTTTCATATGTAATTTTTTTACAGTGGAGACTACTGCTTTAAGAAACTTCTTATAGTATCTTTTTATACACGTATGTACTATCCGACAGACTTTCAAAATAAGTTAAAATATAAATATAAAATAGGGTTCCCAACGGGATATATTTAGTAATGTCAAATTTGTCTAGTACTCGTCCCAACCGAATCGACTCCATTTTAGTGTTAATGACCATGATAGTCGGCAAAGTTTCAAACAATAATTATTCTACTTTACAACAAAAATGTTCGTTGGTTTTCGTCCAACACAAACTAGGTTCATAGTTAACCTGATAAAGCCGGGTACTGACCGATGTTACGGGGTAGATTAATAATACCATTCGCAGCGGACACCTTACGGCGTGTGCTAAAATCCGTCTCGTCGTTCGTTGTGAGCGCCTCATTTTCCTATACTGACAGCAAGAACGCTCGCTGATTGACGTTACATTACGCCCCGTCACGCTGGCCAGTACTTAACACCACCGGCTTAACATTCATAATCTGCGATCACAAATACTATGTTGATTTCAGGTCACATACAAAATCAAAGCTAAAAGCCATCTCCTTAAATAAGAGCGCACTAGAGGTCGATACATTTAGAATAAGTTATATTTTTAGCTATTTTATTTTTACTTTTGCAACTTTTGAATACACCTTGCGGCATTGTGACACGTGTTTACGTTGGCTGTGTTAAAATAAGAGCAAAACAAAATAAGAGCTCACATTACAAGTGCGCTCTTATTTACGGAGACGGATTTTGCGCCGACCCGACATCTAGATAGTATTTGCGATCGCAGTTCATAATTATGCCGTGTATCTAATGTAAGGTCATATACCGTGCCGTATAGGGTGCCACGCGTCAGTCTTGCGGCGCGCTCTGTACGAAGGAAGCGGGGAAGAGTCCGGTCCGTCCGGTGCGTTGCAAGGTGCCCTTGTACCAGCCGTCGCCTCGTTTCTTATGCACGATCACTATGTCGTCCACTTTCAGTTCTAGCTCGTATTCGGAGTTTGGCGGGTACGGTACAATGCAGCGGAATCTGAAAAATATAATCAACAAATGACTTGACGATCTCTGTGGCACAATGGGCGGAGGTCCGCCAGCGATGCTGGAGGTAGCGGGTTAGATTCCCGCCTCGGGACAATTATGTGTACGACCTGCAGATATTTGTTTCGGGTGTTCTGGTGGTTATCTATGTATAATAAAAATATTTAACTAAAGGTAATAACAACATTGAATTTGTTACATACTTTGTCGGTGTGTAACTGAGCGTCATCTGGCCAAGCATTAACAAGATTGATGTAATCTATGGAGTAGAAAGCCTTCTTGATAATATTAAGTTTTTATTTCTGTATTGTTTTCTGTTTTGTGAGGTATAATAAAGTGTTTCCTATCTATTTATCCTTTCCTCCTACTAATATTATAAACGCGAAAGTTTGTGAGAATGTTTGTTGCTCTTTCACGCAAAAACTACCGAATGGATTTTGATGAAACATCATAATAATATAGCTTACATATCAGAATAGCACATAGGCTACAATTCGATAAAGATATATTATCCAAAATATCTATCACCACGCGGGTGAAACCGCGGGGCGCAGCTGGTCCTATCTAAACGTTGGACTAACTAACCTCTCTTTGACATTCTGCGAGTGGTGTCGATCCCGTCTCGCCGCCGTCACGTCCAGCGACTGAGACTTGCGGTGTTGAGACTGCCATGGATTGTCGTTGCTCCTGAAATTATAGCGATACTATTAACAAACGAACTAAATAAAACTTCAGACACATTTTTATACATAAATAAATAATGCTGGACAATCCACTATCTAGCCCCAAGCTAAGCAGAGCTTGTGTTATGGGTACTAGATGACTGATATACATAATACAATAGATTACATAGATAGATATTTTTTTTATTATACATAGATAACGACCAGAAAACCCGGAACAAATACCTGCAGATCGTACATACAATTTTTCCGAGGCGGCGGTTTGTAATAGAGAAATATACAAAATATTTTCTGCTGCTGTTTTAATAAGTTATGTCAAACTATTAATAACAACCTTGTTAAGTTTGCAGATACAAATGCAATGCGTGATGTGCAAAGTGTGTGAAAAGCAACACAAAAAAAACTTATCCGAAACACATAACAGATAAAAACATACATTATCTAGGTGCATGAGAGGTTCTCTTACACTTTAATTCAAGGGATATAAAGATGAATAGTGAAGACTCCAAGTATATTTTTAAAAATTATTGGAATTAATGTCGACTATTATCTCAGCAATCATAGTGTAGGATGCCTCCGGGCCAGGTGGACTGACTTGCGAAAAGACTGGCAGATGCTGGATGTGGTAGGCTGAAGACATGGCGCCATAGGATTCACTAGAGGCCTGTGTCCAGCAGGCAGTGGCGTAACTACAGGGTGGCACATCGGCAAAATACGCCCGTGGTATTTTGCCGATGTGCCAGCTGAAAGGGGCCCCCAGGCAAAGGAGAATCCCAAATACCAACATTTATTAATACATATTTATTTTTAAAAAATGGGTAATAATAAATGTTGAGAGTTGGGATTCTACTCGGCCCCAGGAGCTCCTTCCGGCTGGAGGCCCGTAATATTATAAAAAATACCAGTCACTAAATATATATGGAGGGATGGTGCATCCGATGAATTTGTCACGGGCCTCAACGGTATAGTTACGCCACTATCAGCAGTGCACGTATATTGTCTGATATATCACAAATATTATCTAGATTTCGAGTCACATACAAAATCAAAGCTAAAAGCCGTCTCCGTAAATAAGAACGCAATTGAAATGAGAGCTCTTATTTTTTTTAGTTCGATTGAAACAGCCAAAGCAAACACGTGTCACAATGCCGTAATGTGTTTTCAAAAGTTGCAAAAATAAAAATTTAATATTATTTGTTAGTTCAGTTCAAAGTCGCTCAGCGAGCTATGGAAAGAGCTATGCTCGGAGTTTCTCGAAAGGAAAGGATTCGTAACGAATACATACATCCGACCGAGAACCAAAGTTATCGACATAGCAAGTGGCAGTCATGTCAGCCGGCCATATCTCGCGAAGAACCGACGGCCGCTGGGGCAAACGTGTTCTTGAGTGGAGACCACGGCTCGATTTTGTATGTGACCCAAAATCTAGATAGTATTTGTGATAGCAGGATATGATGAAACAAACCTGTGCGGCACATGGTCGTGATGCCTGTCCTTGTGTCGTCGCTCCGAGGGCGCGGGCGCGGTCGCGGGCGCGGGCAAGGCGCGCAGCAGCTGAGACGGACACGAGCCAGACCTAACGGGACCACGTTACATCACACACACAACACCCAGGACCAGCATAGCATAGATCACCCTGAGCGATTTGTGAAAGAAAATAGCACTGAGTCGTCATCGATGAATGTAGATATAAACATTGACTTTTTCTAAATAATTTATTGTTATTATTATTTTTATTTGTATTAGAATTTTTTTTTTTATTCAACACTATCGATGCTAAAATAATTAAATTTCTTTCATTCAAAGTTATCGAGATGCTTTCCAAAAACATACTCAGTATGAACAAAATATCATCTAGTTTGTTTTTAAATCCTTGACGCACTGTACGACATTTTTCTCTAGCCTACACAAATCGCTGTGGAGTGTCTTGCTACCAGTGCAGAAAAATACCAATACAACTTTTAACAAAATGTTAAGCCATGTTAATAAAAAATTAATTGATTTTTATATATATATATATATATAATATAAAACTTTGACATATTCCATGTAAAAATTTGGCAAAAACTACTGTCGATAGCCAAAACTCAATCAATAAATAATATTCGAAGGATTAGATATAGAGAAATGGCTAAAGATCATGAATTTGCCTTAACATTAATACATACATGAATGCTCATACGCCCAATGTTTGATCTTCTAGAAACGAAATACCCTATATACAAGGTGCCACGAAATGAGTATACCAAGCCGAATAGGTTTGTCCAGTCATCGATGGGGAAAACCTATTGTTCTACAGTTCAATTTAATTTTTAAGTATCCAGAATAAACCACCCCCCTTTCTTAGTACACCCATTATTTAATTACACCTTGCATATTAAAATCATCATTGTGCAAGTAAAACATAATCCATGACATTTATCAAATGGGGTTACAAACAAAACAAACAGAAACAGAAAAAACATAAAATAATGCATACATAAAATGACGTGAGTGTGAATAGTCCCATACAAAACATGCGACAAAATGCACATAACCATCAACATGTTATATAATATGTATTAATATATGTTACTTTCTATAATTTAACCCTTACCTGACATGTACAGGATGATGAGCTAAGTTAAGCATCAGAGATGTGCCGGGTCCATCTTCAAACACCGGGTTATCCATACTGTAGCCTTGCGGCGGCGGGGACTTGCATTTCTTCATCGCAGCGAGACGCTTCATGAGACTCACTCCCGTTGATATGGATGACTTCTCAGCTTTGGATTTGTCTTTAGACTGCGGAAGGATGGTTAGTGTTAATAATATTCATATTCATTATCATTTATTGTGATTTCAAATATATTTTTTCTATTTCAAGCTTTTATTTTCATACGTTTTGCTCTACACGTTTTGTTCATATGATTCTAAGTATGCACATAATTTGTGTAATGATCAAGTTCTAAACCCATATTATTCAAATTCTGTATATTTTGTGATTATTTTTAGTCCACCGCCTGTTTTTTTCACTGATTAATAATTCGTGAGTTCGTTCGGTTCGACGAGACCCAAGTTTTTCCTCTGTATAAATTCTGAAAGAGGTAGGTAATGAACTACGCAGATGTAAAACATGTCGATTTGGTTGGTGTCGAAATTGTCTGACTAACAGTAATTTTTTTATTGAAATTTTAACGTCCTCCACGCCGAATATGTCGAAATAACGAGGTCAAAAAAATTGTTAATAACCAGCTGATTCTTTGTACGCAGGTTAGTAAATATTAGTATAATTGAATGGCCACAAATTCCTACAAATGTAGTGGTAGGTTTTCCTAGTCCTACGCTGGAAAGTTGTCGATTCGAAAAGTGTTACCATGGAATCGACAACTTCCAAGCGTAGGACAGTTCATTACCGACCTCTTTCAGAATTTGTACAGAGGAAAAACTTGGGCGTCTCGTCGAATCGAACGAACTTACGAAGATTCAGCCTGTTATTAATCACTGAAAAAAACAGGCGGTGGCTGCTGGACTATTTACGTTTTGTGCGTTTAAATAAATAAATAAAAAAATATAACATGCATACAGGTAGTTTCTTAGGTAGTATCGTAGTGGGTAGGTACACAATGCATAAAAACCCTATCAGTGCACACAATTTATGGGTTCTTTCTTGTTAGACTAGATGTTAGCTTAATTTTATACCATCATATTTATAAAATTATTTAATATAATTATAATAATAGCCTAACAGAACAAATTACAACTCCACCAAGCTAAGTTTGCAACTCGCTGCAAACTTACGCGACGACGCGAGGTGCAAACATAGCTTGGGCGAGTTGTAAATTTCGTCGATTGTAAATTTTTCTTTTATTTCAGAAAGAGTGTCCGCACCGATTTTTCATGTAAAACATATTTTGCTGATTTCGCGAGCACATTTCCAGGATTAAAAGTAACCTATTTTCTTGTCCGAGATTGTATCTATAGTATTTTATAACAATTTAGTGTCAAATTTCATTGTGATCTGTTTAGCGTTGCGTAAGGAAAAGGTGACTGACACACATTCAAATTAATAATATTAGTATGGATAATTTAACTTTAGGAACAGAATGAATTATCATAATGTTGAAAGCCCCCAAATCTATAATTTTCCATAAAAAGACTCTTTTTTGTAATACGATATGTTCGCTCATTGTAAGAATGAAATAAGGGCTCGGACCGTTTTCCCCATATTCCCACCACAAGCGGCAAAGGTCGAACACCCTAATAGTTTGACTGGATTTTATTGTTGAAGTCTGATGCTTACATTTATTCATATGTTTAGATTTTTGTGAATGTTATTTTTGTTAATGTTTTAATCTTATATATTTTTTTACCTATTGTTTCCTTTTATTTAATTCATAATTAAGTTAATGTTTGTGAATCAGTTTTGGTTTTATGTTGACTCTTTAATAATTTGAATCTATAATATAATATTTCGTATTATAACTTAAGATTGAATATTATTTAACTGTATAATTATATATGTATGATATGGCATATTGTTTTCTAACCTTAATCTATTTACCTATCTTAACTAAATTTTAGATTAACAGTCTGTAATTAGTATAATTGGCCTACGGCCGTTCTGATTACGTAAATAAATTGAGTTAGGTTAGACACCCCACATAATTTGATGATAGTTTCTGCTCTGCTAAAGCCAATTAAGATAAATATATAAATTATTTATTAACGACTTCAGACACACACATACAAAATACAATTATACAGTACACAGGAAAACAAAAACCATGAAACACAGTTGACTAAAATAAGAAAAACAAACAATTATTAAATTAAAATAAATATGGGTAAGATGTCTGTGTGTGCTGCAGAATGGTGAAAGGCCTGGGCTCAGCGTAATATTTTGCTAGAGAAGCAAAAGAACTGATTTTCAGCCAGACCTTACCCATTAACATACCTTATCAATTCTTGGCGTGCTTTGTTGCGACAGTGACTGCGCGGGAGACGTCCACATGTTGTGCAAAGGGCCCGCTGTAAAATATCAACACAATACATATAAAAAAATATTTAAACCATGTTTTATTTAAACAATGTAGAGGCATTCTGTTGGTAATACTGTTGTTTTGATTATGGTGTTGGAATCGTCCAGCGTTTTGACGAGTCGTATCCTTAGCATAATTAAGGTATGTATATATATATATATTATATTGTACACTTTTATGTAAGAATTATGACAATAAAGAAATCTGAATCTGCATTATTTTAGTCGACGACCTCTGTAGCGCGGTGGGTGAAGGTCCGCCTGCGACGCCGGAGGTTGCGGGTTCGATTCCCGCCTCGGGACAATTGTGTGTAAGACCTGCAGATGTTTGTTCCGGGTGGTCGTTATCTATGTATAATAAAAAAAACAATCCATGTAATTCGCTGTTGTATCTATATCAGTCATCAAGTACCCATAACACAAGCTCTGCTTGACTTGGTGGGGCTAGATAATGCTGTGTGAATTGTCCGGCATTTTGATTATTTTTGTTACCATTAGTATTGACGGGGCTCTGCCCCCTCGGCGGCGCGTCCGGCGGCGGCTGCGCGTTCGGCGCTTGGCACGGCTTGGCCACGGGCGAGCTCACTGCTACAGTCTGAAAAAAACAGATCATTCTATAAATATGACATAGCTCAAGTTCATTTATTGGTAAAAATCATTATTACAAGTCAAATAAGGTGACCTTAATTAAACTTAAGTATAAGTTGGTTCATTGAAAAAAGCCTGCTTTATTGTTAAAAGCACACACAGAAACGTTGGCCGTGCCGCAGGCAAAGGCGTGCGGGTTGTACCCTACAAATTACCTGCACCGCACTGCCACCGCCACCGCGGTGTATGTACCAGGTGGGATGACCTACAAAAGACTGCAGGTCAAACTAAGTAAAACAAGACAGGGCGCTATGGCGCTCATTGGGGGAGGTCTATGTCCAACCTGGACTACTATAGGTTGATGATGAACTATCTATTAAGCTGTTGATCCTGCGCCTGACCTTTTCCCAGTCGTTCCACCAAAATATGAAAGTGAGAGAATAGAGAATGCACCGATGCTTGCGCACAATAACAAGTCGCCTGGACTAATATAGGCTGATAGATGATGATGATGATAACGTTACCTTGTCCCTGTTGGTACGCGGGCCGGCCTGCGTCGCTCGCGGCGTCACGTAGTTCCCGGGGAACACACCGTGTCGCTGCGAGCGCGCGCACCACCCTTTGAACCAGCCGTCGCGACAACGCTCGCTGACCATATAGGTTCCTGGAATAAACATTTACAAATTATATAATTATTACCATTAGAATAGAATATTTTATTTGCAACTCAATAAACAAAAACAAAACAAACATGATTACAGAATAAAAGACAAAACAGATTTTGGTATTCGAGTCACAAAATGATCTCTGTCTCAGCATGAATTAGTTGTAAGCATGTTACAACCAGCGCTGGTCTTCCGATGGAGCCGTTTTGTTACGTCACGGAAGATAACACAAGACAAACGACTGTAACAACTGCGTGATCTTTTAAAAAATCATCTGCTAGCCAGATATTTCAACACTTTAGTAAAAGATCACGAGTTCGATATATTTTTTAATACTTCTGTTCAGCTTAAGCGCCTACTAGGTAATCATTTCTTTGCTTATTTAAGTCAGTTATCATTATAATTTATCTCTTTTTTGTGTCTAACCTTTTTCTTTTCAACTTAATATTATAAATAGTCTACTTTCTGTGAATGTTTTCTAAGTTGCTGCTTTTTCATTAATTATTTGTGCTTAAGTTTTCCTAAGATTGTAAAATTAAATAAATAACGTGGAATTTAAAACTATCTCGTCGAAAGCAAGGCTAGCGAGAGACAGCGTAGAACCGAGATACATGGACAGTCTTGGGTCGAATTCCAAAATCCACGTTAAGCTTAAGTCTCTTGATCAGGACGCCATACGCTGCGGCACAATGTCGCGTCACGCACGACGAATAAATAATGCTGGACACAGCATCAGCATCAATCTAGCCTCAAGCTAAGCTTGAGAGCTTGTGTTATGGGTACTAGAGGACTGATATACTTAATACAATACATTACATAGATAGATATTTTTTTATTATACATAGATAACGACCAGAACACCAGAAACAAATATCTGCACACACAATTGTTCCGAGGCGGGAATCGAACCCACAATCTCCTGCCCTGCGTCGCAGGCGGACCTTCGCCCACCGCGCCACAGGGGTCGTCAAAATAATTGAATTCTATGAGAAATTCCATTGTTTTTTTTTCGGCTGACATAAAGATACGTACCTCCCTTTTTGAGCTCGAGTTCGTCCGACTTCTGCGGTTTGTATGGATACAATGCTACGTAGATGTGCGGCGCAGAGCTAGACCCGCGCTCGGCGCTCCGCTCGCGGCGTCTCCGCCCCGCCGCGCTCCGGAGACCGGATTCCAAGCCCTGGTCTAGTAGGCTGGTCGCTAGGATCTCTGCTGAATGTCTGAAAGTTAAAAAAAATTGTAACTTTATGATTAGTTGAAAATAAAATGAAGACTGTTTTATCTCTAAAAACTTTAGAGAAATATTAATAAACAGAAAATTTTGCCATTTTTAAACGTCCGACCCCCTTGATATTTTGTGATTTTTTCCTAACCGTAGGGGTTTCTATTTTTCGAGCCTCACATGATTAATGGACGACCCCTAATGTAAATTTAACATGAGTAATCAACGAATTATGAAAGTAAACGGGTTTTCTACGAACATATGTAGTTTGTGTTCAAAGAACACCCACGTTTCATGTCCTAATGACTTCACCAGGGTGAGTTGAATTCGTCCAACTACGAAGGTTTTTGTAGTAATTAAATTTAACTTTTAAAATAGTATCAATACTTAGTCAGTAATTTGAAGTCCGTTTAGTTTAATCAAAACACTCTTATTCTATTTAAGTAAGCCTATGTAAAAAAAAAACATGTAATCTTTTTGACAATACACAATATCTATTGTCTATCAACAAGCTGAAGACAGGGCGCTATAGCGCTCATTAGGGAAGCTCTATATCCAGCAGTGGACTATTATACATAGGTTGATGATGATCTGTACATCTATGACTAATCATGAAAACGTTTAACGAATCCCAAAAATACTACTGTATGTTACAGGATTTATATATTTGTGCCTCTAAAGCCGACAAATCTTCTTATCAACATGTTTTCTGGCAACATGTCATGGAGACCGCGACGGCAAATATATTGTAGGTCGCCATAGCGCCCTGTCTTCAGCTTCACGCATCCAGCATCTGCCCGCTATGGAAAGAGCTATGCTCGGAGTTTCTCTGAAGGATAGGTAATTCGTAACCTAAATATAATCTGTTTAAATTAAGTTCAATCATCAGTGCCTCCCTTAGATTTTTTAACTAAGGCTGGTTTTATAGACACGCAGCTGGACACGCCGCTGGGCAGCGCGCTGTTAACGTTTACAGATAAGCGTTTACTGAACGGCGCTGCACAAGCGCGCGACTTTGAAACGCAACTACTACCCCCTATTTCTATTTCCGAATTATTTTATTATTATTATACACTCATTTATTTAAATTCTCGTATAAAATAAAATATTATAAAACTATTCTACAGTAAAAAATATATCAAAACGGTAGATCACCGACCGCGAAGCTAGGCTCAAGCGGCCGGTGACTAGGGCTGCAGAGAAAGGAACTTCCTGACGATACGTGCCGAGTCCAAGAGTACCGCCTTCTGGATCTGGCCCTTGATCCAACTTCCTAGCGAGATTCTCTTCAGGTGTTGATCGAGGCTCTTCGCTATTACGCCGTTAACCGAAACGACTATCGGGACTATGGTCGTTGAATCTACATCCCACATGGTGACAACCTCGTTAGCCAAGTCAAGATATTTGCTAAGTTTATCTTTCTCAACTCTAACGAGGTTAGCATCATGCGGTATGGTGACATCAGCGAGCACCGCCCTCCGTTCTAACCGATCTATCAGTACAATATCAGGCTTATTCGCAAGAATAGTCCTGTCCGTAATGATAGATCGGTCCCAATATAGCGTGGCACGGCCATTTTCAAGAACTGGCGCCGGTGTGTACTTATAGTACGGAACTTCAGGACCAGTAAGGCCATATCGGAGAGCAAGTTGCTGGTGTATAATTTATTATTATTATTTTCCCTATTTCCGAACGCGTTCGCTCCAACAGCGCTGCCGAAACGCGTAACAATAAACCAGCCTTAACGACATGATTATAAAATCACCTGTTCTGACTGGTATGGTTCTGTAGATGGGTAGACGGTGTCAGACTGTGTCGCTTCTCGCGAGGCTCTCTGTGCCGAGGCAAGTACGTCGCGTCGTGAGAGGGCGAGAGCACCGCTTGGAGCCCTAGACCGAAGTTGAGGAGGGAATCCGGCCCGCTCGATCGACCTGCAAATAAATAGAATAAATCACACTAATATTATAAATGCAAAAGCTTAGATGGGAGGATAGATAGGTTGTTACTTATTGGACGACCTCTGTGACGCGTTAGGCGAAGGTCCGCCTGCGACGCAGGATGTTGCGGATTCGATTCCCGCCCGGGACAATGTTTGTACGATCTGCAGATATTTGTTCAGGGTGTTCTGGTCGTTTTCTATGTTTTGTGTATTATTTTTATATTATTTATTTATTCACGCTGAAACTACTGCACGATAAATAGATCAGGCTGAAATTTCACATAGATCTATATCTAGACCTAGAAAAGTAGAAGAAAAACCCTTTGAACAATAAAACTTTTAAAACTATCATAGTTCATTCACTATTATCATTGGAACGCTCAAAATCTAATCATGATTAATATCCGAGAAATAGTATTGGCCTTAGTCGCAGGAAACACTATAAACCTGTTATGTAATCTGATTTACAATGAATTAAAACTATAGTAAAAAAATCCCGTGAAAGAAAAAAGTGAGACATACCTTTGCTAGAAGACGGTAATTCAAGCCGCGAAGGTTCATTGTTGCTTGTACGTTCCGCGACCTCCTCTTGATTCTGCGCGCCACCGCTCGCCGCCACCGCATTCAATTTCGGACTCTCCGCCGGCGGAAGGCTAACATTCAACGACGTATTCGTCGCTGTAGAACTTTCATTCAAGCTTAGCACACCCATAGATGTGTTAACATCTTCGTTTGCTTCTTCGGTCGTATTTTGAGTCGTATGACTGTTGACTACGGTCGCGTTTCTTTCGGTGTTGTTATCTGGGGAGCTCGGTAGGCTTGGTTCAGCGCTCTCGCAAGTGCTCGTGTTCGAACTAGTGTTAGGAGTGGTCGTTGACCCCGCTGACGGAGTATTAACACTAGAACTTGAATCCGAGCTGTTGGTGAAGTTAACAGGTTCCGTGCGAACGTTCTGATATGTCGTTTCTACTTTATGTACTGGGGTTGAAGGGTTGTACTCCCATTTAACTCCTCTGCTTCTCTCGAAGGTCTCGCTTAATCTCGGAAGGAATTGGACGGCGGTCTTGCCCATTGCGAAGTGGATTAAGTCCACAGAATGTTTGGTCTCGACAATGTTGCGCTGTAACATTGTCGCGGGGGCTATTGATGTGGTGATGCCGCCTTGTGACGTTACTTGGGTGACTGGGAGGATTTGGTCCATGGGTTGGTAGTTTGGGTGCGATAGGCTCATTGTGGGCATGTTTTGATAATTACTTTGCGTTGTCGGCATTGAGGTCGACATTGGTTGGTAGCGTTGTAGATGCTGTAAAATAAAAAGTGTAGTTTTTATTTATTTTTTGTATTTCGATGATTCATTGCCTATCGCTTTGGACATAATCCGCATGGCGGTTTAATACATGGGTGTTTTTGGGATGATATTATTTTATATTATAAAAAAAAAAGTTTTGCCAAGAAACGAGAGACTTTAAAATGATAAGAAGACTAGCAACGACGAAGATTTCCTCAACGACTTGCGTACAAAGTTACAGGCAAAGTACAAGAGACGCAAACCACTACAATATAATATGGCTTTGGCATTTGAGTCTCGCTTGATTGATAGATAATTGAAAATTGTACCTGCGTCGCATGGTGCCTGTGGTCGGAGTGTCCCGCCTTCGAATGGTCGGGTACAGGCGGCACTGGCCGGTTGAGCGTCCTGAAATACATTAATAACCATTTAAAGCTAGGCATTACAGTATCAGCACCATACCAATTAGGGTATAAATGCCTGCTTGTGAGATGCTTTTGAATACATTTTATTATTCACTAGCTGTTTCCCGCGGTTTCACCCGCGTTAAATTCAAATATAACATTTCTAAATTTTAATATAGCCTATGTTCACCGCAGATAGTGCAGCTTCCCAGCGGTGAAATAATTTTTCAAATCGGTCCATTAGTTTCGAAGCCTATTCAATACAAACAAAAAATCAAACCTTTCCTCTTTATAATATTAGTATAGATAGAAAACATCCACAACTGTAAGGTCTAGGGAATCGAACCCCAACGCCATTGATTATAATTTTCTTCGTGAACAATAAATGTCCCCACTTTCTGCTCCATGCTGCCTTATCGGTAAACCGTAAATGTAAGTAAATATAAGTTTACTTGTTCATCAGCATGCGCGCCGCCTGGTTGAGCTCCACGAACGCGATGGGGAATATCCCCACTTTCTGCTCCAGCCTGCCTTCCGCCCAGTTCTCGTCCACTCGCCTGTGCACCGTTATTATCGCTCCTGTAACAACATTATAAATAAATAAATAGAGAAGGCACATCCGTTTCCGTCGAATTTGACTACTTTTTACCAGTACCATTGGTTGTATATCCGATCTCAAGGGCGATACCTAGCGGCCGCGCGCCATGTTTTAGTTTATGTAAAATGGACAGCGCCATATTTTCTCATTGGCTAAGTTTTATTTCAGATAACAGGGATCCATAATTTGTTGGTATATATATTGAGAGCTTCTTACTAGGGTTCATCATCATCATCATCATCAGCCTACAGCAGTCCACGGACGGCTTGCCGCATCACGCATCTGCCTGCAGTGTTGGTATAGTTATATATACTATTCTAGTTTTAAACCTAAGCTCATTGTGTGAAGAGAATAAAAGAAAATTATTATTTAAAAAATACCTTTATCGAATGCCAAACAGCCTTCCTCGTCGGGTGCTGACATCCTGAAGTCGTAAAGCGCTTTGCAGAGAGCCGTCGGAACTTGCAAGGGAACTACCACCTGAAAACATATTTACTATATAACTATAAAATCCTTAAAACTTATGAAACTATCATGGTTATTAACACTAAAGGCATTTAAAACGGGATATTTACCATGATTAGATTAGTAGACTCTTACGACATCCAAGGCCTAGGTTAGAGGGGGGGTCGATTCTTACACCGCGACCAACAAGACTCAGTGATATATACCTGTACATAAGTGATGGGAAACATTCCGGCCCGGCCCGAGCATTCCCCCTGGTACCAGTACGGGTCTAGCTTCTTATGCAGGAGGATAGTCTCGCCTTTCTTGAATGAGAGGTCGCTGTGAAAATCAAACAATTTCATTATTTATATAGTGAGGGAAGCTCTTGCATAATTACCTATCGTCATCATAAAGGTTCCATTATAATCAATATGAAGCACGCTGAAGTAGGAAAGGTTTATTTAATTATTTCAACAACAGTCAATCGATGACGACCTCTGTGGCGCGGTGGGCAAAGGTCCGCCTGCGACGCAGGAGGTTGCGGGTTCAATACTCAATATATTTAGCGGTTTGATTCCCGCCTCGGAACAATTGTGTGTACGATCTGTAGATATTTGTTTATAGTGTTCTGGTCGTTATCTATATATAATAAAAGAATATCTATCTACATATTGTTAATACAAGTTATTAGTACTGTTAAAATAAAATAAATATATAATGTATATATATAGTATTAAATATATCAGTCAGCTAGTACCCATAACACAAGCTCTGCTTAGTTTAGTTTAGGGGATAGATGATGCTGTCAGTGTCGCAGCTGTCGTGATCAGTCATCTAGTAAATAGGTACTAGATGACTGATCACGACAGCATCACCCTGGGTCCCGAAAGGAAACCGCGGGCGAGGTCAGCCAAGAAAGCGCTGGCGAGACGACCTTAACGCCTTCCTCAGAGATTGGTGGGAGATCGCGCGTGACCGCACTGAGTGGAAAGATTTGGGGGAGGCCTTTGCCCAGCAGTGGGACGAATCAAGCTAAATAAAAAAAAAGAATGTATAACTCTCATTTGTAAAATCAATATTACTTAGACTTACCCCATTTCCTTGGAGATGTAATCGTGTAGAGCCCTCGCGTGCGGCGGCAGGTGCTTAATGTCGCGCGATGGAGTTTGCTGCGCCTTAGAACAACGAAAAATAAACTTTTACTAAACTGTAATATACATTTAGAACGAACGAAATTTAACACGAAGACTGTCACGACTATTTTGGTAAATTTCGTAGTACGCAATAGTATTTTTTTATTTACGTTCCTAAGGAACACAAATAAACGATGGTAAATCTGAGTTTTATTAACACCAAATCATTGTTCATACGTTCCTCGAAAATCACACGTAATGCACGACAAATATAATACTAGGTAATAGTAGCTGTCTGCAAAGGACATAATTAGTTGCTGCTCCCCTTATTTTTTTGGGTAAATTGTGACCCTAAAATATCTATGCATAAAACTAACAAATTTAGATAAAAATATGCATCTAATGTAATTTCCTATGTCTTTTGCTGCAGTAAAAACTTTTTTGCTTTTATTTTTTAAAGATGTGATTTTTAAAGACTATCATGTGGTGAGCTAAGTGGTTCTTCCACATAGTACCTACACATTTAGTGAATAGAAAAATGTTAATGGTTTATGTAGTAGAAAATAAAGCTTAATAAATAAGTAAATAATAATGCTGGACAATTCACACAGCATATCTAGCCCCATGGTAAGCAGAGCTTGTGATATGGGTACTAGATAACTCATTCAACAAATCAATAATCATTTTTTTTATTAACTTTCTTGAAATACACGTCATATTCATTTTGACTATAAGTATGTAGACTTATTCTATTTATATTATTATTATTTATTATGTATCATATCGTTGACGTTGGTCAAACAGCCGGAAGCCTGAAGTGTAACTGGGCCGGACACGTCTGCCGTATGTCCAGCGACTTGTGGGCAAAGACCACCACAGAGTGGAGCCCACCCAACGCTAAGAGGCGACGTGGAAGGCCCAGGATGAGATGGCGCGACGAGCTCGAGGTACATCTTCCATCATGGCCTGTTGCAGCGTTGGATCGCGAGGAGTGGAAGAAGAAAAGGGAGGCCTTTGCCCAGCAGTGGGACAGTAATGGCTTAAAATAATAATAATAAATAATAATAATGTATCATGTGCTGCAGTGTCAAATAAATGTCTTGTCTTACCTGCGCATGCCCCGCCCTTGCCCGCTGCCCAGCCACCGGTTTCCGCGGCGCATTCTTCATCCCCTCCAGGATCCTCATGAGGAGTACGTTCGGAGGAAGCTCCTCCACCTTCACCTCCACAAGCACCCTGCACTCCGGACATCGCAGCTCCTTGTGGGATTCTACTATCACCTGTAATAGATAACAACATAACTCTTAAAATTCACGGATCCAAACGAACATGGCAAATATTCCGGTTTGCAGAAAAATGTGTTTGAAGCTTGACTAAAATATGAACCTACATATATTAATATTATTGATTAAAGAGCACGCAATTTCTTCCAGATTCTCTTTCCGAAGTCTCTCTTCTTTCTTTATACGTTATGATCATGACAAAGGGAGAGCCGCTCTCTTTGATCTGGCTCATAAAGTTAATTCTTGGTCATCCCTTTCCTCATCTTTCTTCTATGAAGCTTCTCAAGAAGCTGTCATGTCGGTAAAAACAACACCAAATAAAAAGCAGCTGCAATAAACATCTTGAACTAACGTTGTTAGTTGCTACTAACAACGTTAGTTCAATATGTTTATAAATAATTAGCCAAGAAAATATTGTGTAGTTAACGAAACGCTTACTATGGTCTCGTCTGTACATCCGTCCGACTTAGCTGAATATCCTATAAAAACACGCAGGCAACTAAGTGAATTTTAGGTTCATTATGGGCGGTTTATTTACAAACATTCTACATAGAGTTTGGCTAGTGTATAGGCCGTTTATTTTCATACAAATTCAAGACTCTATATCTCATAATGCGCCGCGTGGCATGAGCTCAGTCATTTCCTGCCCTAAATTTAAGCTTTACTATCTGTTGCCTAGCAACTACTGGTAGTAAAGCTACCAACCTCAAATTAATGCCGCGTCTTTTTATACGTGATTGACATAATGATAATACATTGCTTACAATTATATCAGTAACTAGCCGCTAAGCAAGTGAGATTTAGTTATAATATATCGTGGTTTGTTTACAAACAATCTACATCGAGTTTGGCTTTTGTATAGACACACATATCGTAAGCCTCGCCGCCATCCGACGTTTCCTAAATTCGCGTGGCGTTAATACTTTCGATCATAGGCTAGTTCTACACGTGATACAGTGTGATGTGAATCTAAATAAACTAAGGCCGTTGAATGATACTGTCAGTATAAATTGGCAACGTTTCTGATTAATTGTTCTGATGAGTCAGTTAGTCTTGAAAGATGATGCAATATGCCAGGCTGAACTGCTGCAAGTTCATGGAAATATGTGCGTTCTCAACAAATAAGTTCTTAACCAATAATTTATTTTTAGTAGGTACCTTATCTCACTGGGACGACGCTAAGGCGACCTCCCATTTCAAAGTATTCAAGCTATTGTTTGGCAGACGACCGTTGGTAATCTATACTAATATTATAGAGAGGAAAGGTTTGATTTATTGTTGGTTTGTTTGTAATGAATAGGCTCCGAAACTACTGGACCGATTTGATAAATTCTTTCACCGTTGGGAAGCTACACTATCCCCGGTGAACATAGGCTATATTATTTTTTCAAAAAGATTAGGGATCCTTATTAAAACCATGCGAAGCCATGAAGGTCCGCTAGTCAAAAAAAAAAGTTGAGGGGTTTTTGGGGAGGTTCAGTGGACGTATGTACCCATACATACGTCCACTGATATATTATATCTGATAATCTTACGCATAAACATCAAGAACACGTCACTCGTCTTGAAATGATTGTATGTAAATAGCGTGCCCATAATCTAATCAATTGATTTTATCAACAGTTTGTGAGTCAAGGTGGAAAACACTTTTTAGTGGTTGTTTCCGCTTTGGCTTAGACGTCCCTGAATAAAATAGGTCTGTAGCATGCCTCAGCAATGTATATATTTTTATAATAAACCTTAAATCTATCAGTAAATCCATAAGTGATAATATCCGTTATATTTGTAAAATTAGTCTACTTGTAACATTTTTATCACATTTTGTGTCGAGACCGGGACCACTGGTTCTACATAATATTATTTTATCAATAAATGACTACATTATTTCTGAGTGTTTTAGGATTAGGCTTAGTATCCATAAAATAAATAAATAAATAATCCTGGACAATTCACACAGCATTATCTAGCCCCACTAGCTTACAACTGCAGCTTCGTAAGCCTATATAAAAGCCGTAAGTCCTTTCAAACAGAGGCCGAATTAATTATTCGAGTCTAGAAGGTATGTCTATGCAAAATTTCAAGCCGATCCGCTCAGTAGAGTTCGCGCGAAGAGGACCTTCAAAACATCTGTACATTCGCATAATATTAGTGATTATTTAAGACTAGCTTCTGTTCATAGCTGCGACCTGGATTTAAGCCAGCCATTATAATCATCCAACATGTCCATGACTATTATTATAAAAGCTAAAGTAATTCTGTTAGTCTGTAAGGTGCGTACGAAACCGCGTACGAAGTCGCGGCTAGAAGCTAGTGCGAAATAGTCTTAATTTAGGAATCGTGAAACGGACGAGATATTCATCACGGGTGCTACAAAAATAAGAGCCTTAATTTAATCAAGGTGATCGTTTGCGGCAACCCTTACCTGCCACCCTTACGAGAAAATATAAATAAACAATGATCGGATAGATGCCAGAACAGTACTCTATTTATATCACCCTTGGATCTGTCCTATATGCCACCCTCTACGTTTAAAGAAAGCTATTCTTATACAATGCTAAAGAATTATCAAGCTTAATTTTAAGGTTAGTTTAGTTTGATATTTAGATTTAAGGTTGTCAAACTGTGATAGGGGTCATGGATTTAAAAAAAATCTTACTTTATTTTGTAAGGGAAACATGGTTATGTACAACGTTTGTATTTGTTTGTAAAAACGGTTTTGCATTGCAAGGTCTTTGGTTTTGAGATCGGTCGGTTAGCTTACTTTTTCTTTAAACATAATAATAATTTAAAATCTAATATAAACTTTACAATAAACAACTTATAAACTAAGCGACAGTCCATTTATCACAATAGGCCTATCATGGTCGTAGTGAAACCCAAGCCACCCCAAAGGAAGCGACAATTGACGGTCTTATCGCTCAAGAGCGATCTCTACCAGACAACCATTGATGGGTAGGGTCATTGGACAGTATAAGGGGATATGTGTGCTTATGTAGGTTTTATAATAAAATAACTAAGGGCGTTATAAACTTCTAAAATATCAAACCTTTGAGGTTTCGTAAGGTTACACTAGATGTAACGTTAAGAAACACGTTACCTCGACCAAGGCTGTCATCAAATTCCAAGGTTAAGAAATACTAGGAACTGGTCGTTTTATTTGTTTTTAACCAACATTTCACTACTGTTTACATTTATCAGAGAAGCGAAAAATGATTTGTCACGTTCCGATAAGGGTCCGAGGTGAAAGTGAATCGATCACGCAATTATTCTAACAGCTGCACTCGGCTTCACTCGTCGTAACAAGATAAAACGCGTATTGCCCCATTAGTACATATAACTCAGTGCTTACAGCACTCAGGGATACTGTAGCTAGGAAGCTAATTCGTGAAAGAATTTTCAAAACATTCACTTTACCTGTATAATATTAGTAGTTTTTTTATAGTCAATATTCCTTGACGAGCTCCGAAAGACTGCAGGTAGATGCTGGATGCGTCAAGCTGAAGACAGGGCGCTGTAACGCTCATTTGGCCTATGTCCAGCTATGGACTAACATAGGCTGATGCATGATGAATGATGATGGGGTTTTAATTGACCGGAAAACCGCAGCAGGCAGCAGTGAAATTAGACTGTCTTGGCACAGGTCCTAAACAAGGGTTATATAACTTTAACTTTAATAGTTACTTCATTGTACTTAGTGAGCGAAAACTAAAAGTTGGTATATTGACCGGCGTTTCGGGGCGTATTGTAACTTGTTACATTGATATCCGAAGCAAATAATATAACTTTCACACAGAGATGCACATTATATTGACTTACACAATGTAGTTTTGTAAGCACAAGCTCGGATTCTAGTATATAATAGTTTGTTACCCTGTACCTACAATACAAGTTGCTTTGACATAATTGTCTGTAAATATAAATTGGAGAAGCCACTGGTTTCTAAAACAGTTTTTTACAGGAGCCTATGGACTCGTATTGTCTGTTACACTACCTATTATGTCAATAAATAACATTTTTACCCTTTCCTTTTAGTTAACTTTTACACAGCGATCGTTCTTGCAGCCAGTACGGAGAGAGAAGGCTCTCACGACGAGCAATGAGACAGATTTTAGCACACGCCGAAGCCTATGGACTCGTATTGTCTGTTACACTACATATTATGTCGATAAATAACATTTTCACTTCTCTTGCTCAAAAAGTGTATCATAATAGTGTAGCTTAGCGGGCCTAAAACTCGAGTTTAATACCTCGGGCTAAAAAGTATTTTTTCTTTTTAATTTTTGTCTAAAATCATCAGCCCGTACAAAGCATTCGTTCTCTTACATAAAAACTCGACTTCTTGGTGCTCCGTCAATCTTTTTTTTTGAAAATAGAACCGTCTTGGTGATGTTTTATGAAGGTTGATTCTTCCCTTCACTTGTTTTATTTTCTCGCAATCGAAGTGAAAAGTAGAGTGTTTTACTCGGGCCAAAACCACCCATTATAACTCGGTCTTGTCATCCTAACAAGTAAGTATAACAACCTCGTATATAATGGGATGGTTTAGTCCCTTGTAAAACAATCTACTATTGTACCCTTTCCTTTTAGTTTACTTTTACACAGCGATCGTTCGTGCAGTCAGTACGGAGAAAGAAGGCTCTCACCACGAGCAACGAGACGGATTTTAGCACAAGCCGAAGCCTATGGACTCGTATTGTCTGTTACAATACATATTATGTCGATAAATAATATTTGTACCCTTTCCTTTTAGTTTACTTTTACACAGCGTTCGTTCGTGCAGTCAGTACGGAGAAAGAAGGCTCTCACCACGAGCAATGAGACGGATTTTAGCACAAGCCGAAGCCTATGGACTCGTTTTGTCTGTTACACTACATATTATGTCGATAAATAACATTTGTACCCTTTCCTTTTAGTTTACTTTTACACGGCGATCGTTCGTGCAGTCATTACGGAGAAAGAAGGCTCTCACCACGAGCAACGAGATGGAGTTTAGCACACGCCGAAGCCTATGGACTCGTATTGTCTGTTACACTACATATTTGTCGATAAATAACATTTGTACCCTTTCCTTTTAGTTAACTTTTACACAGCGATCGTTCGTGCAATCAATACGGAGAAAGAAGGCTCTTGCGACGAGCAACGAGACGGATTTTACGCCACTCGGCAGCGTAAAGAATCATGCTTGTAATACCGCTCAGTACCCGACTTTACGTTACGACCGAGATGGTGAAACAGTTCCTTTACTGAAGAACTCTTAAATCAATAAACAGTATTTTTAGAATATAGGTTACATTAACAACAATAATGTAGGTCATGGCAATACCGTGTTGGTAACTCCCGGTCTAGGGATAAGAATTCTTTTAAATTAGCCTGTGGCGTGGTGGGTGCTCTATGAGACTCATCATCATCATCAGCCTATAGCAGTCCACTGCTGGACATAGGCCTCCCCCAATGAGCGCCACAGCGCCCTGTCGTCAGCCATCCGCATCCAGCATCCACCTGAAGTCTTTCGCAGGTCGTCATCACACCTGGTCGGAGGGCGTCCTAGACTACGTTTACCGAGTCGTGGTCTCCACTCAAGAACACGTTTCCCCAGCGTCTACAAGACTACTACGGGCTATTCCCCTTGTTCGCCAATATCCAATTTAGATTTGCCTATCATTGGTACGGTTTATATAATCTATCTGAATGTTTTTTTTATTCGTATAAGAATTCATATAATACTATTTCTGTCCGCGGCTTCGCATGCGTTGTTTCTACGGCAACGCTTTAAGGTTTTCACGCCAAAACTACTTAATGGGTCGGGCTGAAATTTTATAGATGTAGCCTAAGCCCTAGAATCAAAAACAGGCTACTTTATATCTCAAAGAAACGGTTCCCATGGGATAGAAATAACCTTTAAACGTTTCTATTAAACAACGCATGTGAAGCCGCAGGCAGAAACTAGTAGTATAATAACGTAAGTAAGTGTTCGAAGGATAGATGTGATCGATGATGGCTGTGGTAATTACGCTGCAGGTACACGGTACACGGACAAATCCGCGGGCAGAACCTAGTCTGAGAAAGTCAAAGTCCTGTTATTAAATAACAAACAGCTTATATATAGCGTAGGCGCCCCCCGCAAGTACATATGTAAGAGGTCAGTGTATTTAAACTCAGCGCAATAAGGTATCGAGTGAATCATTGATTGTGGCGAGGTTGATAAATTGAGACGTAACGAATAGAATAGAAATACATTCAACTGTATAACAACAAAAGACACTTATGAAATACGTACATGTATGTACATATATAGTTATAAAAAGGCTCTAACTCAGCATAATGTTGGCTAAGCTCCGTAAGAGACCTAGCCAGCGCTGGTCTTCCGTTACGAGATTAATGTTGCTTTAATGGCGAACCATGGTAGTTTACTCGTATGTGGTATACATTTTTAATTCAAGCGTTTCAAGCCTTGACAATTTGCTAGTCTTACAAATCGGTTGTAGCCTATGTGTTATTCTGATGTATAAGCTATATTATTGTGAAGTTTCATCAAAATCCATTCAGGAGTTTTTGCGTGAAAGAATAACAAACATCCACCATACTTACAAACTTACAGTGAACAGTAAAATAATTTTATTTGATAATAATTTAATGTATAAAATATGACTAGTCTAAGTGCTTATTTTGTAAGCCTAAAGAAATAAATGATTTTTTACTTTACTTTACTTTACTTACGTTTTTTTTATTCGTATAAGAATTCATATAATACTATTTCTGTCCGCGGCTTCGCATGCGTTGTTTCTACGGCAACGCTTTAAGGTTTTCACGCCAAAACTACTTAATGGGTCGGGCTGAAATTTTATAGATGTAGCCTAAGCCCTAGAATCAAAAACAGGCTACTTTATATCTCAAAGAAACGGTTCCCATGGGATAGAAATAACCTTTAAACGTTTCTATTAAACAACGCATGTGAAGCCGCAGGCAGAAACTAGTAGTATAATAACGTAAGTAAGTGTTCGAAGGATAGATGTGATCGATGATGGCTGTGGTAATTACGCTGCAGGTACACGGTACACGGACAAATCCGCGGGCAGAACCTAGTCTGAGAAAGTCAAAGTCCTGTTATTAAATAACAAACAGCTTATATATAGCGTAGGCGCCCCCCGCAAGTACATATGTAAGAGGTCAGTGTATTTAAACTCAGCGCAATAAGGTATCGAGTGAATCATTGATTGTGGCGAGGTTGATAAATTGAGACGTAACGAATAGAATAGAAATACATTCAACTGTATAACAACAAAAGACACTTATGAAATACGTACATGTATGTACATATATAGTTATAAAAAGGCTCTAACTCAGCATAATGTTGGCTAAGCTCCGTAAGAGACCTAGCCAGCGCTGGTCTTCCGTTACGAGATTAATGTTGCTTTAATGGCGAACCATGGTAGTTTACTCGTATGTGGTATACATTTTTAATTCAAGCGTTTCAAGCCTTGACAATTTGCTAGTCTTACAAATCGGTTGTAGCCTATGTGTTATTCTGATGTATAAGCTATATTATTGTGAAGTTTCATCAAAATCCATTCAGGAGTTTTTGCGTGAAAGAATAACAAACATCCACCATACTTACAAACTTACAGTGAACAGTAAAATAATTTTATTTGATAATAATTTAATGTATAAAATATGACTAGTCTAAGTGCTTATTTTGTAAGCCTAAAGAAATAAATGATTTTTTACTTTACTTTACTTTACTTACGCGTTTATAATATTAGTTAGTAGGATGTTTCCTTTTAAGCCTAGCTAAATATGTATGCGTGTGAACGACACAAAATGAAGTAATCATAACAAAGATTCACGAGTTCAGCGCGTAATGTCACGTCGGACGCTTGACCATAGACCAACTGTTCATCCTGGCACAAGTATACTAACATAGGTACTTAAAACGACGACTGCGATTTTTTTTTCGACGACTGCGATCTTTTTTTTATCCTAAAAAATTCGTGCTGCCGCTCTACACAGCGGTTGTGTTGCGCCGCACATGCGTTTCGTACGAAAAATATTACAGCTCTGCTGAGTCACAACGATCTGTATTTTCTCAGCCGCTGCGCTAGTGTGGATTTACGCATATTAGTCACTTGTAGAAAACACATACCGTGTGATTTCAGCAGTCAAAGTGTTAAAAGGATGTACTAACAACTGTCTAGCCTAGCATGTAGAGTAACATATTTTTTTTATACAAATAAACAATAAAAAAACGGATGCAAATTGCTACATTGTCGATGAATTTCATCAAATGTCATGGAAACTGATGCTAATTGCTATACTGTCGATGAATTTTTTTTTCACCTTTTTACTATTGACTGTGACAATCTGGATAATTCTGTAATTTGTGATGGATTCATAGTAAAAACCTAGTTATAACAATAGTCGTAAAACTACCTACTATAGGTACTAAGTGCCATATAAAGTGGCAATACAGATATTTCACCTCCTCCATGAAATCGAAAAATACAATAAATTTATCGATATTCTGTCGCTTTCCATACAAACCTAAAGCGATACCGGTGTCGCTAGAGTAATGTGGTAAAAGCTTTACTAGGAAGCAAAATGTATACTTGAGCAAATAAACGATTTTGTACTTATAAAATACTACAGGGATGATATTGACAAACTTTTATATAATAGAATAGAAAAAACATTTATTTAGACACAGGTACAAAATACAGGCATAGAATAAACAAACAAAGAAGTTTATCATGGGGGTAAACGACACAAATAGGTGATATTAAGACTAAAATAAGACTACCTCCATGACCCTGCGCCGAAATAGGGGTTGGCTCAGCGTGTGCTGAACATTATTTTATTCAGCGCTGTTTTTCAGCCAAAGACCTTAATTACTAGTTGAAGTCACGGACGACAATTCATTTAATAGCAAGTTCTCTGGGGTTCTGAAAGTGACTGCAGTGTGCTATCGGTACATTTCTAAACAGTGCGCTTGGACGACCCTTCGCGTTTACAATTACGGCATCCTAATATAAACAAGCGAGGCTAACGGCTGTACTGTCGGGAAAAACTGTGCGATTGATGTAGATTTTTTTTAATTCCATATTCAATCCACATTATATTGACTGCTTCACGAACTTAAAGTTTAAGTATGTACCAAATTTGTTTGGGCGTACCTAATTATATTTATTTTCGATAATATTTTACTGATTAACAGGGCTAGCTACAACCGCCATTACGCCATTATTGTCATTATGGCAGTCGGTGCTAGACCTGTTATGAGACTGTTGTTGACAATATGACATACGATATGCATTGTAGTCTGTTAAAGTTAGTAGTGTCCCCGGTTTTAAGCGTTTCCTTAATTTTAGAGAATTAAAAAGAGTGCGGTCTTGTGATGGTTTAGCCCAAAACCTAACAGAACTAATTGAATGTAGGCAGACCTGCGCCTGTGTACGAGTACTTTATTTCACTTAAAACAACAAACTAACACCTTATATCTGTGCAGTGTACTTGCTGTTAACTCGAACAATAAGCAAACTTGTCTATGCGTTTATTTCCTCGACTGTACACAGTATCCTGCCGCTCATCCTCTGGGATCGTCAATAAACACTTCTTTATTGCTTCTGTAATCTAAACTGAGTCATTTGATTGACTCATCCAGTTGCTAGCTTACGGCACTCCGTTTAGATGGGAAGTACCGAATTCTTATCCTTATCTTAGATTCACCAATACATTTTAGGACGAAATTTTTATTTATTATTTTTATTATAAAGGACCTCAGCGGCGCAGCGGCCGAAGGACCGCCTGCGACGCTCGAAATGCGGGTTCGATTCCAGCAAAGACAGGGCTAATGCTTGTTCCAGGTGTTATGGGTCTTTCTACGTATAATATATATTTTTTTTTTCTTTCTATGTTTATATCCAAAATATCTATCATCACGCGGGTGAGACCGCGGGGCTCAGCTAGTAAATAATATACTAACCTTCAAACATTTCAAACAGAATGTATGCTGGCACGGCAGTACGCGGGACGATGTGTCCAAGCGCTCCAGACAGACCGAGCACTCGAGGAGGTCGTTGAGGAGACACTCATCCATGCCGAGGAAACACCTGCAAATAGATATTATTGTTTAATTCATTCACTAGCTGTCCCCACATAGAATTCACATCAATAGCCTTTGTTAGTCCACTAATGGACATAGGCCTCTCCCTATGAGCGCAACAGCGCCCTGTCTTCAGCTTGACGCATCCAGCATCACTTCAGCTTGCTAATTCTTAGAGCTATGACGATAACTTTGGTTCACTGTCAGATGTATTCGTTAAGAATCCTATCCTTCAAACCAGAAACATAGAAGAAACCTAGAAACATAGAATTCACATTGGTCACATCTCTAAATTGGTGCCCTTTCAGTGATTAACCCAATACAGACGAAAAAATACTATTTGGTGTTTTTTTATAAAACTATTAAGATTACCTCTACTTTCATAATGCATTGACTAAAAGCTAAAGTTAAGTAATTTTGACATTTTATAACAAACAGACTCTCCAATTATAAATAAATATTAATAAATATCCACGGTGACCTGGTGACTAGATACTGAGACAAATATAGGGAGCTGTCTCACTGCACTGCACTCACTAAAGACATAGAACAGATAGTTTTTTTTTTTAAGGAAGGCCTACAACTAAAGTCCTACAGCTTAAATACATACAATTAGACAGCAACCTGGTTTTTTGATTAAAAATCATATAGCCAATCATAAGCATTGGTATAAAAGTAAAAAATTGTATACATTTATGACCACATATTACACAGCTTATTATATTATTAACGCAAAATCTCCATGGATACAGCAGTATTTATTTATATATAGGCCTACATGTGACATACATAATCAGAATTAAATTATTATGCCAGGAAAATGTGTTCAACACTCTAGTAAAACAAAGTCAAAGAATACATTTTATCAAAAGCTTTACGAGACCAAATTCAAGATGATGCTTTTTGTTAATTCTGTCTCAGATGTGGAAAGTTTATAAACATTCATTATGTTATCCACACCATATGTTATCTCTGTTTCATGACATGCATATCACACAGAATCTTGCATTGTGAAAGATCATAACAAAAATGTTTGTAATAATGGACAATGGACATTTACTCTTCTCAGTAGTGTAAGGTAAGGGTACCTTCTATGTGCAGCAGATATTTATCTAAGGGGATTTATTTTCATCTTTAAATTGGATGAATGAATAAATACCCTCACTCTGTCTTCCCCTATCAAGGGGGATTGGGGAGGACTCATTCAGCAGTAGATGTTACGAGTCCTCGATAAGATGGTTGGAAACAGGAAATACTATAATAAATACGAATGTTCTAAGATTTAAGTTAATCATAAGTTCTCGCACTTGGAGTAATCTCAAAGAAATGAAATAATATCCCAAAATTTTACCATTTCGACGGGACCCGCTACTTAGAATTATATCCGAGTGGAGGAATTATTATTGTTTACCACCAGCAAGTATTGCATAGATGTGACCACTAACAAATTGTAAATAAACAGAAACGGATATCAATAGCGTAAGGCGTTGCAATTATTGCAACACAATCTTATGTGCATCGGTGATCGCGTGCATTTTCTTATGCATCAGCATCACCTGCCTACTACAGTGTCCAAATAAACCTACATATACCTACCTACTACCTGCTCCGAACGTGGATGACTCACCGAATGTTTTAAATTCCAACGATGTTAGCGGGAAGTCTATCCATTATTGCAAAGCAAAAGTGAACGAAATCCACAGGATACCACCCCAAACGAGTCACTTGAAAATTTTTCGACACAAAAACGATGTGAAAGAACACATAACGTTACACTATGTTACATGATAATAACGTGAATGCACTAAAGGTCGCCTGTAGAAGTTTGTATTGTGAGAATTATTCAATAGTTCACACAAAAACTGAGATAATTTTACGCACAAATGCGATTCGTGCCGTTTCGTTCAAGCTTCAACGGGGGAACAAGGGGAGAGAGAGGAGAAGGAGACCAGAGGAAGCGCGGGGGGGAGCGGAACGAAAAAGATCGAAAGAACGAGAACGAAACAAAGAGTCTGTGGCATAGTGATGTTTCGACGATTTAAAAACCGGTATTTGTCTCCTACTTTTTGTGTTTTACCGATTTGCAATATTATTTCAATGCAATGCCACCCATACTAAATTATGACGAGAAAGCAATACGTTTTAAGGTTATAGTAAATAGAAGCCCTAATAAGGTTGCTATTGTGGTTATTAAAGAAAATTAGCAATACTTAGAACATGAATAATGTTATATTCAATGATACAATCCGGTTGAACATAAATTATGACGAGAAAGTAATACATTTAAAAACATTTTAAAATTTACTTACACAATAATTTCTAGTCACAAGATATACATCTACAGGGTGAAATTGAATTCGTTGGCATCCTTTTAAACCAAGACACCACTACACACATACCTAACGCATTGGAGCTAATATTACGACAATTAAACATATAATCTATTATTTCAAGTACACACAAAACTAATAAAAACGAAATATTTAAAAAAAATCGATACCTATCTATTTTTAAACTACTTAAAGTATCAATAGTAGATGCGCGCTGTATGGCGGCGGCCGCGCGAAACACAAAATACCTACCTACCTACGTACTTCGGCTACATCAATAACTAATAATTTGTAGGTCACCGGCCCCATGTGACCTTCGAGGTACAAACAAATGCACCGTCTACCTACCCTCGCGGCCGCGCCGCCATGAGCCACCCGCGGGCCGCGACCGCTCCCACGAAACTAATATCACCCGTTGCGTTGATTGTCCTCGTCGTCAGTGCGGTAATAATTGCGGGAGAGTGTAGACATGCTAATTTATCCCCAATTGTCGCGCGCGACCCCTTTCTTGCTGTTCTTGGGATTTCAGTGCTTCTAACATGAAATAGGAATAATGGCAGTAACAAAAAAACACCAAAATTATGTGTTTACAGAATTATATCTGAGCCATAGATTACAAAACAATATTTTGAGTTCTATTATTATTATTTATTATTATATTGATTATTATTATTTTGATACAATAAAACTAAAAAATACAGCAATCGGCCATGACACCTTAAACACCAATCAGAGAATACTGAGCCGTGACGTCATTTCGTCACAATATGTATTGCACAGATTAACTACAGGAATAACTATGGAATAGAAAGATCTGACTTTATTAATACTAGATAAATTTTCTTTGTTAATTAAGAGATTCTATGGAATTAAAATATTTATGTTCAATCTGTATCGTCAGATGTTCCTGAATCGGTGACGTCATAGAAAGACGCCAGGAGTATTGTAGCAGTTTAGAGCGAAATTAAAATTCAGAATACATTGTTTTGCAGAAATATTATTATTGTTTGTATTCAGTAGATGTCTAAAAACATATTGGAGTAGATCAGGGACGAGATAATGGCGTTATCTCGTCCCTGGATGGAGTATTCAAATTTCCAAATTAGTCATCACTCATCATGCCTATTGCAGTTAAAGGCTGGCGAAGCGAAACTGATAGGAGACCTATATCCGTGGTGGGTGATGCTGTGGTGATAATAACCGATTAAGTTTCGGAAAACCTCGGAAAACAGACCTCTATCTTCCATGAGAATTATACTATAATTGTCAATGTCAAAACGCAAAGGTATGTCTTGCTTGTTTGTCAAATGCCATGTTGATGTTTTCGTTTTGGGTTTTTTTTTTAGATAATGGATGTATGAATGGATGGAAATATTTATGTACTGTTTTCGCTTTGATTTTTCGCTCAATAAACAAGTATTTTGATCAAAATGTCGCGCGATAAAAGCGTGTGGTTCGCCGAAGAGATCCTTCTAGATGCTAAGCTGATAAATTTCCAGCTGGAGACAGGAGAATGGGACGCAGTCGAAGAAATGCTGAGAGCCGAGGCACAACTCTCCCGAGACGTTGAAACCGGGAGATTACGACCGTAAGCAACGCTTTCTTGTATTTATCGGACCATTATAAGCTCTGTTAGATGAATTCCTTCATATTTTTCAGGAAAAAAGCGTCAGAATACACATTGCGCTTGATAGCCGAAGTACTTCACATTATGAGGTTAGACGTGGAACAGGCTTCGTACAATCGTAGTACGCTGGCAGTCGCAGAGCAGTGCATGCGTCTGGTTCGCTCATGCGCCGCCGCCGGCACCAAGATGCAAACCTACATCTCTAAGGAACTTTCTATCCTTGACTCCATGCTCATCCTCGCTACAGAGTATCTACACCCTAGTATCGATTTCGTCAATGAAGAAATACAGAAAAAGTATGAATCTTGCATGACTATCCTCATACAAACACTAGGAAATCTAGTTGTCAATAATCCATTCAATCAAATCATGATTTGGAGCAAGTTTGATGCCATAATACTCAATTGCTTGGTTGGTCAGAATGATAGAATAGCCACAGCAGCTGCTATGATCATCTACAACATTCTTCTAGGCCAGCCTAATGTGTTACCAGATGACGTTACATTACTAAACTCTCTAGCATACATGTACAACAATGGCAACTCAGAATACCCCCATTTGATTATTGAGTATCTGATTGGTGTGGAGAACACATACATTGAAAAGTTGTACTCAAAGCTAGAGCCTGAAAGTCGGATGCTCGTGCTAAATCTGGCTTACAACATATTGATGTCAACTGAGACTCAAGACATCAATGTGTCTGTGAACTTTGTGAAGTTCATGGCTCACGAGTTCAAAAGCAAATCTGACTGTGTTCTGAAGACTGTAGATAAATATGTGAACAATATAGAGCCTCAGGAGGTTGTGTTCCTGTTGGAAATCATTGCTACAGCTTCGAGCATGGATGCATATATGGACTGCCTGCAAAGTGACCCTTCTCTGTTCATAAACTGTGCATGTAAGTAGCATTTTTTACTATGTATATTATGTTCTGTGCATTTGGTTTAATGCATCAACATAAATAAATAAATAATGTTGGATAATCCACACAGCATCTCAGCATTCTAGCCCTAAACAGAGCATTTGTGTTATGGGTACTAGATGACTGATCTGATATACATAATACAATACATTGTTTTTTTTATTATACATAGGAAATGATGAGAACACCCGAAACAAGTATCTGCAGATTGTACAAACATTTGTCCTGAGGCGGGAATCGAACCCGCAAAATCCTGCGTCGCAGGCGGACCTTCGCCCACTGCGCCATCGTCGGTCGTCTAACATAAAACACTTAGTTTGAGAGCACCCATTGCTTGATATGGTACATTTTGGTCATTCATTACTACAGACTATTGTGAGAATAAAGTTGCGTTAAAAATATTATTTAAATCTTGTTTACTGATATATGTTTAGGCTGCTTTGTTTTTACTTTAAAATTTTGCTGTTTACAGTTTTGCTCCGAGCAATCCACAAGCTAGGCAAAGAGAGTGCCAACTTCTTCACATCCTTAAACAAGCTATACACCGCGACCGGTAAACAGCTGATTAATGATGAGCATCTTGCTGTTAATACACCTACTGAACCTGTCAGTGAGTACTTGTAATATTTTTTTGAACGTATAAATAAATAATTAAATGAAATTCGTTTGTACAAAAGACTACGATAGTCGTTCAACGATAAAAAATCAGCTAAGCTGAGCTTTTATTATGGGTACTAGATGACTAATGTACTTAATATAATACATTTCATAGATATATATTTTTTATTATTCTCGTACATAAATAACGACCAGAACACCTGAAACAAATGTCTGCAGATCGTACACACAATTGTTCCGAGGCGGGAATCGAACCCGTAACCTCCTGCGTCGCAGTAGTAGTAGAGTTATACATTTTATAACGGGAATATCACCGTTTTAAATGACTTTTCTATAAGCTTGTAGTCATTTTCAACCATAAACTTATAGTCATTCTCTTCCTGTATTTGGGAGATGACACTGATGACTTATATGAGCCATTTTATATCCACAGATCCACTCACCAAGAACGATTCCGCCGATAACATGCTTTCATGTAATGAGACTACTTCCGAATGTACAGAATCCGAAAGCAGCGAGCAGTATTTCGAATGCACCGACAATCCACCCTTCATAGAACGACTAGACAACCTTAATCCTATCGAAAACAATCTAAAACTCACCGAATCCCTGCCCGAAGTCAAAACCGTACGAAGCAACTCCGTCAAACTCGACACAGAGTTCTCCAAGGTTTACAGAAGAAGCAGCTCTGTGCCAAAGACTGAAGATCGAATATCATTGCCCGCTAGACGAATAAGCCTCGAACATAAGATCGATATAGGGGATGACACGGAGCCGCCGCTGATTATTGACTCGATATCGCCAGCTGGGAGCATGAATACCATAGCTGAAGTCATTCCAGTAGCCTTGCAGCCTCGGTTAGACCTACAGCCAACAAGCAGAAGCGAGTCGCAAGATAGCACACCGAACGACCCACCCACAGAAATTCATTTAATCAAGGATGAATTAAAAACAGAGATTAAAGCCTCCCCTAGCGAGATATCCCCACCGTTATCAGAACCTCTACAAGAAACAGAGTCGCAAAAACAGTCACCAGACACCCCAAAAGAAGTGAAGAAAAGTCAGAACTTGTCAACAGATTTTGATCTAAGTGAACAGCTGCAGAAGATTCTAGGTATTACATCTGAGAAGACTAGAGGGGATTCTAGTTTGGAGAAGAAAAGTGAGCCGGTGAAAGAAGTGAAGATTTTGGATGACAATGTCATGAATAAGTTACCTTCTGTGAAGATTGACTCTCCTGAGAGTCAGAAGACTAGGTAAGGATATTTTACGTACAAATTAATAAATTGATTTACTTATGTATGTTCTAGTAAAAATTAGAAGTTGCCAAAGCACATTCTCTAGGAGATAAATGTCGTTAACTTTGACTCTTGTAGACTTACATTATTTATTTATATTTATAAAATAACAGAAAATAACGAGGTATCAGCTAGGTAATTACGAAAAACTAAAACAAAAACTTCAAACAATGCATAATCTTACATGTGCCGTGAAAATGTTAAAATTTGAATTCGAAAACGAACCACAGATCAATTAAATTATAAATTTATAAATGAAAGCTTTCAAAACCGAAAATTGTTTGGAGCTTCTGTGTTTAGCTTCGATGTTACCAATGCCGTTCAATATTTTACACCAATATTCCTTGCGTATTGTAACCCATTTGTATACAAAAAATATCCAGAATTTTTAATCGGAGTAAAGTTGCATAAAAAGTTTGTTATGTTAACAGATTAGGCGCTGTGGATATGACAACAGAGAAGAAGGCAGTCACAAGTGTAGAGACGGTGGAGAGACATGTCGCGTTTGGATTCAAGGCGGCGCTGGTGCGGACCCTGGCTAATCTCTGCTGGAAAAACCAGGAGAATAAGAAGCAGGTATGCTGATAAAACTTTTGAAACTATCATGGTTATTAACACTAAAGTCGTGACTTTAGTTATGCTGATGATGATTCTTTGTTGTGTCTAGTTGGACACTTTTCTGCCAGTGTCAAGTAATGAAAAAGTTATAGTCCGCTCAAGTTAGCCCGAAAATAAGGGTAAAGCTCCTTACTCACATTCAGTATTACTCGATAGTTTTACTCCGAAACGAGTAAATATTAACGTGTGGACCGCAAAACTCACAGCTCGAAGGCTCGCATCGAGCCGGCTCGATGGAATTAAATAAAAGGAATTTCCTTTGCACCTACTCAAAGCGAGCCGTCGAGCTTGACTCAAGCGTGTGTACGTACGTGGCCGCGAGTGGCGCGAGTCGAGCGTCGTCAGTCCGCCTTTGTTGATCGTCGTGAAAACACGTGTAGATTACAAAAAATGGATTTACGAGTTTCTTTTCATTGCTTTTAATCTATACTCATATTATAAAGAGGAAATGTTTGATTTTTTGTTGGTTTGTATTGAATAGGCTACGAAACTACTGGACCGATTTAAAAAATTCTTTCACCGTTGGAAAGCTACACTATCCCCCGTGAACATAGGCTATATTATTTTTTTTAAGAATAGGGATCCTAACTAAAACTCCAATAATGTAACCAAAGGTTTAAAAAAAATACCTTTAAAATTCTAATACCCGTGCGAAGCCGGGACGGTCCGCTAGTTCTTTTATAATTAAGAACTGCGAGACTTGCTAAATGCAGCCAAGGTCCTTTGTTGAACAGACATGTTTTGGCTCGAACGGATCGTTGAATACTGAACGGTGCGCGTCAGTCGATAGATTAATGATGAATGTGTGGACGAAAGCCCATGTCATAGTTTTTACTCGACATGATAGCTCGATCGAGCAAAACCGTATGTGAGTACGGAGCTATAGGCCTACGCAATCGCATATCCCAAAAAAACTATAAATATTTGCGAACTGTGACCTTGAATTAATATTTTTTGCACGCGTGGGTCGTATATATTGCATCGAGGGAAGCGTATGTCCACTTTGCCGATCTCCGTGGTTCAGCGGGCGAAGGTCCGCCTGCGAACAGGCGGGTGCGGGTTCGATTCCCACATAGGTTGTACAATCTGCAAATATTTGTTCCTGGTTTATATAATGTGGTAAGCATATTAGTATTTAGTAGGTACTAGGTACCAAGTTCTGTTTACTAGTTAAATGGCATGGTAGCAAACGCGTTATCAGCGTTTTAACGCAAATTTTAGCGCGAATAACACGTGTTAAGGCAGATTTTAACGCGTATAAAGGCGTTTTTTACGTTAAAAAACTCCTTGTAGAACTTGTGTGTGGATCTCCACACAGGATCTGTGTGGATTATCGAGCATTATTTATTTTTGACCCAGGTACCGCGTGAGCGAAACCGCGAGCTGAAGCAAGTATGCTTGTACTAAAAGCAGTTTCTCGTTTCAGATCCGCGAGCTGGAGGTGATCCCCGTGCTGCTGGACTGCTGCAACATCGACGCACGGAATCCTTGTATCCTTTACAACAATACAATAGTAAAAGTAAAGTAAATAATAAAAGTAAAGTAAATAGTAATAGTAAAAGTAAAGTAAATAGTAAAAGTAAAGTAAATAGTAATAGTAAAAGTAAAGTATAGTTTATTGCATGAAATACATGTGTATAGTGATTCAATGTATTTCTACCGTTATGTAATTACTTTTTATTGCTCATCAAATAAAAACAGATATATAAGACAGGAAAAAGAAAAATACAGAATGTGTTGTACAATGGGCGGCCTTATCAGTATGAGCGATCTCTGCCAGGCAACCTTTGGATGGATATATGGCCTTTGAAGTGTTAGAACAAGTTTAGACGGCGTTTTATAAAGAATAATAGTACAACGTATTTTTAATCAATAATTCATCCCAATGGAATCTTTCGTCATTGCATTATTGACTGCCACACAATGCCGCAAATGTATTCAAAACATGCAAAATAAAATATATTATTTGTTAGTTTAAAGCTAAAAATATAACTTACTAGCTGCGCCCCGCGGTTTCACCCGCGTGGTGATAGATATTTTGGATAATATACAATATATCTTTATAAATTATAGCCTATATCTTATTCTGATGTATAAGCTATATTATTGTAAAGTTTCACTAAAATCCATTCAATAGTTTTTACGTGAAAGAGTAACAAACATCCATCCATACTTACAAACTTTCGCGTTTATAATATTAGTAGGATTCTACATGTACTTACTTTTGCTTTGATTTTGTATGTGTCCCGAAATCTAGATAGTATTTGTGATAGCAGGCTAAAGTGTTCAGTTATTCCAGGTGTAGTCAAGGCTTACATTTAAAATTTAATGATATAGTATGTAATTCCTTAACTTTTAATCAGTAATTATGCAATGGGTGATATTCGCTGTACGGAATCTGTGTGAAAACTGTCCTGAAAACCAGGTAAACATATATTTAAGATTTAATGAGACTATCTGAATCAATCTTGAGTAAATTCCATAATTCTATTTCTAATCTTGGACAACCACTATGGCGGCGAAGGTCTATCTATATGAAATGGACATAATCTACCATATATCACACGGTAGCCATGTATTATTATAATTTTTGTTTTTCTGTAGGCTTTTTATTTATGTTTTTTATACTGTGTACTGTGTTTTTTATGTGTGTTTATTGCTTTAATTGTGTAGCCTGTTTTTTTGGCCAAATAAAACAATTCTTATTCTTATTCTTAAATTATGTGATCATTTTAATTATTACATAATTTGATTTTACCATGATTTGATTTTAGGCTTTCCAAAACCTAAAATCATGGTAAATAACTTGGAGTAATTTCTCAAAATCATGCCTATTATATCCAGCATTATTCATGTAGGCAGGTTTATCATATCATCTTATAAAGTATGCACCTACTAATATTGTAAAATGGATGTATCGTTTCAGGAGCTAATATCAAAGACAACGCTACAAGGCCCCGTGGACAATGAGGTGCTGCAAGAAATGGGGCTCACACTGCACACCGACGCACAGGGGAACTCTATCAGAGTAGCGCCTTTGCCGCGGAGTTAAATGACTCTGTATAATCGTGATTCTATGTAAAAATATCCTATCTAGGCTACTTAATAAGTGAAGTGTCATGCTATTTGATTTTTGTAATTGTTATACTTATTTGCTTTCATGCTGAAACTAAATGCCTCTCCAGACGGCGGCGGCGGCGTGTATATGCGGCGCGAATCGCAGTGCGAATCACGGCAAACTGCCAAGGCCCTCAATCGCGCACAAATCATGCGCTCCTCGGAAGGTCGTCGCTGGACAAAAATCCGACAAAATACCGGAACGAGGCGAGAACGCGATGCGAAGCCGCGAAGAATATGCGAATCGTATCCACACTCGGTTCGCGGCTTCGTGCGAGTGTTTATAAACTTTTATGATAATATAAAGATCGCAAATGGTTGCCAATTTGATTCTGTATGGTTTAAAAGCCAATGGTATCATAATGGGTGTAATAGTTTTGTTCGAAGAATAAAGTTGTTGACTGGACGGATAATGTTGCTTTATGAATATTGTTATATATTTAATCCTGAGTAAATGACACGATAAAAAACGACTGTCTTTTGTTGAACTCCCATGAATGCTCTGTAGGTACCTAACCTACCCAGACTGGGGCCGCAATGTCGCTTTGCAGAGAGGTTGGACCTGAAATTTCATGTCTCAACTCTGAAAAAGGAAATCTTCTAGAGTGCGGGAATTTTTATCTTTTATATAATTTTTTGGATTTTTTTTTTATTTGTGTAATATAAATAACTCATTTTGCAACATGATTTAGAAAATCTTGGTGGACCGATATAACAATATAATATATTGTTATATCTATATTATTGTTGTTGTTGTATATTGTTGTTGTTGTTAGCTAGAAGGATTTGAAGATTATAATATAATCTTCAAATCCTTCTAGCTATAAGATGCCATCCATGTACAGATATTACTGGGCTGTAACAACTTGATTGGCCGTAAAAGCATGGCACCCAAACCGCTTGATAGCCAGGTTTTGACAGTGACATTAAGAAATTAGTGACGTTACGAACGTAAAAAAAAAACCGAACAGCAATCAAATCAGCTGTCTACTGTTGTTGTTGGTGGCATATTTTATTCTTGCATTGCACTTTTCACCCGTTTTGTGATATATAAGCTTTAGAATGGTCAAAATAGCTCTGCAAATCAAAGCAAACTTAGAAAGCGTAGAGAAATTATACACAAACCATCCTTACTACCAATGGTTTTTGAAATTAAAGTGCGGGAGCTGCGGCGAGGTATCGGAGAAGTTTCACGATCTCACTGAAGATGAGAAGGTACCACAGAAGCACAACCGGTCTGAGACCAACCTGCTCATAAAATGCAAACTTTGTTCCAGGGAGAATAGTATTGATGTTATTGAAGGCAGCAATGGTATGTAAACAATGATTTTCATCACAACAAACTTACCCCGCTGATCATACTTTAGAGTTACCTAAACCTTTATGTTAACATAATTATATTCATAGTTTGGGGCCTAATGATAATGTCCGAGTTGTCTAGCATTATTAAATTATAAATATTGATGAATTTACACATGAACTTGTTAAACTGAATTTTATTGTAGCATGGATAGAAGTAAACTCACTGTATAAAAATTATGCTCACTAGTTTTTTGTATTGGAATACAACATCCACCAAACAAATATTCATAAGTAGGTACGAGGTACTTCATGATATCTGATTTTTTTCACATGTGACATAAATCTTGTTGTAACTTAATGCTATTTTATTTACTATTAATAGTACTAATCTCATGTGTTTAGTTATCAATTAAAAAATAAGTGTGTATCTAAATCATTAAACATTAAATTTCTAGGAAAATATACAAACAATGACGCAAACAAATTCAAAACAGTGGTGATATTTGACTGTCGAGGAGTGGAGCCAGTTGACTTCGAGCCAAAGTCAGGATGGATTGCAGAGGCTGAGGAAAATGGTAAAGCTCTCATAACCAAAAAGCCACTGTCCCTCTGTGGTTTATAAACCTTCCCCTTGAATCACTCTATCTATTTAAAAAACCGCATCAAAATCCGTTGCGTAGTTTTAAAAATCTAAGCATACATAGGGACATACAGAGCAGGAAGCTACTGTGTTTTATACTGTGTAGTGATTACTTATCTTTTTTGATATATGTGAAGTATTGTATTATTATTTCCTCCTTGCTGGGGACCGAGTTGAGTGGAAGGAGGGGAGGGAGGCCTTTGCCCTGCAGTGGGACACTCCGGGCTAATATAATAATATAATTGTATCATATATAACCATCAGTTATCTGGTACCCATAACACAAGCTCTGCTTAGCTTGAAACTAGATAATGCTGGGTGAATTTTCCAGCATTATGAAATTATTTTTTTATTTATTTATTCTCCCAAAGTTATTTATTTATTTGAAAAGGATGGAAAATTAACAGTAAAATAATTTAAGCAACCTTAAAAACATTTCTATTATTATATTTTGTCTAATTAAATGTAAAATGTGTTGCTCATCTCAACAAGGCCAGGGATACATTTTCCCAGCTGTGGGAAACTTAATATTTGTAATCTAACCTACACTTTTATTTGTTTTCAGGTAAGAAATTCGAAGAAGTCGACCTATCAGAAAAAGAGTGGGCAGATTATGATGAGAAGAACCAAACATCAGTCGGGGTTTATGAGCTTGAGTGGCAGTTTATTAAAGTCAAGTAAAGCCATGAACTTACAGTAATAATTAGTTTTATTTAAGGAATTAAGAACATATACATTTTTTTATTTTACCAAATAAACTTTACAAGTCAGATTTCATTGTTTGTTTTAGAAAACCATTATTCATAACTAGCTGCGGCCCGCGGCTTCGCCCGCGTGGAAATCTATGTATCAAATGGGTTTTAAACCTTCCTTTCGAATCACTATCATTTAAACAAACCACATTCAAATCCATTGCATAGTTTTATAGATTTAGCATACATAGGGACAGACAGACAGCGAGAAGTGACTTTGTTTTATACTATGTAGTGAAGTATTAGGTACCTACCCACTTATTCATTGATCTCATCTGAGCAGATGCTTGAATTAAATTATCAGCCAAATCCAATGAGATTTTACTCTTTGGCCAAATACTGGAAAATGACAATTAAATTCCTGTCCTAGATACATCTAAGTTGTGACCTAAGTCGTAGTCAGATTCTAGATTCCAGTTTAGCTAGTAGGTATATAATTTTTACTTCTTGACGTTTGGATTTTGAAGAAACTACGCAGTGGTGACAAACTTATAGAAAGGCTCGGTTTAGAAGGTTTAGAATTGACGATAATAAAGATACTTAGACAAAATGTTAATATTAAAATCCATGCAATCTAACCATGAACTAAATATGAAATTCCGCATTTACGCACTTGAATTTCATATGAAACCAAGTTACATTGATCGGTTTCATTAATACTATAGTCGGGTCAGTTAGATGCGTAATTAAAAAAACCAATCGAATTGAGAACCTCTGCCTTATTTTTAAGTCGGTTAAAAAGCGGCAAAACGTCCTGCAAATTTTAAGTAATAGAAATAATAAACCTGCCAAAGCATGACTAGGCCAACTCTACCACTTTAAAAAAGTACATGAATAATGTTTACTTTCCGGTATCGTTTCGAGTGTTTTTGCTCGATTGGTTGAACCGTACAGCGGCTGGGAACTCAGCTGTGACCACTTTCAACCACTCTTCCTTTTCCGCTAGTTGTACCTACATATACTGTATCTATCGTTTAGTTTTAATTGTTCGATGTGTTGAAAATTTTTTCGCGCGTGAATAGTAAGAAATGGATGGAAATTATATTTAGTTTGGAAAGTGAACTAATGACCTAGTAAAAATTACATCAACTGCTGATTGTTTCGATCTTAAGGGAAGGGATATGTCCAGCAGTGTTAGTTGAGAGGATGGTTATATTGTGTAGATGCGGCCGTGAGGAACAAATGTTTTTCTCATGTCCCAGTTTTATCCACGGAATACTTACATTACATATGTAGGTACCATACCACGTGCCAGTCGAAGCCACACGTGGAAAATGTCTTTGGGTAATGTGAACTGGACTAGCTGCTTGCGATGTCTGTTTCATATATTATTTATTTATTAACATATTATTATTTTTCTCAGAATAGATAGACCTACTTTAATCTAACTTAAACCCTTTGTTCGGTATAGGACAGATTCTAGATTAGACAGATTCGTAATTCGGCGGATTCGATACTCGACAGCTCGTGAATTGGGCAGATTCCTGGATTGGACATATACGACCCTAATATGGGTCTGTCTAGATGCCTGTCAGAAGAAAGCTTTAAATTCTTTAAAAATACAAAGGCACTCTGTGCAAACGCTTCGAGAAATAATGCAGCCCGCCCGTGCCTTTTCTTTTTAAGGTGACTGACATCGCTTAGCTGATTGCCATTTGCCATGTCATTGAGCCTACGCGGTTGGTTAATCACAACACTTAGAATTACTATTCCCTCTACTACAAATTATATTAAGGTACCTTTATACACTAGTCAACAAAAAAAATCCAGTATCAAAAAACCTTTACTTGCGTTTGGGAAATAAATAGTAGACTAAAATGTTGGCCTGTTATGCGTCTTAATTTTTAATCTTAATCGCGCAATAATATAATAGGTGGTACAAAAACAAAGACTATCACAGCATCATTAATTTACTCATTATCATAACCCAACTGACTAACGGTCAACAATCACACAATAATTTACATATTGTATCTACAGGTATAAATAAATATCCCTTATTACTCAAAGAAAACCGAGATTGATCTAAATCTATTATATTCCCTGGCATTTTAAATCATCATTTACGGAGTTATGCCAGTGAAACATAACTTTGTTTGTATGTAAAAAACATTAAAACGTTTGGTTTTGTACAAAATTCTGGATATAACTGGACGAAAAACAAGTATTCACTACCTTTTCTCGGTTATCTTCAAGGAACGAGGGGCAAATTAACTAGGTACATATACTTCCTAGGTTTACGCAGTTGCAGCTATCGTGGTCGCATCTTCAGATTTAGATTGAAGACCGACTACGTTTATGAAAGCGTGTGTTGTTACTTCGTTGTCTGGTCGTGTTAAATTCTTTGTTAATTCTGTGGTCGCTTCATAAACAGGCTGGGTAAGGAAACCAGATGACAAAGAATGGGTGATCCCTTCATTATCAGAAAGCGTTGGAGAACTGGTAGGAAGGGCCCGCGTAGTTCTTCTAGAATCAGAGTTAGATTGGAAATCCTCGCTCGGACTTATCTTTGCTATGATTGAAGGTAATAATGTAGTCCCTTGATTATCAGAGCGTGATTGAATTTCAGGCGAGTAAGCTGACGTGCTGGCTTCGTCAGCACGGGACTGGAAGCCAGAAGTGAACTCTGGGGTCCCATGAGCAGTCACAGTATCCACCAAAGGACTCGCTGGCGAAATGTCTTGGTAGTCTATCATTTGAACCGGATGGTGAATATAAACTGGTACTTCGTAAGGCACTTTCACAGGCACTTTTACAGGGTATGGTACATTAACGGGGTACGGTACGCGTTTCTCCACAGGGTAAGGCCTCGGTACGTAGACAGGCACCCTCTTCTCAACTTCAACTCTCTGTGGTACCATGACTTCATATGGAACTGCGACTCTCTTCTCTACTTCTACTGGATAAGGAACCCTTTTTTCAACAGGATAAGGAACTTTTACTTCAACTGGGTAAGGTACGTTGACTTTGACGTGTTTGATCACTTCCACGGGTTGTTTAACGTAGACAGGGTAAGGCACTTTGGTTTCGACAGGATACGGTTGCGGTACATACACTTTAACGTGGACGGGATATGGTACTCGCTTCTCTACTTCCACGGGAACAGGCACAGGCCGGTCCACAGGAACAGCGACCTTAACTTCCACAGGATAAGGCACCCTCTTCTCTACAGGGTAGGGCTGAGGCACGGGCACTTCCACTCTCATCTGCTTCAAGACTGGCACATGATGGACTATCGGGTAAGGTTTCGGAATGTACTCTTTTTCAATTACTTTCACAGGGATTGGTTGAGGCACTTTAATACCAATAGGATAAGGTACCTTTTTCTCCACAGTAACCGGATACGGCATGGGTCTCTCTACTATTTTTATCTTTTCCACTGGTACTGGTACCTTTTTCTCGATCGGTATACCGTAGGGTTTCGGTACCTCAACTTTGTAAGGAACTTTGACTGGTTTTTCGACTGTTTTGACGTATTTGTGATGATGGTGGTGATGGTGATGCTTGATTTTAGTGACGTATCGTGGTTTATGATGACTTTCTTCTGTCTGCATGTCCTCATACAGCGCGTACGGTGAATGACTTGAACTGTAGTATGGATATGGATTATTATAATTTGGCTGTTTCTGCTTATAAATGACTGTCTTCTTTCTATTGGCAGCAACGGCAGCACTTTGTACAGTAGGCATTGGGATAAGTCCGAATGACTGCATGTACAACATTTCTTTTTCAGTTGCCGTTGGAATGTTATCATAGCTATCTGAACTTTGACCAAAAGGGGCACGGTCCAGGATCTTATCTGATAAACTTCTGATAGGAGTTGGATTGTAATATTGATTAGATCGTTTGGTCCTGTGGCTTCTAGTGGTGCCCTTGTCAGATCTCCTGCTCATTGGACTTTGATTGCTGAACATGGATGATCTTCTACTTAAAGATGTTTTATTTAGTTGCACAGGCTTATAGATTTTGGGATAGTGTGATGGTACAATCGGGATCCAGTCGTTCTGTTCTGTAGTGAAATTTGAAACTGGGTGTCGTGTGGTTGTAGATTTATGTTTGGGAGCTCTGGTCACTGGTCGATAGATTTTCTTTACTGGTTCGGCGGTAGTCGTCGAGGCTTTGGTAACGTATCTGACTCTGCCATAATGGCTGGCTAACGTGTCGATGTCTACTTCGTTAACTTTGGCATTGTAGTTCTCTATCACGACTTTCGTGCCATTTTTGGAGTCAGTTACGCTGGCAGTGACATTCGATTTCGGTACTTTTTTAGGCCATATCCTTTTAGTTCTTAAGAGCTTGGCTGTGGTCGTAATTTCGGTGGTGGTCGTCGTGGTTGTTGTGGTTGTATTCAATTGAGGTTTTCTTTGAGGCCCTTTCGGCGGTATGACCGTGTCCTTGCGTATACCTTTGATCGTTTGCACGGGAATGCTGAACTTCGGTGGCTGAATTTTCGTTACTGACGGCTGGCTTTTCGTGATCGGGGGCTGGCTATTCGTTGTTGGTGGCTGGGTTTTCATAATTATCGGCTGAATCTTTGAAATTGTTGGCTGAAGCGATGATGCGACGTACTGCAGCGGCTTGGACTTGACGTAATAGTTGTTGTGGTTTATGGGCATCGTAATTATTTTAGGGAACGGGTACACAGAGTTTGGATATTTCATAATGGGTCTGGAGAAAGGTCTTGTTGCATACTGTCCAAAGAAAGAACGTGTTATATCAGCAAAGAAGCTTTGATTTTGTTTATCTGGGAAGAGGGGTGGTTTGCTCGGCGGTCTTGTTTCGGCCCTGTAAGGCTGAACGTCGGGCTTCGTTGGCGGTCCAACATACTTTGGTCCTTCAACGACAGTAACAGCTCGTGACTTAGCCTCTTCAGCGACTTGGTCGACCTTTGTCTCATCTTCTGCCGTTACGCCACCTCCGTGGTTGACGACGATCACTAACGCAAAGATCAGGAATGTCTGAAATGAAAAAGTTAAGTATTTTAGTACCCAGGTACCTGCTTACTTATGCAGTTTATATACTAAGTTTTAGTATCTACCTAGTAACTGTTGAAATACCTACTTTTCTTAAGACTACAATTCGGTAGTAGGTAGTAGGTCCGCTACGGTTTTAAAAGAATATTGATAGGTGTTGTCAAATCATATTCCATACAAATACCTAAGTACCTACGCCAACTTTAAATAAGATTAGCAATATAGAAATCCTGGTTCAAGCGGCGCTAAATTGTCTAGAAATGGGCAACAAATATATGCAAATTTTATTATATTATAAGTTAGCAGCACTAGGAACTTTTCCTAACCTATAAATAATAAAATAACTTTTTTCTATGTAAGTACTTATATGAAAACAGAAGCACGCAATAGGTAGATAACGCATTACTATGAACTTGCTAATATGTTTTAGTATGATAGATACCTATGTATGAAGGTACTTTTAAAGTAGCACGCAACACGTGTTGGGTGTCAAGAAAAGCATTTTCAAGTCCAAAAGAAACTAAGTATAAAAAAAAGATTTAGGCGTGACTCTTCAAACAAATCAATGGTTTTTATACAAATTATACCGTTCATTATAGTGTGTTAACACGCTAGTCGCACTAACTGTTCGTATTAACCGAAACGGACCATTAATAGCTTTGCTTTAATTACGTATTGCTCTGGATGCGGCAAGCAGGGCGCTGCGCTATATGGCTGGCACTCAAAGGAAGGCCTATGTCTAGCAGTCGACTAATATGATCCATTTTTAGTAGTACTATTTACTGAAAATGGATTAAGATTATGTGTATTAGATGCGATCGACCATAAATTCACTGAAAAGGGCTAATTTGCGAAAAACTAGGTATTTTAGGTTGTTATTACGCTTTTTTTGCACAATTGGCTAAAAATACAGTTGTCGTTGACTGTGCCCATCAGCTGTTAACGTCTTTCTGAATAAATAAAATCATTTTTTCTTGCCTTAGGTTTATTGCTTTGGAAGAAAGAAAGCCTTAGATAATCAAATAAAATTATAGTTTGTTACCAAAGTTTTTCGAGGTGCGAAAAAACTAAACAAATTATCCAAAACATTTCTAGTTACAACACTTCACTTTATTTCCACTTTTTGTTTTTAAAGTTTTTCACGAGCACTTCGAAATTTAAAAAAAACACAATTTTTCACAACACTGACGACTTTTCACGTCGGTAAATATTTCCTTTTGAAAATAATTAAAACTTGTTTCACATTTCAAATTTCTCACTTTCCCGCCAAAAATCGTATGACATTTCAGCCATTTTGAAAACGCGTTTCGTTTTTGCAACGTGATTCCTTTTTCAAAAATGTACCTACCGATAGTTGTCTCATTTTGTATGGCCGGCGGCCGGGCCGGTAGCAAGCATGTATGTAATGTTATGTGCTAGGAAGCGTTACCCCTTTTAAAGCATTCGCGTAATGGGTGGCTGCAACCAATTACTTTCTCTGCCAATGCCAGTATCAGTGCTAATTCTACTCCTTGAGGTGATAACAATGTAGGCGGCAGATTTTTTTCAATTAAGTATTATAAAAGTACTTAGGTAGATAAAACTAAACGCGAGATTATAAGCTTTAAAGACCGACAGTTTGTTGGTTAGTATTTGAAATCAGAGGGCCAAATGTTCAGTATTGTTTACTACCTAACCCATCTAAGCTACTTTACATTAAACTGAACAAATATAGCCCATCTCTCACTAAAAAAACCTCGTAATAAAAAAAACAGCTTTAACATTGATTGATGCTGATAAAACCTGAAAGAACCGATAGATGCCAATGGCTCAATAGGTATTTATCTATTGCAAAATAAATAGGTACTTACTTACATTAACTAATCACTAGGTATCTAACTTGTATAGGTACTATACAAGTACCCTAACTACAATTTTTTATACTTAGGTAAGACTCGGCCGCACTGCAGAATCATAAAACAAACGCACACAAACGTATGGGAATGTTCGTATGGCCACTCTGCAAGCTAGCTCATGTCAGTTTTCTATCTAAGCCACCAGTCTACCTTTCATTGAAGCAATCCAGCCAACTTGATTTAAATTGATTGCGATCAACATAGCGCACGTTAATCCGGTTCAAGTGGGTTCAAGCTGAACTTTACAAACGGTGAAATTGAACCTTAGTCGCCTACCTAATATCCCGCAGTGCAGTCGTTATCATTATCATCATCGGCCTTTATTAGTCCACAGCAAGCAGGACATAGAACCCGAATAACTGCCATAGGGCCCTGTCTCTAACTTGCCTCACCCTGCATATGCCTGCAGTATCATTTTATGCGATAGAATGAAAATCTAACTCTATGGATAGAATAAACAAAGTGCCCAACTCTTGGGCTTCCAACAAAGAAACAGATAATAGCATAAGTATACCTTAGAGAAAAAACTAGTCGTTTCCCGCCATAACACTATTCAATATGGCGGATTCTTCACACAACTAAGGAATCTATTGTTTATTATTGTTCCTGCTTCCGTTCTTCCGCACGCGTGAGTTGAAACTTATGTAACAGCGCGTAAATAGAGTATGCACGCGAATTAGGGAAATAGGTGAAGGCGCCCGCTAAATAGGAAATTTACATAACTCCTTGACTTCCTAATGAAGGTTGAATGCTGTAAAGTATTAGCAGTAGGTAGAAGGTAGGTACCTCCCTACCGCCAACTCTAAGAGGTGGAGTCAAACAAAATGAGATCATGTCTACAAAGCACCGGCCGCGCCTATGACAATCACACCTGGCACCTTAGAGTAATTTGCCTAGTTATTCTAAGCCTGGCACATAGTGAACGGCAGCAGCAGGCACGAAGGTAACTACGTAGCTAGGTACTTATAAATATATGTAGGTAGGTATTTACAATGATTTCACAGCTAATCTCATCAGCACTGCACTTTTTCGCTGTAGAGAAGAGAAGAGTAAATGACTAAACTAAGGTCTCAACTACATAATAAACTTACAGCTGGTGTCTCGATAACTTAGGAAATACCTACATACTAATAAGAGGTAGGTAAATTACCTACCATGGGATGACGACCTGCGAAAGACTGCAGGTAGATGCTGGATGCGGCAAGCTGAAACCAGGGCGCTATGGCGCTCCCTGGGGGAGGCCTATGTCCAGCAGTGGACTGCTATAGGCTGATGATGATGAATTAAATACCTACATCGCGGTTGGAAAAAATGTCGTGGGTACGGTCGACGAAGCATTTACGGGGTCGGTCGAGCGCGTGTAACGTTTCTAATGATAATGCGTTCATAGGCTGCGGTAACCTCTTTCATCAGGTGAACCAAAAGAAAAAATGCGATTTAGGTCTTCAAACCAGCAGCGCCACTTTAGATTATTTACTTTGTATAATTCAAATGCATTATGGATTGATTAGAGTTATTTAACTTTTGGGCGACTGATTCAATATTTTTTTTTTCAATCAACTCAATAAGCACTTGACAAGATATTTGGTTGGCTATTGATTCAACTTTATATGCCCTGGAATGAGACGATCAAATTAGCCTAGTTATTGAGACCTATAATAATACGAATACCTACTCTATTATTTTAGACACATATTCCTAATCATGTTTAAACGGTAGGGATAATCACTACATAATATAAAACAATGTCGCTTCCCGCTGTCTGTCTGTCCCTCCCTATGCATGCTTATGCATCTTTAAAACTACGTAACATATTTTGATGCGATTTTTTGTAGATGATTTAGAGTTTAGTGATTCGAGAGTAAGATTTATAAACCATTTTACACATGTATGGTCCGGGAGCCAGGTATAAATTTGGTCAATTATTTCCTCCCGAGCGAAAATCCGTAAAATGCATTAGGGATTAATATTATGAATACTCGTGACCGTCAGCTGCGACTCCGTGGGAGGGTTGGGCAGTGGCAGCTATGAAGACATTATTCCCATGGAATAAGGTTCAAATCAGAAATTTAAAATCGCATATTCCAGAATTCTGATGAACTTTATTCCATGGGAATAATATCGTCATCGCTGCCACTGCCCAACCCATCCACGGAGTCGCAGCTGACGGTCAGAAGTATTCATAATATTAATCCCTAATGCATATTACGAAGTTTTGCTTGGGTCCCTCCTACGGTCATGAAAATCTGTCATTGGCTCCCGGACCAATAGATTTTCCACGCGGACGACGCCGCGGTGCGCAGCTAGTCAATAAAACACAGGCAGGTGTATTAAAATATCACTGTATTTCTTTCAAAATCTTCAGCCTGTACTTATCATCAGGGAACCTCATCTTGACAATTTGTCTGACTTCCTCGCAGGTGTAGCAGCTCAGCTGGTGCTTGTTCCAGAGCCGCGAGGTCTCCAACAGCTGCGCCTTCAGGAGCTGGGGGAGGCTGGTGAACTTGCTCCAGTTATTGATCTTAGATTCTAGCACGATTGGTTCCTGGAATTAATACAAATCTGTGTTACAGAAATATTTTTATACAATGATTTTGTAAAACCTTAAAAGTATATATAAAGTATACATTTGCAAAAAACACAGATCTGGTGCAAATATGATGGCAATCAATGCAAACATATTTGGTCCATTAGTAGTTGAGTATTGTGTATGTGTTTATTAAAAAGTAGCCTAAGTTTTATTTGAGGTCTAAACTCTAAACCAACATTAATGCAATCAGCCCAATCTGATTACTAGTTTAGGTGTGAAGATGTAACAAACATCCATCCCTCCAAACTTTCGCATTTTCTTTTACATTTATGTGGTATTAATTATGCATGTCATCATCATCAGCCTATAGCAGTCCACTGCTGGACATAGGCCTCCCCCATTGAGCGCCAAAGCGCCCTGTCATCAGCTTGCCGCATCCAGCATCTTAACTGCAGTCTTTCGCAGGTCGTGATCCCACCTAGTCGGAGGGCGTCCTACACGTTTACCGAGTCGTGGTCTCCACTCAAGAACACGTTTGCCCCAGCGGCCGTAGGTTCTTCGCGAGATATGGCCGGCCCATGTTGTATGCATGTATTTGTGATCAAATAAATTTATTAACGAGTATACTATTAGTGTGATTCACCTCAAACAAAGCTTCAATTTCCCTGACAGTGTCCTCAACCCTCACAGCAATCACCAGAACTAGATCCTCATCCACCGCCCGCGTGTTTCCGAACACCCGCTCCAACACCGACTGGCAAAGCGCACTGGCCAGCGTCACCATGCACATTTCATACATCCGGCCAGGCAGGACGGAAAGCCACGAGGATTTGAGCTCTGACATCACTGTTATAGCGTCGTTTATCGCACAGTCGAACTGCTCGAATGTTTCTTGGGTCCAGGGTGTTTGTGGATCTGTAAAAATAATAAATATTTGTTTATTTATTGTTACTAGACGAGCAGCTTCTCGCTGATGTGTCTTTATCACACAGTGTTGTAAAGGTTGCCTGGAAGAGATCGCTCCTAAGCGATAAGGCCGCCTATTGTACTTGTCGCATGTAATGTCTTTTGTAATGATCTGTATCTGGTGTACAATAAAGTATTTTGTATTGTATTGTATTGTTGAATTTATTCATTGCGTTACATTTTTTTTTTTTTTTTTGTCTCGTAACCTTTGGCTGATATAATATCTTCTGGTAAATATGATAGAATTTATACTTATTTTTTTCTAGTTTTTGTGTAGTAGTTTTATCTGTGAAGATGTAACAAACATTTGATCTTTTACAGCACTATATTACTAATATTATAAATACGAAAGTATGGATATTTGTAACCTCTATCACGCTAAAACTACTAAACGGTTTGGGCTGAAATGATGCATTCAGGTAGTTCTAGTCCTGGAATAAAACATAGGCTTATTTTTTCCCATAAAACAGTCTCCATGGGATAGATATAACCTTTAAAGAACTCTGTGGCGTTGTGGGCGAAGGTCCGCCTGCGACGGAAAAGGTTGCGGTTTCGATTCCCGCCTCGGGACAATTGTGATCGAATACGATCTGCAGATATTTTGTTCCGGGTGTTCTGGTCGTTATCTATGTATAATAATAAAACATCTATCTATGTAATGTATTGTATTAAGTATTATCAGTCATCTAGTACCCATAACACAAGCTGTGCTTACCTTGGGGCTAGTTGATGTTGTGTGGATTGTCCAGCATTATTTATTTATATTTATTTTAAGCGTTTCCATATAAACAACGCTAGCGAACCTGCGGGCAGAAACTAGTTTATATTGATGAAGTGTGAAGTACCTTTAGCTTCAATACTGTGACTGATAACACCCTTCTGTTTCTGCAAGTACAGGGACATCTTCTCCAGGCCGAGGACCCTAAGATCCTGGATGCTCTCCAGCAGCATCAGAGCTAGTCGATCAGCGAGGGGCTTCGGCAGGATGCTGCACCACGGGGGGCCCACCAGCCCGTGGGCTAGGTAGAAGCAGTTGTTGAAGAATAGGGCTGGAATAAGAAAATTATAATTTAATACTACTGCTAATACTCAATTTTTTATTGCTAACATGTGTACAATAGATGCTGGGGCAAACGTGTTCTTGAGTGGAGACCACAACTCGGTAAACGTAGTCTAAGACGCCCTCTGACCAGGTGGGATAATGACCTGCGAAAGACTGCAGGTGATTAGATGCTGGATGCGTCAAGCTGAAGACAGGGCGCTATGGCGCTCATTGGGGGACGCCTTTGTCCAGCTGTGGACTAATATAGGATGATGATGTGTAGGTCATAAAATAACAAAAGTCCATATAGTTCAAAGGAGATTAATCTGAAATAAATATGTTCACCCTAGTCTCCTCCCCCCTAGTCCCTAGTCTAGGTAGATCCTGGATGCGGCAAGCGGAAGACAGGGCGCTATGGCGCTCATTGGGGGAGGCCTATGTCCAGCAGTGGACTGCTATAGGCTGATGATGATGACCCTAGTCTCCACTATTGAAGAGTACGTTAAGGACAGCAGAGAGCAAATAGGAGCATGTTTTTTTTAAAATCTGCCTATGCTACACTTTGGGCGAAACGTGCGGCATTCTGGTTAAAGTTGACGGGGAAAAAAATATTTGTGATCTGGAAGTGTTTGTTAATTATAATAATTCTGAGTATTATTTATGTACTTCGGAATATGGTCCACTTTTAAAGTCGTTCAGACTGTTGAGTTTTTTATTAATCGGTCTTGTACTTTGTTTGGTTCTTAACAGCGCGTTTAGTTAATCTATGCTTGTAAAACTTTTGTGTTAAATAATGAACTTTGAAAAACAAAAACTATATATCTTACCAATATCAGCTGGACAGCACTCTAGATTGACCTTAAACTTCTTAGGCACAATGCTTTGGTACATGACAGCTATATCTCTCACGTAGCCCACCAGTTGATGGCTATACTTCTCAGGCAATTTAGTACTCTCCTCTAAATGATTCAAAATCATAGACATCACCTTCTTAACATTGCGAGATATCACACATTTAGGTAAAAAGATGGGTTTGGTTAGATCCCAGTCATTTTCATTTTCAACCAATGTGGCATCATTTTCAGGCTCAATTTCTACGCCGACTGCAATAGTTCCATAGGACAAACTCTCAGAAAGTAAGCTTCGGACATCAGACAGCAGTTTATCACATTTCTTGTTGTATAACACACATTCAGTGTCATCAATGTATTTGTTCAATGGTGATTTACTTTGTTCAACAAATTTTAGTTCAATCAGAAACTTGTTGAAGGCATCCAACTCAACAACAATGTTCTTGTACTGTTGGTAGCTGCTGTCACAGGATGGTAAGTTGTTTCTGATGCAATCTTCAATGATTATGCTGAAGAATTTATCTCGAATAGAATCAGCAAAGACTTTAATGAAAATATGATCACTTTCAAAGTGTGAGCCTAGTGTCGACTGGAAGAATTCAAATATAGCAGTCAGGTTGTTGAATACTGTCTGGTAGCTTGGCTTTTTTGTGTCGTTCAGGTTGATCCTTATGTTGAAGATTATAGCACCTATGTGGTCTTCATTGAAAATATCACAGTTGTGCCGTATCACATTATGTAGTAGCTTGTCTAGAAAAAAGTGAGAGAATAGACCAAGTTCTGCGTTCATCCTCTCGGTGACATACAGAGACTTCAGGACTTTTTGTAGCAGTGTGGGATCACTTTGCTGGACTGATAGAGAATATGTGAGGTAATGCAAGCCTTTCTTTTCTGACCAAGTGAAGATATCCTCCCATTCTGTACTTAAGTGAGCTGTGTACAGTGCTAGTTGGTTTTCAGCTTGTGAATTAAGGTTTATAAGAGCTTTCTTTAAGTTACCTTCGAAATTCAGCTTGTTTAGGTCATTTTTCAGTTCAGTTATGGCCAGCATTGCTGCACTGTAATTGAATCTATTGAATTCATGATTAGCTCGCTCTAGAATTTTTTTACCTCCAACTGCGATACTTAAATCATTTAAATAATCGTATTGCTTTGATAATTTTAGCCAAGATGTGTTGAATTCGTTGTCAAACTTTTCGAATTTTTGTCGCAAGGTTTTAATATCTTCTGAGCATGTTTTGAATTCTGAGTCTATGTTAGCCTTCCGGTTCTTGAAATTGAGCTGCTCTAAACTCTTAGTAACAGTGAAATTAACGTGAGTATCGATGAAGTTCTGTTGCAAGGCCCATGATAACATTTGAGTGCGTTCTGTGATGTCTTTTACCTTCGGCAACAGTTCATCTCGCTGTTTGTTGAACTCTACGGATGTTGCCTTGTCCGCTTCTTGCAATATAGCACTTAATAAACTCATTTTATTTTATTACAATCAGTCTTATTTGCCGCTTTTCGTCTGTTTCTGTTAGATTAAGAAATTCAAAATTCTGTTGACTTGACGTTTGTTGACAGTTTCAACAAAGTATAAAGTCTATTGAGTGAGTGAATGAACTTATTTTGTTATTGTATTCGAAACTTGAGCATGCGTGATTGTGAGAAAAAGAGACAACTGCAAAAACCTTAAGCGAAACAAAGATAGGTAATATAAACTTACCTATGCTTGATTTAAATAATAGATAGCATTTGGTTGGATCGGACTTTTTTGTACGGTTCGTTACTTCGTTTTACGAGATTACCTACGTTTCGTTTCTGTTCTGCCTCTTCTGTGCTCTTAATAAAGCTTGCTCGTTAAATCTTAACTTTGTAATTCGATGCGTTCGATGTTCAATACCTTCGATTCATTTTGTTCTATACCTATACTTACCCTTACTTATTACCTATCTTTAGTCGCTAGCAAATATTACTTAAAACTAATATAAATGTCGGTTCCTTAATTATTCTATTAAATAGGTAGGTCAAGGGCAATATTTTGCCAATATTAGTAAGGTTACGTTACGGTTACCATAGCTTTGTTTATTCAATGGCCCTGCCCCAGGGCATAGGATCACAGCCATTTTCGCGACATAAATTATATAAATAATTAGTGACAATGAATGATAGCGAGCTCGACTGTTTGAAAAGTGAATTGGAACACGAAAAGACTTGTAGGTCAGTGAAAGTGGAGTTTGGTGTAATTGGGAGTCTAGGTTTTAGTGTAGTCTAGCACGTAAATATGCCTAGATAGGTACTACAAGCAGCTAGATACTATTTCTATAGATGGTCTTGGCCCAAACCATTGAGTATTGAGTGGCTTTAGTTCCCACATATTTAGTTTCGTACTTCTAAGAACCATAATTCTTGTATCATTTGCACTATAAATCGAGCACTTTAAATTGCAGGTAATCATGAAAGTATGGGTTAATAATTAGAGGCTTTGATATGGTAACCAACAAACTAGGTAGGTACATAATTATTTGACAGATGAACATTGAATAACTTAAATAGGTAGGTCCCTACCTTTTAGATACGTAGGTAGGTAAATGAAACCTCGCTTAGCCAGTTTTAATTATTTTCTTAGCATCATTTTGAAGACACTTATCCTAGCAGATTTCATATAGGCAGGCGTTAGCACCTAGCTAATTAATTCTTAACCATTTGCTGTTGCATCTGCCACGCCATCTGTGAACATAAAATTATTTTTTTTGACTGAACTTAAGGGTCCGGCGACCCTCGCTTGCAAAAATCGCTCCGAATATCGCTGTCCCTGTTTAATCCCTGCGCCGCGCCCCATGCGTGCACGATAGCAATATTAGCCGTTCAAAATTTAGTTTGTTCCGTACTACCAAAAATTATGTCTGAAAACTGTTTGTATTCTTCACAAAATTGTTTTCATTGTTATTCTGTAATTAGACTAATATGAGCTATGTTCTTAAATAAATAAAACGTAAGATATTGTTGTTTTTAATACGAAACAGATAGCAAGAAAACTTGTCAATTTTCGCATAAAAATGTGCAAAATGATTGGCTTTCATTTAATTTTAGATGAGTATTTTGAAAAAAAAAGACATTTAAAAAAAAAGAAATTAAGACTTTAGACATTATTAAAAGCTGGGGCGATACATTTAAATGTATACTGGTTAGCACGGTAGCCATGTAATATTGATATTGTTTCTTTGTAGGTTTATTTAATTTAATTTTATGGGTGCTGTGTTTTACTACTTTATTGTTCCTGTTGAAACCTGGTTTTTGGCCAATTTTTTTTTTCTTATTCTTACATATCGCACCTCCAGAATAGAAGTGACTCAATTCAAAAAACATGTTTTTTGGGAAATGCGATAAAATGATTTTACGTTTGCGTTATTTTTACATATTTGTATCCTGGCATAACGATATTACGAATTTTCCATATTATTTACTTATCATAGGATAGATTGATATTTTATCTATATTTTGAACTTATTAATTATTGAAAATTTAATTTAATTATACAAGTAATTACCATTTCAAAAAAACCTTCCGAAATTGAGGCAGTTTTGTACTAAAACTAAATCAATACTAATGACTTATTTAAAAATAGGTTTCTTTAATGCGGAACGCTCGGCAAAATATTTGGTTTAAAATTAACTTTCGCATTTTATTACGATGTGATTAATACATTTATAAGAAAAACACAATAATTAAGAAAAGTTAACATCAATTACTTTCTACTAAAACTTTATAAAAAATCGGTAACTAACACAACAACATTATTGTACATTTGAGGTTTACCAATAATTAGAGTCTTTAACAATGGACCCATTCTAATTAAAGAAAATCTAAGAAAAAAACATCCAACTTCACGGTGTAGTCATCAGCTATAAGTATGACAATAATATCGGTTCTGATGTACGTGTTCTTTAGCATATCTTGTTTGACACTCTTACTGTGTTTTTTTTTCAGATCGAAGATCTGTTCCAGTTATCATTTTAGCACATATCAGATCAGAATCGATACTATTAAACGATTTTAAGGCTCGTATTATGAAATGAAAGCTTACTCGGTTATAGATTTATGTTTGGGTGACGTTTAGTCGTTAGAAAAGCCAAACTCAGGTATAGGTAGGTGACTGAGAAAGCTTTGTATAACACGGGCCTAAGACAACAACAAAATAATCGAAATAGAATGTTATCAAACTTAAAAAAACCTCTTTAAAATAATCAAACAAAAAACAGTCTTTTTACTGACGCAATCTGAACACATAATTATAAGTTTTGATACAACGAAAAAAAAAAACCTATTTTTCCCGATGTTTCAATAGGTTGACACACGGTCGTGGTCACGGGATGACTGACTGAAGTGACCACGGCAGTGTGTACACAACCTGTTGTTAGTAAATCAACGCTATAAATACCCGTTGTATCAATACTTATAATTAATAAAACAGTATCTTAACAAATGTAGTCTTCTCTTCCCTACTTTTAATTATTAAATTATCAGTAACTTTATCACTAAATTAACATCACAATGGTAAAACAGGAACTCTAAAGAGGAATTCAATATACCTAGACTTAATCTTTATATTCTAATCATATCACTTCAAAATCACAGTCTGCGTCAGAACATCTTTTATCATAGTGGAATGTGCTAAACTAAGCCTCATTTTCAACAATACTATAATTTTAAATTAATTCTTACAACCAAACATCTTCTATGGAGAATTTTAATAGTTTGCGTAGTAAAGTAGGTATGAGATTTTGCCTGACTAGATCTTTGAGGTAAATTTTCTTTTTTTCTTATAATCCCGGTAAAAATTAGGATTGAAAGAATCTCTCCGTTCTTACATCTGCTGAGTTTGTCATCTTCATCTGTCTTTTATTCCAGTAATTGTCGAACAAGTCCTACCTTTCTTTGTCTTCTAAATTGTCGAATCATTTCAACCTGCATTGAAAACTGGTTTCAAGGACCCATCAGGAAATAGTTTTTTTTATTTTGAAAAAAAAAAGAAACGTAACTTTTCCCAGTGTTTTACATCACTTTCTTCAAACGTTATAATTTGGCTTAGCTTTTTTTCGCGAACGTGACTCACTTGGATCCGAGCTTGTCGAACTAGAACTCGACGAAGAAGAACTAGATGAACTGCTTGATGACCTCGATCGTCTGATAAATTTAGTTCTTTGGCCAGGCGTAGTAGGTTCATCTATTCTGATCAATTCATCTTCAGATCTCAGGATATCCATGGCCAACTATGTAGATGGACTAGAAGGTTCCTGATCATTGTCAAAATTCTTTTGTAAAAATAATAATTTAAAGCACTGCACTAATATTTTAAGAAAACTGAGTATGTACGTACAAACAAAGGTACACATGCCTAATAAGTTGACAACATTAAGTAGGTACTCTGGACTAGAAGGTTCCTGATCATTGTCACAATTCACCTGTAAAAGTAATAATTAAAAGCATTGCACAAATATCGCGTGAGTCTTCAGTATTTTTCTTCGGAACTTAATTTTTCCTGTAATTTTTATCTGCAAAAAATGTTTTTATTCATTTTGTAAATGAAACTATGAGTAGGTATTACGTGCGTTCACGTCTCTCATAAGTAAATAAAATTAAGCAATCATACCTTGATCTGAATATCATCAGGTGGCTCTTAACAAGTTATCTACCAGAAAATAATTAAAACACAAGTACAATGTTAATATGTAATAAATAAACGAAGTCACAAATACGGCAATAATATTATATCATAATATTTTCCTATCTTGACTTTATCTTTATTTCTCGAAAATATTTGGCAAGTTAATAATAAATAGACAAAATCACAAAAAAAGACAACAACGTTACTCTTAGTTTAAGATCTAAACTGACCTTAACAATAAACGGTCATTAGAATAAGAAAAAATTTAGTAATAAACATGATATATTTCGATTAAGGTCATATAAATTAACTAGGCTCAATGTAATAAAATGACACAAAACAACAAAGAGGTAACTTTATTACTAAAAATTCATAACAATCTTACCGGATATTTGCGTACTAAGTTGTTGAATTCGGCTTTAGGTCCTTCCAATACTAAACGCGTGACGACTTGGCTGATGCAATACTGAACAGGATCACTATTCCACGGGGGAGGCATGCGGAAACCCTCGGAATGAAAGAGACGCACATATGATGTTTTGGGCATTCTAACCAACAAGTGGCACTTTTAGAATCACTAGCCGATGCAGTTTTTTTTTCTGAGTCTTTCTCTATATTTAACTCATTTTCCCTATTTTTTGAGATGAGTCACTTTTATTCTGGAGGTGCGATATATCTTCCTTATTCAGAGACACAGCAGCATGGCAGAACGGAGAGATAGAGAAGCAGATCTTCAACGTCCAAGAAGACCTCCAGCAGAGCGACTACTCCTGGGACAGCGACGAGGACCTGCATCGCGAGAGCGGGAAACACAAGCTGCTGTTGGAGAATATTGACCTCCTGAGGGGAGAGCTGCCGATCTTGAAGGATCGGATCAAGAATGCCAAGATTTGTGGGCCTGGTGAGCTTATACATGCCTGCTTTTAATTATATATGTTTAACCCTATTGATATTATATATTATTGCCTACCTACCTGCTAAACAATAAAGCCCGATGGCTTTCGATGACCTATAAGTAGGTTTAATAGTTTGTTCGTTGCGCCCCGCGGCTTCGCTCGCGTGGAAATCTATGTATGTGTCAAATCAAGTCAAATGGTTTATAAACCTTATCTATTAAAAAACCGCATCAATATCTGTTGCGTAGTGTTAAAAGATGTAAGCATACCTACATAGGGACAGACAGCGGGAGGCGACTTTGTTTTATATTACGTAGTGATATGCCTAGGTATATAAATAATAAAGCCATCGACCTAAACGTAGACACACGTAGATATATTAATTGAGTCATTGCAATAAAAAATAGCTTAGATATCTTTCCAAATTTTCTGCAAAATACCTACCTACCGAAGATTTAATAATTTCATTTACTATTAGGTACCAATAATAATAATATAATAATAATAGTTGGTAGGTAGGTTAGGTACTACAGTTTGAATTACTAAATCGAAGATCCTTTACGACTTATTTATAGTGCAAAGATTTAGGTAATGAATCTTTGCACTAAATAGTATCTATAAATAAAACAAAGTCGCTTCCCGCTGTCTGTCTGTTCCTATGTATGCTTAGATCTTTATAGCCACCCAACGGATAGGTTATGCAGTTTTTTTTGTAATAGATAAAGTGATACAAGAGGGTGGTTTATAAACCATTTAACACATAGATTTCCTCGCGGGCGTAGCCGCAGCAAAACTAAATATAATTATAAATTATTTCTCTACTCGTACCAACTGCTTGAATATTCGTGAGGCCAGGGCATAGGTAGACAGATACGGACCTGATCTGACAACTGTGTTGTGTAACCAGAACTTTTACAAGCTTGACCTATATTAATACAGTTTGTGTGACCTGGGTTAAGGCCAGGTAGACTCCTCCCATAGCGTGCTTTATTAGAATAAGGAAGTTGGGTAAAGCATTGAATAAATCTATCGTCTTTTTCAGATTGCCGACTAAAACACGACGATTTGAATATCAACTTGGACATTTTGACCCCAGTAAGTTCATTATTTTGTGCTGTAGTTTTAACGCTTTCACTGCCCCGCAGCGGATACATCAGTGCTAGAACCAAATGTGCGTCGTCGGAAATGAAAGTTTTATCATAAGGTACTAAAGTTATTTAAAACGGGATATTTACCATGATTTGATTTTTGAGTTTTCCAATATCAAAAATAAAAATGACTTTCAATCATTAAATGACTTTAGTGTTGAGATAGTTTCAAAAGTTTTATTAACATACTAGCGGACCTTCCCGGCTTCGCACGGTTTTAATACGGATCCCTAACTTTTTTGTAATCAAAATAATATTGCCTATATTCACCAAGAATAGTGTAGCTTCCCAATGTTGAAATAATTTTTCAAATCGGTCCAATAGTTTCGGAGCCTATTCATTACAAACAAACAAAAAATCAAACCTTTCCTCTTTGTAATATAAGTATAGACATACAGTATGTATTATATTATCTGTGGTATAGATAAGGTATTTAACGGCTTCTTTTAGTTCGCCCGGGCTGGGTAAAATGCCTCTCGGTATGTACCTGTACCTACCCAGGATATGGTTAAAGCATAAAATGATATTGATATTGTTGCGACATTTCTATTATTTTGTATTCTTGTTAGGTTATTAGGAATTTATAGTTTATTTGATTTAACTGTGACATTTATAATGATTATTGTATGTTTGATGGTTGTTAGTCCGAAATAAATGAGTTAAATAATAAAATCTACCAAGCATCAGTTTTTATCTATTTTGCCATTGGTGCAGGTTTGATTGTATTCTTTGTTAGGTTATTACTATTATATTTAATTTATTACTATTTTACTTTCTTTTATATTTAAGTTTTATCAAATTTAATTAATTTAATCTGATTTCACTGTGACATTTATAATTATTTATGTAGATAAGTAGGTACCTATGTTTTATGGGTTGTAAATCCGAAATAAATGAAATGAGTTAATAATAATAAAATCTAGGTACCAGACATCAGTTTTTATCAATTTTGCCATTGGTGCAGGTTTGATATTCTTGATTATATTTTCAGGCTGAGTTGCTTCGTACAGTGAAAAGGTTCGAGAGGCTCAAAACAGATTTGATCAGCACCCTGCGCAGTAAGGAGTGGCGTTTGGATTCCGAGTCTAAGGTAAATTGCTTGCTACATAAGTCGCTTTTTGAGTTGTGATGCTGCAATAAAGTTATGGTAATCTACTCAGTAATCTATATTTTAAGACCTTTACTGTAAACCTATATTTAAGCAAATAAATACTATTTCATTTCAATATAACAATCTATTTCGCAAACGTAGTGTACGTCGCCCTCCGGCCAGGTGGGATGACGACCTGCGAAAGACTGCAGGCAGATGCTGGATGCGGCAAGCTGAAGACAGGGCGCTATAGCGCTCATTAGGGGAGGCCTATGTTCACCTGTGGACTACTAAAGGTTGATGTTGATGAACTAAATTCAATATTCAATATGTTTTAGTATACATAGATAACGATCAGAACACCTGGAACATATATCTGCAGATCCTACAAATAATTGTCCCGAGACGGGAATCGAAACCGCAATCTCCTGCGTCGCGCCGTCGCGGGCGGATCTTCGCCCACCGCGCCAAAGTGGTCGTTATTCACTATTATTTCTTCATTTCAGTTGTTTGTTCGAGTCCACGACCAGAGAACGTACCTGCAGAACGAACTCATGATCGTTCAGAATAATATAATGCGCTTGCAGAAGAATGGACCGTATTGGCAGTAAGTAAATACCTACCTTCTATAGATAAACATTAATTATCAGGGTGACCTGTGCCTAACAGTCTAAACAAAAGTGGTGGCCAAAAGTGAAACTAAAAAATCCAAGAGAAGCATTTTACTATTCCTACTAGCGCCATTAGTACTGCATTAAATAAACGTAATTTTTAGATCGACTTAGCTTTATCTCTTATTGCTTTATCAACATAATTAAAATGAATATAACTAAAAGCTTCAAGATTATCAATTAGAAAAATACAATTTGGCTAAAAACTGTGGACGCCAGCAACGATTTAGATAACTCTCGCGAAATGCTACCTAACACGAAATTAACATTTAGGTATTAATATAATAAGACTTTATTAATATGAATCCGGAGGTAAATCTATAATTTAGAGGACGTTATAATTCCGAATATCAAAATCGTTGCTTAAGTCCTAGCTAATTATTCAAATTTCAATCTTAATAACTGTTTTAAAAGGACGAATTATTATAATTAGGTCCTGCCTTCCAGACATTCTGCCCGCAAGCACGACCAGCGAATCCTGGACCCCAAGCGGGGACCCATAAAGAAACTCTTTGGTAACGAACGCCTTGCTCCGATCGCTATTTAATTTTATATCACTTGCTGCGAACACAAATACTATCTAGATGTCGGGTCGGCGCAAAAAATCCGTCTCCGTAAATAAGAGCGCACTTGTAATGTGAGCTCTTGTTTTGTTTAGTTCGATTGAAAGCCAACGTAAACACGTGTCACAATGTCGCACGCAATGTGTATTCAAAAGTAGCAAAAAAAAAAAAATTTTTTTGTTAATTAAAAAAATATAACTTATTATTCTACGTTTACTTACCTCAAGTGTGGTCTTACTTACGTCTAACTTTGATTTTGTATGTGAACCGAAATCTAGATATTATTTATGATCGCAGATCCCTTGCGTAAAAATAAAAGATTTACCTTGTTTTAAAATAATTTGCGCTGCTGTTAGCCATTAAAAATGCACTTTAATTATAACATTTACAACGCCATAGTATCTCACAATCTCTAAGCCTCGCTTGCGTAAGGATTGTCTAAAGTATTCAACTAGCTAAATACGTATGTGACGTAAACATTTGATAGTGACTTAGTCCATGTTTTAAATTAGTAGGTCGATTCCAAATATCCTATAGATAATATTTAAAGACACCGGCCGGGTGATTACGTAACTCGCGACCGGTTTGCGACAGGCGTAAATTAAGCAATCAGTGTTGTCAAACGTCAATTTTGTATTAGTTTGACACCAGCTACAACATCAAACTTGACGTTTGACAACACTAATTGCTTAATTTACGCCTGTCGTAAACCAGTCGCGAGTTACGTAATCACCATACGGGACAGGTAAATAATGTCAGTGACATCTTTTATGTTTAGGAACTAAAATATGTATGTATTCTTACTCCCATAGATGAAGAATCTCTATAGTAGGATCTTTCTTTGTATTCCAATCACAAATAAATGACACTTCGATGAACTTCTGTACTCAAATTTCCACTTTTGTACACAAATAAATAAATGATATTGGCACACTGTCGTATAGTTTTAAGTTTTCCTAATTACTAGAATTTAAACACATTGTTATGTTTTCAAAACTTTATTGCGTTGGAACAGTTCTTAGATTTTACTAATAAATTAATTAAAAACAAATGTTTTAGTTTTTGTATGGTACCTACTTATTTTATCCATTCTTACATACAAGTTGATTATTTCCGAGGCAGGTAGTACCTAGGTATCAGGTAGGTTATCTACCTGAAAGAAAATGCCCTAACAAAGTAAAACTACTTAGGTAGTACCAGGTAGATTACCTACCTGATAGCAGCTGATAGCTACAACCGGCCTATGAAATAATTTACCATGTTGAATTTCTTTGGTAAGTAATTTTACTTCGTTAGGGCATTTTCGCCTTTCCATAACTTTGATTTCCTAGATGCCATTTTGACAGGACTATAGACTAATATGGTTACGGGAGAACAGGTACAGATATTCTATTTCACGAAGGATTCACCGACGACCTTGACATTTTGCGTTGACCCAAAAACACAACTGACTCGGACCGCGTCGCGATCGAGCGAGACTGACTGAGTGATCGAGAGTGCTTCCGAGGTTATGCGTCCTGTACACGTTGGGCCAATACGTTAGGCCAATGCGTTGGGTCAACGTGTAGAGACCTACTTGGCGCATGTTGGAAGTTTACGGCCAACGTTGGCTCGCAAACCGAATAGTGTCGGTTTTTCGTGCACACATCAAAGAATCTTGGCGCGCTCTGCAAACAGTGTTCACACGTTGGCGCATTGGCCCCACGCATTGGCCGAACGTGTACAGGACGCATTACGCAAAAAACCTAAAATCAAACCTTCTTCGTGAAATAAAATATCTGTCATAATCACTATGTATGTAGTGATAGCACTACTTACATAGTATAAAACAAAATCGCTTCCCGCCGTCTATCTGTCCCCATGTACCTATATGCTTATAAAACTACGCAACGGATTCTGATGCGGTTTTTTTTAATAGATAAAGTGATTCCAGAGGATGGTTTATGTGTAGGTATATATATAAAAAATCGTGCGAGACCGGGGCGGGTTGCTAGTAAATAAATACAACTTTTAACTAAGTACAACTAAACGTTTCTAATGTGCTTGTATCTAGCGGGGTGCTCGACAGACGTACTCAGGTACTCGCTGTTGTCCAAATCTTCGTACGACCTCGACGATGCAACTAGAAATAAAAGAAAAAATTGTAAGCATATTTTTTTGTGGGTTTTTTGTATTCATCCAAAAGAAATATATAATATAAAAAAAAAAAAAAAAAAACTGAGCTCAAGGTACGGTAAGGTAAGGTAGATACTTTGAATCTCTTTCCATGTGCGTCTTGGGCAATAAAATGTAAACGGTATGGGACCTAAACAGTTTAAATTTAATCTCTCCGTGCCTTCACCCTTTTTTCCTATACTTACTATAAGGAAAAAAGGGTGATGGCTAGGAGAGATGATCACTCAGCAATGGACCAAAGCAGTCACCATTGTGGCGCATTTTTTGACGCGTAAATGGTGCATTTTAGCGTGAATAACGCCTTTTCACGAGTTTTTCACGCTAAAATGCACCTTTAAACGCGTTATTCACGTGGAAATTAGCATAATAACGCTGATAACGAGCGTTACGTTACCTATGTGCTTAAATAGCCTTGCAGGCTGTGGATGTGAAAGGGAACTTACTACAAGAAGGGCAACAGCTTCTTTCTGTATATTTATAACACCTTAGTACACGACATAAAATATCTTGGATTGAACTTGAATTCTAAATCGGAGTACCTACTTACAGGTACTTGACCATATAGGGTTCTTTATTAGAAAAGCGTGTGTTGAGGCTCCGCATTTGAGTCGGGCCGAAGCTAGTATGTACTATGTAGTATACAGTAATGATGTACCTGCGTAACAGTGGTGCTTGTCCCTGCGCAGGCGCAAGTGGTTGGGGCAGGCGCAGGCGTACCCGCCCGCCGTGTTCACGCATGCGAACTCGCAGCCCGACGTGTCCAGGGAACACTCGTTTATATCTGCAGACATTCATAAACATTACTAGAAATTATAAATTCGTATATTTAGAATTTACAGATTCTATATATCTGCGAAGGACTGCAGGTAGATGCTGGGTGCATCAAGCTGAAGACAGGGCGCTATGGAGCTCATTGGATGGAATAGGCCGTATGTCCGAATTTTCTAAAAAAAAAAATAATTTGGAATAAGTCTTCTCGCTTTCCGTTAGATTTGATTTGTGGTTAAGAGGGATGATAGTCAGCAAAATAATGGATGTGGCCAGCTGACGACAAGGCGTCATGGCGCTCATTCGGAAGCCTATGTCCAGCAGTGAACTAGACGGATCATGTTTTTTAATATACTACTATAGTACTCAAGTACGCGACGTATAACTTAGTGTTATTAATAAATGTCGCTCAGCGAGCTATGGAAAGAGCTATGCTCGGAGTTTCTCTGAAGGATAGGATTCGTAACGAATACATCCGACAGAGAACCAAAGTTATCGACATAGCTCTAAAAATTAGGAAGCTGAAGTGGCAGTGGGCCGGCCATATCTCACGAAGAACCGACGGCCGCTGGGGCAAACGTGTTCTTGAGTGGAGACCACGACTCGGTAAAAGTAATGTAGGACGCCTTCTGACCAGTTGGGATGACGATCTGCGAAAGACTGCAGGTAGATGCTGGATGTGTCAAGCTGAAGACAGGGCGCTGTTGCTCTCATTGGGGGAGGCCTATGTCCAGCAGTGGACTAAGCAGATCATGTTGATGATAATGCGTGAGTGACTCACCCATGCACCTCTGGCCGGGTCCCAGTGCCACGTATCCGGGCGGACAGCGGCAGATGTAGGCGCCCGCTGTGTTCTCGCAGGCTTGCGTGGAGTGGCAGTGGTTGATTGCGAACGAGCATTCGTCGATATCTGTCAATATTCATATCCATATTTATTTTATTGCATCATTGTGGCCGGCGGCCTCTGTGGCGTGGTGGACTAAGGTCCGCAGGAGGGTGCGGGTTCGATTCCCGCCTCGAAACTATTGTGTGAACGATCTGCAGATATTTGTTACGGGTGTTCTGGTCGTTATCTATATAATAAAAAAGCTTATGAATGAGCTGTATGTATATGTTACCTTCGCAAGCATTGTCCGTCTGTCTGTACCCGGGGCGGCAGGCACCCGCGTCACTTCCATCCAAGTTGCTCGTCACATTCACTACGTAAAACAATTTCGAATCTGCACTTCCTGAAAAGTAAACATGAGATTTAAAGAGATACCTATGTTAAACTATTTCGGCCGATCGAGGCGGATTATGCATGACAGCGACAGCACGATTACACACCTCGCCGCGGGAAGAGGTTAGATATAGACTTTGTCGCTAATAGTAAATAAATAAATAAAAAATAAAAAGTTTTCAGACACATTTTCAGACACATTTTTTGTCCTCACACACAGAATAATAAATCACAATTAAAGAAAACATAAGACATAAAATTAAACACACACACAACAAGTATTTGACAAAACCGCATCAAAATCCGTTGCGTAGTTTGAAAGATCTAAGCATACATAGAGACAGACAGACAGCGGAAAACGACTTTGTTTTGTCTTGTTTTACTATGTAGTGATTATATCGCATATTTTTCTTCTTTAATTAATTTTTCTTTTACCGACCGATGTGGCGCGGTGGGCCAAGGCCTACCTGCGACGCAGGACGTTACGGGTTCGATTCCCGCTTTGGAACAATTGTGTGTTCCGGGTGTTCTGGTTGTTTTCCATGTTATATTGTATCATGTATATCAGTTAGATAACTGGGTACTAAATAGTACCCATAATACAAGCTCTGCTGATCATATGGGGCTAGATGAGGCCTGTGTGAATTGTCTTTTTTTTTATATGAGGTACTTTACCTCCAGTTGCATATGACTCCTCAACGTCCGGAGAATACAATGAATTCACTATTTCTGGCTCTTTCTCAAAAACTGCTTCTGGTGCGTAGGCATTCTGAAAAATATACGAACATTAATGTTAATAATCAGCTTCAGACATTGAGAACAAATTTATGATTAGTCATCTAGATTCCTAATTAAACGTACAACATTTTTATATCGAACTAGCCACGCCCCGCGGCTTCACCCGCGTGGAAATTTCTGCGCAATTTTACCATGTTTTCTCGCCGTTTAAACCTTCCATGGACTACGACAAACATTTTAAAAGCAAATTCAGCTATAGCGGCCGTTCTCGTGTTTAAGCGAGACAAACGAACAGCAATTAATTTTTCTATACTTATAAAGAGGAAAGGTTAAATTTTTTGTTTGTTTGTAATAAATAGGCTCTGAAACTACTGGACCGATTTAAAAAAATCTTTCACCGTTGGGAAGCTACACTATCCCCGGTGAACATAGGCTATATTATATTTTCAAAAAAATTAGGGATCCTTACTAAAACGGGAAGTTGAAACGTCGGGAAAAAAGGTAAATAAACGCGATAAATACCCGTTGTATTAATACTTATAATTAAATCGGGAAGGTCCGCTAGTAAAATATAAATATAATATTAATAATACCTATAGGTACATGATTTTGTGTTGTTGTCAGTAATTCCGTGGTTAGAATATAGGAAAACTTGTTATTGGTATGTATAGGTAAGTACTTACTTCTTTCGAATATTCATTGCTAAATACGTCGTTGCTCGAAGCATCTTCGTCGGCGAAGCATTTAGGTAGGTCCGGACATTTCCTTATCTGAAAAATTTACAACGATAAAAAATGCCTAATTTATTACAAATTTATTATGTAAAATGGCGTTGTACTGAGCGGCGTTAGGTCAAAAAGCCACAAGAGATTATCAAAGTCATCCGCGAGCGGAGCAAGCCGTCAGGAGATATGCGATTTGTTTAAAAAATATGTGGATGTCCCATTTCATGCTACGCATTCACTAATAGATTGCAGAAAAAACATATTGGACTAAAAACAATTTTTTTCTATCTTTTTTGTATAAAAAGTGACTCAGCGGCTGTGTTCGTTAACGTGAAATATCCTGGAATGTAAGTGCTTCTTTTCCAGCTTATTGTCCCGTGGGAATATTCGTTCCTGAACAAAGATCAGAAAGTAAACAATACTACGTGAGAGCTCCTCACAAATAATTAGTTTTTCGAGTACACAGAGGTTTCTGTTCTATAAAACCAAGTAAAAAAGTGAGATAACCTTCAAACACATCCTAAAGAGAAGCTATTGTCACATTCCCACGAGTATTCAAGCAATTATTCAATCCAACTTATGCGCGCCGGGTTGGTCAATACTTACGAGCGGATCAACCTACGACAGCTTAAATAACCCCCGAATACTCAAACGCTACTCAGATTTAAGCCCATCTCGATAGACGAATTACTGTCAGATTTTCATTGAACTCTGCCAAAAAACTGCGACTTGAGACGTACTTAAACCTGAGATGCGTTTGAGTTTTCGGGTGTAAGACATCAGCAGGCGGAGCGTACTATCTGAATATTAGCAATTGCTCGCGTAAAAAGAAATAACGGCGAGCGGAGCAAGTGTAAATTGAAAGTTCCTTTGCTTCCTTTAGCCCCAGTGATGTCTGGTGTCGTACTAAAGGCATCTGACGGAAAATGCATCGACCTTATCATCGGTCGTGTCTATTCGGTCAAATTAGACCTGCCAAGTTTATCGTCTAGTCTGTATGATATGTTTGTCTGTTCTTGCGTTACGTGACCGATAAAACGCGACACATTTTCCTTCAGATATGTACGGACCCTAAAACCCGGACATCTCTGGCACTTGGCACTAACCTGCACGTTGTCCCACCCCGCGCAGGCGCGTACGTTACCATGGCAACGCTGCGAGAGCGCCTGCGTGCCGCGGCCACAGCTCGCGGACCAACTGGACCACGCGAGCCACGTGCCTTCAACCTGCAGTCAATGTCTGATGTCGTACTAACGGACAGAGTTTCTAGCACTAGGCACTGACCTGCACGTTGTCCCCCCCCGCACAGGCGCGTGCGTCGCCATGGCAACGCCGCGAGCGCGCCTGCGTGCCGCGGCCACAGCTCGCGGAGCACGCAGACCAGCCCGACCACGCGAGCCACGTGCCTTCTTCCTGAAATCAACGAATTTTGGATTGATAATTTGGCGTGTTTTAACAACCATAAGCCGACTTCAAATTCCTAAATAATTGTTTAAAACTTAGTTTTACACAAAAAATCATCGAAATGGGTTGGCGTGATATTGAGTTATTCGTCTATTTGTCGCGCACATACTTAATGCAAATTTAAGAAATATGGTTTTCTTATGGATGCCATTCAAAACTGGATCGAATTAAAATAGAGCCACACGGAAAGTAGATAAAAAAAAGAATCATCGGTTCACCCAGTCGAAAGTTCTGAGGTAACAAACAATTAAAAACCTTCTCTTTTATTAAAGTCGGTTAAAAAGGAGACAAATTACTTTAGGACACACATCAGCCTTTACACAACAAAAACACTACTTATTACGTCGCAATAGGCTTCCCCTAATATGCGGCACATTGGTCATATTGGCAAATGCTGATACATAAATCATTTTAAGGGGCCTCCGGAGGGACGAATTCTTCATACAAACGTAATACCAAAATTATTTCTAATTCAAGCATATTTCCACTATAATATTGCATTATTTGTATTAAATAGTATTTATCTAGGTTCCCAAATAGTTTTTTTTTTCAAAATGAAAGCCAAACCTAAAATGAAATGAAAGCCAATCTCATTTTGCACATTTTTATGCGAAAATGGACATGTTTTCTTGCTATTTGTTTCGTATTTAAAACATCAATAGCTTACGTTTTATTTTTTAAGGAACATAGCTTATATTGTCTAGTTACAGAATAACAATACTTTGTGAAGAATACAAAAAGTTTTCAGTCATAATTTTTGGTATTACGGAACAAACCAAATTTTGAACGGCTAATATTGGTATCGCGCACGCATGTGGCAAGGGTTAAACAGGGACAGCGATATTCGGAGCGATTTTTGCAAGCGAGGGTCGCCGGACCCTTAAGGTAAAGTGAAGAAGCGGACAAGAAACCTTTAGATACCTTGTTAGATAGTAAGTTTGTGAGTTGGAGCCAAACTCGTCCCAAGCATTTTTATCGTCTACACTTGCGAGCTATAAACTGGAATCACTTCATCGCTGGTTTCTGCAGACCATATTTTACAGTTTCCATGGAATAAACTGCAGATTGGTGTATACCATTTGACAACACATCATACAAGACCCACCCCCATATGCCACTGTTTCCGCTATACAGCATTGTGCGTATCGCTCTCCCGGTCTCCTGTAGACTCTCCGTCGACGGTCGCTGCCATGCAGGCACATCCTAGTCTCGTCCGCGAACAAAACTCGGCTCCATTGCTGTATATCCCAATCTAAGTGATCACGAGCAAACTGAAGTCGGGCTTGTCGGTGGGCTGTAGACAATTTGGGTCCCGTTGCTGGCCTTTTTGGGGTCAAGTTAGCTTCTTTGAGTCTTCGCCTCCCTGTCCACTCGCTGACAGCTCTCCCTCGAACTTCTCCGAGCTCCCGCTGGACGTCAACGCCGGTTAGATGTCGATTTCGGAGAGAAGTGCTGACAATAAATCGGTCATCTCTCGCCGAAGTGCATCGCTGTCGTCCAGATCCTGGTCTTCGGACTAAGTTTCCAGTCTCTCTAAACCTCTTGTATACTTTGGAGACACAGGACTGGCTCAGATGAAGCTGTCGAGCGATAGTACGCTGAGAGAACCCTTGCTGGATTAGGGTGACGATTTGAGCGGCTTCTATTGGTGTGGTTTCCATTTTCTTGTAATTCCAGTATTTTGAGTGACGTGATATATTGGACTGATGACAAAATTGTATAAATTCCCAGTTTTTATAGGGATTCAGGAGTTTGAAAAAATTGATGTTTCGTTCCAAAAATTTATATCTATTGTTTTCACGTTCCATGACATATGATGAACATTTTTTTCGCTATGATATCGAAAGAGTTTGAAAGCTAATAAAATTATCTTTAAAATAATATACCACAACCTACAGTTTATTCCATGGAAACTGTAAAATATGGTCTGCAGAAACCAGCGATGAAGTGATTCCAGTTTATAGCTCGCAAGTGTAGAAATAGAAATAGCCTTACCTCGCATGGGGGCATTTGACATTTTCGTTTGTCAATCGAGGGTCCTTTGCACGCCGACTCGTCGACCAATATTTTGTCTGGTTGGCTGGCTTTATCTGCAACAGTATAATATTCAGCATTATACAAATACAAAAATCTTTATTTGAAACGAAAAACTTATAGTATAGGGTACAATTGCGGGGTGACTACCGCAAAAGTTAAGAAACTGTGTCATCATCATCATCATCATCAGCATATATTAGTCCACTGCTGGACATAGGCCTCCCCCAATGAGCGCCATAGCGCCCTGTCTTCAGCTTGACGCATCCAGCATCTACCTGCAGTCTTTCGCAGGTCGTCATCCCACCTGGTCGGAGGGCGTCCTACACTACGTTTACCGAGTCGTGGTCTCCACTCAAGAACACGTTTGCCCCAGCGGCCGAAACTGTGTATTATATGTAAAATGTTAAAGATTGTCAGCATCACCGAAAGCCAGCTAGTCCACTTATGAGCATGGCGCTTCGCAAAGCAACAACCGTGGATGGACAGGATCGTTGGATATATATTTTATATTTATATACATAATGTTAAGCTATTTAGAATAGTGATTAATTTAGTTTTACTCAATGTAAGTTAAGTACCTTAGTATAATTTCTTATTTGTGTTTTATTAGTCTATGGTATCATGTAACAAAATCAGTAAACTAAATGCTTTAAACATAAGTATTTCTTTTCTTTACTAATATTTTAAGAATAAGAAATGTTTTATTCGGCCAAAGAAAACAGGCCACACAATTAAAGCAGTAAACACACATTATAAAGAGGAAAGGTTTGATTTTCGTTTGTATTGAATAGGCTCCGAAACTATTGGACCGATTTTAAAAATTGTTTCACCGTTGGGAAGCTACACTATCCCCGGGTGACATAGGCTATATTTTATTTTTGAAATGTAAAATTTCAATTAAACGCGGATGAAACAGCTAGTATTAATTTTAGCACTCTTGTCGCCTGAAACACAGGATTACCTAGTTCAGGTTAAATTGTTATACTTAGATATATTTGCTTATTATGTGCACTTATGAGTGTAAAAGACTGCAGGTAGATGCTGGATGCGGCAAGCTGAAGACAGGGCGCTGTGGCGCTCATTGGGGGAGGCCTATGTCCAGAACTGGACTAATATAGAGTGATGATGATGATTTTTTATCTAGCCACGAGTTTTCATGGATTTTCTTTAATAAAGGGTGCAATAATATTCAGTAAATTCACCAATAATAATCCCATCTTCCTGTTGGTACAGGCAGGCGCGCGCGCGGCCTTGCTGTCCTAGCCCGCAGGTCGCGTTACACAGAGACCATTGGCTCCACTTGCCCCATTTACCTGGAACTGAAACATAAAGTGAAGATAAAAAATAAAATTATCAATAAATAAATTTAAAAAAATGTGAAGCATATTCTTTGTAAAAAGGCTTATTACAAAATATCAGATTATCTAGAAGATAAAAAAGCTTGGAACGAGTTTTGCTCCAACTCAAAAGATATGCAAATCATATGTACTAGACACATAAGTTATGAACATACTAGTGGTTTCTTCTCACTTCTTCCACTGGTGGACAAAAAATTGAAGTGAACATCAATATAATAATGAATAGTATAAAATATGAATTGTCTAAGTGCTTATTTGTAAGCCTAAAGAAATAAACTTTCATTTCATATCATTACTAAACAAATTAAGAAACCTCTTAGAGTGGTTCACCACCACTAAAATAAAATAAAAAATAAAAAAAAAAAAATATTCAAAAATATCTTAGGACTAAAGAGTAACAAAAAGTACCTTACTTAAATTCTGATGGAAACAACAATGTGGGTGCCTGAACTAGGTGAAAACCTGTTTTTCAGGCTGAAAGAGTGCTAACAACAAATAAATAATCAATTTGAACTTGCTTATTATACAAAGCGACGAACATGTATACTTTACGATATTAACTTATGCTACTTACACTAAACTTAATTTAAATAATAAAGGTGTACACAAAGATTTTTAGGTCTACTTAAAAACAGTCAATAAATTTTCTGTGTCATCGTATGACATACATTGCAGCGTATCCTTAAGTTTTTTCTTACAACTATTATAATTTAAGGGATAAATATTGGCTAATACATTTAATCTATTGTATAAAAAAGGACCAAGGATACTGTAAAATTTATTTGAAAAGGTGTGTTTCCGATCTAGTTCTTTAGGGCAAACGTTATTTTTTCTCCTTTTCCACTGTTTCGTAGCTGTACAAGATCTTCTACTACCAGTAGGTATGTACTAGCACGTGTACGCCGACGTGTTGCCCGAAGGACAGTTGTTTGCGACTGGCTGTAATTACGCCCTAGAGACACGTCATAACGTAAACTGCTGACCCGTGGGAACATGTAACGCTGTATGACTGATGTGGCGCGGTGGGCGAAGGTCCGCCTGCGAAGCAGGAGGTTGCGGGTTCTATTCCCACCTCGGAACAAATGTGTGTACGATCTGCAGATATTTGTTTCGGATGTTCTGGTCGTTTTCTATGTATAATAAAAAAAAAACTATCTATGTAATGTATTGTATTATGTATATCAGTTATCTAATACCCATAACACAAGCTCTGCTCACCATGGGGCTAGATAATGCTGTGTGAATTATCCAGCATTATTTATGTATTAGTACACAGTAAACTAGTCGTTATACCTTGCACTATAAGATTGTATCTCGTATGCGCAGTGCCGGCCTCGTTCTCCGCTACACAGAGGTATTGCCCCGCGTCCCGTGACGTCACACTCCACACGGCTAGCAAGCTATTTCCAAGGACTGGGTGGATGTTCGATGAAGTTGGGCTCAGCTTTTGTGTATCCTTGAAAAATGATAACACAGTTTGAATAGTCAAGCAATAGAGATGATAGGTTTCCGAAAGGAGGTAAATGGAATAAAGATGAAATTAAATAATATGGGTTTATAATAATAATAATAACCCGCTCACGAGCAGTCTTCGTGATGGTGAAATCGGGGCCGCACCTCTCGACACCCCTCAGTCGTTTGTGCCGATGTTGTTCCTCTCCGGTATTTACTCCGGCTTTTTAAGGAACCCATCCAGCATTCGGCAAGCCACCGTCTGCCACTCTTCTTAACATTATGATTGACTTGTTTATGGCAGACGTCCGCAATCTCCCCTATAGCCCGATTACCCAGTCCATCCATCCATCACAATAGCCTGGTTTTATTTTTTTCATTTTTCCTTGCAATAGTCTCTACACCTGGCGGATACCATCTTTGGGTGTATCATATTGTGCACCCGAGGATGATACCCGCTAGGTGTTGCCATCGCCTTTAGATTAAATTCTCAAAGGGCCTCTGTGCTGATGGCTTCGGCCCCACGCAAGCCTTCCAAAGGACCGGGTCACTTTATGGCCCGAGATCATGGTAAATGAGCGATATAATAATAATAGGGGATTATTATTATTATAAACCTTGCGAGGGTTTACGTACTATATAACTCCCCGCCAGCAATGCTGGGCGGCTACAGACATACCTTTAGCCAAGTGATAGTAGGCAGCGGGTGTCCATCCGCCTCACACTTCAGCACAAGGCTCCGCCGCAGAGGCACGACGCGCTCGACCTCCCCGCCAGCAATGCTGGGCGGCCTCAGCACCACGACGCTGAACACCAGCTCGGCGCTGCCGGCCGCGTTGACCATAATACACGAGTAGTTGCCGCTGTCGGACACTTGTGTGCGGTTTATAAACTGGAAATAACAACTAATAAGAGTATCAGATATTTTATACGAATATAAGAAAAAAAATACATTTATTTGACACTATACATAACACGACACATTACATAGTAAGAAAATAATAAGAACAAGAAAAAAATATAAGGAAATAGATAAGACATACAGAATAGAGCAAATACGTGTTACATAAGGGGCCAAAAAGGTCCCTGTCTCAGCATGATGCCGCTACAAGCCGGAGTTAGTAGCGGCGCTGATTTTCAGACAGGTCCTGCTTTACGACGTTTAGCACGAGCTATGCTTAGCTTGCGGCCAGGGATGCTGTGTGAACTGTCCAGCATTATTTATTTTAATACATAAAAATACATTGCAACGTCTCCACAGATATTAAATTCAACTAAGCAAAAACACAAAAAACAAACGTAGAATGGAAAAGTTAACTAAAACGTGATATGTAATTGATTTTGAATTAATACCATCTGACCCTAACAATATTATTTTTTACTATTTTTATGACCTCTGTGGCTCGTAGACTCAAGATGGCAGCTGCGATCCGCCATATTGATGTTGACCTTGAGAAACGACAACTGGTGGCAACAACCCGATGTTCATAATTTCTAGTACCTTTTCGGCAAATTAAGTCTAAATCCGGGACAGTTATCTTACCAAAGTAACGTTATCATCCGCCAACGCCACTCGGCTGGACGCCTCGACCTCCGTGTAAGGATGTTTGATCCACATCACGGCCGGCGCCGGGGTGCCTTCCACTGGACATGTCAATGTAAGTGGCTTATTGACGCGCACTTTTACAAGCTTGATGGCGTCTTTGGGCTGTGGCGGTGGCACTGAAAATAGAATTTTAAGATGGCGCTTAACGATTCTTAAGTTCACAGTTAAATATGCCTCCCGCAAACAAATAAAAAGGGGGGTTTTGCCATAATCACCACGCTAGGCAGGCGGATTGATGATCGCAGTCGAGTTATCTAGTCAAGCTGAAGACAGGGCGCTATGGCGCATATTGGGGAACCTATGTCCAGCAGTGGTAGTCCACTGCTATAGGCTGATGATGATTTTATGTTGTAATAAATATATTTCAGGACTGACCACTGAACTTGGCACCTTTAGATCTCACTTATTTTGTTGTTAAAGTCAACAAATAAGGCATATAATGTATGTAGGTATCAAGTTCATTTATTGGTAAAATCATTATTACTACATTGAATAAGCTAATGTAATAGCCTACATACCAAGCACAGTAACTTCGTAGGCCACACTGTCGTTACCCACTCTGTTCCTCTGCACACACTTGTACACTCCACTCTGCTCCACGCCCGCATTGTTTGATACCACCACCTAGGATATGATATAAGATACATTCAATTATCCATACAAGAACAGAGATATCCCACTATTTAGTACTATCATACTAATATTAAACAAATATCTTATCATCCAAACTGTCACTCATCCTACAAATAATATAAACGCGGAAGTTATGTATGGATGTTTGTTACTCTTTCACGCAAAAACAACTGAACGGATCGGGTCGAAAATGCTAAAATTTTGTTCTAGATTTGGATAAACATAACGGTTACTTTTTATCCTGGAAAAACATGTGTGAAACTACGGGAAGCAGTAAGTAAGTAGTGCTATTGCTTTCAAACTACCAAAAGTAGTTTCTTTCTATCCGGTAGAGGCGCTGTAAGGCGCCAATGTTGAGGAAGGATGCGAAAACTTTTTTGGTCATCTTAACGAATGCATGACTCAAACTAGGCAAATAGGCATGCTCATACAGGTTCGTCTACAAGTTTAATATTCATTTATTCTCAAAAAGACAAATTCCATAAAGTTACTTACATAATAACAGGGTTCTTAGGTTAAACATAGATAGATACATATAGGTTGTAGTCGTTCAATAGCTGACTTGCTGCGAATGTAATGGTGTAAGAAGTTAATTAACATTTTGACGACCGATGTGGCGCGGTGGGCGAAGGTCTGCCTGCGACGCAGGAGGTTGCGGGTTCGATTCCCGCCTCGGAACAATTCTGTGTACGATCTGCAGATATTTGTTCCGGGTGTTCTGGTCGTTTTCTATGTATAATAAAAAATATCTATCTATGTAATGTATTGTATAATGTATATCTGTTATCTAGTACCCATAACACAATCTCTGCTTACCATGGGGCTAGATAATGCTGTGTGAATTGTCCAGCATTATTTATTTATGATATGTTGAGCCTATTTGAGTTGGAACACATTTATGAGCTTACATTTGTAATTTGGGAGGATAAATTATTGTAAATCTGTGTAGTTTTTTTTCCATAGTTAGTCCGAGTTTTCAGAAGAACGATAACGAGCACTACGTGAACTACGTTTCATTATATCTCCTACTTTAGTGTAGTTAAACTAGGTAAAGGTAAGTTAATAAATAAGATTCGTCTCACCTCTCCATACTCTTCCATCACCATGGTATCATCATACAGTTTGAGTGGGAGGTCATCTTTCAACCAGTAGGTTTGCGGAGCGGGGTTGCCGAGCGCGTGGCAGTGAAGGTAGTAAGGTTGCCCGGTGAGGACTTCGAGCTTGGTTGCCCGGTTGCGGATTATTTTAGGAGGTTCTGGAATGCGAAAGAAAATGTTAGCTCTCGAAACACTCACAGCACTTTAAGATGAAGTGGGTACCAAAACCCACGTTCCGACTGTAGAGAAAAAATATTTAAACGTATTCACTGCCCAGCCCCGATCGCCTCGTTGCGACCTGCAGGGGCCGAACGAAGAACGACATACTAGGCTACGAACGTTTTAAGTCAACATCGTTTTTTTTATAATAGTTCAGGTTTTTAGTAAGTTATCGAAGTCGAAAGACGATTGACGGTGTTTAGTCAATCGTAGACAAAAATCGCAGTTTCCTCCAAATTTTTTTTTTTAACCTAAAAATGAGATATTTACGTCAAAAGCAGATTCATTGGTAGTTATTTATTATATTTCGTCTACGTGTTAATACTTTACACGATTATGGTTTTATTGAATTGTGTGTGAATTTTCCAGCATTATTTATCTATCTGTTAGTACTTGCCTAGAACCTCCACCCTAACACTCCTCCGATCCTCCCCCGCTTCATTAGCCACCACGCAAGAATAGACCCCTGCCGTGGACGTCTCCACGTCGAGGACCAAGTCTGCGTAGTTGACCCCTCGTATGTTCTCTCCGAGGAGTTTCCCGTTCCTTAGCCATTTTACTGTAGGGGCAGGTTTGCCGGAGGATTGGCAGGCCACGCGGATATGTGCGCCTAGCTGGAATATAAAGCATTACAAATTTTTCAACATTTAATGGATTTCAGAGATAAGAAGAAAAGGATATCGAAGATAGAGGAGCTATGTATGCTATTACGGCGAAAAAAAAAGAAGAAAAAGGCGTTAAAAACAGAAAAATTTACCAATGGTTAACTTTAGTCGTCTTATTAGAAATAAAAATACAAGAAAACATATGCAACAACAGAGAAAGCTAAAAACCGAGTACCTTGGAGGAGGCTTTCACCGCTCCAGGCGGTCCTAACACTACCTAAGTAAATAAGTTAGTATATAAGGAATTTAGAAAGTTTTTTTTATGTAAAAAGAAATAGTAGTTATACTTAAGTTCTTCTATTAATACTGTTAAAATTAGTGTTTTGGAACAATAAAGCTCTTTTAATTTTATTTTATTTTAATTAAATACAAATCTATTTAAAGATGTAGCTATAAGCCTGGAATCATAGACTACTTTTCATCTACCTCGTCAGTCCCCGCGTATTGTACAAGTACAAATTAATGATAGCAGTTCAGACCTGACATTTGTACTACATAGATGGGAGTTACTGCCTAATGTACTCACTCACACAAATACAAAATATTTTTAATTATTTCCTTCTTAACACTTTGATTGCTGAAATCACACAGTATGTGTTTTCTACAAGTGACTAACATGCGTAAATCCACACTAGCGCAGCGGCTGAGAAAATACAGATCTGTGTGACTCAGCACAGCCGTAATATTTTTCGAACGAAACGCATGTGCGGCGCAACACAACCGCTGTGTAGAGCGGCAGCACGAATTTTTTAGGTTAAAAAAAAGATCGCAGTCGTCGAAAAAAAATCGCAGTCAAAGTGTTAAGAAGGTGCTATACATCACAAACATACCGTAAAAAAATACATACAGCGGTCCTTCACTTCAAAAATTGCCTAAAATAGACAAATCTTTGTCTTGGTCTGAAGCATTATTCTTAGTACTTGGTACAGTACAGCCGGATGATATGACTACTTATGTTAATAAAACACAGGACTTACGAGGCTTTAAATCAGTTCCCATGAGATAGTAATAACATTAAAACGTTTACATAGAAACAACACGTGCGAAGCCGCGGGCAGAAACTAGTAATTCACATGCCGCCGACAACCCAGCAGGCAAAAGAGATAGGTACAGCTTAGTATAGCACCTCAACAGCGTATATTGGTCCACAACTGGACGTAGGCCTCCCCATGATACTGCTTTTAATCATAATTACAATTGTTAGAAACAATAACTTTCAATAATCGACGCGAAAATATAGGAGGTAGATGCTGGATGCGACATGCTGAAGACAGGGCGCTCGCTGTGGCGCTTATTGGGGGAGGCCAATGTCCAGCAGTGGACTGCTATAGGATGATGATGATTATAATTCTACTAATTGACTAACCGCAAGCTCAAAGCTCCTCCCAACACTAACCCCCCCACCCCCCTCAAACAGCACGACATCCTCAACACGCGCCGCCGACACGACGGTCACCGCGTAAGCTATGTGCGTCGCCCCGGCTTTGTTCGCAGCGTCGCAGCGGTACACGCCTTCCCCTAGCTGGGTTATGTTGGCGGTGGTGAGCGAGGCGTTCTCGAGGTGCCAGTTGGTATTGCTGTAGAACATAAACACTTTTTTTTACTTTATAAATAAACTAGTTGCGCCCCGCGGCTTCATCCGCGTGGAAATCTATGTGTCAAATGGTTTATAAACATCTCCTCTTGAATCACTCAATCTATTTAAAAAACCGCATTAAAATCCGCTGCGTAGTTTTAAAGATCTAAGTATACATAGGGACAGACAGACATCGGAGCGCTTTGTTTTATACTATTTAGTGAAAATGCTGGACAATCCACACAGCATCACTAGCAGTTGGTATCCTATCAGAGGTCAGCCTTAAGGGTCCGGTGACCCTCGCTTGCAAAAATCGCTCCGAATATCGCTGTCCCTGTTTAACCCTTGCGCCGCGACCCATGCGTGCGCGATAGCAATATTAGCCGTTCAAAATTTGGTTTGTTCCTTAATACCAAAAATTATGACTGAAAACTTTTTGTATTCTTCACGAAGTATTGTTATTCTGTAACTAGACAATATAAGCTATGTTCCTTAATAAATAAAACGTAAGATATTGATGTTTTGAATACGAAACAAATAGCAAGAAAACTTGTCCATTTTCGCATAAAAATGTGCAAAATGCGATTGCCTTTCATTTCATTTTAGGTAAGTATTTTGAAAAAAAAACCTATTTAGGAACCTAGATAAATACTATTCAAATACAAATAATACAATATTATAGTGGAAATATGCTTGAATTTGAAATCATTTTGGTATTACGTTTGTATGAAGAATTCGTCCCTCCGGAGGCCTCTTAAGCGTCTATCTTAAAAGGATTGGATAAGGCTTGGTACACTTAAGATGAGCAAACATACTTATAAGTCCAGTGTAGGTTTGGTTGTGGGGAACCTTTCGCGTAGCATTCCAATGTTGCGTTGGATCCTTCTATCAACGAGACCTCCATCACGTCGAATTCTGATATAAATGGGGGCACTGCAACAATATAATTATGAATATATTTATTATACGCACACACGCACATACATTACATATGATTACACTACGCAATTAGGGCAGAATATTTAGAGTAAGATAATTTTAAAGTTCATCATCATCATCATCATCAGCCTATATTAGTCCACTGCTGGACATAGGCCTCCCCAATGAGCGCCATAGCGCCCTGTCTTCAGCTTGACGCATCCAGCATCTACCTGCAGTCTTTCGCAGGTCGTCATCCCACCTGGTCGGAGGGCGTCCTACACTACGTTTACCGAGTCGTGGTCTCCACTCAAGAACACGTTTGCCCCATCGGCCGTCGGTTCTTCGCGAGATATGGCCGGCCCACTGCCACTTCAGCTTGCTAATTCTTTGAGCTATGTCGATAACCTTGGTTCTCTGTCGGATGTATTCGTTACGAATCCTATCCTTCAGAGAAACTCCGAGCATAGCTCTTTCCATAGCTCGCTGAGCGACTTTGAACTGGTGGACCAGCCCTATCGTGAGTGTCCACGTCTCAGCTCCGTAGGTCATAACGGGTAGGACGCACTGATTGAAAACTTTCGTTTTCAAGCATTGCGGTATGGATGACGTGAAGACTTGACGTAGTTTCCCAAGTGCTGCCCAGCCCAGCTGGATCCTCCTTTTGGCCTCCTTCTCGAAACTGTTTTTACCCAACTGCAGAATCTGCCCAAGGTAAGTGTACTCGGAAACAGTTTCGAGAAGGTGACCATGTACGACCACCGGCCTTGGATCAATGTGACCATTGATCATGACTTTGGTTTTATCCAAATTCATGCCAAGACCGATACATCGGGAGGCTGAAGCTAGGCCGTCCAGCATCTGGTTCAGCTCCTCTAGCGACTCCGCCAATAGGACTATGTCATCAGCGAATCGTAGGTGTGAGATGTAGTTGCCGTTTATGTTTATGCCCTTACCTTTCCAGTCCAGCGTCTTAAACAAATCTTCCAACGCGCTTGTGAACAGTTTCGGGGATATATATATATATATATGTATTTTAAAGTTATCAGTAAGCAAATTTTGTAAATTATTATGTGTATTTAATATATACCTTATACCCTATACAATACCCTAAGCAAAGATAACAAGATAAGGAACATATACCTACACATTTTCAAATACATAATATGTATATTGTCCGACCCGAATAAATTAATAAATAATGCTGGACAACCCCTACAGCCAGCAGGAAAACATAACATTTTACTAAATATAGGCTATAAATTATCAGAGTTTTAGATAGTAAGAGATTTCTATGATAACTCTACTAACCTAAAACGTCCACATGAAACAGTCTATGCACGCTGCCGTGCGCGTTCGCCGCTACACATTTGTACGTGCCCGCGTTCCGTTGTCGCACGTTCAATAACTTCAGAACGTGATTGTTTTGGAACAATATAGGCTTGGAATTGAGCAGCCATTTGATCTAAAAAAAAAAAACAATAACATTCTTAATTTAATATTATCATATTTAATATATAACGATGTAGATTTATATTCTATTATATATTACTTAAATAATACACAGTAAAATTGATTTATAGGGGAAATTGTTTTGGCTATGTTTGCAACACTTTTCTAAACTTATGTTTACATCGAGGTCTACAATCTGGTTCACTACTGTTACTCTATTGTTTAAGGCTTAAATGTGATTGTTAACTGCTTTGTAAACTTATCATCATCGCCATAGGCCTCCCCTAATAAAAAACGACAAAAGCCTATGTCACATGCACCCGGAAATAACAAGGGTGAATTAAGTCTACTAAAATTGTACTTAGTGTACCCGGGTGAATTACCCCAGATGAATTAAGTATACCGCCCCCAAACTTCAGCTTGCCGCATCCAGCATCTGCCTGCAGTCTTTCGCAGTTCGTCATACCACCTGGCCAGAGGGCGTCCTACGTTTGCCGAGTCGCGGTCTTCACTTATGAACACGTTTACCCTAGCGGTTGTCGGTTTTTCGTGAGATACGGCCGGTCCACTGCCACCTAATTTATTATTATGTGGGATATAATAATTTTAATTCCTAGATCATCATTATCAGCACAGAACTTATGGTTTTTAGGATGAGACTGTATAATTGGAATTTTTAGTGATATTTTTATATGCGTCGATGCTGCATGCGTAGTATTGTGGTGGATGCCACAAACAGGAGACCCGTTACCCAGTAGTGGTTAAAATTGAGCTGTCGATAGTGAATTTATTTCTATTCTTATCACCGAATGCACTTAGAATCATTCAATAGTCTACAAGTATGTTATTTACCTTTGACAGCGGTTTGGCATCAGTTTGGCAATCCAAATTCACGTCATCGCCTTTAACAACCTCTATAATTTTACTATCCCCATTGTTATGGCCATTTCTTGTCTTTTGAACATCCTCTTTTCTTATAGTAATATATTTCCCATTATCTTCATTTCCATTAACATTTAGAACATTTTTGTGACTTTCATCGTTCAAAACAGTTTCATTCTTGACATTAACATTCGTTACTTGTTCCGCCTCTACGTTTTCTACGACCACCTTATCAGTTTTTAGTTTTGCATCATCGTTGTCAACTTTATCTTCACTATGGTCATCAGTTTTGGTGTTGTCGATGTTATCAATGAATGTTGGTGGCCACTCAACGTCAACGTGGACACATGAAAACGCAGAGCCGACTGCGTTAGTGACCACACAAGCGTAAGTGGCTTGGTGTTTACGAGTTACATTTGCAAGGTTAAGGGAACCAGTAGTTATTAGTTCTGCATCCTGAAATAAGGGAAGGTTAAAATTAGAGACTTAAGTTTTCATTATATATTTAACTAGCTGCACTCCACGGCTTTGCCCGCGTGGAAATCTATGTGTCAAGTGGTTTAATAACCCTTCCGTTTGAATCACTCTATCTATTAAAAAAAAACGTAGTTTTAAAGATGAAAGCATATATAGGGACAGACAGCGGGAAGTGACTTTGTTTTATACTTTATAGTGATATTATAATATCTACATAAATTAATTGTAAATGGTCCTCCCATTTACAATTCAAGGATTAAAACAGAATAGAACCATGACGACTTAGATATATGTATATTGCGAGACAATTCATACATTATCTAGCCCAAAGCTAAGCAGAGCCTGGTACTAGATAACTGTTAAACATATCACAATACACTACGTAGATATATATTTTTTAATATACATAGAAAATATCTAGAACATCCGGAACAAATATCTGCAGACCGTACAAATATTTGTTCCGAGGCGGAACGCAATCTGCGTCGCAGGCGGAACTTCGCCCGCCGGGAAACAGGGAGAAACCGGATGTTTTTGCAATCAGAAATGTTATTAGACATAAAACTATTATAAATTACTGCTAAGATATCCCTGAGTAAGGATACATGTTCTTATTTTTTTTATATCAGCCTGTTTTGTCCCACTGCTGGGCAAAGGCTTCCCCCAAATCTTTCCACTCAGTGCGGTCACGCGCGATCTCCCACCAATCTCTGAGGAAGACGTTAAGGTCGTCTCGCTGTGTGTGTCTTATGTTCCTATTCCTATAAACATTATAAATTCACTTCTATATATGATCGTTTTGCAATTAAAGATGGCTTAGCATTAAACTAGGGAAAATATATAAAGCCATTACAATGAAATGTTTATTAGGGTTCTATTTTATAATCATCGAACCTTATACCATTTGACAGTATCGCCGTCTGACGCGCGGATGGGACACTCCACGGTTGCATTCTCGTGTTCCACCACTGTGGCATTAAGCTGCGATTCAATGGATTGTTGGACTGTTGGTAGAGCTAAAATAAATAATCAAATAGATAAATAATCATTGACAGTTCACACAGGATCATCTCTATAATTATGAGAATAATACAGAACTGTAATATTAATGTTTTAAAGCGCTCGCCCGTGAAGACTTTTTGTAGCGATGTTGTCTTGCGTTTTGTAAACGCGACGGCATGCTACCGTCCCCGCGACAGTAGCGATGCAAACGCGCGACAACATCGCGACTGTATCAATAAACACTCGACCGTCTCATACGACGTCGGGGAAACGAAGATTGGAGAGGGGTGCTGTGTGTGGAGATTTTTGATTATGCTCTTTTAGTATTTTAAACGATGAGACATAAACCCGCTAAGTCGTCTTTTTTTAGTACATGGGTCCATCCAATATTTTTTACACTGCTTAAGTCACGTACATACGTTTCGCCTGGTCACGTTTACGTAAAAGCAGCACCACCGTGAATAATGTTGTATCTACGAGATCCATCTTGCGACTGAAGAGTTCACAGGCATTTCTGTATCGATGATGAATCGCGACAGCACCGCGTTAGTAGCGATACAGAATCGTGGTAACGCAGGCGAATGTACAAGCCAGCGACAGGATCGCGACTTTATCGATGCGAACACGTAACATCGCTACAAAAAGTCGCCGTGTGCGAGCGCTCTTACAAACACAACGTACTTCTAGGGAATTATACAATTCTGTATGGTTATCAAACCTATTTCGCATTATCAGCAAGAATGACAAGTTTGACCAAAAAAATTCTTTGAACCTGCCTATTTCTTACGGACTATCAGAAAATATAGCAAGGCACTCACAATAAACTTCAACTGTGACAGTTTTACTAGCAGCCCCGTACTTATTCTTAGCAGTGCAGGTGTAGTTTCCACTCATATCTTCAGTAGGAGACCGTATGGTCAAAGCAGCGTCTTTGCCAACTTCGTATTGAGAATCTGAATAACAAAATTGGTGAGGTGGTTAGTGGTTTTTGACGACCGATGTGGCGCGGTGGGCGAAGGTCCGCCTGCGACGCAGGAGGTTGCGGGTTCGATTCCCGCCTCGGAACAAATGTGTGTACGATCTGCAGATATTTGTTTCGGGTGTTCTGGTCGTTTTCTATGTATAATAAAAAATATATATCTATGTAATGTATTGTATTATGTATATCAGTTATCTAGTACCCATAACACAAGCTCTGCTTACCATGGGGCTAGATAATGCTGTGTGAATTGTCCAGCATTATTTATTATTTATTTTTCTATGCGTCCCTAGCTTTTTATCGTCTAGCTAGATAGCTATGTTGTCAAACATAGACTTTTTACGACGGATATGATTGACAGTTTCTTTGAATTTATTCATTGATATAATTTTTGCAACTTACTTCGAGTTTTGTTATAGAGGCGTACATTGCCCTTTCACAGGATACCTTAAATGTACTAGCCTAGTCGTGGTCATAACGAATATACAGATGATTTCGGCAACATAAGAAGTAGTATGGTAGTCGTGGACACTCACGATAGGGCTGGTCCACCAGTTCAAAGTCGCTCATCGAGCTATGGAAAGAGCTATGCTCGGAGTTTCTGGGAAGGATTTGTAACGAATACATCCGATAGAGAACCAAAGTTGGACGTGTGGGAAGCCCTCCGACCAGGTGGGATGACGACCTGCGAAAGACTGCAGGTAGATGCTGGATGCGGCAAGCTGAAGACAAGGCGCTATGGCAATCTTTGCGGGAGGCCTATGTCCAGCAGTGAACTGCTATAGGCTGATGATGAAGAAGTAGTATGAAGAAAGAATAAGCATTAAGTGCTTTAAGTTTTAAATAGTACAATAACATAAAATACCTTTATTCAAATAAACACCGCCTTTAGACCAAACGACATAAGGCTTAGGTTTGCCCGAGGCTTTGCAGGCGATCGTCAGAGCTGAATCCAAGGTTGTCGCTAGATACGGTCCTGTGTAGTTGTCTTCTAATATTTTTGGTGGTTCTGCAAACAAAATTTTTGGCATGAAGAAGTAACAAACATCCAAACTTTCGCATTGATAATTTAGTTTGATACTTATAGTTAAAACCATTGTAAAATAACTTGAAACAATCAATGAAATGATTCCTGAAGATATAGGAATAATATATGGCGACATATAATTAGACGAAAGAGGCTATTAGATTCTTTGTAAAAACATACCATTGACATTTATTTTTATAAATTTACTGTCTGATCCAGCAAGGTTTTCTGCCACACAAGCATAGATTCCTTCATGCTTTGAACTTGCATTTGTTATGTACAGATTTCCGATATCATTGAAGCTGTAACAAAGAGCCCATTACTGAACATATTACACAGCATCATCTAGTTCCAAGCTAAGCTGAGCTTGTGTTAAGGGTACTAGATAACTGATAAACATTATAATGTATTCGATTATAGACTCTATGCCTATAAAAGAACACTCATTTTTGTGTTATGCGTAACATCTAGATCCATTTTCGTAACATTCGATCCATTTATTTTATATTTTATATTGACGGCACAGACAGCTTGGGGAAGTCGTCGCTACAACTGTAAAATATATCTAAAGATAACGAGTTAAAGCCCATATTTGAATGCACATTTTAGGCTGTGAGGGCGCGGCGCGGCGTTTGATTAAAGTGTGCTGAGTTTTATCATTCAATCGACAAATTTATAGGTATTGCGCAAGGCTCTTGGCGGGACCCTATGTTGTATTGAACGAATATAACTATTAATAACTAATCTTATTGAACCTCTATAGAGATAAATAACAAAACAATGGGTGATTCTTTATCTCAAAGTCTTAGAAAAATGTCTTATATAAATCGCCGCCCGAGTAAAAAAGTCATATTAACGCTTGGATTTACCTGATATCCGTATTGTTTTCTATGAAAATAACTTCATTGAACGCCCACTTCATGCTAGGAATAGGGAATCCCACAGCGTCGCACTGTAAGTTGACGTCATCGCCGAGTAACACGTCTCTAGACATCTCTAGAGGTGGCTCAATTAATGGTGGCACTATAATGAAAAATAATTTATTATAACAACTAACTATTATAGTACCTAGACTAGACAATTCAGATGTCATCACATAAAGAGGAGGTTCTATGTTCGGTTGTAGGTATTTATTTATTTGGCGCACAAAACAGAATACAATCAAGTCTTTTATTATATAATAAATAATGCTGGACAATTCACACAGCATTATCTAGCCCCATGGTAAGCAGAGCTTGTGTTATAGGTACTAGATAACTGATTTACATAATACAATACATTACATAGATAGATATTTTTTATTATACATAGAAAACGACCAGAACACCTAGAACAAATATCTGCAGATCGTACACACAATTGTCCCGAGGCGGGAATTGAACCCGCAACCTCCTGCGTCGCAGGCGGACCTTCGCCCACCGCGCCACATCGGTCGTCAAATTCGTATTATTTTATTATTATTATGTATCTCATTACCATGATCTCGGGCCATAAAGTGACCTGGTCCTTTGGAAGGCTTGCGTGGGGCCGAAGCCAACAGCACAGAGGCCCTTTGAGAGAGTTAATCTAAACGCGATGGCAACACCTAGCGGGTATCATCCTCGGGTGCACAATATGATACACCCAAAGATGGTATCCGCCAGGTGTAGAGGCTATTGCAAAGAAAAATGAAAGGAATAAAACCAGGCTATTGTGATGGATGGATGGACTGGGTAATCGGGCCATAGGGGAGATTGCGGACGTCTGCCATAAACATAGTCTCATTACTGTTAAGAGTCGCAGACGGTGGCTTGCCGAATGCGGATGGGTTACTTAAAAAGCCGCCCTATTATTATTATTATATCTTAAACAAATAGAAACACACAATAATTTAAACTAGACTGTATCCCTAAATATGTGAACACAACATGTTCAAAGCAAGGTTGTATGTTTTTATTTATGTCTGTCGATTGATCTGTCAATTATGGCCCAATTTAAAAAAATATTTCGCTAACCTATAAAATATATATTTATCTATTGATGTTGTTATTATATAAAATTTGTTAAAGATGAAATTAAAATTAGAAATGTAGAATTATTTTAAGAGAGAGAGAATTATTTTAGAGAATGATTGCCTAGAGATTCTAGAGAATGGATCCAAATCCAATAAAATACAAAAAAACTTTATTGTACACTAGTTACAGATCATTATAAAAGACATCGCATGATACAAGTACAAAGGGCGGCCTTATCGCTTAGAAGCGATCTCTTCCAGGCAATTATATACATTTCTAAAGATACCGAGGTAGAAAAATTGTATTCGCGAGGGATTAGTATATTTATCCCTAAAAACTTAAAAACAGCGTAAATACTAAGGAATTTGAAATCAGTTTTTAGTTTTAAATAATGTTCGATTATGTTTCGATTGTTCTGAAACTGCAACATTTTTGGTACTGTGAAATTAGTTAAGTTTTTTCGACCCCAGAATCAGTAAAAACAAATCATATTTGTCTTACCCCACACGTAGAGCGAGAAAGTGATCGAAGAGCTTCCGTGCTGATTTTTAGCTCTGCAGGTGTAGTTTCCAAAATCAGTCAGATTTGCTACAAATCTGAAAAAAAAAAATTACACAAACTTCTAATTTTTTTATCCGAGGTCATATTTTGATTGAGTAGATTCACAGACAAGTTTATGGTTAATAAAGTAATCACTACATAGTATAAAACTGCTATCACAAATTGTGATCGCAGATATAAAACAAAGTCGCTTCCCACTGTCTGTCTGTCCCTATGTATGGTTAGATCTTTAAAACTACGCAACGAATTTTGATTCAGTTTTTTAAATATATAGAGTGATTCAAGAGAAAGGTTTATAGACCTTTTCACATATAGATGTCCACGCGGACGAAGCCGCGGGACGCAGCTTGTTATAAATAATATAGATTTTATTTATTGTGCAAATACGTTCGTACCTACCTCATTCCGAATTCATCCACGAACTTCCTATCGTCATCTATTGAGACTCCATTCTGCTCCCAAGTCACCACTGGTTTGGGAACACCCTTCGCTTCACAAGGCATTTCCACCAGCTGACCTTCTAGCACTTCAAGCGCAAGAGCATCAGAGTTCTTCGTTATTATTTCTGGTTCCTCTGTAATCACAAGTTTCATCGGTATGTAAGTATAACTTGAATTAATTGTTTTCCACAATACCTTCACATCTTTACATCTTAACAATTTATCTTTTTAACGGGTATTATCCCGTTAATCTACGCGGTAATGGGTAAATAAACGCGATAAATACCCGTTAAAATACTTATAAGTTAAACTTCAAACTTCAAAGAAACTTGAAAGAAATAAAAAACTTTTTCATTTTCATTTTCTTCAAACTTTTGATCATAATGTAGACCTGAACCTAGAATAACGAAAAATTATTATATTATTCTAGTTTCAGGTCTACATTAAACATTATCACGAAAAAGAATGCGTCCCGAACTAGCTAATAATATTAGGGGCCGTTCAAATATTACGTAAGCTAAGTAAGTTTTTTTATTACAATTATTTACCCCCCCCCCCCTATCCCACTTGTCAGCAAAAGTAAGCAAAGCTCTTACCCCCTCCCCCCATGCTTACGTAAACATTTTTCAATTATAAATGTATTTTTTTATATTATAATTATAATACACATAGCGCGCGGTAATTCCCCTAATCGGTTCTAAAGCGAGTGCCTAAACGTATGCATTATTTGCGGGAATCCCCGAAAATGCGTTTCGTTTTCAAGCATAGACAATGTGAGGGTTGCCATTCGTGTAAAAAAGTAAATAACTACCGATGACGTAATCATCATCTAGACTCCCCAACCACCCATGTCATCCAAAACAAAGACCGCTTACGTAATACCTGAACGGCCCCTTAGGTAAAACACTTTTTTAAAGTAGGTATTTAATGTACTGTATCCACTTACCATAAACTGAAAGTGTAAAGTTCTTGTGAACAGATCCAATAGCATTAGTGGCGTTACAGGTATAGTTTCCAGAGTTATACTCGTCTACATTATCTATGGTCAACCCGTCCTTTGTAAAGTGTCTGAAACATATTATAAAATTAGTACCAGTAGGAAACATAAAAAGAGAGTGCAATGTTGGGACAAAAGCTTATGGACTATGTATTTGATAGGGTTAAATTCGATGGGTCAAACCCATCAATAAATCACGAAGCCTGAATGGCATTTGGAAGTTTTTGACCCACTACTGAAACTAAACATTTCTAGACCTGTCTTATAGATAGATAGATAAATTAATTATTAACGATTTCAGACACACACATACAAAATACAACAATTAAACAGTACACTTGAAAACAAAAACATAAAACACAGTGGTCTAAAATAATAAAAACAAACAATTATTAAATTAAATATTTATGGGTAAGATGTCTGTGTGTGCTGCAATAGGTATCTTAAAAGGCCTGAGCTCAGCGTAATATTTTGCTAATGAAGCAATATAACTGATTTTCAGCCAGACCTTTTGAGAGCAAGCAGTTCAATGAAATGTGTACCTAGCTACTAAAAGTGATAGTGGATAGGGAATCAAAGATCTGTTTTTTTATACCATCGAGGTGGCAACCAGGCATGCGGCCTTGATGATGCCTTGATGCAGCTCGGTTACCGCGGCCAATGGACGCCTGCAAAATCGGAGCGAGAAAAAGGGAGATTACACACACGCGCTCGGCGCGGTTCTCCCTGATTTGCTTTAAATTAAAATGTCTTTGAAGACCCTTTTAAATATTGTTGCTATGAGGAAAAACCCCAGCCGAGTTCACCTCACAACCTGAGTGTTTATTTGTATATCGATCGGTACTTAACTACTCACACGTTGTTGGAGTGCAAAGGCCTCCCATCCTTAGTCCACAGAACGAGCGGCGGCGGCGCTGCGGTCGCTTCACAAGACAACTGCACTGTGGTACCCGCGGCCACAGTTAATGCGGTGTCGGGAGATACTGAACTCTTTAGAATTGGCGGATCTGAAACATCCAGAAATCAGAAATCAATCACTTTTATTTCTTAAGGCTTCACTACATAGTATAAAACAAAGTTGCTTCTCGCTATCTGTCTGTGCCTATGTATACTTAGATCTTTAAAACTACGCAACGGATTTTAATGCGGGTTTTAAATAAATTGAGTGATTCAAGAGGAAGGTTTATAAACCATTTGACACATAGATTTCCACGCGAGCAAAGCCGCGGGGCGCAGCTAGTACTAAATAAATGTGCAATATAATTCAAATTGTAAAATATAAATTATTTTTTATAGTATTTAAAATTAATAAAACAAAAGTTATCAAATAATAGAAATAAATTAAAACTGGCATACTAGTTTTAATGATAGTTCTATGTCTAGTTCAATTGTTTAAATTTTTGTATATTCACTGAAAACAATTTAACTAGAAATAAATGAATAATGCTGGGCACTTCACACATTATCGTATTTTTAAAGAAACTTTTTGTTTTATTTATAGCTTGGCCACACGCTCCGTCTTACCTGCAGGCATGCCTGGTTTGCGCAGGTAAGAATTAGCGTAGAAGGCGGAAGCGCGGCCTGTGCAATTGTTGACATAATGTAGATTGGACTGCGCAGGCAAGACGGAGCGTGTGGCCTATCATTCTATTAATCCCGTTTTAAATTATTTTGTATTTTAATTGTTATTTCGTTATGTGTTAACTTACATTGAACCACCAATAGAACTTCGTAAGAATCCTCTCCCAATACATTCTTCGCTACACATCGGTACAATCCGCGACTCTGTTCCGTTGCAATAAGACTCAGTTCTGTTCCATTGTTCACTTCAACTACATTATCTGATGCGTTGTATTGCCATGTTATGGTCGGGGTGGGATTACCAGCTTTAATTCTGAAAACAGTATAAAACATTCTAAATACTGTTTTTATTCGTACTATTTTTATTTGTGTGATTCCGTCTTTCATGCGATTCTACGCATTCGACACAAAAGGCACATAGCTAAGCAACATAGCCCGGCCAGTGGGTGCAATAATTAAATATATAAATATTGTAGCCTAACAGCAGCCCGCAGACTATAGGGTCAGCAGCGAGAAGCGACGCTGCGCGCACTTTAATTCAAAATACAACTTTATTTACTACTCATAAAGGTACAAATTTTATTGACATAATACGAAGACTCCCTGAGGATCGCGCTTGCGTCAATTTGTATCTTTTTGCGTAGTAAATAAAGTTACATCTTGAATCAAAGTGCGTGCAGCGTCGTGTCTCGGATCAGCTGACCCTAAATGACTATTCGATTTACACGTAGGAAATAGCTAGTACAGATTGTTGAGAAATTGTATATAATTGAGACTCATTAAAATGGCAATATCTTAGATCTGACACTGGCAAAAAAGTGGCAAATCAGTCACCACCAATATGTAATATGATAAGCCAACATAACATAGCATACGATACACAATCTCACCTACATGATAATAAGGCTGAATCTCCTTTGTTCGTGATTATCTCAGAAGAATCTTTCACTATTTTCGGGATCTCTGTAACCAAATAAATAACCCTTTTAGATACAACACCAACATATATTTTAACTATAATATTTAAAGGCTTTATATGGCATAAAGCCTTATCATACTGCCTATCTACCAAGTGTACATTTTTTTTTCAAACTCGATCTCCGATTATACTTCGAAATTTGTGTTTAATATCATAACATTAGAATAAAACACCCACAACAACGATCAACTGCACCGATTTTCATCAAACATGGGCAGAAAACCTCTTGGTCAAGTCATATTTAGAACAAAAAGTTAATAAAAAATCCGTTCAGCCGTTGAGAAGCTAAGATGGGACAAACAGGCATACCTACATATACCCAGGCACTTTTAACATAATCGACAGATCATTTAGCGTCGAGGTAAAAAAAACAAGCGAAACCTTACCCAATCCATTAACACCCAAGGTCGCTTTTAACTCAACAACCTCAAACCCATTATCAACTTCACACCTGTACAAGCCCAGATTATCAAAATCCATTCGTTTTATAACTATAGTGGTGTTATCTATGGATACTTGTACATTGTCTGTGGTTTGTAGGAGGGAGCCGTTGTGGTACCATGTGGCTATAGGTGGGGGGTGGGAATCTATTCGGCAGGGCAGTTCTACCCGACTGTAGAGTGGTTGGGTTATATCTGAAAATATAAGGGACATTAGAACCTACTAAAGAAGCTATTAATTGAAGAATGTTATATTATATTGAGTAATTTAAATTTTTGGTAATATTTTTAGGCTTTCTACTCCATAGATGATTTCATCAGTAATACTTGGCCAGATGCCGCGCAATACAATAGTAAGTAAGAAATTCAATGTTGTGCTTAGCTTTACATGAATATTGGCATCTATCGAAAATAGCATTATACTTAGATGAGCAAATCAAATGTATTACACGTCTAAGATCTATTAACAAGAATATACTAGTGGTTTCTTTTTCACTTCTTCCGCTAGTGGACAAAAAATTGAAATGAACAGTAAAACAATCTTATTTGATAATAATTTATGGTATAAAATTGTAATTGTCTAAGTGCCTATTTCGTAAGCCTAAAGAAATAAAAACAAAGAATTTGTATGTAATCTTTTTGCAACGTTACCTTTCAGTCCTTCCAACACTGTCATCCCCCTCCTAACGTTAACTTGCACGTGATCCTGCGTCACGCCTTCAGAGTTCTCGCCGTAACAGAAGTACGTAGCCTCTACGTTTTCTACGGAGCTGTTCAACGTTAGCTTGCTTAGATATGTGTTGGCTTTGGGGTTTGTTAGCTGAAACAATAAAAAAACCATTGATGGATAAACATCCAGCCGAGTTCTTGTAAAATTTGCATGCAACAATGCATGCAATTCTTTTAAATTAAATATATGTATATATAAATAACCTTACCACCAAAGTTATCGACATAGCTCTAAGAATTAGCAAGCTGAAGTCGGTTGGCGATATCTCGCAAAGAACCGACAACCGCTGATGTTAACGTGAGTGGAAACCACGATATAAGTAGTCATAATAAGTAGTCATCGGTATAAGTAGTGTAGGACGCCCTCCGACCAGGTGGGATGACAACCTTCGAAAGACTGCAGGTACATGCTGGATGCGTCACGCTAAAGACAGGGCGCTGTGGCGCTCATTGGGGGAGGCCTATGTCCAGCAGGGGACTAACATGTGCTGATGACGATGACGACGAATAATTTATAAAAAATAATAAATATTGTTAAATTTGCAGCAAATGTGCCGAACCGGTCATTGTGGCGATCTTTAGGGAAGGCAAATGTCCAGTAGACGTTCATCAGCCGAGTTGATGATAAAGATATACATTTTACCCAGATTCATAAAACTTCCTAACAAGCTCTACTTTAACTTTCAGCCAAACCTGCGCGACAAACACGCGGAAAGCGAAGCGAGAGCGTGAGGGCGCGTTTCCATTATGTCGTGACGACTGATAGTCGTACGTTTTAAAGAATCGTGACTTGTATATTTAAATCGAGGTGTTCACATACAGGACGACACGATTAATTGTCGTCCTTTTCGTCCAAGACACTTTTGGTCACCACAAAACAAAAAAAACTCACAGTTCATGGCCACATTACGTAGTACTAGTTATTAAATGGCCACATGTCAAAGCTAAATACCACAAGCAGTCCATAACCCTTCTTTTTCGCCGGGGATAAATAAATAAATAATGCCGGACAATCCACACAGCATTATCTAGCCCCATATTAAACAAAGCTTGTGGTATGGGTTCTAGATAACTGATATACACAATACATTACCCACATAGATAGATATTTTTATTATAGAAATATACATAGAAAACCTAAACAAATATTTCCAGATCGTACAGGCATTGGTCCCGAGGCAGGAACCGAACCCGCAACCTCCTGGTTCGCAGGCAGACCTTCGCCCACCACGCCACAGTGGAAGTTAAGAATACTATCTACTTACAGTATGATTCAAGAACTCTTCAGTCTCGCGATGCCATAGAACCCTCGGGTGCGGCTTGCCACTCACTTCACACAACAACTCGTGTACGGTGCCGTTTCGCACGGTGATGTTTTTGTCGCCCGCTATAGTAACTGATGGTTTCATGAGGACGGTGATCTCTACCGAGTCTGAAGCTGTAATAAATAAGAAGAAAGAAAATATTTTTATTTACCGTAAAACGACCATACACTACAAACTTAAAACTACGCAAATTAGACTACATATGTTACAAATGATTGTGCGTAGCAGTGTGAAGAGAGAAGAAATGAGATAAAATTCATTACTTTAGGATATTATCGCTTATGGAGTACTAGCTGCCCCCCGCAGCTTCGCCCTCGTGGAAATCTATTTCAAATAGTTTACCTTCCTCTTGAATCACTCTATATATTAAAAAGAACCGTACTGTATTAAGTATAGTCATCTAGTACCCATAACACAAGCTCAGCTTAGCTTGGGGCTATATAATGCTGTGTGGATTGTCCAGCATTATTTATATATTTATTCATCCAGGAACCATGGCCGAAGCTAAGCTAGCAAATTTTACTATATAAATGTTACCTTCGAGCATCCCCCGCTTCCCCACACATCTCCAAACCCCATCCTCAGTGACATTGACCTCCAACACCACCATGCCACCGACCGCGCTCTCCTTGACAACCCTCCCTGCTTGCATCCACTTCACAGTCCCACAGTTATCCGCTTGGCAGTACAGTTGCGCGATGGTATGGTAACTTTTAGTCATGGTGTGGGGGCCTATGATTTGGACGGTAGGTTTATATGCTATGGATATAGTGGCAGATTGGTTTGTTGAGCCTCCTGAAATGAAACACAGGTTTAAAGCCAATAAAGGAACTGAACCTTAAGCATATATTAATAGTGACTGTACTAGTCACTATTAATATATGCTTAAGGTTCAGTTCATCAGCCAAACCCAGGTGCGATGCGACGCTGCGCGTATTTTACATAAGATAGATAGATAGAACATACTTTTATTGCACACATTAAAAATACAACAAACAAGATCAAAAAATACAGAATATGTGACAATTTGGCGGTCTTATCGCTCAAGAGCAATCCGTAAGTTCGTACAAGAACAAGTTATACATACCATCCTTTAGATTACACAAATCATTTATGGGCAATAGCGTGCGCTTCTATAATAAACTTCCATCTGAAACAACTGAGCTCCCTATTCGTAAATTTAAAAATTACATAAAAACTCCATAAACGATTATCTCAATTATGTTAATGCTTAAAAATAGTTAGTTTTAATAGGTAAATAAACGCGATAAATACCCGTTGTATTAATACTTATAAATATATGTTAATGCTTGGCCAGATGTCGCTCAGTTTCGCACCGACAATAGTATGTAAGTAATTTGTTGTTGTGCATAGATTTACTTAAATATTGACATGTATCGAATCATATTATATTTAGACTTACATAAGCAAAAAACCATGTATTAGACACATAAGAGATATGAACATACTAGTGGTTTCTTTTTCACTTCTTCCACTACTGGACAAAAAATTGAAGTGAACAGTAAAATAGTCTTGTATTAAGTATGACTTGTCTAAGTGCTTATTTTGTAAGCCTAAAGAAAATAAAATATTTTGACTTTGACTTTACGTAAATACATGCGTTAACTATGTATGTATGTATATGTACCTCTATTTACAGCGGTACACGTATAGGTCCCGGCGTCCGCCCCGCTTGCGTTGACGATGGTTTTGTTGAATTGGTAAACTCCGTCAATGCTGGGCTTTACGTTTATCTTTGTATCTGGAATATCCAATAATAACGGTTTTAGAATAAGTTAATCATTTTTTCTAGAAATAATTATAACGCACTATCTATAGATAATGAGCGCTGTCAACCTAAAACGCACCCGTTGTAGAAAAAAGCTAATAGCCTCTCGTAGGACGTTGCTCTCGTCGCAATTTTGTTCACGATGTTGTTAACCACTATGGTTCTGACTTTGGATGGTGACCAATATGTTTGCCCATAACAATTAAATATATAAATAGGCCCATAAATAAATAAAGCTGGACACAATTCACACAGCATTATCTAGCCGCTCGATGGAGGTGCGTGAATTGTCCAGCATTATTTTAGTAGTTTCAGCCCGCGGTTTCGTACGCTTTATTTATGTCCCATGGGAAAAGTAGGCTATGTTTTATTCCAGGCCTAGAACTACCTGTAAGCCCGATCTGTTCTACATTTTGGCGTTATGCGGTAACAAACATCCAAACTTTCGCATTTATAATATTAACACTTTGACTGCGATTTTTTTTCGATCACTGCGTTCTTTTTTTTAACCTAAAAAATTCGTGCTGCCGCTCTACAGAGCGGTTGTGTTGCGCCGCACATGCGTTTCGTTCGAAAAATATTACGGCTGTGCTGAGTCACACAGATCTGTATTTTCTCAGCCGCTGCGCTAGTGTGGATTTACGCATATTAGTCACTTCTAGAAAACACATACCGTGTGATTTCAGCACTCGAAGTGTTAAAGTATGACTTGTCTAAGTGCTTATTTTGTAAGCCTAAAGAAAATAAAATATTTTGAATGCGGATTTAATAACTAGTTGCTATTCTTTGCTCTAACCAAAACATTATTTAAACTATACTACGCCACATACGGACGATTATGTAGTTAATTCGAGGAACATACCAAAATAAACATATTTAGTAGGGGGAGCACAGCGGCCTATATTACAGACTTCTCAGTCTAGTTTAGGCCACTGAGGCTACATAATAGTTTGAACTGGAATCTCATTACGTACTGGAATTATTTCCGAATGTAAGACAAATTAATTATGTTATGTGATTGTAATGATTCTTTTGCCATAAATTATTATTTATTTATATTTATTTAACTTACTTCTCGCTCCAGGCAAATCGATATCCATCTTAAAACTTAGCAACAAAGCTTCGCTGAAGATGGTACAGGTCAAAGTGACGTTGTCTCCTTCTTCGAGAGTCAGGTTCGCAGGTTCAAAGCTCACTTGTGGCGGCTCCACTGAAAACAGATAAGTTATTTTTTTTTTTAGTTATTGCTTCGATGGGACTCCTATTAACTATAAAGATATATGAATGTAAAAAAAAATCCATTTATTAAACAAAAAAGTGAACAGAAAATCATAAACACCGTATTTTTTATTTGATAATAATTAATATTTTAAAATTTGACTTGTCTGAGAGCTTATTTTGTAAGGCTATAGAAATAAAGGATTATTAATTTTTAAAGGTACCTACATAAGATATTATCCATACCTACATCAACATCTAACACCAAAGTAAACATGTTGCACTTGTTTAATGGGTGCCAGATAACTGTTAATTCCACTTGCGGATCTTAGACATAGAATACTTTGAATTAAGATACCAACGTACGTACGTACAATAAATTGCCCAGAGGTGGGAATCGAGCTCGCAATCCTCACTCTGCATATAGGGTGTACATTCGACATCGTAGCGGTCGCAGGGAGTCGATGGATGGAGGCAGCTGGCAGCTCAGGGCCGCTATTTGTGGCGTCGTCGTTTGTGGGAGGCCTATGTCCAGCAGTGGAGCTGTGTGGGCTAATACTATGATAACGATACTGATAATATAATTTTAATACCTATAATAGAGACTTCTGTAGCAGCTTTGCCAACACCAGCGACATTTTTGGCGAAACACTTGTAGGGCCCCGTTTTATCTTCCGTTAGATCTTCAATCACGTATTCTATGGACGTCGTTTGCCTGAAAATAGTTAATTTATTTATCACTACATAGTATAAAACAAAGTCGGTTCCCGCTGTCTGTCTGTCACTATGCTTAGATCTTTAAAACTACGCAACGGATTTTGATGCGGTTTTTTAAATAGATAGAGTGATTCAAGAGGAAGGTTTATAAACTATTTTACACATAGATTTCCACGCGGTCGAAGACGCGGGGCGCAGCTAGTTTTATATAATTTAATTTGAGTATGTACATGCAGGTCAAACTGAATTCATACAAGCATTATGAAAATATCTTGGTTAAGCCGGGAATCGAACCAACAAAAATGTAATAACCTGAGGGATGCCTCAGGCTTAGGATCGCTATTTGTGAGGTCGTTTGGAGGCCTATGATGTTCAGCAGTGTAAGTACATGGGCTTAATAATAAATAATAATAAATAATGCTGGACAATCCACACAGCATCAACTAGCCGCAAGCTAAGCAGAGCTTGTGTTATGGGTACTAGATGATAGACATTTTTATCCATATGTAGATACGACCAGAACACCCGGAACAAATATCTGCAGATAGTACATACAATTGTTCGAACCCGCAACCTCCTCCGTAACAGGCGGACCATCGCCCACCGCGCCACAGAGGTCATCGTGAATGATCAAGGGGTGTATGTAAAGAAATACTTACAGACTTGATATAAGCGGCTGCAGTTTCTGCGTGTTTTTAGTCCACATCGCTGTGAGCGGCACTAAGCTATCCACTTTGCATTTTAGAACTACCCTCGAATGAGCGTGCGCTGAAATCTGTAACATAACATATAAATAATAAATAAAGCTGGACAATCCACACAGCATTATCTAGCCCCATGGTAAGCAAAGCTTGTGTTATGAGCACTAGATAAATGATATACATAATACAATACATTACATTTTTATTTATTTATTTATTTTAAGCCATTACTGTCCCACTGCTGGGCAAAGGCCTCCCTTTTCTCCTTCCACTCCTCGCGATCCAACGCTGCAACAGGCCATGATGGAAGATTATTACATAGATAGATATTTTTTATTATACATAGAAAACGACCAGAACACCCGGAACAAATATCTGCAGATCGTACACACAATTGTTCCGAGGCGGGAATCGAACTCCTGCATCGCAGGCGGACCTTCGCCCACCGCGCCACATCGATCGTCATATATTTAGTTATCTATACTTAGTTAGTGTATATTTAATCTAATTACTTAATCTTAATAAATTGTTATAAAATATTTGATATGATTATTGTTACCTACATATCTACTGGTTATGGAAAAAAGGTTTTTTTACTTATTGTTAGTAGTATAGGACGCCCTCCGGCCAGGTGGGATGATGACCTGCGACGGACTGCAGGCAGATGCTGGATGCGGCAAGCTGAAGACAGGGCGCTATGGCGCTCATTATGGGAGGCCTATGTCCAGCGGTGGATTACTACTACTAGGCCGATGATGATGACTTAGTTAGCACTTTCATGGCCCTCCACGTACTCGATCTCATGGAGCTGCGTGCGAGGCTGGCCAGTGAAAGCATTAATTTATTCTAAATAGATTATCATACGAAAAATACTCTAGATAATATCTAGTAGAGTAATAATTAAAATCACTCATTTGTTACCAAAATTTTAACAGCAAACCTTTAATTAGGATTAATTTTGCAATGTGTTAGTTAAATATAAAAAATCTTTACCTGTCTCGAAGTTGTAAGATACGGCACATCTGAAAAAACAAAACATTTCCTAATATTACCCACACCTATAATAAATATAATAATAATGTCACCGGCCGCATGAGCCTGGCTTCGCGGTCGGTGATCAATCGTTTTGATATATTTTGTACTGTAGAATAGTTTCATAATATTTTATTGTATTTCCTATAGTAAAAAATGTATTTTATAACCGGAATTTAAATATATGACATGTAATTATAAAGCACCAGTTCAAAGTCGCTCAGCGAGCTATGGAAAGAGCTAAGCTCGGAGTTTCTCTGAAGGATAGGATTCGTAACGAATACATCCGACAGAGAACCAAAGTAATAGACATAGCTCTGAGAATTATTAATAAGCTAAAGTGGCAGTGGGCCGGCCATATCTCGCGAAGAACCGACGGCCGCTGAGGCAAACGTGTTCTTGAGTGGAGACCACGACTCGGTAAACGTAGTATAGGACGCCCTCCGACCAGGTGGGATGACGACCTGCGAAAGACTGCAGGTAAATGCTGGATGCGACAAGCTGAAGACAGGGCGCTATGGCGCTCAATGGGAAAGGCCTATGTCCAGCAGTGGACTGCTATAGGCTGATAATGATGAATAATAAAAGGATAATAGACCTTAGGATAATAGAACACATCACAAACAAGAAAACACAATGGCATATCATGGTGTGATAGGCAGTGATTTAGAACAAAGCTTGTAGAACCCACCTGGTACTTTGGCTTGCACAGCTGTCGAGCCGATTCTTTTCAGCAGCTGGTTATGTTCATCTTTACCATTTATCTAAAAAAAATAAACATAATATGTAACTTGTTTTATTAATTAATACTCATAATCCAATAGAATGTAGAACGAGATGTCGAATATTCTCCGTTTTAATTCGACAGGTAGGTACATAGATTAATCCAAGTTTTGGTAAAATAAAAACCAAAATAAAATTTTTTGGAGGAGCAAAAGTCACTAAAAACGGGATATTTAACATGATTTGATATAGATAAGTTACTTTTGTGTTCAAATAACCATGATAGTTTCAAAAGTTTTATCAACTTCTTCGTATTCTAATGTTACAGGGCCAGGTGGCAAAAGTTTTAAGAAATATGACGTTTCATCAGTTTCAATAATTCAATTTCAAAGTGCTATATTTTCTTTGTACGTTACAGGACACATGGACACGTCACAAATTTCAAATTGCATAAGTTAAGGGTCCGGCTGCCCTCGCTACCATAAATCGCTCCGAATATCGCTGTCCCTGTTTAATCCTTGCGCCGCGCCCCACGCATGCGCGATAGCAATATTAGCCGTTCAAAATTTGGTTTGTTCCGTAATACCAAAAATTATGACTGAAAACTTTTTGTATTCTTCACAAAGTATTGTTATTCTGTAACTAGACAATATAAGCTATGTTCCTTAATAAATAAAACGTAAGATTTTGTTGTTTTTAATACGAAACAAATAGCAAGAAAACTTGTCCATTTTCGCATAAAAATGTGCAAAATACGATTGGCTTTCATATAAGTTTAGGTAAGTATTTTGAAAAAAAAAAACTATTTAGGAACCTAGATAAATACTATTCAAATAGAAATAATACAATATTATAGTTGAATTATGCTTGAATTGGAAATCATTTTGGTATTACGTTTGTATGAAGAATTCGTCCCTGCGGAGGCCTCTTTAACTAGGAAATAAAGTGATCACTTTGAGTACACTCGCCCGCGCAGGCTCGAGCGCATCGCGCGGCGCATCGCAAGCGATTCTCAACCTTTTACCCTCTGTATAGGTGCGGAGACCGCATGCGCTGCGCTCGCGGTGTCCGAGCTCGCGAGGGCTACTGTGCCTATTGATGCGCTTACTTGCCTACGACCGCTCTATTGTTCTCGTTGCTAACTGACTTTTGTAAAATAGTTGTCACTTTTGTAACCAAATGAAAATGGACAAGTTTTTTTGCTATTTGTTTCGTATTAAAAACATCAATATCTTACGTTTTATTTATTAAGGAACATAGCTTATATTGTCTAGTTACAGAATAACAATACTTTGTGAAGAATACAAAAAGTTTTCAGTCATAATTTTTGGTATTACGGAACAAACCAAATTTTGAACGGCTAATATTGCTATCGCGCACGCGTGTGGCGCGGCGCAAGAGTTAAACAGGGACAGCGATATTGCAAGCGAGGGTCGCCGGACCCTTAACTATCATTTATTTATTTTAAATGTAATGCTCAACTAAAGCTTGCATGTAGTCATATTAAGATAAAACTCTTTTTTAAATGGTTCAATAACCAAAACTATGTAATATACGTAATTCTTAACTCACTAGTATAAAAGTTTGAAAAAGCGCATTGCCTATAAGCGATTGTAAATTTTAGTTAATATTATCTAGGAAAAATGTACACTGGATATGTATTACTATTATATTTTGTTTATAAATAAAGATATTTAAAAATGGAAAAAATTGATCACTTTGATTTTTTGTTCACTTCAATCTTTTTAAGGTAAAGTATAGAAGCGAACAAGATACCTTTACCTTGTTAGAATGTTAGTTTTCGAGTTGGAGCAAAGCTCGTCCCAAGCTTTTTTATCGTCTAGATAATCCGATATTTTGTAAAAAGCATTTTTACAAAATATCTGTTTGACAATTCGTTTGGATCACTCACAGCAACATAAAAGAACTCCTCGGGCGGTATGAAAGCCTCAGCTAAGTACACTTTATTTTCCGCATCCACTTCCCTCAGAGGTAGTTCGAAGAGTGTGCTACCGTTCATAGACAATATCTCCGCGAACTCTATGACAACTGGTGGGGTCTTCTGGGTGAGAGATAACATCATGTGGTTATATGTTCCTGCGAAAAAAAACATTTGAAAGGATTTCGCTTGGCTAGAGAGTGTCATATTACGAGATTCTATCAACATCATCTTCAACTCAAGTTCTGTATTCTCACAATAGTAGACGGTACCCGACTTCGCGTACTGCTGGGTATATCTATCATAACCCTTAAATAAATAAATAATGAAGAATTTATTTATCGTAACTAAAGAGTTACGTTACGTTATAGGATTGTAGAACCGAGTACTTTACCTACTAAAAGTAGTAGGTAAGGTACTCGGTTCTACAATCCTATATATGTATTTTTTTAATTAAAGGGCAACCAAGTTTTTTTTTTACGACACTACATCATCGGAGCAAAACGTACAAGTTCTAAACAATTTGTGGTTTCGAAAATTTCATTCATCGTTTCAAATGTGTCTCGTCCATTTAGTAACACAAAATATGTAGATTTTTCGCTGCGCGTACGGAAAATTCGTTATTGAAGTTTTTGTTTACGAAGTATTTATAAATAGACAATATTTATTATTGTACGAGCTGTAATACAGACCAGATATGATACTATTTCTAAACTCTATATACTACTATAGTCCTATTATAATGTTTCAGTAGAGTATAATACAGCAGTCTTTTGAATAAAATAAATAAAGTCATTTAAAACGGGACGTTTACCATGATTTGATTTACGAAATATTATATAACTCAAAAATCAAATCATGGTAAATATCTCATTTTAAATGACTTTAGTGTTAATAACCATGATCGTTTTAAAATAAATAAAGTAAGAAATCTACCTTTCAAAGGCCTGTAACTGGTTTCCGCCATGTCCCTAGGCTTTTCCACCGAGAAGCCATGGTTGAAAGTCAGGTTCGAGAGACCAGAGACCTTCACGGAGTAGTCTTCATCGCTGCCAACGGTTATAGTCCAGTTACCTGGCTCTGGCTGCATCACTTTTACCACCTGGGGATAAGAGCGAATTTATTTTACTCGGTTCTCCGATATATTATTTTCAGCAGTTGATTAACCCTCGGCATGCCTGGTAGGGTCCCTCAGACCCACCAACGCAGAAAAACCGTTGTATTGAATTCGAATTTTACGCTTTACCGCTCTCAGTAGCTGACCGTTGTGAACCCCTTGACGCCAACCACTAGATTTCACAGTCCGGGCCCCACCAGGCACGTGGTGTAACATTTTTAAGTGCAAACTGCTTTCAAAATGAGGCTCTAGAAAACGATGTTTTAAGTGAGGAGGACTAGAGATTTTACTATAAGATATAAGTTTATAGAAGTTCCTAATTTTTCCTGAAGTCTAATCAAGATCTCATTTGTTTTAAGTTGATTTTGCATGTTTGTAATCATAGTACTTTAATTTGACGTTGAAAAGAGTATAAATGTTTAATAACAGTTTTTATTAATAAGAACATTTGATTTTTAATTTTTTTTACTTATCTCCCTTAAATATAAAGCAAATTTGAATAAAAAACAATAAATTAGGATAATTGTACACAGCATCTACCCCAAAGTTTATTTTATTAAATCCGGGTCCCACAGACCCACCAGGCATACCATGTAACTTTTTACCACCAGGCATGCCGAGGGTTAATATGGGTGAATATGGTTACATGTTTATTATACCTTCAATAGGCTTTCTAGTATGTTATTTATAAGCTTCTGGTTTTCCCTTAAATAAATATAAATTATCAGATTGTTTTAAAAAAATAAAAACCGACTTCGAATTCCTTAAGGATTGCCTTAAAGTATTTGTATTTATTTCTTCTTTCGGTTTCTTGTTTTTTTTTATTAAATATTTTATAATGCTGGACAATTCACACAGCATTATCTAGCCCCATGGTAAGCAGAGCTTGTGTTATGGGTACTAGATAACTGATATACATAATACAATACATTACATGGACAGATATTTTTTTATTATACATAGAAAACGACCAGAACACCCGAAACAAATATCTGCAGATCGTACACACAATTGTTCCGAGGCGGGAATCGAACCTGCAACCTCTTGCGTCGCAGGCGGACCTTCGCCCACCGCGCCACATCGGTCGTCACATTGCCTTAAAGTATTGTGCATTTACCCCCTGTTAGGTAGGAGGAAAATGCACATGATGAATGACATCTCGCATGGGAGTGTATTACTCCCATGCGAGATATCAGTGCAGATCCCACTTAGAATTAGAACTAGAATCATCATCAGCCTATTCACTGTTCCAGTAGTCCATTGCTGGACATAGGCCTGCCCTAATGAGCGTCATAGCGCCCCGTCTTCAGCCTGACGCATCCAGCATCTCTTCAAATCATCCTGCAATCTTTCGCAGGTCGTCATCCCACCTGGTCGGAGGGCGTCCTACACTATGTACGTTTACCGAGTCATGATCTCCACCCAAGAACACGTTTAAAGATATTGAAAGGCACTATTTGGCAATTCACTGATTGAAAACTTTCGTTTTCAAGCATTGCGGTATATAGATAACGAGAAGACTCGGCGTAGTTTTCCAAACGCTGCCCAGCCTAGCTGGATCTTCCACTTGGTTTCTCGAATTTTTTTTACTTAACTGATATTAGAATGACTTACCATAATCTCAGCCAAATCGAGCGTTGTCACCAGTTGGGGCGGAGTGACTTGCGTTCCGTTGGGGTCCAACACTGTGATCTGAGGCCGCGCCCCCGACACAGAGACTGTCACCTCGCCTAGCGAGCTGTCCACAGGAACCTGATGGAAGTATACGAGGACTTCAATATTTTTAAACCTACGCGATCGAACACATGAGAGCATGAGAGCCTGCTGAGACGGGACCTATTGGTTCGCTTAGTAGAGTCGCTGTAGTTTTATATTATGTTCTTATTTATTTTATAATATGCAGTAACAAGTTCTACCTACTCCAGTAAATAAATAAATATATTATCTTTCTTTTTCTTCTAAATATAAGTATTGAATTATATATAAATGATTACCTCAATGATGTTAATGCTTGGCCAGATGTCGCTTAGTTTCGCACCGACAATTGTAAGTAATTTAATGTTGTGCGTGGCTTTACTTAAATATTAATATCATCTTATCAATTCAAATTCAAATGTCCTTATTTTGTAAGTCTAAAGAAAATAAACACATTTGAATTTGAATTGATACAACGGTATTTACCGCGTTTACCAATTTTTCCCGACGTTTCGACAGTTTTACACTCTGTCGTGGTCACGGGATGTTCTAAATAAACGCGATAAATACCCGTTTTATCAATACGAGGACTTTTAAATTGTGAAACAGTGAGAGATGATGTTAATAAACATGATAACTTTGGGAATATTGAAGACCTCTGTTGAAACCATTGTTTTGATTCCACCCTAAGAAAAAATGTTTGCATGATCTGCAGATATTTTGTACAGAACTGTTGTTTTTACATTATGTTTTTACACATACTATAATTAAAAATATCTACTTACTTACATCATTTATCTACTCAGGTGGTGCTATGTGGATTGTTCAGCATTATTAATTTTTACACTTACAACCAATGGCTAACCACCATTGGTGGTAAAACTGTCTTGGGTAAGAATATATTCTAGATACTTTTTTAGTCTAGTTTTTGTGAAAAAGGTCGGGGTCGGAATCTAGACGTATGTTATTAATTTACCTCCTGTGTATTAGATCCTGCTGGATTAACGCTCGACCCGAGGTTCACCATTCTGCCTTTTATCGAACTTCGGACGAAATCTAGAACCTGAAAAATATTAGGTGTTGAGAATATGTTCACATAAAAAATTGAAAAATAAAAAATCTACTGAAATGGGTTATGTTTGGGGGGTATGGTAGATGGTGCTGGTTGATCCCCAAACAGCCCTTTGAGATTGGTATTTGGTATGGTGTATGGTTAGTGGTCAAGGAAAGTCAGTGGTTTATGGTACGGACTATATTCACAAGAAACCCTTTTGGTTATTAAACTACGGCCGCCAACTTATGGTTCAAATAGCGACCTCTGAGGCGCGGTCGGCGAAGGTCCGCCTGCAAAACAGGAGGTTGCGGGTTCGATTCCCGCCTCGGGACAATTGTGTATACGATCTGAAGATATTTGTTCCGGGTGTTCTGGTCGTTATCGATGTATAATAAAAATATATATCTACTGTATTAAGTATATCAGTAATCAGTACCCATAACACAAGCTCTGCTTAGCTTGGGGCTAGATGATGCTGTGTGGATTGTCCAGCATTATTTATTTATTTATTTATAATGGTATGAAATGGCTGACCCGCGTCGTTTGGCGGTCAATCGCGGACTGAACTGGTTAGGGTAATCGCGAGCAAATACGAATTCAATTGTAAGCGTATCTAAAATGCATTTTTGCTGCGTGTTCGTTTTACCCGAACATCAACTCTAAATAAGTACCTACTTTAGAATAAGACAGAATAGGTCATCGTCTGACAGTACGCGACACTATATTTTTTATTTTCTTTGGGTGGCTTAGGTATCACGGCGGCCATGATAGGCCTATTGTGATCGCCACTTATACGTTCAGCCTCGAAGCCGTAGCGTTCATAGTTTGCCACTAACCCTTGCAACTGCTAGGAACTGTAGGATTGTCTTCGGAGTGATGTCTCGCAGCTCGTCTGGGCTATGCAGATGTTTGCCCAGATGGCAAGATGGCAAGCAGAGAGTCTGCCGCTAGCTTCAAGTGCCATATTTGCTTTTAGTACGACGTTAGCTAGGTGTGTGTTCCACGTCAGTTTTTGGTGACGCCCAAATACTTTACTTCTGTGGAAAAAACTCGCGACACTAACCTTGTGAACACTGGTTTTGTTCAAATTGAACACTTGTCCGGAACTGGCGGCCGCTATTTGGTGGTACACTTTGTACGAAGGCTTGTCCAGGTCATTGCAGTGACCAGTCAGGACGAAAACAACCTGGGAATAGTTTTTAGGTGTTTTACTTGGACCATAGTAGGTAATTTAAATCTAGTATGGTGTAAGACGATGTCGTAATTAAATTAAAATCACTAGGTGGGTGATAGTTTTAGTATTTATTGGGGAGACTTGTTCAGCTTTGGAAAGACACAGGCTAAATAAGAAAACATACTGTATGTCTTTACCATTCTAGATATTTACAACATAAGGAGGTTTTAAACTTGTGTTATAACGCCCGATTTACAGTAATGTTTCTTACATTACTGTAAATCGGGAAGAACCACTTGACTATATCCAGCTGATGACTAATATAGGCTGATGATGATGATGAAGAAGAACTAAGCACCTAATATGTGGTGTATATAGCCTATTCCATGCATGCAGCGGAGTATAAATAGTAATACGACCTTCAGTATCAGTAGACGACAAGGCTGGATCAAAATAAACAAGATCAACGCATGTTTTGAGGTCAATATCACGGAAACTAGAGAAGCGATAAATGGTGAGTAACTTTATCAACTCTAGGTACTTTATATAGGTATGTAATCTTAGGCAGTCCTTACATACAGGCGGGGGATGAGATTCCAATAATGATTAAATGTTTTTTTTTTCAAATTTCGTAATAAGATATTAGGCGTTGTTTCCTTTTTATTATACATAGGCTGGTTCTGTTTCCTCTGCACTGTATTCAGCACCTTGCCCACTAGTCGCTGATGCCCCGCCGTGGCGTCAGTGAACACATACACGTAGGACCAAGCCTGGCTCACGTCTAGAGACAGCTGGATCCCACCTAGAGACTCCTACTATGTTCCCACCTGGCTCTGTTTCCTCTGCACTGCATCCAGCACCTTGCCCACTAGTCGGTGATCCCCCGCCGTGGCGTCAGTGAACACATACACGTAGGACCGCGAATGGCTCACGTCTAGAGCCAGCTGGATCCCTCCTAAAGACTTCTCCGGGCAGTCTCCACCACCGTACACTTGGACCCTTTCTAGCGCGGCCTTGAGTACTTCTTTGTCTTGGGTTACTGTAGCTGGACCGACCGCTGTAAGGTTCAAAGTGAAACTAGATGTTAGTGGAACGAATATGCTCATCGTCTGTTTTGCTCATGACGAGTAAGTAATATCGAGTCAGTAGTCAGAGTACCGAGTTTTAAATGAACTAATAAGAATTTATTAAATTCCAGTTTATTATAGACCCCCTGCTGAGTACCTATAGGCCTTTCTATGTCACCATCTATGTACAGTACACTTTGTGAGATGGTGGCCAAACGGTCGACCAATGATAAAAAACTCGAAATATAAATGTGTGTAGGACGCCCTCCGACCAGGTGGGATGACGACCTGCGAAAGACTGCAGATGCTGGATGCGTCAAGCTGAAGACAGGGCGCTGTGGCGCTCATTGGATGAGGCTTATGTCCAGCAGTGGACTAAGATAGGCTGATGATGAATAATGAAATATAAATGCCTTTTATTATTCCACCTTTAACGGGGTATTTTAGATAAGTTAAGGTAGGTACTTACAAGGATCATGAAACGGCACAAAAACAAAATCCCCAACAACATTGCCCTCCTCCAAAGCAGTCTTCAAAATCATCTCGGCGCCTTCCCGCAACTGCTTCAAGTCATTGTACATCGACCCCGTCGTATCGAAAACGAACACCAAACTGCTTTTCACATCTTCACACTTCACTTTAACAAAGATCAGTAGGAGTAAGGAAAGTATTTTTGGGGACATTTCGAACGGTGGCCGGACGTTGAATGCAATGTTTTAGCTTGAGTTATCTGTAACCTCTGACCGTTTAATCAATGTGGAGTAGGAAATCAGTTCAACATTATCTTTAACTAGCCTTTGCTCTTGGCTTCGCTTACCTAGTGTATGTATGTTTGGACAAAACGTAAGTCGTAGGTACTTAGATTATGATTTAAGTCACACAGTCGGTCAAACACATTTTTTGTCATGCGTAGAATAGACAAAAATGGCATTAAATGCGTGAAATATTTGAAATTCAATAATTTACGCAATGTACAACATTTTGTCTATCCTTTTGTATATCTAGCCTATCTAAACTTGTAAAATACTACGCCGTGAGGCAGGTAAGATCAAGAGAACTTCATTAACTTATATATAAGCGTTTATTAAAAATACATTTTGAATACACTAAAAATGTCTTAGGTACTTATCTCGTGATGCTTTAAAGTTCGGTAGAACTTCTGCCAAAGGGCAAGTGTGGTCGAGGGCAAGTAGAACAACCTGCAATTAGTATAGTACCCTTGAAAGTATAACTTTTTCGTATTTTTTTGTATTTCAGGTTTTTGACCCAATTTTCAAATTCAGACAAGTACCTAGTTAGAGATTATCATCTACATCCTACATACAAACTTTAACTCTTTATAATCGGCATGGTGATATTGGAAGAAGGATACCTACAACCTTGCTACAACCGGGGTATCCCAAACTGATTTTTTTATTGTATCTATCTACCCCATAGTTAGGGTAGTTGGTTTTGTCTAGTTTTGTTGAATATACTTATCTAATTATAAGTATTAATACAACGGGTATTTATCGCGTTTATTTACCTTTTTTCCCGACGTTTCAACAGGTTTACACTCTGTCGTGGTCACGGGATGACCCACGACACGACATGGCCACGACAGAGTGTAAACCTGTTGAAACGTCGGGAAAAAAGGTAAATAAACGCGATAAATACCCGTTGTATTAATACTTATAATTATGTGTTCAGATCGCGTAAGTTTAAAAACATTTATACTTATCTAGTAAAGTAAAACAAATGTTTAAAAATAAAATCTTTATTTCAAAATCCACACACAACACAACCTTAGAAGACATTCTATATAGACACAAAAACAACTTTACAAACATTATTTAGCTTAGAATTATGCTCAACCGTGTGCTCAAGATTGTTCTCATATCGAGCTTAAAACCACGATACACAAAGCTGTTCTGAAAATAATAACATATAATTAGATTGTTTTGAAAAAACTAAAAACAGACTTCGAATTCTTTCTTTTTTAAAGTTTTCCTGGATAAATACTAATCCCTCAGGAATCAATTGTTTAAGGGACGACCTCGGGATCATCCTCGACACAACTGCAATAGAATCATCCAAATCGGTCCATGGATGACGGAGACATCGACAAACATACATACAGCCGAACATAGAACGTCATCCTTTTATCGATGTCGGTTAAAGAGTGTGTGCTGTGCCTACCACGATGCTCTATTTGCGAACATTAATTCATTTAACAGATGGTACAACTCAGTGTCGTTTACTCTTAAGTTGTTTCGTAAACAGATGAACTAGATTGTTCGCCACCACTTAAGTCTTACGGCAAAAGCGGGAACTAAACAACATTACATACAACAACAACAGCAACATTTAGTGCTGCGAAGAAAGCAGCGCCGCGTCTATCGGACTTCAGTGGTGGCGCGGACTAACTGGTGGACGGTGGTCTTTATTATTGGACCCGTGTTATGAAAGCTTGATCAGTCATACATATGTTTTGGCAGAAGGGTGTCAAGTTTCGAAGGTTCACTGGCCGCCTGCAAAGGGATACCGCTGCACCGCCGTGCACCGACGTCAGCTGACACCCTGATTACGTCATCTACACGCTGTCGGCGTTATCACAAAAAAGCTTTTTATTTTTAGTCTTTTTTTATATTTTATGTATGCTAGTTTCAAGGTATATACAGGGTTATTGGTAATTCGACGTATGGCCCGTTAGGAGGTGATAGGGGTGACTATTTGCGAAAATTTCCGCCCCCGTGTGCATAATGCAAAAGTGAACCATTTTGAAGTTATCATGATTTTTAGTTTTTTTTCAAAATAAGTCAAAAGTGCATTATTAAAAATAGATTTTAAAAAACTGCCTTTAAATCTATTTCTTTTCTTCTGATTTATAAAAACGAATAAACACTGGTTATTTATCAATATTAAAACAACAATTATCGCTCCAAATTTAAAAATGCGAGATAAAAACGATATTATTTCATTATTCATTGAGATTTTTTTCCTCTAAAATGCCTCAAAAACTGGACCGTAGAATAAGTTAAATAGGATCTCTAACTTTTGTATAGTTTGAAATAAATTAATATTTATTATTATATTTTCCCATGATATCGGACTATAAAGTAACCCGGACCTTTGGTTGTTTTTTATTATTATTATTATATGTGCTGTGACATTTTTTACTCAAGCGTAAAACGATGACTGAGCAAGCTTTCATAATACGGGCCATAATTATACCATTTCTCGGTAGAGTCAATATGAATAAGATATAGCTGATTGATGAGAGATACATGAACACTAGTTTTACATAATAATAGGTGGGTATTGGTTTTCCTTTCACAGTAAAATAGACAGTAAACAACTAGTAAAAGTAAACAACATTATCTCAAATTAATAGACGATGATCCTTAAAATACTTGTCTTTAAATTGTTGAGCGTCGAGTTTCTAGCCTAATATTTATAAGTAAAATCTATCTGTAGACATATTATAGGACATCTCGCTGTTATGTTCCTTTTCAATACATTTTTATAAGATGTTACTTCTTCTTCTTTTAGGAACAAAACAGAGAGGCGTATTTAATAAGTCACTCGCGTAACACATAATTGCGTATTAAACTAAATCATAATTCTAATTAATTTAAAATAACATTCCTAACTTAAAGTCTTAAGCTTTTTGAATCTTTTGACTTGAAGTTGAGAACCCCATTTTCACAAATTAAATAAAACCAAAAGCCGTTTGATGCGTTTAGTTGGTGAGAGTAAAAAAGGGGAAAAATTATTTTGTTTCGGTGGATTAAAACAAATGCATCGTTGAAACTTTGTAGATTTTTAATTATATTCATCACTAAAATAAAAAAAATTACAAGTGAACATTGAACTAACAGATGTTTATTTTTATTCATTAGAATCATACAAAATATTAGTAGTGTACATTATTTTTCTACTTTGGCAAGTGTTTTATATTAAATATAATTAATTTGTACTTGAAACGTGTATCTGTCATGGATGCTGGGCTTCCGGCAGAATGGAAGAAATAACACCATTTAATTATATCTTTGTGAATGATATTGTTGTGTGGATTGTCCAGTATTATTTATTTATTGATATACTGTTTTGACCAATTTGCCAAAATCTGCTATGAGCATAAATAATAATTAGAAAATCATCAACCAAAATTGCATTATGTAATTTATTATTAATTAATTAAATTATTTATTTTACTAATTAAATTAAACTAAGTAGAATTCTCATTATTTATTCCTATGCACTGCCCTATAAAAAAAGGACAGGGCAAACTATCCCAAGCCATTAGAAATTATATAATTAATTTAGAAATTATTGCCAATGCAATAATTAATTCGAGACACAATTTCCGAAGTCGGTATCAATATAATTAACGTTTTACAAAAACGTGATTATTTTCCCCGAAAACGGGGAGATCGTAAATTATCGGCTAACGTATTTGGCCGCTAGCAACCCTGTCACAAGTTAAATAACCTACTGGCGTGGACAAAGACCAATAGTCAGTCAAGCAATATTTCTCTAAAGTTGTACATTTGATATTGCATCTTAGTTTTTACAGATAAACTGGATTTACAAGATTCATAAAAGCCAAAAGTTCTGAGGAGTATCTCGTACAGATATTATTTTTCACGGAGAAGGTTTCGCCGACGAGATTTCTGCCTTGTGCTGACATTTGCGTCGACCCAAAAACACTAGTGACTCGGACCGCGTCGCGATCGAGACTGAGTGATCGAGAATGCTTCCGAGGTTACGCAAACTAACTCAATGTGCATGTGCACGGCTCACAACAACCAACATCAAATCTTCGTGAAATAGAATATATGTAAGAGGATCTCGTTTGCAATAATGTTGTCAATTCAAATGTCGCCAAAACTATTTGACAGCATTCAAAATATTGCCGTCCCTTTCCTATCGCTAGAAATTAAAAGGATGGCATCATATTTTTTGTGCTTTATAATTAGTTTACGAGTTGGCGACATTTGAATTGACAACAATGAAGTAAATTTTAGGTCTCATCTTGTAAATTTATAGCAAAATTACTCCGTATTTATCAGATAACTTTCAGAAACTGCAAATGTTGATAATTTGAATAATTATTTCCTATCAACCACTAGATTAGTGAAGATTGACCGTTAATTGGATACTCAGAATATTGCCTGTGGTGATGCTGCAACAAAAGTCTACCATGGACTACTAGAATAGAACATAACTTGTAAATTTTTTATGTACAGCAATTCTTACAGAATAGAACTCGGAACTATGGAACACCTTTGAGATATAACCCGCGTACTTAAAGAATGGAATGAGAATGACGACACCTGCGATGCTCAATCTTAAAACAAATTCGAACTGAGCTCCCGCCCGCTAGTTAGAATTTGTTTAAGCAGCATGAGAGATGTTCCCATATGAGCATGAGAACATCTCTCATGCATTCCCGCTAATCCCATTCTTTAAGTGCGCAGGTTATACTTGTTTGTACTATAAGATCTAATCGGTGAAAGGCACCTTAAGGTGGATACTACATAGTAATGAAAAGGTTACCAGTTGAGTCAGGATTAATTTCTAGACGAATCCGGCGGGCGGCGGGGAGGGTTGAGGTTGGCTCGGGGTTTTCTTGTAAACTAGTACTTTCTCCCCGACTTCGCCTTCCGGGAACTGGGAAAAAAGATTTAACGTGAGTCAGTGGTTTTTTCATCCATGGTGACATTAGGTGTTTGACGACCTCTGTGGCGCGGTGGGAGAAGGTCCGTCTGCGACGCAGGAGTTTGCGGATTCGATTCCCTCCTCGGGACAATTGTGTGTACGATTTGAAGAACGGGCAACCTTAGGATGGATTGCACACAAAGGAACAATATAGACGGTGACACTGGAATATATTAAAAAGTAAATAATAATTAGATAAACAACCAACCTGAGTATGAGGAATCTCATGCAGCAGTGTATACCCCGACGAGAGAATGTTCTCGACCCTTCCCTTCAGCTTGTCGAACAAGACGACCAGGGTGGGAGTCTGTCGGGTCGAGTACTCGGTCTTCCACCAGCGCAGCGGGTTGTTGAAGAATGCTTCAGCCTCCGTGGCTGAGCCGGGCTGTTTGAATGGGTCGCAGGAGAGGTAGCGAGCGGTTATGTTCGAGTGGAGGTGGCTGAAACATAGACAAATTATTATATTGCGATTTTTTTTTACTGAATAGAATAGTGTTTTTATTTACATACGAAGGACAAAACAGATTTTTGTAATTGAGTCACAAAACGGTCTCTATCTCAGCATGAGTTAGTTGTATTGTAAGCATGTTACAATCAACGCTGGCCTTCCGAAGAGAGACTGGACGAACTATACAAATTCCTATCGTTATTATTCGATGTAATTTTTTTTTTTTGCTGGACGAACTATACTAACTGTCGCCATCGTAATACAACTCTTACAAATTCTTTAAGCGTCTAAGTATATCTAATTTAGGACGTAAGACAATACTAATTTAAAATCGCATAAGAATTTGATAGGCAAAACATAAATAAATAAATAATGCTGGACAATTCACACAGCATTATCTAGCCCCATGGTAAGCAGAGCTTGTGTTATGGGTACTAGATAACTGATATACATAATACAATAAATTACATAGATGGATATTTTTATTATACATAGAAAACAACCAGAACACCCGAAACAAATATTTTCAGATCGTACACACATTTGTTCCGATGCGGGAATCGAACCCGCAACCTCCTGCGTCGCAGGTGGACCTTCGCCCACCGCGCCACATCGGTCTACATTTATTAGATTTATTTATTAGATGAAGTGTTATATGTATGAATGTACTATAGTTTGCCCGAAACCGTTGTACCACTTCTTAGGAAAGTGCGGCGAGGTGGGGGGCGATGAAAAAAGCAAAAGTACGCGTTGACGGCAGACTGATGGATCGGAGCGGCCGATATTTCCCCCCTCTCCGTCTCGCCGCTCGCATACCTCAGGCGTGGTACAGCGGTTTCGGTCAAACTATAGTGGTTTGTTTTTCTATAAATCCAAAAATAATTAGAAACCCGAAACGATCAACCCTAAATAAAATATTTCTTTGGGCTGTAGCGAAAACTGCTCGGAGACAATCATCATCAGCCCATAGTAGTCCACAGCTCGAAATAGGCCTCCCTAATGAGCGCCATAGCGCGTCTTCAGCTTGCCGCATCCAGCATCTGCCTGCAGTCCTTCGCATGACGTCATTCCACCTGGCCGGAAGGCGTCCTACACTACGTTTGCCGAGTCGTGGTCTCCACACAAGAACACGTTTGCCCCAGGGGTGGTCGGTTCTTCGCAAGATATGGCCGGCCCACTGCGACTTCAGCTTGCTTATTCTTGGAGACATAGCTTAAATAGCAAATTTACCTGTAGAGTGGTGTAGAATGGCAGGGCATCAGAAAAGCGACTGAGGAGCGGTTATTAGTGGCCTCTCGAATGAGCGGCATCACATTCAGGGTGCCGCTCTGGTGAATAGTGCCGAAGTATAACGCTGGGACTGCGTTGCCGAGGAGAATCGAACCAGCTACCAGGTAAAGTTGCCATCTGTAACGAGGATGTATAACAATAAGTACATGTTTAGTGTTGATGAAGCATTCTAATTAAGTTTAACCTAGATATATAACGTGATTCAATTGGTAAAATATATAGTGAACGCAATGATTTCACGTAAAGTAAGGTTGCAAAGACACTGATATAAAATAAACAGATCTCATGAAGAGCCAAACTAGTGTTATGAAGTACTAGATGAGTAGAATATTTAGTTAGATATATGTACAGTAGGGCTTCGGTAATCCGGCTTGTTCGGTTATCGCTGTAATCCGGCCGGGCAATGGGGTTCGCGGGGGAGGCGGGCTGCCATGAGCCAATACGTCTTCAGTCTTTTGTCTATCGCCTTTCGTGTAGTACGTACAGTGTCAATTTAGCGCGCTAACATCATGGCGCTGCCATGTAAACATTCAACATTAACATTAAAAGACAAATTGCGGATTATAGAAATGTTAGATAAAGGTGGCCTTGCGCTACCCTGTCATTGCTAAGATGTGTTTTATTACTATTAAATATGGCATACTATAATCCGGACGCCTCGATAATCCGGAAAGGGTCATGTTTTTGGCTCTCCGGATTAACGAGACAAAAACATTTTAATCGTAAAATAGGTGAACATGCTTACTTCTGTGCCCTTCTGCTCCATGGGACGATGAGATCTTGGGCCAGATACAGGAATATCGGCAGCAGAGGCAGGACGAAACGGAACTCTTTGTGCGGGATGAAGCTGCAACAATAACACTCGAATTATTATAAACTTAGGCGCAGGGTTCGTCATTCTTCGTATCAAAACACTCACATAAGTTTACGGTTTATTCACACACCTAAAGGACATAGGTCTCCCCTAATGAGCGCCATAGCGCCCTGTCTTCAGCCTGACGCACCCAACCTCTACCTGCAGTCTTTTGCAGGTCGTCATCCCACCTGGTCGGAGGGCGTCCTACACTACGTTTACAGAGTCGTAGTGTACACTCAAGAACACGTCAGCCTTTGTCAGCAGCCACAGTTGCCAGCGGTTGTCGGTTCTGCGCCTTGCGTTAGGTACCAGTGTATGACAATTATAGGATACCTGTGGAGTGCAATATGCAGCGCCGCAGCCAGTAACGGCACAGCGCCGGTGACGTTCTCCTTGGGCCGGCGGAGGATCCTAGCGGATGCCCACAGCACGGGGATCAGGTTAAAGCCGAGCACCGCAAGCAGGCCTTGCGTTAGGTACCAGTGTATGTCAAATTATATAGGATACCTGTGGAGTGCAATATGCAGCGCCGCAGCCAGTAACAGCACAGCGCCGGTGACGTTCTCCTTGGGCCGGCGGAGGATCCTAGCGGATGCCCACAGCACGGGGATCAGGTTGAAGCCGAGCACCGCAAGCAGGCCTTGCGTTAGGTACCAGTGTATGTCAAATTATATAGGATACCTGTGGAGTGCAATATGCAGCGCCGCAGCCAGTAACAGCACAGCGCCGGTGACGTTCTCCTTGGGCCGGCGGAGGATCCTAGCGGATGCCCACAGCACGGGGATCAGGTTGACGCCGAGCACCGCAAGCAGGCCTTGCGTTAGGTACCAGTGTATGTCAAATTATATAGGATACCTGTGGAGTGCAATATGCAGCGCCGCAGCCAGTAACAGCACAGCGCCGGTGACGTTCTCCTTGGGCCGGCGGAGGATCCTAGCGGATGCCCACAGCACGGGGATCAGGTTGACGCCGAGCACCGCGGGCAGGCCTTGCGTTAGGTACCAGTGTATGTCAAATTATATAGGATACCTGTGGAGTGCAATATGCAGCGCCGCAGCCAGTAACAGCACAGCGCCGGTGACGTTCTCCTTGGGCCGGCGGAGGATCCTAGCGGATGCCCACAGCACGGGGATCAGGTTGAAGCCGAGCACCGCAAGCAGGCCTTGCGTTAGGTACCAGTGTATGTCAAATTATATAGGATACCTGTGGAGTGCAATATGCAGCGCCGCAGCCAGTAACAGCACAGCGCCGGTGACGTTCTCCTTGGGCCGGCGGAGGATCCTAGCGGATGCCCACAGCACGGGGATCAGGTTGACGCCGAGCACCGCAAGCAGGCCTTGCGTTAGGTACCAGTGTATGTCAAATTATATAGGATACCTGTGGAGTGCAATATGCAGCGCCGCAGCCAGTAACAGCACAGCGCCGGTGACGTTCTCCTTGGGCCGGCGGAGGATCTTGGCGGACGCCCACTGCACGGGGATCAGGTTGACGCCGAGCACCGCGGGCAGGCCTTGCGTTAGGTACCAGTGTATGTCAAATTATATAGGATACCTGTGGAGTGCAATATGCAGCGCCGCAGCCAGTAACAGCACAGCGCCGGTGACGTTCTCCTTGGGCCGGCGGAGGATCCTAGCGGATGCCCACAGCACGGGGATCAGGTTGACGCCGAGCACCGCGGGCAGGCCTTGCGTTAGGTACCAGTGTATGTCAAATTATATAGGATACCTGTGGAGTGCAATATGCAGCGCGGCAGCCAGTAACAGCACAGCGCCGGTGACGTTCTCCTTGGGCCGGCGGAGGATCCTAGCGGATGCCCACAGCACGGGGATCAGGTTGACGCCGAGCACCGCGGGCAGGCCTTGCGTTAGGTACCAATGCCTGGCAAAATAATTAAACAATAATTTGGTGTGCTTTAGAAACCTATAAACCAACTTCAAATTCTTATATAAAAATAGGTTTAAATCTGAGTTTTAAAAAAAGATTCATCAAAATCGATTGGCGTGATATTGAGTTGTTCGTCTATTTGGTCGAGCACATACTTAATACAAATTTAAGACTTATATGGTTTTCTCGTGGATGCCATTGTCAGAACTGGAACAAATGAAATGGTGGCCAATGGATATACAACCAAATCTACTGATGAAAAATCCTTCAGCATTCTTTTATGGTGATAATATCTAGTCACAAGGAAGCGTGGAATATATGGATTGGGCCAGATCATTGCCTTGTTATTTGTAGTTAATTATTTTAATTGACGCAAACAGTCAGACCCGGAACCAATATTTGCAGATCGCACAAATTTATGTACCGCGGTAGGTTTCGAACCGCGCAAAATACTGCGTCTCTTCTACGTTACAAGAATTTTACCTCACTCAAGCTTATCATACAAACATACCAAGGGTGGGTTCCGTAGAAAGAAGCGATGTCATGCAGCACATTAAACTTTATGAACTCCCACGGAGTGACGATGAAGCGACCGTAGAAGAATGAGTCCAATGCCACAAGAGCACCACCAGTGAGCAACCTGAAAGTAAATAAATAAATAATGCTGGAAAATTCAAACAGCATTACCTAACCACATGGCGTAGAACTGATGTACATAATACAATACATTACTTAGATAGATATTTTTAAAGACTCACCCAATAGGAACATAGATGCGCACTATCAGCTTCAGCCGCCCCTGGTTGGTGGTAGCCAGGTTGTAGGCCCCCAGCACGGCCCACAGAGGTAAGGAGGTTGGACGGAGGAAAACGGTGAGCACCGCCAGCCATATCCATTTGGGGCTCTCTGGAAACATATTTGTGCCAATAAATGAATGAATGAATGTACACTTTATTGCACTTATATACAGGGCGTCCTACAGCCATGCCACATGGAGGGAAAGTACCTTAAATATTGTAGATAGAACATTTTACTGAAAGGAGACTTCATTTTCATTTTATAACCAATTTAAACTGCATCAAAGATTTTTGAATAATCGCCTGTCTGAATCAGGAATCGAACCCGCCAAATTGTAAAAAAAAGTCACATCTAATTTAACAATACCGATCCAAAAGGCTAAATCGTAAGAATTATTTTTTTCCAAGTAACATAGCAGCTTAAATAAAAGGAAGACCATGAAATTTGATATGATATGAATGTATGTATGATGTGATGACTGATGAGTTTGCAGGGATTTTTTTTGAAATATTTAAGTGAGCAAAGGATGCTTCAATAGTTTTGATTACCTAAGTACTTAAAACTACACAGTAATTTAGACAAAGTTACTTACCTATTCGTAATAAGCACGCTCATCATCCAAATGTTATCTACTTATTAGCAATTAGCCCTATGTTCTTATTTTAAGTGAATTTTTGTAATTCATATGAGAATAAAGTTTCTTAAACCATAGATGTACTAACTTTAAAGACATAGAAACATCGTTAACAAACCTTGATCCAGGTATGACTTGCTGGGCTGGAATGGGAAGACAGACAACGCTATCGCCACTAGAGAAGTCTCAAGCGTCTGCAGCAATGTCCGGCCTGACGTGTAGAACCAGAACCAAGATGTAAGGATCAGGAATAGAGCCCATTTTCGATTGCCTGTCCATTTGTACAGGCTGTAATCAGCCGCTGTGCTGATAAGCGATTGGAGGAGTCGGGGTAGTAAGATCTGGAAAGTTTAAACTTGAATTTTAAGATTAGTAAAAAAAAGTCAGTTTCTTACCTTCTAAAATGTAAGTATTATATTTTTTGCTAAATGAAGCATAGCATGATGTTTATTATTTTAAGCCTGGTTTAAAAATGTCAGTTCAATAGTCTTATATAATGCAGTGCAATTAGATGTACTATGATATTGGAACAATAACCTAACACTTAATGAATAATAATAATAATAAAATAATAATAATAAATAATTCAGGACAATCCACACAGCATTATCAAGCCCCATGGTAAGCAAAGCTTGTTTTATGGGTACTAGATAACTGATATACATAATACAATACATTACATAGATAGATATTTTTTATTATACATAGAAAACGACCAGAACACCCGGAACAAATATCTGCAGATCGTACACACAATTGTTCCGAGGCAGGAATCGAACCCGCAACCTACTGCGTTGCAGGTGGACCTTCGCCCACCGCACCACATTGGTCGTCATAATTAACTGCCAAGTCAATCATATTATTCTTAAGGTTCAATGACTTTATCATTAGTGTTTTTTTTTAGACATTTTTTGTTTATTTAATAATGATCAAGTAAACAGGTGTCAATAGGCAATGTTGGGATTTTTTTATAAGAAAATGGGCTAAATGCCAACTAGTTTTTGTTATGCTATATATATATAGATGGGAGTTTTACCTATTGGTGGGTTATTTAGCCAGTGATTCTGATTGATCTAAGGGTAACTACTGATTTGAACTAATTCATCAGCCATTTCAACCCACTGCTGGGCATAACTAATTCAATTTTTTCTGAGTTATACTAGGAATTATCTTCAGGTACCTAGCTGATAATGTGAATGTATTGTAGCAGTTAACTATAAAAACAACATACCAAAGCTTCAGGATAATCAAGGCCAGTAACTTTGAGCAGACTATAAAGGGCCGCCACAACACTGGGATATAAGTAGCTCCTGATTCCTTTCTGCCATTCCCAAGTCAATTCTCCATATCCAAATGCACTCTTGTGTGCCACCTCCAGTGTCTGCCAGTACTCATCGGGAACATACCACGTCTGCACCAGGAATACAGACAAGCTCCTCACGAAAAGTATGGCCAAGAAAACTTGTATGGGCCTCAGCCCTTTTCCTAACAACATCCTCCCGCCTAAAAGAAAAGAGGTTACTTCAGCTATAAATAGAAAGCCATACTGTAATTATTTTTCAAAGTATTTATAGTTTTATATACTTAGAACCAGCCTGTGGATTCACAAGGGATAAACGCAGGTTCTAACTGGAATTACAGTAAGAAATGGAAGGGAAAATACAAGCTTCTACTAACGCGTCCTTCGCTGGCGCTAGAAATGAATGAACAGCACTGATTTTGATTAAGATTTATATTGAACAATATTGTTTGTACATACTGACTAGTAATAAAACAATTTTAGTGTGCAATTTTTCTTGAAAAAACAATAATTTTCTAAATAAACTAACCTCAACAATATCAAAAACCACAACCACCGCCACGCGTAGTGATGTGTGAATTCCGAACGAATTCGAATATTAGGATGAGCAATCGAATCAAAATCGTCAAGCGAGATACATCTAATCAATCAACACCACCTTTCGCTTGTTGATTCCGTACTAGTGTAGTTATGCGATTTTTTTTTTGTCCGCAGCTTCGCTTTTACCACTTGTTGTTTCCAAAATTATAATCAGCTTCGACGAAGATACCTCACCGACTATTTTATTATTATTTTTTATTTGTAGAGCACAGTCAAATTATATATTTACATAAGACCATAAGTCCATAACCATTCCATAACATACAGATTATTACAGATATCTCCAAATCGTTATGCCTAGTACATTGAATCAATTCACAAACTTAAAAACTTCAAGAAATAATTAAATAATAGACTAGAATAAAAAAAATTACAACAAAACTCAAAACATAATATAAAAGTGTATAAACACAACATTCCAACAATCAAATAATAAAAAAAGTGTAAAGAAATAGGACATCATTTAAACGCGCTCACAAAACTGGCACACTCTTTCAATCATATTCCATCCATCCGCAAACACATCTGAGGGTGGCTGGTGAGGAGCGTGATAGATTATTATTTAAACATGATATATACATAATGTAAAACTGTGTAAAATCCTGAATAAAATAAGTTAATATTGTAAATCATTAACTTTGATTGTATTCAAATATATCCACTAATATATGGGCATCGTTTTCGACTAACTCGTATACGTAAATTACAAAGATGTCCATTTCCAAATCCAAGATAGCTGGTATTTTCTCTTACAAGGAGATCAGACTTAATAAAAATGCGAATTTATTTCTTTAAAAAAAAATAAAAAAAAATTCATCACAAATTTACTCATATAGATTTCAAACAAGCTAGGTGAGGATAGAATAAAAAAACCAATAATTAGCAAGCTGAAGTGGCAGTGGGCCGGCCATATCTCGCGAAGAACCGACGGCCGCTGTTGCAAACGTGTTCTTGAGTGGAGACCACGACTCGATAAACGTAGTGTAGCACGCCCTGCGACCGGATGACGACTGCGAAAGACTGCAGGTAGATGCGGCAAGCTGAAGACAGGGCGCTATGGCGCTCATTGGGGAGGCCTATGTCCAGCCGTGGACTGCTATAGACTGATGATGATGATGATGAGGTGAGGATAGGTAGGATACGATAAGGGGCGAACAAATTAAAAAAAAATATTTGTACATCATAATTTATTTTCACAACTGTCAAAGCGGAAAGTATACCCGTAGCGTTCGATTCGCTTTTTTCACAGACTGTCTATCAAGAAAGTCTATCTTTTATCATGTAATTTTTTTTTTGTTAATAATTTCATGCTTTATCATATCATTATTGTTTTCCATAATAAAGTCAGCCACAAATTCGAGATCACCAAGTTTATACTTTACGAAGCTTTTATTAGAGATAATAGAGTTGATAAGGTAGAAAGGGTGAATGAAGTCCTCAACCTTGTCTTGTCATTACCTATTGTATTAGCTAGCAATGAATGTTTCTGTCCGCAACTCGATAACGAGCAAAGTGAAAGCAAATTATTGTCACAGAGGATATAACTCTCATCTCTTGATCTCTTCTCTTTGGCATTTCGTTTGGCAAAGCTAGTAAAACATGGATGCGTATGGTGGCAAGAAAAAGACAAATGACTGATATTTGTGAAAAAACATGATTTTACGCATTATTATATGGCCATGGGTACGTATATTTCTATTGTTTGAATATTGTTTTGGTGCTGTGCCATGACATTACTGTATTATTTTAGAGGAAATAAAAACCGAAGTGTTGGACCTCTCGAGGCGTGGACTGAAGAAAATAGAGAAAGCACCAGCGGAAGAAACACAAGGATTAATTAGTTTGATTCTCGATCAGAATGAGTTACAACGGCTGGATAACATTGACGCTTACGGACGCCTCGAAAACGTAAGATTATCAACAGTTATTACTTTTGTATTTTCAAGTTTCCTTTCATTCATCTTGCTACTCAGTAGTTTTTTACTCAAGACAGTTTTTTCTATCCTAATAAGCTCTGAATGCTGTAAAATTAAATTAAAATATTGCTGTCAAATGATGAATGCTCTGACCTCATTCAATTTAAACCAAACAATAAATAATTGAAAGTAATGATTACCATGTTAGCTGATTATTGTTATACATTTATACTTAACAATAATCTTTAGTTTATAGGAAGGCATATGTTGAAGGTACCCGAAGATATTAGATTAGCAATATTATGTGTAATGAATTCATTAAAAAAAAAAGTTGAACTAATGACAATGGAAATAAATCTCCACAGCTTTCAATATGTAACAACTTTCTGTTACGGATGCATGGAGTCTCCCGGCTGACGAATCTCCGGATATTAGCATTGAACAACAATGGTATCTTGCAGATAGAAGGCTTAAAGGATTTAATCTACTTGAAGGTGTTGAAGCTTGCTGGTAAGTATTCATGTTCTGTTCTTCTAGTCTAAGCTTGCGCTAAATGTTGCAAACCTGCGTACAAAAGGGAACCTGCACTCTTTTTCCTTATTATTTTTATTTATTGCATTCATGTCCATTACAAGGTGTCGCAACATTCTTTAGTTTTTTTATTAAACTCATGATATGATACAAATAAGTAATAAATAATTTGCCTTTATGTTAGTTTATCATATTTATTACAGTACGGACAATTTACTTGGCAGGTCTGAACATAGGCTCTGCAAACTGTTGCGCATGCACACTTGTGAAGGAAAATGTTATTGCCAGATAAACAAATATAAATACATTCAGAAAACATCTAATGCAGTGAGAACATACAAATAAAATAAATAATTATCAAAACACAAAGGCAGGTATTATTTACGTTATTTACTAAACAAGTGTCCACACTAACAGTAAACAAAAAACGTAACACCAATAATAATAATCAATCAATAACAATGAACAAAAACACGACAAAGACTTTTGTAACCGACTGTGGTCAGACAGATATAAAAATAGAGATAAAATAAAAAAGTTTCTATTCGATTTTATAATGATCAAGAAGTATTTAATAGATTTCTAAAATTTTACCCAGAAAATATTATAATGTTACTAAAAATTTTTGACAACCTCTGTGGCGCGGTGGGTGAAGGCCCGCCTGTTATATTGTCCGTACTGTGCCTTTTTTTTATATAATAAAATACCTATGTCAAAAAAAAAACCGAAAATTAATGTCAAAGAGATATTAGTAAATGCCAATTATTATAAAGGGATCACCCACTCATGTCACACATTGCAATATTATGGTCAGGTTCTTATTAAATCATTGTAATAAAAAACATGTGTAAGGGGGCCCAAATCCCATCTTTCGGACCCCAAGCCAACCTGTACCTGCACGTGGTGCACCCTGCTGGCAAACAGACGAGACTCTGGCGAAAAAAAACCCACCAACCCGCATTGGACCAGCGTGGTGGGTCACGGTCCAAACCCCCCAAATATGACAAGTCACACTCAACCCAGGCCCCAAGTGCCCGGCGACTCCAGCGGCTGTCCTGGTGTTGACGGGTGCCATGCCAGCCCTGGGGTCAGGGGTGCGAAGAATCTCCGGGCGAACCACCGTCAAACGACCCCAGCTATTACTTTAAAGGACACCGATTCGCTTAATATCCTAACTTATAACGTTAGAACTCTTTCAAATGATGACCGCCTACTAGAACTTGAAAACGCCCTTCAGGATATCAAGTGGGACGTAGTTGGCTTAGCAGAAGTCAGAAGAGTGGGTGAAGTAACCGAAGAACGCGACAATGATGTGTTTTACCACTTTGGAGAAACCAAAGGGCTCTATGGAGTAGGATTCCTGGTGGCAAAGAAGTGGAAAAATAATATAATGGAGTTCAGAGGCTACTCCGAACGTATTGCAGTACTGAAACTTCGCATCACAGCAAAGACCACACTAACGCTAATACAAGCGTACGCACCTACATCTGCTCATTCAGACGAAGACGTAGAAAGCCTTTACGACCTTCTCAACACAGCGTGCGAAGAAAACCGGAGTACTTGGAATAATTGTCCTTGGTGATTTCAACGCCAAAGTGGGAACAAGGCAAGCGATGGATAACAACTCCATAGTCGGTCGATTTGGCCTAGGCCACCGAAACGACCGTGGTACCAGACTTATGCAATTTGCATTCGGTCAGACTATGGCCATTGCCAACACTTTCTTCGACAAAAAGCCGCAAAGACGGTGGACGTGGATTTCTCCTAATAGTTTGATTAAAAACGAAATCGACTATTTCATATCTTCCGAACTAAAAATAATAAAAGATATCCAAGTAATAAATAAAATAAATTTCAGCTCCGATCACAGACCAGTCCGCGCTAAAATTAAGTTTAACTTCAAAATCCAACGCTTCCACCAGTTCGGTAGCAAAATCAAACACCACTCTAAATTTACTCTTTTAAAAAATTCCGAAGAATATAACCTAGAACTATCGAATCAGTTTTCAGCACTAAACATTTGTGAAATTAAAGAACCTGAGAAACAGTATGAAGCAATATTAAAAGCTATTGAATCAGGCAGCAAGAAAATCAAAACGACAATAAATAGTAAAACTAAACTCTCTAAAGAAACTAAAGATTTGATAACAAACAGAGAAAAAATGGAAAGAGGCACTAGATATTATTACAAATTAGATAGATTGGTGAAACGGAGTATTAGAAACGACATTAGAACTTTTAATTCACATCTGATTCAAATTGCAATTGAGAAGCACACCTCTTTAAGGGCGGCTAAACAAGGAATTTCCCATGGAAAGCGCTGGATAAACTGCTTACAAGATGAAGATGGCAAAAAATTTAACAGTCGAGAAAAAATAATGGACATTTGCACAAAATACTACAAAACCCTTTACTCAGACGATTCTAAAGAAAAACAAGAAATCGAATACAGCCGATCTGAGACACCATATTTCACAGGAAAAGAGGTTCATGACGCAATAAAAACCATGAAGTACGATAGGAGTCCTGGACAAGATGGTATTACGACAGAATCTCTGAAAATAGGAATAAACACAATACCTCACATCACAAATCTCTTTAATTCAATCTTAGATACAGGTCAGATCCCGAAACAGATGTGCCATTCAAACATTGTCCTCCTTCACAAGAAGGGAGACAAAACGAATATTGGCAATTACAGACCCATCAGCCTAGTGTCACATCTGTATAAAGCCTTCATCAAAGTCATTCAAAGTCGCATAGGAGATATACTCGACCAACATCAACCACCAGAACAAGCCGGCTTTCGTCCCAGTTTCTCGACCACTGACCACCTACATACGCTCAACCAGATCATCGAAAAATATAACGAATTCCACAAGCCCCTTTACATAGCCTTTGTTGATTATGCAAAAGCATTCGATAGCGTAAAACACTCTGCAATATTCTCAGCTCTTAAAGCCCAAAACATTCAACAGACTTATATAGACCTTATTAGAATCATATACAATTCCAGCACTGCAAATATTAAATTGAGCTCTTCAGGCCCATCCTTCATGATACAAAAAGGAGTAAAGCAAGGTGACCCACTTTCACCAATCCTCTTTACGGCCACTCTCGAGGAGGTATTTAAGAAGCTAGGCGACTCATGGGCCACAAAAGGCATAGACGTCAATGGAAAGCGCCTAACCAACCTGCGTTTTGCGGACGATATTGCCCTCTTTGCCTCCACACCACAAGAACTCCAAACAATGCTGCAAGATCTGAGCACAGCAAGTCTTGAGGTTGGACTTCAGATGAACAGAACTAAGACACAGATCATGTCTAATAGCACGAGACGTAGGGTCTCGGTAGATGGGCAGGTTATAGAGTACGTCGTCGTACATTTACTTGGGCCAGCTAGCTAGCTTCGATAACAGGCAGGACAAAGAGATCGGTCGTAGAATCGACAACGCCTGGAAGAGCTACTGGTCCTTGAAAGAGCACATGATGGGGAAACTTCCTGTGACACTGAAGCGCAAACTCGTCGATATGTGCATCTTGCCCGTCCTAACCTATGGTGCGCAGACATGGTCGCTGACTGAAGTACAAAAATCCAAGCTCAAGATCTGCCAGAGGGCAATGGAGCGTAGTATCTTGGGCTTCCGGCGAATCGATCGCGTATAGGAATACGATGCTACGCTCTTTGACAGGTATTGTCGATGTGGGAGTTAAGACCGCCACACTGAAATGGAAGTGGGCGGGGCACATTCGCCGAATGCACCCCGAGAGGTGGGCTAATGCTGCAACACCCTGGGTCCCGGAAGGAAGCCGCGGGCGAGGTCGGCCAAGAAAGCGCTGGCGAGACGACCTTAACGCCTTCCTCGGAGATTGGTGGGAGATCGCACATGACCGCACTGAGTGGAAAGATTTGGGGGAGGCCTTTGCCCAGCAGTGGGACGAAACAGGCTAAATAAAAAAAAAAAAAAAAAAAAAAAAAAAAAAAAACAAGATTTCCTATAGGTACCTGTACAGGTTTTGTCATAAAGAAATTAATTTACTGCATAATAATATATGCTTATACGTAATGCTTTTATACTTGTCTTAAAATTAAATAATATTTAATAAATATTATAATAATTTAATATAAATTAAATATTATCCAGTTTATTTCCAAATCCTATAATAATTGTAATTCTTGTATGGGTATTTAAAAACATTGTAAAAAATTTGCAGAACCACACCTAAAGCTACAAAGTACAAATAGGTTATAACAAAAGTCCCTGATAGCAGTCTGAAAGACAGAAACTTTTACCATAGGTACCAGCTAGGATAAGTGGAGCCTGTATTGAAACAAGATTTCATTGAGTGTTCACAAGCTGAGATTGGACCTTATTAGCCACGCACATAGGCAAAGACCCGTTTTTTTCTAACTCTTGGGACTCTACTACACGCTACATTATGTTAAAGTTTAAATCCCTACGACCTATGTTGTTCTGTATTTTTGTGTTTTCTTTGTTTTTGTAATTCTGTATATACATTGGGTGTGTGGCTATTAATAAATTCTTTGTTTCTTCAACAACTTCGTTTCACTTTGGAAACTTTGTTCTAGGAAACAACATAAAAACAATAGAGCATTTGAACCATAACATGCATCTGGAGCAGCTGGATCTCTCCGCCAATCAGATTTCATTTGTGGCTGATATATCTTACCTGAAGGGCTTGAAGGTATGTCGCTAAATTATAAAGAAAGCTCTGTGCCAATTCCTGATGTTGAGCATTACAAACTAGAGATAAAATAGTTACCTATTTGTATGGAAAGTTCAAAAAACAATTAAGTAATTATAACATTAATTTAGCATATGGATACAATAACCACAAGAAGGAAGTTAACTAGGTACATTGTGCCTCAAAGGTGTTCAGCTCAGCAAAGCAAATTGATGTTTGCTTTGATGTTTGCTCAGCAAAGCAATAAATGTTCTTTGAAACACCTTGTGTACTTGTAACACTGGAAGATTGATCTTATTCCTCTGTGGCGCGGTGGAGGAAGGTTCGCCTGCGACGCAGGAGGTTGCGGGTTCGAATCCCGCGGGTCCATTTTGTGTACTATCTGCAGATATTTGTTCCAGGTGTTCTGGTCTATGTATGTATAATAAAAAAATATGTATCTATGTAATCTATTATATTAAGTATATCAGTTATCTGGTACCCATAACACAGGCTCTGCTTAGCTTGGGGCTAGCTGATGCTGTGTGGATTGTCCAACCTTTTTATAATTTTATTTTTCTTTTGTTTTCAGTGACTTATCTTCATTTATGGTTTAAGCTAAAATATACTCCTCTAACACTCGGTTAAATCACAATACCTTTTCCAGCATCTAAACCTAGAACGGAACCGTATCGTTGACCTACGGCAATGCGACCGCTACCTCCCCTCCAACTTGGACCACCTCGGGCTAGCTCACAACAACATCGCAGATCTGAATGAGATAAGCCATCTCGTTAACTTGGGGAAGCTCGACAGCTTTTCTATACAAGGAAACCCTTGTGTGGCCATGGCAGGGAAGGATAAGCTGGGATTTGATTATAGGCCGTTTGTTCTGAATTGGATTCTGAGTGTGAAGACTATTGATGGTTTCGTTGTCAGCGCTATTGAGAGGTGAGAATTAATCTAAGATTAGGTGTAAGTTTGGTTGTAGAAGGTAATTTCCATATCTACTGGTCTGATTTTGAAAATTCGTTTTCATGCAAAACCTACTATGTTATGTGTTATCAAGTTATCACCTGTGCAAGATAGCATTTGCACGAAATTAAATAAGAAATTCCGATTTTCGTTCTTACGCATATGGGCGCTGAACAGTGTTACGCTGATTCGTGTTTACACGGCTCCAACCAACAGCTGTAATGCAGACAGGCAGAAAAAGTCTCGTGATGTCACAAGCTTACCCTCCATTTTATGTTGAACCTAGCACTAACTTACTATATATTTAAAATTAGTTCTAAGATAACCTAAGTTGTTTAGACATAATTATATGTAAATATTAGTCGGAGAAGCCACTGGTTCCTGAAACACAGTTTTTTTACTAGTTCAGGAGCCTATGCACTCGTATTGCCTGTTACACTGTCTATTATGTCAACAAATAACAATTTTACATATACTTTTTATTAACATTTTATTACAGTCTAAAAGCCGAATGGCTGTACAGCCAAGGCAAGGGCCGCCATTTCCACGCTGGGCAGCATCAGGAACTGTGTGAATATCTAGCGTCGACCTGCCCGCTCACCGCCGACGCTTTGGAAACCGAGGATCAGAGGAAACTTCGGCTTATACTCAGCAAGGTGAAGGTCTACCTCAGCATATGTAGTAGGCACTTAAAAACTTGAACACCTGAAAACTTAACAAAAAAACTGATAACAAGCGCGTGACATACACCTTCAAGGTGCAATTCCAAGATGGACCGCAGGCCGCAGACTGCAACCGCAGGCGACATTGCGTCTAGCGGCTGTGGTTGACTGCAGTGCTGCCTGCGGTCGCCGTTGCTTCTATTTCCTAGCACGGTTCGTGAGACCACTGGCGCTGCAGTTTGCGGTCACTGCGCGCCGCGGCCGCAGGCCCCTGTGTTGCAATGTTTACAAGTAGTGTCGCCTGCAGCCTACAACTGCAGTCTGCGGCCTGCGGTCCATCTTGGAATTGCACCTTGAAGGTGTATGTCACGCGCTTGTTATCAGTTATTGTTAAGTTTTCATTAATGCATGTCTTTTTTGACATGAAATATCTTGGATTATTGCGTTCTTTGTGGGCCATGTCTGGCAGTGTCTAGCAAGTCTTGTTCTGTTGCCTTTATTAGATTAAACTTAACTTATTCTTATTTGTTTCAGGCACAACACCACCAACAGCAACTGAAAGACCATCAAAGTAGTCCATTGAAATCTAAAATACAGTCGCCCAGGATGCAATGTAAGTTAAATAACATTTTAAAGCTAATTTTCTAAATAAGTGTGCTGAAATTAAAAAGTTAATATGTATAACTCCCATTCGCTAACATCTTGTAAACAAACAAAATGTAAAGGTCAATTCTTTTTTCGCCTTTATCCATTTAACACCATTCATCATCATCATCATCATCAGCCTATATCAGTCCACTGCTGGACATAGGCCTCCCCCAATGAGCGCCATAGCGCCCTGTCTTCAGCTTGCCGCATCCAGCATCTACCTGCAGTCTTTCGCAAGTCGTCATCCCACCTGGTCGGAGGGCGTCCTACACTACGTTTACCGAGTCGCGGTCTCTACTCAAGAACACGTTTGCCCCAGCGGCCGTCGGTTCTTCGCGAAATATGGCCGGCCCACTGCAACTTCAGCTTGCTAATTCTTTGAGCTATGTCGATAACCTTGGTTCTCTGTCGGATGCATTCGTTACGAATCCTATCCTTCAGAGAAACTCCGAGCATAGTTCTTTCCAACACTGTTACACCAACAGTTTTAACACCATTACTTTACATTAATATCTTCACTGGAACATTGTTTTTTTAGAGGAATATGTAAATGTTGATGTCAAAGCAAAGTCAATAGCATTTATTTCTTTAGGCTTACAAAATAAGCACTTAGACATGTCATACTTTTATTTTATTATTTATACTGTAAATTATTATCAAATAAAATTATTTTACTGTTCACTTAATTTTTTTTGTCCACTAGTGGAAGAAGTGAAAAAGAAACCACTAGTATGTTCATCTCTTATATGTCTAATACATGGTTATTTGTCTATTTAAGTCTAAATAGTGTGATTCGATACATGTCAATATTAAAGTAAAGCTACAACATTAAATTACTTGCATACTATTCATAATCATCAACCTATGTTAGTCCACTGCTGGACATAGGCCTCCCCCAATGAGCGCCATAGCGCCCTGTCTTCAGCTTCCCACCTTGGACTACGACCTACACTATACTACTATGTTACATACTATTGTCGGTCCGAAACTGAGCGACATTTAGGCAAGCATTTACATCATTGAGGTAATAATTTATGCCCTCAGCTCGCATCAGCACCCCCCGACACATGGGCCGTTCTCCAGACCGTCTCAGCTCGAGCTACCACCCGGCTCTGTCCAAGAACAACTCTCCCTCCCACCAGATGTCCATGTCATGCTCCGGAGAGATACCCACCAGTATACCCATCATGAACAGGAGTTTTGACTCGCCACATAATAGGAGTTTTGATTCTCCAGGGCATTCGGAGAGGGAAAAAGTACCAGGTATGTATCCTCATTAAATGAATCAATAAGTTTTTTCGTTCCTTTACTGAGTTTGATCACATAATTATAAGTATTAATACAACGGGTATTTATCGCGTTTATTTACCTATTTTTCCCGACCTTTCAACAGGTTGAGTTTAATCAGTAAATGTATGTATCTCTCTCTATCTCATCAGCCGCTGATCATGCGTCCCCCAAGTGCCCAAAACAAGGGAAAATTGATGGATTTTTTTACTTGTGAATAGTCCTTTTTCTTACTTGTAAGAGACTGGCCGATGACAGATGATGACCTACCACGAAATCTACGAGAATATAAATTACTAGCACTACCCACCCGCAGCTTCGCACGCGTTCTGTCGGATAAAAAGTCTATAAATGTTAATCCAGACCTAGCACTACAGATTTATGAAAAATTACAACACGATCCGGTAAGTTGTTTTGGCGAGAATAGATAATGCACATCCAAACATGTTATCATTGACAACAACTGCTGAAAAATTTTATAACCGTGTTTGCTGAAAAATGTTACTGTCCTGTAATGTACAAATTAGTCCAAAGGACAAAATCTGTAATTAATTTTAAGTACTTAACTCTAGTTATTAGCGAACTTACACAATGGATTGATTCATTGTCTGAATAAATAAATTGAATTATTATTATTATTTTATTGTAATTTCAGAACTATCAAAACCAGCAAACCAAGCACTAGAAGCTGCTTCCAAGATGGTGCCCGTCCCGGAATCCCTCATGAGTCCGGACTACCAGGACCCCATGTACGACATCCAGCGCTCCCTCAAGGCGACGCACTCCAACTCCTCGCCGTCTAGCAACGGCAGTTTGCACGAGGACAGGCCTAGAACTACCGTCAAGAACCTGAAAGGTACATTATCTCTAACTGCGCCGTCTACTATCTGGGCTGGGCCCCGCGGCTTCGCCCGCGTGGAAATATATGAATGTGTCACATCTGTATATATAAAAGAAAGTCGTGTTAGTTACACTATTTATAACTCAAGAATGGCTGTACGGATTGGGTGCAAATTTGTGGGGAGGTAGCTTAGAACCAGGAGACGGACATACGGACGACAATCTGTAAGAAAACAAACACAGTAATGATAAGGAGGAAGGATACAAGCAAACTTCATATTCAAAATAACTTTTTCGTGTTAATATGCATAAATTGACGAGTTTGTATAAAGATATTTGTCTCTCTTAGGTTCGCCGCGACAGCCGAAAAGTGCAACCTCCTCCCCCAAATTAAAGACCAAAGTGGAGCAGCGGAAAGGCAGCCTAACAAGTACCAAAGATGACAAACCAATGAATGGCGTGAAAGATCAGATTGAATCGGACAAGCTAGAAATTATTAAACTGGCTTCAAATCAAAGGTAATTTTCAAAACTTTTATAATTCATAGTTAAAAAAGTGTATGATTTTTTGCACAAGCTTTGCTTTTCGAGGCTTTTCTTGCTGTGCAATTGAGAAAAACAAGCGTGCATTCTGCACATAGTGCGTATGTGCAGAAAGCACGCTTGTGTGCGCTTCAAGACAGTTAGTTTTGATCTGCAGGTATTTGTTCCGGATCTAGGTGTTAATTACTATGTACGTCTTTATTTATTAATTTAATCTATACTATTATTATAAATAGGAAAGGTTTGATTTTTTGTTTGTTTGTAACGAATAGGCTCCGAAACTACTGGACCGATTTGAAAAATTCTACCACCGTTAGGAAGCCTAAATATCCGTGGTGAACATAGGTTATATTATATTTTCAAAAAAGTAAGGGATCCTTACTAAAACTCCAATAATGTAACCCAAGGTGTGAAAAATGTACCTATAAAATTCCTTGCATATCAATACGCCATTTTTTCTAAATAAACGTGGTTGCCTAGCAACGCTCTTTTGACAACAAAGGTTTGATAACAATTTATTGTATGGAAACTATTTTGTTAGGTTGTACGCCTCTTGCATATCAATACGCCATTTTTTCTAAATAAACGTGGTTGCCTAGCAACGCTCTTTTGACAACAAAGGTTTGATAACAATTTATTGTATGGAAACTATTTTGTTAGGTTGTACGCCTCTTGCATATCAATACGCCATTTTTTCTAAATAAACGTGGTTGCCTAGCAACGCTCTTTTGACAACAAAGGTTTGATAACAATTTACTGTATGGAAACTCTTTTGTTAGGTTGTACGCCTTTTTTGATTATTTTGTATTAAAGAACTTATCATTTGGATATTGTAGTCAGTTTTCGCAAATAAACAGATACAAAATCAAAAATTATTTCACCGTTGGAAAGCTATATCCTCGGTTTACATAGGCTATATTATATTTTCAAAAAAATTAGAGATCCTTACTAAAACTCCAATAATATAGCCAAAGGCTTTTATAAAATAAGCACTTAAATAAATAAAATTATTTTACTGTAACAAATATATAACATATATTTGTTACACTTGCAGGCGACAGAAAAAACAGAGCACGGAGGCAACGGCCGCAGTCACCATCCAACGCATGTGGCGCGGCTACCGCAGTCGGAACCTGCACAAGGACACGCTGCGCATCCTGCACGCCATACAGGCGGCGCGGGCGAGGCAGCACATACAGTGAGTACAACCGAGCACGGAGACAACGGCCGCAGTCACCATCCAACGCATGTGGCGCGGCTACCGCAGTCGGAACCTGCACAAGGACACGCTGCGCATCCTGCACGCCATACAGGCGGCGCGGGCGAGGCAGCACATACAGTGAGTACAACAGAGCACGGAGACAACGGCCGCAGTCACCATCCAACGCATGTGGCGCGGCTACCGCAGTCGGAACCTGCACAAGGACACGCTGCGCATCCTGCACGCCATACAGGCGGCGCGGGCGAGGCAGCACATACAGTGAGTACAACAGAGCACGGAGACAACGGTCGCAGTCACCATCCAACGCATGTGGCGCGGCTACCGCAGTCGGAACCTGCACAAGGACACGCTGCGCATCCTGCACGCCATACAGGCGGCGCGGGCGAGGCAGCACATACAGTGAGTACAACAGAGCACGGAGGCAACGGTCGCAGTCACCATCCAACGCATGTGGCGCGGCTACCGCAGTCGGAACCTGCACAAGGACACGCTGCGCATCCTGCACGCCATACAGGCGGCGCGGGCGAGGCAGCACATACAGTGAGTACAACAGAGCACGGAGGCAACGGCCGCAGTCACCATCCAACGCATGTGGCGCGGCTACCGCAGTCTGAACCTGCACAAGGACACGCTGCGCATCCTGCACGCCATACAGGCGGCGCGGGCGAGGCAGCACATACAGTGAGTACAACAGAGCACGGAGACAACGGTCGCAGTCACCATCCAACGCATGTGGCGCGGCTACCGCAGTCGGAACCTGCACAAGGACACGCTGCGCATCCTGCACGCCATACAGGCGGCGCGGGCGAGGCAGCACATACAGTGAGTACAACAGAGCACGGAGACAACGGCCGCAGTCACCATCCAACGCATGTGGCGCGGCTACCGCAGTCTGAACCTGCACAAGGACACGCTGCGCATCCTGCACGCCATACAGGCGGCGCGGGCGAGGCAGCACATACAGTGAGTACAACAGAGCACGGAGGCAACGGCCGCAGTCACCATCCAACGCATGTGGCGCGGCTACCGCAGTCTGAACCTGCACAAGGACACGCTGCGCATCCTGCACGCCATACAGGCGGCGCGGGCGAGGCAGCACATACAGTGAGTACAACAGAGCACGGAGGCAACGGCCGCAGTCACCATCCAACGCATGTGGCGCGGCTACCGCAGTCTGAACCTGCACAAGGACACGCTGCGCATCCTGCACGCCATACAGGCGGCGCGGGCGAGGCAGCACATACAGTGAGTACAACAGAGCACGGAGACAACGGTCGCAGTCACCATCCAACGCATGTGGCGCGGCTACCGCAGTCGGAACCTGCACAAGGACACGCTGCGCATCCTGCACGCCATACAGGCGGCGCGGGCGAGGCAGCACATACAGTGAGTACAACAGAGCACGGAGACAACGGCCGCAGTCACCATCCAACGCATGTGGCGCGGCTATCGCAGTCGGAACCTGCACAAGGACACGCTGCGCATCCTGCACGCCATACAGGCGCCGCGGGCGAGGCAGCACATACAGTGAGTACAACCGAGCACGGAGGCAACGGCCGCAGTCACCATCCAACGCATGTGGCGCGGCTACCGCAGTCGGAACCTGCACAAGGACACGCTGCGCATCCTGCACGCCATACAGGCGGCGCGGGCGAGGCAGCACATACAGTGAGTACAACCGAGCACGGAGACAACGGCCGCAGTCACCATCCAACGCATGTGGCGCGGCTACCGCAGTCGGAACCTGCACAAGGACACGCTGCGCATCCTGCACGCCATACAGGCGGCGCGGGCGAGGCAGCACATACAGTGAGTACAACAGAGCACGGAGACAACGGCCGCAGTCACCATCCAACGCATGTGGCGCGGCTACCGCAGTCGGAACCTGCACGATTGCTATTTCATTTAGCGAATTGTGTTGGCTCAAATGGTAACTTAGCTTCATATGTAGCATCACGTAGGTAGGTAGTTAAGTAATGATTAAATATGTAACTAACTTTAGATCATTCTCTTATACTTTCTTAGTTTAATTGTGAATCACGGATCCTACAATTTACCACGACGAGATAAATAAAATACAATTCAACCCTAGAATAAAACTGGATATAAAATCAATGATTTCTTTTCTAGGAGGTTAACATGTGACATGGAGGCGACGAAAGCGGCTCTCGAGAGTGAGAGGAAGATCCAACAGCTGCAGATGCAAGCCATCAACGCTTTGTGGAAGAAAGTCTCCACTTTGCAGGCTTCAGGTATACTATTTTACAAATATAAACCACTTACTCTAGAGGAGGCTTATGGACAGACCGAAACACGGTTTCATGTTTGGGAAACGAATGGAACTGACAAGAATATGGTACTGTTCGAGTTATCCGTAGTTCAGGCTAGTGAGGCATTTAAAAGGTATGAAACAAAAAACATTTGCTCTCGAGTTAAATATAAAACTATTCACCTCTAAACGAGATAGTAATTCGTAATTTATAACAAACCAAAGTTATCAATATAGCTCTAAGAATTAGCAAGCTGAAGTGGCAGTGGGCCGGCCATATATCGCGAAGAACCGACCGCCGCTGGGGCAAATGTGTTCTTGAGTGGAGACCACGACTCGGTAAACAATTTACAATTTATAAAATAGGTCGAATGTCGTAATTAAAAATTTGGTAGGCAAACATGGAGGGTTAAAATGCTATAAACCTCTTTCAAACCGCGAACGAACGAAATTATTATTTTCTATGAAGGTTGAACACTATCTAACCTCCTTCCCTTTGATACATGAGTGCACAGAGGTGCAACTCCCGTACAAAGTCCAAATCATAGTTTCGGAGATTATTTTAAGATTGCGTTGTCCGCCTAGAAGAATGGCCTTCACAAGTCAAGTTGTCAAGGTTCACATAAAAATGGCGCTGTTTTTAGTGAGAAAGTGCATTTCCCCTGGTGTATATATCGCGTAGTATTTTCTTTTTATCGGCGTGGACCATAGTAAATGTTTTGAACAAATAAATATTTTGTTTATCTTGATATACTTAGTATTAGTAGTGCCATTGGTAATGAGATAATCCATGGGAGATTTTATAACATGCGTTTAATCAGCCAATAAGAATGGTGGTGTCACGGGAAAGTAAAATTTCCCTTGACTCTACTAGTAGTGCCAAGCGGTAGTGCCTAAGAAAAGAAAGGGAGTGTCATCAACATTTTAAAATAAAATAAAAAAATGTTTTATTTCAGTAACTTATAAATTAAACATACATGTATTGGAGTCCCCCTTTAAGCAAAATTAGCTTGTATTAGAGGAAACCGCTCTTGCCAGATTAATGATTAACATTTTATAAGTTGGTGTACAAATAATATTTTTTATGAAAAGAAACAAATCAAAACTATATAAAATAATCTAATAAAATTTAAAATAAATTTAAAATTTATACTGATCAAGCACGCATACGTTCCCTATTAGTACAACATTATGAATTCAAATAACTTTTTTCAACAAATTGTATAATATTCTTTTATATCTCTTTTATCCACATGTTAATTTTCTTTTTTTGAAACCTGACTGCTCTCTGTTTTTGAGCACAGTCACCGCTTGCGGGACTGGTGTAAGTAGTTTTTATTCCACATGTGAGCAAAACCCCATTTTGAACGGGAGAGGTGATTTATTTTGTAATTGTTTTATTATTATTGCAGAGAAGAAATCGTCGGATAGCGACGATAACACAGACGTTTTAAGACGGCTTACAGAAACGTGCTTCAGTTTGCAAGCACAGGTATGTACTGTATTGTATTGTTATTATTATTCGTTTATTCAGATCATCATTAAAACCGTAGTGTATCAGTGATCTAGTAACAATAACACAAGCTTTGGCTAAGCTTGAGGCTAGATGATGCTGTATGGATTGCATAGCATAGCATAGTGTTGATGATAGCGACTTAAATAAAATTCTCGATTGGAGTAATGCTCACGGGTTGAAAGTCAACCCAGCGAAAACCCAGGTTATCCTAATTGGTAGTTCACGAATGGTGACAAGGATTGATTGGGATCATCTTCCTCATGTTCTTTTTGACAATGTTCAAATCGAGATAAGTAAAACTGTTAAAAACCTTGGGATTCTTATCGACAACCAGCTGAACTGGGGACCGCAACTGGCGGAAGTTAGCCGTAAGACTTTTGCGTCGGCCGCTTCGTTAAAACGTCTGCGAAACTTTTTACCGACATCAACCAAAATTGCGCTCGCTCAGTCACTTCTACTCCCCATTCTTGACTACGCCGACGCCAGCTATCCTGATCTAACCCAAGCACAGCTTGATAAGCTTGAGCGGCTTCAAAACTTCTGCATACGCTTCATATTCGGTCTGCGCAAGTATGATCACGTCACAGAGTACCGCAATAAGCTAAAATGGTTACCAATCCGTCTTCGCCGGGACGCACACTTCCTCTCCCTCCTGTACTCTATCCTCTACGCCCCAAATACTCCTCGCTATCTCAAAGAACGGTTCAAATACCTGCATCAAACACATACCCGCTCCCTTCGCTCTACCGATACCCTTTTGCTACAAACTCCTCGCCCCTTCCATGCCTACAGTTCTTCATTCACCGTACATGCCACCAGACTATGGAATGCATTACCTACCCCAATAAGACAAGCTAAATCCCTCCCTATATTTAAACATATGGTCTATGAACACTTTCTTTCTTCGATCTCAAATAGTTAATATTTTATGTATTAGTGTCTATAGTCAGTATTTATTTCCAAGTATATATGTATTTGTATGTTTTTTTGTATATAATTTATATTAACATTAGTCTATAATACGCCACCGTCTACACCTATACTATAGCTACGTGTCCATCCAAAGGTTGCCTGGAAGAAATCGCTCTTAGCGATAAGGCCGCCCATTGTGCATCTGTATCTCTGTTTGTTTGTTCTTTACTGTTTTTTTCTGTGTTTGGTGTGGAATAAAGCGTATTTGTATTGTATTGTATTGTATTGTTGACTAGCGGACCTTTCCGGCTTCGCACGGTTTTAGTACGGATCCCTATCTTTTTTGAAAATATAATATAGCCTATGCTCACCGGGGATAGTGTAGCTTCCCAACGGTGAAAGAATTTTTCAAATCATCCAGTAGTTTCGGAGCCTATTCAATACAAACTAACAAACAAACAAAAAATCAAACCGTTCCTCTTTATAATATTAGTATAGATTAATGAGTGTTGTTTTGAATAGGTGGTGGAGCTGCAAGGCAGCATGCAAGAGGTGCTGCGCGTCGTGTCGGGCGGGGCGGGGGAGCATAGGGGGGCGGGGGCGGCGGGGGCCGAGCCGCGCGCCACGCAGACCGACATCACGGCCGTCGCCACGCCGCAGGTACGCAACACCGTAATAGAGCTGTGTTTTTAACCGACTGCAAAAAAGAAGAAGAAGAAGAAGAGAAAGACATTCATTCTTAACAACTTAAATGAACAAATAACACTCATAAAAGCAACTAATTAAGCTCCGTATGAGACTTCAAAGGAAAAAAGGAGGAGGTTCTCAATTCGACTGTATTAAATATTATTATTTTGTTAAACTATAACAAACCCATCATACATCATCTTAGTTCTTAAAAATCGGTTTGGTGTGATATTGAGTTCTTCGTCCATTTGTCGCGCACAAGGCTTATATGGTTTTTTCACGGATGCCATTGTCAGAACTGGACCAAACTCAATTTCGACCACACGGAAAGCACCAGCTATCAAATTAAAAATTAAGCATCAAAATCGGTTCACCTAGTCGTAAGTTCTGTTGTAACAAACATTAAAAAACAGTCGAATTGAGAACCTCCTCCTTTTTTTGAAGTCTGTTAAAAATCTTAGTAAAAGATTTTTAACAGACTTCAAAAAAAGGAAGTGTTTTGTTTGCATTGCCTTAATTAAATATATAAACATTAAATTTTGTACAATTAAGAATCTATGTTATTATTGTTTTAAATCTATTTTTGTTAACAGGAGGAGCGCAGCGCTTGGCTGCGAAGGCCCCAGACGTTATCCCTGACCGCGGCGACCGCTCCGGAGCCGACGCCGCCACAAGTCTCCGCTGAAAGGGAACAGATGTGAGTACACACAGACCAGTTGTAGGCTAACGGTAGGTTCCCACTTGCGATCACAAATACTACCTAGATGTCGGGTCGGCGCAAAAAATCCGTCTCCGTTAATAAGAGCCCACTTGTAATGTGAGCTCTTATTTTGTTTAGTTCGATTTAAACACAGCCAACGTAAACACGTGTCACAATGCCGCAATTAGTATTCAAAAGTTGCTAAAATAAAAATAAAATATTATTTGATAGTTTAAAGCTGAAAATATAACTTGTTCTACATTTACTTACATCAAGTGCGCTCTTATTTACGGAGACGGCTTTATTTAGTATGTGACTCGAAATCAAGATAGTATTTTGGGATCGCGCCACTAGTGGATGTGGCAAATAGTATTGTATTGTCAATATTATATTATATTATATCAAGTATTGAGAATACTATTGACAATACTATTGAGAATACTATTGACAATACTATTGACTATACTATTGACAATACTATTGACAATACTATTGACAATACTATTGACAATACTATTGACAATACTATTGACAATACTATTGACTATACTATTGACAATACTATTGACTATACTATTGACAATACTATTGAGAATACTATTGACAATACTATTGACTATACTATTGACAATACTATTGAGAATACTATTGACAGTACTATTGACAATACTATTGACTATACTATTGACAGTACTATTGACAATACTATTGACTATACTATTGACTATACTATTGACTATACTATTGACAATACTATTGACAATACTATTGAGAATACTATTGACAATACTATTGACAATACTATTGACTATACTATTGACAATACTATTGACTATACTATTGACAATACTATTGAGAATACTATTATCAATACTATTGACAATACTATTGACTATACTATTGACAATACTATTCACTTGCTGAGCTCTGCTGTCAAGTTGCGTTAATCACTACGGCTGTCTGTCTGTCCCTATGTATTCATAGATCTTAAAAACTACGGAACGGATTTTGATATATAGATTGCCACGAGGGCGAAACCACGGGGTGCAGCTTGTTTACTATAAAAATCTATGTTAAAATCGTCTCGAAAGTTTATGCGTGGATACAGCGCTAAGGGATTGATTTCAGCGCCGCCTCATATATCTTAAAGGTCAGGGGTTCGTTTCCAGGCGCGGGGCCAACTGACATGCTCGAATACTCAAACATAGTAGGTTTGAGTAGGTCTCAAAAGCCGGATTTTATCACAGGCTTTTGCTGAATACTCTCAAAATATCGCGACTTGTATTGAGACTTGCTTAAATCAAGGGGTTAATCTAATATTTGTTCCCATTTGATATTAATCCTTATAGTTTAGTAGGACGATATCTGTGGCGCGGTGGGCGAAGGTCCGTTTGCGACGCATTAGGTTGTGGGTTCGATTCCTCCCTCGGAACAATTGTGTGTACAATCTGCAGATATTTGTACCCGGAACTAATATCTGCAGATCGTACACACAATTGTTCTGGTCGTTATCTATGTATAAAAATATATCTATCTATGTAATCTATTGTATTCATATCAGTCGCGTAGTAATGAGCTTGTGTTATGGGTACTAGATAGTACCCAAAACACAAGCTCATTACTTACCTTGGGGCTAGATGATGCTGTGTGGATTGTCCAGTATTATTGATTTATTTATTAGTAGTACCGGGTATCTGGTTCGCGTGAAAGTAGCTCCAACGGGGCCAAATAATAAAATGCAACATTTTTAATTTAATTATTTCAATTTCTTTTGCAACAGTAACCAAACCACCGAGGAAACAGCCACGCTCGGCATCGAACGAACCGAGTCAGTCATCGAAGAACACAGTCAAACAGAACTGTGTGAGACCGATTGATTTATTACAATAGCCTTAAGGTAATGTAAGCTTTCGTAGCTTGTGGTGATTGTGTAGATATGACATTGACCGAGCCTTAACTTAGGGGATAGACAATAACTCCCTGAGTTATTGCAGTTGTTTGGCTTCCCTGAAGTCTAGGTTTTAATTTAGCCAATAGCATCGCCTTGACTTGTGGGATTGGTATATATTCGATTCTATATTCGATACCGATCAAGACTGAGCTCAATTAGGTGTCCTTTATTCGGAACAAAAGTAGACCGTTTAAAGTGAGTTATCACCCCCAGAGTCGAGGCCCTTATCAGCCAATAGTATCATGGCTTCATGATTGCGTCATATAGTAACGATTCTATTGGCTGCTATAAAATTATCTCCCTAATTTAAATAAAAATGATCGACCTATTTGATTTAGGGCTTAGATCATTATAGGGTTATAAATAACACCAAAAGATTCATTTAAAATGAAGATAAGAATAATTTTAAAAAGGAACTCTATTGTTATAAGAGTTTTATGATTGTTATTGATTATTTGGTGTTTTTATTGAATATATTTCATTCCAATGTTGTATCTATGCGGCTATGTTTGTTATATGTACGTATGTGTCTCAATCTCAATGTGTAGGATTTAAGTGAAATAATGTATTGTTGTGACTTCTGATGAAGAAGTGTCAGTTAGCTGCTTAATTTTAAATGCTTTAGTTCTACCAAGGTATTTGTGAACGAAACAAAACAAGAGTTTGGGACGCGATTAAGGATACGGTCTTCAACCGTCGTCGCCTTGATCGCGTCGCAAATGCTCGACTCTCTGAAACTGAATCGTAGGCCAAGCACAGGATTTTTTTGTCTAGGGTAGAATATATAAAAATGACTTTGGATGGTCGTATGATTGCGTTAATTATTGAAGTTGACGACCGATTTGGCGCGTCGGGCGAAGGTCCGCCTGCGACGCAGGAGGTTGCGGGTTTGATTCCTGCCTATTCCAGCATTATTTAATTATTTTCTCTTATGTAATCTATAAAACAATCGCCCTGCTTGGCCTACTGGTTTTGTTCTCATAAAGATATTTCGGACAATCAGCTTCGTCTGGGGGCCTTTTAATTCATCAACACGAAATTGCGTGTTTCGGTTAGGCCAATCGGTCAGATACGATATAAACAAATTACAAAAAAATGGAACAAACCAAAGGTTTCCTTCTTTTGTAAACGTTTTTACGTGTTTGAAACTCTGATCAGACTTCAAATACAATGTAATCATTCGATTATCTTTTAGTAGAACACCTGTATCAGAACAGTCGAATGGATTTAGTTCCATTTTCAAACACTTCAGAGATATCGTTGTGGCGCTTTATTGACTGATTACCTGAAAGAAGACTTAAGTCCAGCGTGCGAGTGTTCATTTTTGCACGCCGAGCTTACCTGTTTAATTTTATAAGAAACAAAAGATAAGCTTAGGGCCCTCGTTCGCTACGACCTCTTGTGGCGATACAGTGTAATCGAAGTAGAAAAAAAAAACTGCAGCATTACGAATACCTTGCGGTACCTACTTCCTAGTCCACGAGGTTAATGTATTTTAAAAGCAGTTTATAAAAATCTATTTAATGAGTAAAGAAATTGAAACAACTATTCTCTTTTACAGGGTAAAGGTTTCTTCTGTACTATTTAATGCTTATGCTTAAATAAGATTGAAGTGAACATAATCAGTAACCACTTATTTAATTGAATTTGAAATTTTTGATGTATCCATGTTTTTTGTATGGTTTAAAGGATTATGGAATAAAATAATTTTGGCTTTTGACATCCCAACAGTGGTGAAAACTACTACTGTATCGCCTCAAAGAGTCGTGCCGATGGCCTTTAATGGGCTGAAGAGGTTTAAATCTTCGCCAGTGCTTAAATTTAATTTATTTGCACACTTTGCACATTGCTTGCACTCTCTAACTAGATCTAGTTTTATCGCAACTAGCATTAAGTATTTTCCTGTTTTAAACAGACTTGAAAGAGATAAGTTAATTTCAATGACAGAATCGTTCATGAAACCGGATTTTCAATATTATCATGGTTATTGATTTTTTTATATTTTTGTACACTTTTGATATTTTGGATAACAGTACTCCTGAGAAAATTAGGTACAATTAGGGTACGTTCACACAGCGGATCCGTTTTTATAGGACTGTTTCAGTTAAGCATCATTCGATAATGGAAATACTGTCGGGTGTGTGAACTCGCTTCGACAACTACATACGAAAAAAAAAATTGATTCTGTGAAACGGATCCTGTATGAATGCGCCCTTAATTTTGAACAAGATGATAATTTTATAAGACGTGTCGAACCGAACTTTAATTGTATGAATAAATAAATGAACTATGAACGTAAGTACTTATGAGTTTGAGTATGACGCCATCTGTTATGGTGTCCTGCTCAGTTCGAATCCGACTTGACCGGGATAGCTTGCGAGATGAGATCATTTTCAATCCCATTCTTAAAGTACGTTTGTTAATTCATTGGCTCATAAAGTCAACACGTAGTTTTTAGCAAATTTTTGTGCTGTAATTTTAAATCACTGCAATTTACGTACCTGTCATCACAATTTTTCACAAATTATATGTAAGCAGTATTTTAAATTTTAATTCGTTTTTAAAGCATAATTTTCATTACTCTACTCGTTTTATTTTCAGAGGGAACTAAATTAAGTATTAGATTTTCATCTTTAGTTTTTTTACTCTAATATTTCTTTGCCAAGAGTTCATAACAAGCATATGTTAGTGTTTTTAAACAATTTTTTTTATGATATAATAATCTGGGTTTTGTGATAAACATGTAGGCTTGAATTTATTTTGACAAAATAATTCTAAGCAGACAAAACAATCCAAATAATCAAAAAATAAGTCAAATCTTCTTAAAACATCGTAATTTTTTTTAAGTTCTTTGGTAAATTTTACGAATATTTTCGAGAACCTTTTTATGGCAACTCTACTATTGCCAATGCAACAGTACAATAATTGTAAATCATGGTTATTCATTTGTAAAACCTTTATCTACCTAAAAACACGTACTGAATGCCACATTTCTTGTCAAAATAAAGGCTAACTACGGTATTTTTTAATTCTATTGTAATAACTTACTAGTCATTTTTAAAACGGATTTTCACGTACATTTTATATACCTACTTTTACGTATTCCTTTTTGTAATTAGGGAATGCAATCTAGTTATGCCGAAATCTGGAAATACTGATGTATTGCAATAGTACTAGAGTTAAGGGTCCGGCGAGCCTCGCTTGCAAAAATCGCTCCGAATATCGCTGTCCCTGTTTAACCCTTGCGCCGCGCCTCATGCGTGCGCGATAGCAATATTAGCCGTTCAAAATTTGGTTTGTTCCGTAATACCAAAAATTATGACTGAAAACTTTTTGTATTCTTCACAAAGTATTGTTATTCTGTAACTAGACAATATAAGCTATGTTCCTTAAAAAATAAAACGTAAGCTATTGATGTTTTAAATACGAAACAAATAGCAAGAAAACATGTCCATTTGCGCATAAAAATGTGCAAAATGAGATTGGATTTCATTTCATTTCAGGTTTGGCTTTCATTTTTAAAAAAAAAACTTTGGGAACCTAGATAAATACTATTTTAATACAAATAATGCAATATTATAGTGGAAATATGCTTGAATTAGAAATAATTTTGGTATTACGTTTGTATGAAGAATTCGTCCCTCCGGAGGCCCCTTAAGTCATGCGAAAAAGTATTCATAAGTCGCGTGAATACCAACATCGCGCAAGATAAGGTTATTATAATCATGCACATACCGAGATTATGATTTTGATGCAAGATTGCATTCCCTATTTTGTTTGTTATCTCTTGACAGCTATAAGTTTAAATTTTTTCTAACCTAAGATCGTTTGTGTTTACCTGTAAACGAAGTTGTCAAAGCAAAGTATTATCCAAAGACACCGTCCCGCGGTTATATTCGAATTGTGATTTGTATTCAATTATAATTTTAACGTTAAGTACCTAATGAAATTTAATATTCGTTTTAATAATTAACTGATAAAAAACTTCAAAGTCCCTACTGCGAAAATTCAACGTGCTACTTTGTTTCTCACACTTTAATTGGAACTTTGAATCACAAGTATAGACGCGACACAATTTTTCGCAGCCCTGGACATATCCAGGGATGCGAAAAATTTTGTCGCGTCATAGTTTCGCAGTGCTTGCTAAACCTTACAGATAAGCTATAGTTTGTTGTTAATCGTTTCAAAAAATTGCCTTCACATAAGATATTCAAAAGCGTTTACGTTTTTGTAATTTCATCTCATACCCACCTTTTGTTATTAATTAAGTTTTAGCCTGTATTTATTATGTTTTATAAAATATTTTTAAACACTGGTGTTTAATTATTTCGTTGTTCTCTAAATGTTATAATGGCATTTGAATGAAAGATTTTTCCATTTTTTTTAATAATGCCCACTTTGTCCCAGAAACAGGTTCTAGTTACGTGTGGTGGCCGTCTACACGACTTGGCAGGACCATTACAGTGGCCATTAATAACGGCGAGCGAATAGCGACTTGGAAAAAATTAGGTACCTCGCGTGTAATTTTATAACTGACTGGGTCTGATTTTCATAATATTTGCATAATTGTATTATGCGGACACAAATATAAATAAAATCGGACCCTTTGTTTCTACGGTAACTGACAAAACGTCGTCGGTGTTTTCAATTTCCTTGTGAATAATGGTCTACCTGTCTGTCTGGTCGAGTTAATTTCTCTATCAATTATATTTTGGGGAGTACCTAACCTACCCAAGTCCCACACCCGATTCTGTTTTTTGCTTTTTCGTCCGGCGCGGCGTTCGAAAACATTATCTAAACTTAATAGATGATGTTTGTATCGGTTCTGCTACCGTTTATTTAATCTTATGGGTGATTGTGTCGATAGTGAGATCATGCGGTTCAAAAGGACTACAAATAATCTACACTAAAATGGAAAAATTAAATATATATAGTGCATTGATAAATATATATACATATTTTTCAGTATATATATATGAATAATATATTTATTTTACTGCGTTCCTTCAATAAATAATTTCCAAAGAAATCTGTGTTGCTTGGGATCATTTCGATATGATTTTTCGTTCAACGTCGTCTGTTCTTGAGGTTTAGTCACATTCGTTCAAGATATGTTTTTTAAATATATGTCACATATTCGAAAAACAAGCGGTCTTCTACCGCTTATTTTTCGTTTGTTTATTAAATCCTATTTATACAAGCAAAATTTCGCAGAAATATATTTGGTTCCTGGATTTGGATAGTACCAATAAAATAGACATAGACATTAATTTATTTGCTGCTGCAGTACAAAACATAAACAAAGTAGTTGCGCAATAAAATCACACTTTCGATTTTATTGCGCATTGAAAACTTAGTGTAATGGGTCTTCTCAGTATTTAATGTTAGAAGGTTGTGCTGTAGCCATTTGTAAACCACATTGAATTGAATAAACTCGAAGATGACTCATGCTATTTTGACGAATAGGTAATATTTTTAATGTTTCCAGATTTGTTTACTATTTTTTCCCGCTTTTTCAAGTACATTTTATCATAGTTAAATTTGACTTTACGTAAAATATCATTACAAAAATTACGATAACGCTTATACGATGTCTGCAAAATCAAGTTATTCGGGTTGGGCTTTGCGTGACAAAATGCATTTAAGCATTTTGTCACGATGTCTCATACATCGAATGAGGCCTGGTGTGAACCAGGGCTTAACATTATGATATTTATTACTCAAACATACATTATATGAGTTCTTTAAAATTGTGCGTTGCACTTTATCTATTACTAAAGACATGCACAACTGCGGATCATCACAATTGTAAACGGAAGCAAAATATACGTTGCTTAAATCTATTTCGAGTTTATTTATGTTTATCTTTGACCTAATGGGATTACTGATCAGGCTTAGGTAATTTACAATTTAAAGAAAGTAAAACAGCCTTTTATGGTCGGTAATAGATGAGCAGGTTAACTGTCCACAGACCACATACGGCCTGTAGAGCCACTTCCATACCAGTCCACAGACCGTATGTGGTCTGATCGCCCGTACAATTTCTAAGCCATCTGACACTGTGGACGTAAGAAGAATGTCTCTTAATTAACGCGGACTTGGATGGACACATCATAAGAAATATAAAAAGTGATGGGACATAGGGAAATAATCGATATCCCATTTTTGGCACTTAAAAAAGTGCCAAAAATGGGATATTTTTTTTGGGATTTTTAAAATGTGTTCGTGTTTTTATTGTTTCATTTCTTAGAATTAGCTAAACAATAGGTAATTAAGTAACAAAAATACGGGAAATGAATTGAAAATTTATTATATAGAACAAAAATTACACATGAACTTTTTGAAAACATTGCAAACAATAAGGTTTCGTACAAATATTGCATATTTGCGAAACTCTTTTCGCCTTATTAGTGGCCGCCTGTGCTGTATCGCCTGTCAATCTAAGTTGCTCGTAGCAACCTGTACACCTTCGTCTTTGTAGTACCATCTTTCTTATCCAGCATTTGAAGAAAATGTTGTGCTGGCGAAGGCGGAACATGTTGTCTTTGTTGTGATGAACCTGCAACGGAATTTTGCTGTGGAGGAGCTACAGCCGGAGTCGGTATCTGTGCTATATTTACACCCACAAGTTTTCTCACGATATCTGTTTGTGCTTGTAGAAGCGAACGTTTATTTTGGGGGTTCAGTTTTTTGTAGAGATACAGCTCATTTATTACAGCTACCCCAAAAATCACATCAACAGCAATCTTCTTGTACCACGTAAGACTTTTACGAATTGGAGAATAATGACTGGCTAACTCATCAGATAGATCAATGCCCTTTTTGCGGTTGTTATATTCCAAAATAATATTAGGCTTCAGTCGTTCATTTCTCCCAGTAGTCATAGTTTGTTCATCAGCGTGGCACGTTGTGATCATGAGGACATCTCTTTTGTCCTTCCATTTTAGAACTGTTAGGTACATTATTCCGCTGAGCGGCGATATGCTGTCCACTTTTGAGTTTCTTGTTTTTTACTAATAACGGCAGCTGTTTGCGGTTTTTTCGCAAAGTACCACAAAGATCAGTATTGCGACTAAGCAAGTATTCTGCTTATGGTACACTTGTATACCAAATATCTGCAATAATCATTCTTCCTTCATCCAAAAGCTCTTTACACAGCTGAACGACAACGCTTCCAGGTTTATCCAGGTAGGAAATTTGGGGATCTTGGCCAGTATACACCTTGTATTGCCAAACATATCCGTCATCAGTTGTGGCCTTGTAAATCTTTAGGCTGTACTTGTGGGTTTTGTTTGGGTTATACTGGCGAAACAGTAGTCGCCCTTGAAAAGGGACCATCGACTCATCCACGACAACGCAGTCTTTTGGCGTAAGTAGTTTTCTGCAGTTGCTCATTACAATGTCTAGAATTGGTTTGACCTTATACAAACGATCATTAGCATCTCTTTCCGCCGTATTATCTACAAAATGCCAGCAACGCAATATTGCAACAAAACGATAGTACGACATTTTAATCATGTGCATCAGTGGATGGTAATAAATAGGGTTTCGTCGCTATATTCAGGGAGAATACATAGAATGGCACAGTACAATGTGCCACTATTGCCTGAATAGTGGCATATTGTACTGTTTAGAAAACCAGCATTCTTTAGAATAATGATGTTGCAATTAATATTCCGTCTTTGTTGGAAAATGGTAAAATTGTCATAGTTTTTATAGATACTGCAAATGTTTTGTGTTAGCACTGTTAATGGATTCTTAAAGGATGATAGATATTGTTTGTCTTCAACTTCGCTTAGGCAAGAATCTGATATAGAAATTTCACGGAGCGTGTATCTATCTTTGATTACTCGGTTATGTGATTCTAATGCATTATTAGTCGCTGGTGATGCCATGTGAACCCCCAAATACCAGTTACGGTTTTGTATGAGCCATTGCTCCTTAAAATAATGGATAAAGGTTGTCTCATTCTCCCATTTCTTCAAGAATGCTTTTGAAGCGAACTCGAACGTTTCTGAATCAGTCACTGCTTGGAAAGAATCCACATCTGTCAACAAATCTTTGTGAACATTTTTTCGCGTATCTTTCTCTACATGAGCTTGAATTTTTTTTAGCATGTACCCAACACATACGAATTGTGACATCTTCACCAAGTACCTCTATAAAAGCATTTTGTATTGCTTTCGCTGCGTTACATACTAGAACTTCTGGTTTGAAGTTTTGCGAACCAAGCTTCCAATTCGCCTAGGCTGATCGTGGGCTGTCCATATTTACAACGGCGTCTGTCAATCAAATAAGTCCTTAGTTGGGACAATTTTGGCACTTTAATAATTATAATAAATAATAATACTAATAAATAGAGATCGTCTCTCACTTGCTGTATATGGATGACCTCAAACTGTTCGCGCCGAATAAAACACAGTTGATGGCCCTTCTGAATATCACACAGATATTCAGTAGTGCTATTAACATGGAGTTCGGTGTCGATAAGTATGCGGTCATACAAATACAGCGAGGGAAAGTTGTACATTCTGATAATTTACAGCTTTCAGAGACAATATCCCTGAAATCACTCTCGGAGGGCGAAACTTACAAGTACCTTGGTATGCCAGAAGCGTTGGGTATTGTGGACGGAGACATAAAGCAGTCGGTGAAGGAGCGCTTCTTTTATCGCCTCAAAAAAGTGCTTAATAGCCTTTTGTCAGGTGGCAACAAGGTGAGAGCCTTCAACGGCTGGGTTATGCCATTGCTCACGTATACGTTTGGCATACTAAGATGGACTCAGACTGAACTAGACGCCTTGGACTGTAGGGTTCGTCAACTTTTAATCACTCATCGCATGCGACACCCTCGATCTTCGGTAATGAGATTGTATATCCCACGGAAATGTGGTGGTCGAGGCTTTTTAAACGCCAAGACCCTACACAACCGTGAGGTATGCAATCTCAGAAATCACTTTTTACAAGTTGAATACCAGATGCATCGCGATGTGGTTGCAGTAGATAAGAACCTTACCCCTCTCTCTCCTTGGCTAACGAGAACTGGCGCAAACCTGTGGTGATGAGCATCCAGGACCGGAAGACTATATGGGAGAGCAAAGAGCTGCATGGGAGATTCTACAAGGTTCTCACAGGACCTGATGTAGATCTCCTAAGCTCAGTGAACTGGATACGCTTTGGTGACCTCTTTGGGGAAACCGAAGGTTTTGTCTGTGCAATTATGGACGAGGTGGTAAAGACGAACAATTATCGAAAGTATATCATGAAAGACGGCACGATCGATATTTGTCGAGCGTGTCATCTTCCTGGGGAGACCCTCCGTCATATACTTTCGGGTTGTTCGCACCTTGCTAACTCTCAATACTTGCACAGACACAACCAAGTAGCCAAAATTATACACGAGCAACTTGCTCTCCGATATGGCCTTACTGGTCCTGAAGTTCCGTACTATAAGTACACACCGGCGCCAGTTCTTGAAAATGGCCGTGCCACGCTCTATTGGGACCGATCTATCATTACGGACAGGACTATTCTTGCGAATAAGCCTGATATTGTACTGATAGATCGGTTAGAACGGAGGGCGGTGCTCGCTGATGTCACCATACCACATGATGCTAACCTCGTCAGAGCTGAGAAAGATAAACTTAGCAAATATCTTGACTTGGCTAACGAGGTTGTCAGCATGTGGGATGTAGATTCAGCGACCATAGTTCCGATAGTCGTTTCGGTTAACGGCGTAATAGCGAAGAGCCTCGATCAACACCTTAAGAGACTCTCGCTAGGAAGTTGGATCAAGGACCAGATCCAGAAGGCGGTACTCTTGGACTCGGCACGTATCGTCAGGAAGTTCCTTTCTCTGCAGCCCTAGTCACCGGCCGCTTGAGCCTAGCTTCGCGGTCGGTGATCTACCGTTTTGATATATTTTTTACTGTAGAATAGTTTTATAATATTTTATTGTATTTTCTATAGTAAAAAATGTATTTTATACGAGAATTTAAATAAATGAGTGTATAATACTAATAATAATACTTTAATGTATTTTTCTACTTATGCATTGTTGAAGAGCTAAGAAAACTGTTATGTTTTTAAAATAATCATTAAGCCAAGTTTCATAACGATTTTTTTAGTTTTTAAGCCATTTTAGAGGAAAATAATCTCAATGAATAATGAAATAATATGTATTTTATCTCGCATTTTTAAATTTAGAACGATAATTATTGTTGTGTTTATTCGTTTTATAAATCAGAAGAAAAAAATAGATTTAAATAGACAGTTTTTTTAAATCAATTTTTGATGTTGCACTTTTGATTTATTTTGAAAAAAGGTAAAAATCATAATAACTTAAAAATGGTTCTTCACTTTTGCATGATACTCATGGGGGTGAACATTTTCGCAAATAGTCACCCCTATCACCTCCTAACGGGAATACGTCGAATTACCAATAACCCTGTATAAACAGTCTAGAAAAACTTATCACTACCCTTGTACTTTAGTTTATAGGCAGTCATGACAAACGTCGATCTTGTGTTCGCCGCAAACAGTATTTTTGGACTTAGCGCAAATCATCTTCGACATTCTCTTTTTTTAGAAGTGCAATAACTAGCCGTAGCGCCTTTTTTTAGCCGGAGGTCGTTCTTTATTGACTACGGGAGCCTGTCTAGCTGGATTTGGAAGTATATTTTGAATAACACTTCGGATATGCCTTGGCAAAGTGGGAGCTTCTAATCTTTTTGTCATCCACGGTGCAGTTAATTGGGTACCTACTCAACTTTTTCATGAACTCTCTTCGATTTAGGGGTTTATCGCCTTTGAATAAGACATTGTGGCAATATATGACATAAGAATTGACATATCGTACCCCTAGATCTAAACCGGATCAACTCAAAAAAACACTTTTTTCATAAAAGGCGAAAAACTGATTACCATGCTTCTATTCACTGGAGGAGTTTTTTGTACATATTTATGATAAACATGTTAAAGGATTTGAGTGTTTAAGGCATGTATTTGGGCTGAAAATCTGATTTTTTGAGTTTTTTCCTTTTTGCTTTAAATGTATGTGCATATATTTTTAACATTTAAAGTTGACTCTGTGTTGATGAATTCAGTTTTGAATTTTTTTTGATGAGACATTAATAAAAAATGTAGTAGTTTTTATTGTTATTTTTAATTATTCCAAATTATACAGCAGTCTGGGACTAAAAATAGGGATATATTGGGTGATGGATTAGCAAGAAAACACTCAAAAGTACTCAAACCAACACTATTATTTATTAATTATACTATAAAAAGTAGTAGTCATGATAAAACTGTCTACAGTCTCTTGTTTTCCGTATAATTATAAAAATAGTAATAAGTAAAATACATTTTTCTCAGATTTATTACAAAAAAATATAAACAACTTCTGCTCTATGGAAAATTATTTTAAATGCGCATTTAATCATATTTTTCTTAAAATTTAAGTATTTACTAAAGTTAAAATAATATAAAGTCACAAAAGTAGCTAAGCTGACAAATCAACGTTCTACTTATGATTATCCAATTTAAATTCTAAAATGACCTACAGTAATCTACCTGAGATTTAATTAGTCTAGTATGCAGCTACCGATTTCTATCGGTTTTCTCTTTACTTTTGTTTCATCCCAAAAGAGAAACGAACATTATTAGCACTCAAATCTCAGATAGTGTAAATAAAACAGTTGATCCGGGATTTATAAAATAGCAGTCATTTATGGATTATTCCTTTGGAATCTGCATAAGCTTGCAAATCGTAAACAGCTGTGATGATACCATTGGTACTTTTGCCATCTTTATTTTTCAGTTCTTGCTAAAGTCTCTCTTTTAGATGCTGTTAATTATTCTTGGGTTAACTTGCTCTTTCCTTCTTCGTCAGTGTTCGTGTATCTTTCGCAAAGATCACGTTGATATTTTTTGGTATAAAGAAAGAAATGTGGAATTAGATTTTAAAGTTCCTGTTTAATATTTAAGGGTAAACTATCCCTTTCACGAAGTTGTTTATAATCTCTAGAAATATCGCCTTAATGTCAAAGCATCATAATAATATCGATGAATGTTTTATCGATATTATTTTTGCAACGATCCTCTAAGAAAAAGTGCCAGACTTATTTTTTGGATTTTGGCAACGACCAGAAATTGCCAGAATGCTAGAATTTCTTAGCCGTTTTGAAACTTCGCAGTCTGTCAAATTTATGTACAGTCAAGAACATTTCACGTAAAAATTAAGGCAATCAAAATATTATATTGTAATAATAAAGTTGGTTATAATGCAGTTAAATTTTATTTTAGAAATCTTACTTTGCTGAGTCTCATTAAACAAGTCTTTACATCGATTCTATTTGTTAAATTATCTTCAGTGATCTTCTTTATACGTTCATCTCTTAATTTAAACTTGTTTAATTGTTTTTTGGAAATTGGTAAGTGCATGTTATTCATTCTAACGTTGTAATCGCAATGAACACTTTCGTCTTTTAGAACTTTTATGATAGGGAAAAGATGTGGTTTCTTAAATCCGACGATCTTATTTAATCTGGAGTGCCATCCTTCTACGATGTTTGTGGTTCGATGAGGTCTTCCGTAACAGCTCATGATTGCCACTGTATCATATCTCATCCACTGTTTAACGTAGTAGCCAACGAAATCATTCCAAGCAGAGGTGTTGTCAGAAGAAATTTCAAAATTAATCGAAAGGAAGCCCCCGGGAATGTGTGCCGGAGGCAGATGTGCTAAAGCTGTATATAACGCTATTGTTTCCTTCTGTTCTTTGGTATTATATAAATTTGCTTTCTTTGCGTTTTTACGTAAAGCCTGAGCGTAATGGAAAAAACATCCGTGTACTGTTACACAAGGAAATACTTTCTGAAAGGCATTCATTGCTGCCATTTCAAAATCACTGTGGAAATGTAATGGGTTCATTTGTGGCAAGTGCTGACGAAGTAACGTAAATAATCTCTCATATGTTGTTTCTTGTTTGTTGGGTAACAGAGCGAATACCAAGGGAACGATAATCGGATTACCTCCGACTTCCCCATGAAGTGAGTAGATTTGCATGAACGGTTTTGGAGCCACTTTGAATGTCCCGTCAGCATAGTAATCAGACACTCTGTTTATAGTATCTTTGGCTTCAGTGCTACAGAAAACAAAAATTTTGTCAGTAGAACCGTCTTCTATTAATAAAAAGTTCTCTGTTAATCTTCGTGGCAACACAACTGTCTCTAAAGTCTTGAAAACTGTAGCGTGTACTTCTAAATGCTTTTTTCTTGCTCTATACAAAGTATCTTTAACTGAATCAAAAGTTGGAATTATTCCGTCATACTCTGTATTTTTACGGAATTCCATAACATACTTTTCGAAAATTTGTTGAATCGGACCGTAGTCATCACATACAGCCTTTTTTAATTCTTCCATGATTTTCGCCACTTTCAAAGCATCAACATCGGGCATACAGCTGTGATCAGAATCTCTGGCAACAGTTCCATCTTCTTCCACCCACGTCACAGAGCCAGGACATTTTCTATTAGAACATCGCCAAAGCGACGAGTATTTGTTCTTTTTCTCAAATGTGTGACTGTAGCCCATACGCCAAAGCGTCCGTCCACCCTAAGAACATTAACCGTTAATTAATATCATATATACCAGATATACCTACACCTTCACGCTTACGGGTTCCTTTTAGCTTAGTCAATTAGTTTTGTATATAAGTTAATAGGTATGTCGGGTGCTTACATTAATACCTTAAAAATAAGAAATATTTTACATATTTACCAATCTATTCCTGAGAAAACACACATCTTGACTCATTTTCAAGATCACGTCCGTAAATTCAATTCAATTCTTAATAATAACATACAATACCAATAAGTATACAATAAACAAGAGAGCAATAATATGAATTGACGTAAGTCAATTCTTTATCTTTGACATTGCATCAAATAACAAAAAGGTTATAGTCTGATCTATGAAATAAATATAATCTCAATGCATTCTAAATAGAAACAACACAAGCGTGCCCATGGAAGTATAAAACTGAAGTAACGGGTGTGCGCTACTTGAACCCCCCAACATTTTTTAACTTAATTGTACCACAGTCGGTATCGTGCTTTCAGAAGTAACGAAGTTTATAATAGTAGGCAAAGTACTCATAAAATACGTAAATTTATAATAAGTCGACAATCAGCGAACAAATACATAGGATTTTTTTAAAGTCGGCACTCCGCTAATACTTACATTGAATATTGCAAAAGTCGGCAAAGTGCGAAAGTCGGCACTCCGCGCCTAAATCCCATAACCACGTGATATATTTTAATATTTTGAGAGCAGTGCTTCATTGCTAGGGGCTTTGAAAATTACGTCAGCTCGAAAGCTGCAGTTTATATTTCGATATTCAAATAATTTATTACAATCTAAAGGTGTACAGAGGTATTTATAATTTGGCTAATTATTATCGCCGTAGAACTTGTTATACACACAATTTTTTATAATTTTTTTTTTAACACGTTGACTGCGGAAATCAAACCGTATCCAGTTCAAAAACCTAACCTCTCACGCACCAATTGAGTGCCGCCGCACAGACGTTTGGTTCGAAAATACGCGTTACGGCTGTGCTGAGTCACACACACGAGTGCGTTTTCTTAGTTGCTGCGCAAGTGCGAATTCACGCATAAGTGCGTTTCAGATCGGGTGTGCGGTCTCATAGTAGCATTACGCACCCGTATGAGTTTTCTTGGTTTTCGTAGTTTCCTTGCAGAATTTATAGGTAAATCTTGATTTATCATACAGTTACGTATTTATTTGTAACGTGAATTTCAAATAAATAGCTATATTTGCGGCTAAGCGGTTGGTATTATGGAATAAAATAAAAAAATAGCCATAGAACAGTAACTAACCAATCCAGTTTATAATAAGTACCTAAGTAGGTAGGTACCTACTTATATGTTAACTATATTATGAACTGTACTAGATATTTTTGCCGTTGCGTCGGTTCCGATCTAACTAGGTGTATTATAGTCCGGTACCGACCACGCGTACCTACCTATTTATTTTACTGCCGAGTAATAAAAAAAATAATAGTAATAAGTATTTATTTATAAAAAAGAGACACGGTAAACTTACATTCTAACGTTAATGTATCTAAATAATTATACAAACCAATAATCTTGTGAGTAAACAACATAAAGGAGATATAAACAACATAGAGTAGGTAATTTAAATAATCATAGCAAATCGTTTCATTGAGAATAGGACATGATAAAAAACCATAATCCCACAATGTAGATAGGAGTCTACTTTGTTTGTACGACTACTTTTACCGCCTATTGTCTTAGGATTAGCAACTTGCAAAAGTTCTTAGAATTATCGGCTTAGGAGTTGTTTACTCTCAGAGCGGAGAACACAAAGATATTCTAACTCCTCAATCAAAATAACTAGTGTTTTGCATGACTGAAATATAAACAAAAAGATATACATTTCTACGTACCTACATAGGTACCTATTAGAATTATACGTAGGTACCCACCCACTACAAGTCTGCAGTACCTAAAGTAATAATAGGTACTTATATTATTATCTTCACTTTCTAATTTATCTTAGTTTATAAGCCTAGGTACCTACCTATTTCCATGGACGTTCTTGATGAACATTGAACATACATTTCACATCCGGCTTAGGTACCTGTATATAGATTGGCATTGGTGCTATATTTAGGTAGGTATATAGATACCTACTTGTATTACACACATACATACACAATTATAGTGTTCTGTGGTTCATCTATTCAGGAGCTAGGTGGCACATACCTACATACACAGCAGCACACACAGATATATGTCGTAGACGTAGTGTCGCTGATGGATTGAAAGAATTCACAAAGGAAAAAACATGCTGGATTTGCTGAACAGTAAACGTTGAATAACTGTTTTGAGAGTCAAATAATGTATCCCACATATCGTCCCTCGCATGACTAACTATCCTATATCAGTTTTGCCACTTTCTCAAAACCACGGGTTTTCAGTTAGGCCATTTCAAATTTAGTTTCTGTTTATACTTTACGGACCTCGTGGGAGGAAAGTTAGGTACTTATATGTATATGAAGTAAAGTTGGTACTATCGTTCAATGCATTACTAGCTTATATAACTGCATTATTTATATGTATTTTGATATTTCAAAACAGATAGGAGATTTTGTGATAACTTTGTTTTTCATCATCATCATCATCAGCCTATATTAGTCCACTGCTGGACATAGGCCTCCCCCAATGAGCGCCATAGCGCCCTGTCTTCAGCTTGACGCATCCAGCATCTACCTGCAGTCTTTCGCAGGTCGTCATCCCACCTGGTCGGAGGGCGTCCTACACTACGTTTACCGAGTCGTGGTCTCCACTCAAGAACACGTTTGCCCCAGCGGCCGTCGGTTCTTCGCGAGATATGGCCGGCCCACTGCCACTTCAGCTTGCTAATTCTCAGAGCTATGTTGATAACTTTGGTTCTCTGTCGGATGTATTCGTTGCGAATCCTATCCTTCAGAGAAACTCCGAGCATAGCTCTTTCCATAGCTCGCTGAGCGACTTTGAACTGGTGGACCAGCCCTATCGTAAGTGTCCACGTCTCAGCTCCGTAGGTCATAACGGGTAGGACGCACTGGTTGAAAACTTTCGTTTTCAAGCATTGCGGATATGGATGAAGAGAAGACTCTACGTAGTTTACCAAACGCTGCCCAGCCCAGCTGGATCCTCCTTTTGGTCTCCTTCTCGAAATTGTTTTTACTCATCATCTTTTTCAATAGTTGGCGTCCACCACGCATATCTTTTTCCAGTATTCCAGTAGGTAATATTTTTTTTAGGACAGTTTTTACAATTGTCTCGCCAATGCCCAAAGTATTCAAGAAGAAAGTCCGGCAAACCTTTATCTTTTCCCCGTTGAGATAGAAATAGTAAAATACTGTATTTTGTCTTCTAGATTCAGGACCAGCCGTTTTTTGTTTAGTACATACTTGTTCAACATGACGTGCAATGAAATTTCTTTGAGTTGTTAAGTTTCCTAAACCCCAGTAAGATTTAAATATTTCTTGACGGCAATCTTCACTAAATAAATAACATTCTCGATGTATTCTTTTACAATTTGTTGTGTTACAGATTGGTCCTAGTTTTCGTTCAGGTATAATCTTTTTAGAAACGTGTGTTGAATATACCTTCCCTAAATATTTATTTTTATTGTTATTTTTTCTTCTGTTAATTGCTGTCTCTCTTCGGTCTGTTTCTCTCGGAGCACCTTCAACTGCAAAATCTTCTGGTATAGATCTTTCTCCTTCAACTGCAAAATCACCTTCAACTGCAAAATCTTCTGGTCTGGAATCAGCGTTGCTCGATGGTAAGATACGAAGTGGTTGTAAATGATCATCAAAAATAGAATCATTTTCAAAATGATGCCAACATAACAAAATTTCACATCTTACACACGCACTAAATACTTCCTCATGGCATTCGTTTATCTCACAGGACTGAACTCGATATTCCGTCTCAACATTTCGAGTAACAATAGGGTAAGATGTTCGTGGCTCATCACGAACAATGGTTTGTTCACCAGCACGTTCCTCATTTTGCCGTCGTCGTTCATCATCAGTGATTCAATATGCTTTCTGAACAATCCGTTTGGTCACTCAAATTAGAATCTGGTTGAACCGTAAGCTTATCTGGGATTTGCATTATTGTAGAATTATTATTAGCCGCAGTTAAATCATCGATACAAATAGTTACGTCACTGGAAAAAGAAGCTCTTCTAATACTAGTAGATAAATTATTTTGGACACATGAAGTTTCATCATATTTATCGTCCGCATTAATTGCGGTAAACGGCAGCTGTTCATTTACTGCAATGCAATTTGCTTCATTACTACTCTCATCGCCCAAAAGTGATTCTTTTCGTTGTTCTTTTTTGTAGGGTATAAAATCAGGGTCATTAATAGAGTCATCTGAATAATAAAATGGATCTAAAAGATAAATCTAATGGATCTTTAGACTTTTTGGCCAATGCGATATTTGCGAGTGGTTCATCTGAAGATGAATCAGAGTTATGGTCTGACCCTTTCTCTAATGGACGGTCTCTTTCAGTCATTACAATGACACGAACATTACTTTGAACGAAAATGGTACTATGTACCATTTTCGTTCAAACAACATTTTTACGGCTGATTCAATACGCATCCTATCACCCTTTCGCATACATTTTATGTCTTTGGTCGACACGCAATTTTTAGTTCCATCACGCCATTTGACAATTACATCCATTTTTAGTTATTTATCCAAGTATGTTTGAACCTATAACCAAATAAAAACATTTGTAAGTACAGGTAGCCAGGATTTTTATAAATTTTGCCTTATATAAAAAATATTTTATGTGTTCTTCTGTTTAAGAACAGTAGCCAATTTAAACCTAAGTGAACATGAACCACAATAAGTAGGCACTTACCATCGAATCACAGCCTTAATTCCGAACGACAACGAAACGTATTCACTTAACTAAATAACTGCCACGACTGCGAGTTTATGCGACTAAGTTGCGCACAGTGTCATTCCCTCCCTCCGGGTCGCCGCCCGGCGCCGCGCAGATAGTGGCGTGATTATTTGAAATAACATTATATTTGCATCTCTTTTTGTCATTAAAAAAGTGTTTGTAATCGTATTTCAGTGTGTAAGAAAATAATTTGTAATTTATGAAATTTCACTAAAAGTCCTATCTGAGATAGGATTTCCATATTTTATCAATGTCACACAATTGATTTTGACTAAAAATCCTAAATGAGTTACGACATATAGTAATCTTTTTTTCAAGTTATTGTTTAGATACGTTAGCTACACAAATATCTATAAGTCGAGAACCAATGTTCATACAGATACGTGAGTTAGAGAAAATCGTAGACAACGAATGCAGGAAGAAATTGGTAGTCCTAACTCAAATCGCCAAAAAAATTAGATAGGATAGTTAAGCCGGGGTTATATTAGACCCACGCCGCGTGTCGCAACGGTGACTGACGCAACGGGCTGCTGATTATACTACAGTTGCGTGTCGCCGCGCATGCTCAAATTTTTGTGTCAGTTCAATGGTAACCGCGTGAACGTCCGCACCTATTTATAATGTTCTCTTCCGACTCAGATACGGATTTTGAAGAAGATATTGCCTACCTATTTATGTTAAGCCTACTCAAGAAAAAAAGAAAGAAAAGAAGATATTGGGTGCATCCAGTAAACGCATTAAGAGGAACTCGAAGTGAATTTATTGGTGAATGAACTAAACGGCGACGACACTAGATTTCACCAATATTTCAGGATGACAAAAACACAATTTAACTACGTACATTCTTTAATTGAAAAAGATATTACAAAAATTCATACCAGATTTCGAAGACCCATTGGAAGCAAAGAAAGGCTGGCAGTATGTTTAAGGTAATTTTTATAAATTATTATAAAAAACAAGCACATTTTCGTCGGTTTCTTCTTCATTTTCTGTCCGAGGATAGAGTATTGACTCGGATTCGGGTGGGGTATTACATGTTTGACTGGTAGGTAAGTAGTAGGTACTGCTGGATGATGATGTTGATGCACTAGTGCATGGCTGGATCGAGGAAGGCGCTTGAGGACACTGGTCACGAGGCAAAAATATTTTTTGCGACGTTATATTGATGGGTGTGTGCAATACATGTTCCGCTTTAGTGATTTGTCGAATTTCTGCCTGCGAAATAGCCTTATGTAAATCCAACTTAATTTTTGTTTGCTCGAGCTTTGGTAGCGCCTTGATTGCCTTACTCATACTCAAAAAGAATAAGTCTGTTTCGTCCATGTCTTGCTTGGATTGATGCCTTTCTCGTCTGAAATTATGATTATTTTTCATCAATTCATAAATGTCCCCTATGTCAGGTTTTTTAATACCTGATACTGATCTCTTAAACGTCGACCTTTGAGATTCGTCACTCGACCTAACATTAGGTGAAGACATTTCCTCATTGCTGAACTCTTGTGTCAGTCCTCAGTGCTGAACTTTTTTTCGACTTCCGGTCGGCAAACCGTACAGACGTGTCTTATAGCAGTGTCCAGATAAACCCAAATCTAAACGAGTTCTTGTGTAGTGACTGACCTTTGAACACCTGCTCAGGCTCATCCACATTAGGTAAATACATTCCATCTATTTACCGGGTCCTGCATGTCTCTCAGCTCACGGAAACACACAATCAATTTACTGGTTCCACTATCCCGACAGTCACCCACCATTTTTTCTCAACTCTCATGAGGTGCCTTGCAGTCAATAATCACCGAAAATATTGAAAATAATTGAAGAAGACCCCCAAAAAATAAATAAGTAAAATACGCACTTCCTGCTAATAAAACTTGTCAAATACGAAAGTCAGCTGACTGTGGCACTGACATTGACAGTTCCGAAGTTGAAGTCTGACACATTTCACCACAGATAAGGCAAAAATCTTACGAGTCGACTAGATTGCGACCACAGATTGAACGAAACCACCACCCAAAGCGCCTGCTAAGTTAGAAGAGCAGAAAACCTACAAGTATTGCCTTTAAAATTGCGTAGGAAGAATCTATCGCACATAATTAATTTATTAATTATTCAATCAACGTCGGTCTTAAATATATATTTTAATTGAGAATACTATTCCGAGTGAATAGCTAACTAACTAGCATGGAAAATAGTACCTGTTCAGGTTGTCGTATGGTGATATCTGTCCCTTACCTAACCTGTTCGACGTGCCCAAGCGTCTATGATCTCCTTTGTGCCAACGTAACCGAAGATCAGTACAAGGCACTAACTAAGGACGACCTGTTGACCTCCTGGATTTGCTTAGAATGCCGTATTAAACTACCAAGGGCTGATAACACCCATACCCCAGTGCGTTACAACAAAATGCCGCCGATAACACCTAAGGCTGGCGAGCCCCAAGCAATGCCTATACATAAGGGTTATGAGAATGTCACCATGCGTACGAAAAAAAGATCCGAGAACTACCAACAGGCTGCGGAACCTCCAGCCTTGGATATCCGCGGCATTTTGAGAGAAGAGTTGGAACGAAAACTTAACCACTTGGAAAAAGACCTTGTTTCAACTATCAGGTCAGCTATAACGGAACAGTTTGCGGAGATTACGAAGGTGAGCAATAAACTTATTGTCGATAGTATTGACAAGCTAAATGATAGGCTCACGGATTTAGAGGACAAGCTGAAAAATTGTCTACCAGTAAAAAGGCAACCCGCTTGCGCCGAAGTATCCGAACCTTTGCCCCCGATAGCTCAAACGATGACCGGGAATGAAACCGACACGCAGGTCGTTTCATTAGTTGAAATTACGGTCACCCAGCCTGAAATGCAGTTAACGAAGCATATCGTATCCCAGGACAACCGCGGACTGACCACAACTGCTGGATCTTCATCATTAGCCGGAACCATGAAACCACGGACAGATAAGGCTACGAAGCCACTTGGTAGGCCCAAAAAATCAGATCAGGCAGTGGGGTCTATCACGGAACCTCCATCAAACTGTAGCTCACCAAAGAACCTCACATCTACATCAAGTGGCCCAGCACACAAAGATAATGCAGCTCCTAGCAAACTCTCATTGCCTACCACTCACTCTACAGTAGCTGACGCTGGATCAAACGATGGCTGGCTTGAAGTGAAGCGTAAACAACACCGGATGTCTACTCCAAATCCCAGTGTTTCACGCGGAACTGCAGCTCCAGGCTCGACGCTCCTTGAGGCTTCTGAAAGAGTTCAATACCTACATCTATTCTATGTGAAGCAGGGGACTACCGAAAAGATGGTTCTCGAACATCTTAAAACTATATGCGGAAGCGATGTATGTACAGCCCATCCTCTCAAGTCCCGCGGGAACTATGCGTCATTCAAGCTCGGCGTTCCGGTAAAGTGGTCAGAAAGTGTACTATGCCCCAAGAACTGGACTGAGGACATATGCATAAAACCATGGAAGCAGCTTTTTCGCCGGACAGGCGACAAACAGCAAACGCAATAAATACAAGAAGTTATCGCTCTATTACCAGAATGTACGTGGCCTCCGATCCAAAACAAGTTTATTTCGTAATAATTTAGGTATATGTACATCGGATCTAATTGCACTTACTGAGACATTTCTAACAAGTTCCGTCTATGATGGTGAGCTTTTCCCATCTGGCTACACAGTCCTACGGAAGGACCGCGATGGCGATGCAGGATGGGGCGGGGTTCTCCTAGCCGCCCGTTCTGATCTAATTCTGCGACCTATTACCAACATAGATGGCCTTACAAGTGAAATGGAATTGTTAATCGCTCATGTCTCTTTTAAATATATTAAATTTATTTGTTGTGTTGTTTATTTGCCGCCTAATTACAAAGACGAGCAATATATTAATGTTTTATGTTGTATTGAAAATGTATTATGTAAATATTCTGACATAGATGTAATTATTACTGGAGACTTTAATTTGAGTTCTTGTAGCGTTAATGTTAGGACTCATTTTGATCTATTTTGCGAATTATGTGATGTCCATCAATTTAACGATGTTGTCAACGAATACGGTGGCTTGTTGGACCTGGTACTCACTGGGATGGACAGGGACCTCCTGGCAGTCGAGTGCGCCTCCGATGCATTGGTTCCGATTGATAAATACCACCCCCCACTTCATATTGATTTTCTGTTACCGCGTAGGTGCCAGATCTCTCCCTCTCTCGTATCTGATGGCTTTATCCATTGCTCTCCACCCATGAAGGAGTGGAACTTTCGGAAAGCCGACTTCCATAGACTCTATATGTCTCTGGGTGAGATCAATTGGAGTGAGCTTTACAGCGAAAGTGATCCGGACCTTGCTATCGAAATTTTCTATAGCAAGATAAATGGATGCTTAGATGAGTGTGTGCCGGCCAAGCGAAACCCAAACACTTTCTCACGGAAGTATTCATATCCGAGTTGGTATACACGGGAAATTATAGAATATATTAAAAATAAGTATTTTCACTTTAAGAAATTCAAGGAATTTGGAAATCAATTTAATCAAGAGCTATACAAGTACTATAGACAGTTAGTTAAAAAATTAATACATACAGCCTTTAAAAACTACATAACACAAACACAGACTAATATCATAAGAGAACCTTCCAAATTCTGGCAATACGTCAAAGATAAACGACAAGGCAGACCACCACTTGGAGAATTTAAGTGGCGGGGTACGGCTGTTGCAGGTCAGAAAGCAGCGCATGTCTTCGCTAATTTCTTCAGCTCCGTTTTCCTAGGCAATGAACCCATCTTGAACGCAGATGCGGCATATGGTGTTGCTATGTCCGGCTCCGTAGGTAGTGGTACAGTAGTTATCAATCACATTGGGATACCAGATATTCGTAGAGCATTTAGGCGGTTGAAACCGAAATCGTCGACTGGTCCAGACGCGGTACCGGCATATCTGGTAAAGGATTGTAAATCAGCATTTGAGCAACCCCTTACTTATTTATTTAATCTCTCACTACAGCGCTCCTATTATCCAAACCGTTGGAAGGTCTCAAAAGTCACCCCAATACCCAAGAGTGCATCAAACACACTAGTGGATATGCATAGACCAATCGCTGTTCCTTCTATCTTCGGAAAAATTTTTGAGACTGTCCTAGACTATGAGATACGCCGCCAGGTTGGCGGACTCTTCGCCGACTCTCAGCATGGTTTCCGCGCAGCCAGATCTACGGTATCAAATCACATAAACTTTGTTGACTATGTATCACTATGTATGGATACGGGCTCTCAGGTGGATGTCACGTATTGTGACTTTAAAAAGGCGTTTGATTTAGTAGATAACGACATTCTCCTCCAGAAGCTAGCTGTGATGGGTTTCGTACCAAAACTCCTAGCATTTTTTGCTAGTTACCTACGGAACCGTCGCCAATACGTCTCCGTTCGGAATTATGTGTCGGAGACCTATTTCACACGCTCTGGTGTTAGCCAGGGAAGTACGCTAGGCCCGACTCTATTTCTACTAATGATAAACGATCTACCATCTGTTGTCATCTCCTCTGAGAGTCTCCTGTTCGCAGATGACCTAAAACTCTTTACGGCTGTGCTGTGTAAACAGACGACTGTTTGGCGCACCAGCATGACATTGATCTTGTCGCTGAATGGAGTGAAGCCAATCATCTCTCTTTTAACACCTCCATATGCAAAACTATGACCTTTACACGTCGTCGCAATCCCATTGTGCACAGCTACTCTTTGTCGGGAGTTCCTCTTGAGCGAGTTCAGACCATACGAGACCTTGGCCTCGTGATGGATCCAAAGCTCAACTTCAATATTCATATACAGGCTATATGCAAGCAGGCGTGCAAAATTCTAGGATTCGTAATGCGTGTAACCTGGGATTTTCCCGATTTACGAGCAGCGTTGATGTTGTACAATGCTTTTGTACGTAGTCGTCTGGAGTTTGGAGCGATAGTTTGGGATCCTCACGAGGACAAATACAGAATGATGGTCGAGAGAGTCCAAAGAAAGTTTGCACGATATTTGTATAAACGCATGTACGGGTACTATCCATACCTCTATCCATCCTTGTTCGTCTCCGGCATGGTCGGTCTGGATACTTTACACTTTAGGCGGAAGCTCCTCCTTCTTATCCATTATATCATGGTACTGCGTGGTAGAGTTGACAACCCAGCAGCTCTACAGCATATGGGCCTTGCGGTCCCTAGACGGCACATGGTGGGCGCAGTCGGAGCTGTCGGCCCGCGGCGTCGGCCTCCGCTGTTTGCGATACCTCCCGGTTACCGAACGCATGCTGGGGAGAGCGCTCCCACCCCCAGAGTACTAAACCTCCTAAACGAGTTTGTCGCCGCAACAGACGCCGACGTATTCTTTGATAGCATCGCCAAATTACACCGTTTGATGCTCTCATTTCTAAATTGTACCCTTTGACCTGTTTTTTTTTTTGTTTTTATTTTTGACATGCACATAATGTATTTTGAATTTAATTTTTAATTTGATTGATTAGTATGAATTTTATTAGATATATTTAGAATCTATCAATTGATTGTTATTGTAGTGTATTGCGTTAATGACTTTAATTTGATTGTTTAATGTTAAAAATTGACTTAACTACCTATTTTTAGTTTATAAAATATAATGTTTGACGTTTTGGTATTTAAATAACTGTAAGTCAAATCTAAATAAATGAATAAATAAATAAATAAATAAATAAATAAATAAATAAACTCAGGAGGACTGTCTGCTGCCTGACTCAGTGGTGACTCCGGTGAAGGTGGAATTAAATTGGTTTTTGTCGTCCTCATCTCAATGTGAGGACGCAAAAACATCATTTGCTCTTCGTATTTCCAAGCAGTAATATTTGTTGCCGCTTGCCCGGATTTCGTTTTGCGACGTTTAATTGCGCTGAGGAATGCGTTTCTTAACTTACTCCAGTTTTCCTTGCATTTTTCAGCTGAAACAATATACAAGTGCTTATTTAAGTACTAGTAATTAGCCTACGACTACGTACACACTACTATACACACACATACTGTACACATGATTAAATACTTTATACTTGTTCACAGGTTTTTGGCCACTGGAAACTCTTTTCGGTCAATAGCATTTAGTTATCGCATGGGTTTTACCACAGTGAGGAATATAGTACAGGAGGTGTGCGAAGCTGTCTGGAAAAACCTAGCACCCGTTGTCATGCCACAACCTACAAATGACCAATGGAAAGCAATTGCTAAAGATTTTGAAAGAAATTGGCAATTCCCAAATTGTCTTGGGGCATTAGATGGCAAGCACGTGAATATAATTTGCCCAATTAATGCTGGATCTACATTTTATAACTATAAACAAGATCATTCAATTGTATTGCTTGCTTTAGTTGATGCTCAATATAAATTTATAATGATAGACGTCGGTGCATATGGCCGAAACAGTGATGGCGGCATATTTGAAAATTCAATGATGGGACAAATGTTTGAAAAAAGACAATTGAATGTTCCACAAAATGAACCGATACATCAACGTACTGAGCCTATGCCGTATGTAATTGTTGCTGATGCGGCATTTCCTTTAAAAACGTATCTGTTAAAGCCCTACAGTAAAGCGAAACTTATAAATAATGATTCAAATAAAGTATTTAATTATCGTTTATCACGTGCTCGAAGAACGGTAGAAAATGCTTTTGGCATTTTAAGAGCACGGTTTCGCGTATTCCAAGGACCTATGCAAGTACAACCGGACATGGCGGACAAGATCGTACAAGCTGCGTGCTGTCTTCATAACTATTTGCGCATAGAAAATTCACATGAATTTGACGAAAATTTTGAAAATCCAGATGTACAGAACGGTTCTCCAAGCAGTATGTCTGATATCGCAATTATTGGAAGAAACTTTAGTCGTGACGCTATTGCTGTTAGGGAACAATTTAATGAGTATTTTGTGTCGCCAGATGGGCAAGTGCCGTGGCAAATGGCTGCAATCAGACAGGGCAGGGTAGAATGAATAAAGTATTTACTTAGCTAAAATTATTGGTAACTAGTAGGTAGGTACCTAACCTATGTACTCACTAAAAATAAATAAAAAGTAAAATTTACCTGGTAGTTTCAATCGTTGGCCTATTTCTTCCCACGCTGCTGTTCTTATCAAATGGTCTTTATAATCTTTATTTTTCGGATCATATAAAAATTTATATTCTCTCACTAACTCAATTAGTTCGTCGGCGGACATCTTGCGTACTGAAGTGAATATGACTGCTCGATCAAACAACACGCCGCAGCCGCCGCCCGCGCCGGAATGCGCGTAGCCACGTGGTGATTATACTAGCGCGGAGCGACCCAACGCGTCACTTCCCCCACCACGGCACCAACGCCGATCGAAATCGAGCGGTCTGCGTGGCGTCAGCTCGCTCGGCGACACGCGGGACTGAGCTAATGTAATCACGTTCATACTAAATGTATGTACCAGATTGCAATCCCACGCGTTGCGACACGCGGCGTGGGTCTAATATAACCCCAGCTTTAGTCATGCGAGCATGCGAGGGTCGATATTGGCTGTCATATGGTCATTACAAACCCGGGCTTCTTTGGGCAGATAATATTTGTTATGACTCAGTATTATAGCTCTTAATTTATCAGAAACACCATGCAATGATGTGCTTTCACAGTTTGGGAATACACAGTGATGATTAGTGTTGGCTGCTCTTCTATAATCTGGTAATGTCACTTCATTAATTGAATGTGTTGCTTGTGACTCTTGGGGTTCCTCCAGCACTTGGGGCTCCTCTAATACTTGGGGCTCCTCTAACACTTGGGGCACCTCCACCTGCGATGGTAAAGCGCTTGGCTGGGATCTTGATGCATCAACAGTAGCACTGCGTCTAACTTCTCTTTGTACCCGCAGCCAGCAAGAATGGCATACAAAATCATGTTCGGTTATCTGAAATTAAATTAAATTGGTATTGATTATCAATATGCCTTTGTTTTCATTTATATTTAGTGATTATCAGCTCTTAAATTCCTTTAAATTAACAACACTTCATTGAAATAATTCATACCTCTCGTGGTGCTACTCTGCTTTCTATGATAGCAAGCATTAGCGGCCCATCCACTAACGTTCATTTCTTCCGACTTATCCCGTCGTGCAAACTGTACAGAAAAGCGACGGGATAAAATAAAACCGTTGAAGCCACTAATTAACCTCAATCCTACGGTCTTTCCCCTGACTTTATCACCACACGCCACCGCATGCGGAAAAACAATCCTTTAGTGACCATACACACGTTTAGGTACATTCCTGTCAGTTTGCATCTTGTCAGTCATACCGAGGGATTGCGTGTCTGTGGATGGTTATAATCCTAACATTTTATGAAGATTGTTGTCATTTAAAAGGAATGCGCGTTATTTTGAATTATCTTTATGGATTTAATCATTTTGCAACAACATGTGTACCCGTAAGCAATAGATTGCTATTGCTTTGAGTTTTATTGCGAGTTAATATCTATTTAAACCTAAAAGAAGACATAGAATGTGGGTAAAAAAGTGGTTATTAGAAAAGGAGAAATATAGTGATATAAGACTTTTAAAAGATCTGGCATGCGATGAACCTGATGATTTTAGGAACTATTTAAGAATGGATGTCTCGACTTTTAACGAACTGCTCAAGATGGTAACACCGTATTTGCAGAAACAAAACACCATTTTTTTTAAATAATTCACTACATGCCTATCTTAACCTTAACATTTTGAAAGATATTTTAGAGCTTTTTGATTGGAAGTGTTAGGGGATATAGGTAAAATGAAAACACTGATAGTAGGTACAATTTTATTATTTGAAAATCAACTTGGAAAAACTAATTAATCATTAATCATTCGATGGTTTCATAAGATCCAACATTTTCATAATATTCCGCGCTGATGTGTTTACCTAGGGTTGCCAGATGTAAATTTGATAAAGGAGGGCAGATGGGTCTAAAAAGGAGGATTTTCTGTAAAAAAGGAGGATATTTACGATGAAACAAGTTTTTTTTCATATAATTTAGTTTATTTTAATCATACTTAGCGGAGCTTCCAACTTTAAAAGGAGTTCTTGGTTTTTATCAAATAATTATAAAAATCTTCACATTCGTATTGTGTGAGAATCAAAGATTTTACTGACCTTACACTTAATCGGTTTCTTTCTTTGCTCCACTGAGTATTTATTAGTGAAAACACCCTTTCAACATTCGCGTTATGTGCGCTTATACAATAAAAGAACTCGCAGATCTTGAGTAAAGCATTCGTGGTTTTTAACTGTTTTGAAGTAGATTTTCCACTGTTCGTGTAACTTCAAATCATAAAAGACTTAATTAGGATCATCATCGGATTTCCATTTCAGAAAAGAAATCAGGTTACAAAATTGATCATGTAGCTTAACGTCGTCAATCTCTACCCCTCTAATTCTCAGGAACTCAATACATGAAACTAAATCATCATATTTTAGATTTTCGTTCTCTTTCAACAACGTCATCCATTCAAAACATTTGAAATCCTCCAAGGGTGGCAAAAAATTGTTGTTTCTTCGATTTCGGAGCAAATGCAGTACGGATTGAAGTATTTTTGAAATCCGGCTGGTTGGCGCGCATTTAGTTTGATCTGCACGCCACGGCGCATGACATTTTCAGCGAGAGAGAAACGTATATCAAAAGGAGGACATACAGTAGGTAAGGGAGGACGGGAGGACATTATATGGAAAAGGAGGACTTGTCCTCCTTTTGGATACCATCTGGCAACCCTATGTTTACCAAAGTAGTTGTTGGCGGATAAGCTAGAAGAAGAGTAGTTGCTCGAGCCGCTATTTGTATCACGTAAAAAAGAATAATTTGTCATGATATCCGTAAACTCGCTCAATTTATTGAGTATAGCATAATTCATTACTTTTGTTATTAATGATTCCGCATACATTTTTTGCTCCGCATTCTGTATTTTTTCTAATTTCTTACTAACGAATTTCCCAAACGCATCAATATCTGTTTCATTATTTCCTAAAGCGGCTGTGCAAGCATTTAAGAATTTTCGTTTTTCTTCTTCTTCTAATTTCTTTTTTTTCTTTGCGGGCACATGCTTATCACCATATATAATATCAGTAGCTTCTGCATTCTGAAGCACATGCTTATCACCATATATAATATCAGTAGCTTCTGCACTCTGAAAAAAATAACCTTTATTAGTTGTGATGAAAAGCAAAATATACTTAGATTATTACTCTTTTTTTCAGTACCCTACATCTGAGCGTGAATGGTTGGACATAGGCAAAATGTTCGATGAGAGATGGCAATTCCCCAATTGCGGAGGTGCAATTGATGGGAAACACATAAGAATTACATGCCCCGCTGATACTGGAGCACTGTATTACAATTATAATTTTTTTTACAGCGTAGTTCTCATGGCTATAGTTAATGCCAATTATGAATTTATATTCGCAGATGTAGGAAAAAATGGAAGGAATTCAGAAGGAATTCAGGGCGGATGCTAACAAATGACGGGCTTCATATCCCTAAACGTGAAGATAATGTTGAAAAAATTAATTGCGTTTTTTTGGCTGATGATGCTTTTCCCGCACATGAACACATCTTAAAACGTTTCAGTCAGGATGAAAGTGTTTCTAATGTTATGAATGAAAGATATAATTCTCGCCATTCTAGAGCGCGTAATGTCGTCGAAAATGCGTTCGGCATTATTATTATTAACTCATTTATTTCAGAAACATATTCCATAAAACAATACAATCAAATTAAAATTAAAACTTAAAATATAATGTCATTATAAAATTAAAATTATACAATACAATTGGTTCAAATGAATATTAGGTAACATAAAATAAAAAAAAATAATTACTTACTAACAACTTAAATGGAGTTACTCCCCATTACTATCCTCATCCATTTGTTTTGGATGGGACAGTCCAGACGGGACATAATCATTTGCAGGATGCCGTTGCTACTGGCTCGCGCGCGCTGCGATAAGGATGCGACTTTTTTGCGAATAATCGCGTAAAAGTCGTCCGTGCGCGCCACCGCGAACATACCAGATGCGCTGCAAAAGCGAGGTAGCCGCATCAGCATCCTGAAAATGTTGTTGTATTGTACGCGTAGAGCGCTGGCTGCGCGGCGGGTACAGTTCAGCCAGAGGCTGCTCGAGTAGAAAGACTGGCAGTATGCCTTAAATAACGTCACTTTCACTTCTCTCGAGCAGCGTGCGAACCTACGCGCGATCATGTTCCCCCGTACAGCCAGAGCTCTACGTTCCCTCTCAACATCTGTATCATCACTTAGGGAGTTGTTGACGACATGTCCTAAGTATTTAAACGTACTTACTACCTTCAGAGCCGCACCATCAAGTACTATGGGTGGAACATAGGCGGGCCCTTTATTTGCACTTCTAAATACAAGGACTTCACTTTTTTTGGCGTTGTATGTTAGTCCATGTTCGGCCGCATAGATCTCACAAATATTCAATAATTTTAGAATAGAACCCACCGATGGGCCCAGCAGCACCATATCGTCAGCGTAACTAATGTTGTTTACACAAACATTATCAACGATACAGCCTGTATGCGTGTTGCTGAGCTCAACGATGAGTCCATTTATATACAAATTAAATAACAGCCCGGAAGTAATTCCGCCCTGCCGCACTCCGCACTCTAGGCCATATTCTTCAGATAGAGTGCCAGCCCATCTCACCTGGTTTTTTTGACACTTGTACCAATACCTCATGATGGCAACAACTTCTCCAGGTACGCCCTCGTCTCCCAGCTTTTCCCAAAGCTTGTGATACAGAACAGTATCAAAGGCCCTGGATAAATCCAGGAAACAGGCGTAAACCGGGGTCTTTCTGTCAGTATAGTACCTGACAGCTTGCTTAAGTGACAGAATCGCACTCTCTGTAGATAGCCCGACCCTAAAACCAAATTGAGCCTCGTGCAGCTTGACATGTTGCAAGAGAATGTTATTAAGCAAGCTGTCAAGCACCTTTGCGATGATGGTTGCTAGTGAGATAGGCCGATAGTTGTTCTTATCTGACACATCTCCAGTTTTACATTTCACAATGGGTACAACAATGGTTTTGGTCAACGTGTCAGGTAAGTAGCCATGGCATAGACATAAGTTAAAGAACATGGAGAGCACATTGGGAAGGTGAACACCCGCAAACCTTAAGTGTTCAATACTGAGGCCGTCATACCCAGGAGACTTGCCCCTTTGCATGGTCTTAATGACTTTTCGAACTTGTCGCGCTGTAAAACTTACCAATCTCCTTTGCATGACGACCTCAGGCTTGGCCTGCTCACACACAGACGAGTCCGGCTTGGGTACCACCCTAAAATGCTACCTGAAGAGATCGGCGATAGAGTTTGGATTTACAGCTTCATTTACCGTCACAGGGAGGCCAGGCCTAGCATTCATTTTATTTGTGCTCTTCCAGAACTTTTTAAATTCTTTGGCGTTATGTTGACTAGCAAGCGCATCCATCTTTATTTGATCTTGTTGGTCTTGACACCACTTCAACTTTTTCTTAAATATCTTCCTGCTTTCGCACATATCTACATAGATCGAACCACATGTTGGTTTACCTGACTCAACCCACTCCAAAAACTTAAGCCTGGCCTCCCTGTGGTAACATGCTACGTGTTTATTCCATCCGGCAATGTAACCCTTTTTCCTTCGCGGCTTAGCTCGTGTATAAGTAGTTTGTGCGGCTTCTGTCAGTATATTTACAATTGCGTCATACATATTACTTAATAATACTCGTATGTCCCTCGTCAACACATGTTCCGTCACAACAGTGGGCGAGCTGTACTGGAAAAACAATTTCCCTTAACTTAGTATGACAAAGCTGTTGGTACTGCTGAATTTGACTACTTGTACGCTCGCCCCAGACAGTCAAGTTGTGTACTAAATTTAAGTCTAAGTCAATTCTAGAACTAACTCTACCTAGGTCACATTCTAGAAACAAAGGATAATGGTCAGACCACTGCACACCATGCTCTACCTACACGCGTTTAACTGTGGATAACGCACCTCTAGTTACTAAACAGTGATCTAACCACCATTATAAATTAACTAATTAACCACTATTATAAATTCTAGATTTCGAGTACTGAATTCACCAATGAATATTAAAGTGGAAAACGTAAACAAAGTTGTTTTAGCGATCTGTGCATTACACAATTATTTGTCTCGCCAAAGCAAATTTTACTACCACAGACTGTCGATAGCATCGACAAGCGAACTGGCGAAATCCGACTCACTGCCGAATGGAGGTACGAAGAAAACGTGCCTCAATTGGTCGAATTACAAAATGTTAATCGAGGTCGTTCGCCTTTACTTCCAAGAGAAAATAGAGATCGATATGTTTCTTATTTCAGTAACAAAGGAAGGTTACCTTGGCAAAATTAAAAAAATCGACCATTTGAAAATTTAAAAAACATATACGGGGTTTGTGGGTCTTTGCGGACCTTGGGACGCGGGGTTATAATACCGTCATTCTTTCTCGCTCTTGTAAATCCACTGGCGTTCATTCCGTAAGGATTGTAGATTCCGGCAGGAATGAGCGTTAGTGGATGGGCCGCTATTGCCTGTTGCAGCTCAGATGGATTACTTCGTAATATTCTGTCACTTCGTCTTCTCAAAATGGATAATCCACACAATAGACACACATTAATGTAGCCATGGTGACTTGGTCCAGCTTGTTGATCTGCATTGCCAGAAACATCTTGTTGCAAATTCTCATTTACTGCGAACATTGCCAGGTCTCTGCAAGCTTCGCAAACAACATCTTCTTCTAAAACCTGTTAATATAAATAAACACCAAAACAATCATCTGTATCCACATAACTGACTAAATGGGAGGTGTTTAATAATGAAACATTATTCAAAAATTAAAATTACTTTTTGAAATAGTTCTTTTTTTTTTAAATAGAGATGACTAAAACATTCAAACATTTTTAAAAACATCCAGTATTATTGCCCTTTCCTTTGTGTGTTGACAGTGTTAAGTGTTGACAAAATGAGTTCTTTTACCAATAGAGAGTATGCCGATATCATTTTCATGTACGGTAAAGCCGATGGAAACGGACATCGACCTTCCGGACACCCTGTATAAAGGCGAGGATAAAGGTCTTTCCTGCTGGCCTACCACTGCAGGGGATCTTCTTTTCGCCCTATGAGGTCTTCACTGAGGTACTTGTCACATTCTCGTATCGCGGCAGCTGTTTGCTTAAGTGGACGAACAACGCTCGAAATATCGGTGTCGAAATCATCCCAGATACTTTTTTTTTGTAAATTCGGTTCCTCTTGTATTTCAGGTTCAGCACGGGCTCTTACCTCGTCCTGTGCAAGTCTAATTTGGCACACTCGGCGTTTCAGCTGATCACAAGAGGAGTCGAAGGATTCTTGCAGTCGGAAGCCTTTTCGTTTGAAGCGAGGATCCAGTATCGTAGCGTCTGTGTATAGCGGATTGTGCTCATAGCCATCGAAACGCTTATGAATTTGATAATCCATGGTGGCTAATAATCCGTTCACTTCTTCATGTTGGGATGTAGTAGTTTGACACCTGGTTATGTGTTTCATCATCATGTTTGAAAACACAAGTACCTTTGACAACGTGACGTTTTTTTCAGAGCAGATCTCAGTGGTTATTTCATAAAATGGTTGAAGTATAGGAAGTACTTCCGCCATAATATCCCACTCTTTAGGTTGCAGTGAGAGATCACTTTTTAAAAGAGCCAGTGTTGCTACGACGGCGTCTTTCACTTTTAGGATTCTGTCCATCATGTCAAAACACGAGTTCCATCTGGTGGGACATTCTTGCTTTAACTTCAGCAGCGGTAATCCCATCTGCCTCTGGATATCTTGAAGTTTTGTGAGTCCGACGGAACTTCTTTTAAAGTATTCCACTACAGCTTTGACTTTGACCATGGTTTGTTCACTATTGTTTTTTATACCACTTTGCACAATTAGGTTTATAGAATGCGCAAAGCATCCTACAGCTCGCCATTCTCCTATTGTCATTGCATTCGTCATGTTGGATGCGTTGTCACTGACAACACAAGTTAGTCACTCTCGTATAGTATTATGTAGTAAAACGCAGTACAGACTTATATATTGAATTTATTCTTTTTCACAGCTAACAATCCAAATCCAAGGGCAGCCTGATCTGAACCACGTTCAGATCAACGGAGCTCAGTCCACATCCGTCGCTCACTGCGGCTCGAGAAAAAGTGCCCGCTCGGTCGGCCTGTCATTTTTGACGCCCGCCCGACTGACGCGCTTAGCTACCAGCAATCTGAGCCACGTTTTCTACCACATTCTACCAATTAACTTAGATTTACAATTATGAATCGAATTAAATACGAATACATTATAATTTTTATAAATAATTAAGTTACCGTAAATTAACAAAACCTAACACTCGACCTTCCTGACAACGTGTATGCCCTCATACACGTATCAAGTGAACACCAAACCTAACACTCGCGTATTAAATTATTGACAAAAGAAATGATAAAAAAAAAAACAAATCAGATTAATTTCAACTAATAACAAAACAAAATTAGACTCTATACTACTAAACTAAACTATTGTAACTAAATTATTGCTCATCATTATTGTATACATTGCAATATGGTATAACAATATTATCTTAATTAACAATATTAACTTAAATTCTAAATCTTCTGTATCGCTAATTCTCATCATATGTAATGTTCTATAGGTCTTATTATTTATACATACAATCAAATGAATTCCGATCTCGTATGTTTAATTTCTTAAATAACGTGAACCCATCTATTCTCACGTTTTCAAACTCAATAAGTCTATACCTGTGATCACATGAACCCATCCATTCTCATGTGACCCATCAGGGATATAAACTGCTTTGCAAAGCAACATGAACCCATCCATTCTCATGTTTCCTTTGCAACCCACTTCAGTACGTGAACTCAATAAGACTATACCCGTGATCACATGAACCCATCCATTCTCATGTGACCCATCAGGGATATAAACTGCTTTGCAAACCAACATGAACCCATCCATTCTCATGTTTCCTTTGCAAACCACTTCAGTACGTGAACATCCATTCTCGCGTTATGAAATACTTTGTATGTAAATAAATCAAAATTAACAAACATTTAATTCACAAATTCTAATCTCAACCTAGCTTTGATTATTTTCATCATCATCAGACACAGAGTCTTCATTATCATCATTAAGCTCCAGAGCCGCCATATGAACCCATGGACGCATACGATTGGCAGCTACCGTTGTCTTGTGATTACTTTTATTACTGCTTAGCCCTGGAATTGCAGCTAGTTCATATCGATCATTATCTAGTACAGCAACAACACGATAAGGACCAACATAGGAAGGTAAAAGCTTTTTACTCTTACCATCGTTCGAATAATTAGTTTTTGTGATTTTAACTAGTTCACCCTCCGAGTATTTATGCGCTGGTCGCTTATTTTTATCAAAATGTTGTTTTTGTTTTACCTGATTCTCATCAATCTTATCTTTGACTTCGTCACGCAAATCCCTAAGTTCAATTTTATTTCTCGTAGCCTGCCTAACTTCATTCAGCCTGGGATTAACTTCGCTATTCATTTGTGTGCCAAACATGACTTCTGCGGGAGCTTTACCAGTGGTCTTTTGTACGCTATTATTGAGTCCCCATTGAACGCGACCTACCTTCAAATCCCATTCCTTTTCGTTACCATTTAAATTCTGCGCAGTTAGTGCATCAAGAATAGTACGATTGTACCTCTCTACTTGTCCGTTTGACTGGGGACTAGCTACAGCATTAAGAATGTGCTTAATACCTTTATCGGAACAGAACTTCTTGAAAAACCGCAAAGTAAAACAAGTACCTCTATCGCTAATTATCCGATCTGGCGATCGAAAAATGTCAAAAATACCTTCGAGAACATTTATAGCCGTTATAGATTTGGTATTTCTGACTGGTCTGGCGAAAACAAACTTGGTAAAAGCATCTACCACGACTAGTAAGTAGCTATTTCCCTTTTTAGATTTCACAAAGGGCCCTAAGTGGTCAATGTGTATCGTGTGAAAAGGAACTTCGACTTTAACTATAGGATTCAGTAAACCTTCACGACTGTTGTTGCCCATTTTAGAATATGCACATTCTATACACGCGCCTACGTATTTCTTTACGAACTTAGTCATTCGGGGAAACCAATAGGACTTTTTTATGCGTTCCAAAGTCTTTTCTACTCCAAGGTGACCAATGTCGTCGTGGTTTAGCCGACACAACTGCCACCTTGCACCCTTAGGCACAGCCCACCTAATTTCATCTTTGTCTCCTTTCAAACATCTATATATACCATTATCCTTAATAATGTAATTGTCCTTAATATACTTAAGACCTTCAGGGTCTAAATCAGAGTCAAGAATATCACGTACCCTCTTCAGTTCAGAATCTCCTAGTTGAAGCGTGTGCAGCCAATCATCTTTGCTTATAACCATAACCATGGGATACTGATCCACTTGTCCTGACTCATTTGCTATGGGGTTTCTCGACAAAGCATCTACATGCAACATTCTAGTACCGGGGCGATATTCTATAGAACAATCGAATTCCTGCAACATCAACCACCATCTGGCTATACGAGGGATCAGATCTCGTTTGGCAAAAGTTGTGCGTAATGCGCTACAGTCAGACACGATTTTAAAATTCTGACCAAGCAGGTAGACCCTAAATTTCTTTAAGGAACAAACTACAGCCAATGTCTCTAACTCATACGAGTGAAAATTTTTCTCCTCAGGAGAGGTTTGGCGGCTATAAAAAGCTACGGGTTGTAAGGATTCGCAACTCGTACGTTGCATCAGGATGCCTCCTATACCAACTCTACTAGCATCGGTATGCAACTCAAACTCTGCAGAAGGATTGTAAATTGCCAAAACAGGCCTTTCCACCAATTTATCCTTTAGAATCTCAAAAGCCTTTTCCTGTTCGCTACCCCATGATCAACTCACATCTTTCTTTAGTAATTTACTAAGGGGATGTGCTAACTGAGCAAAGTTTTGTATGAACTTGCGAAAATAGCTTGCCAAGCCTAGGAATTGGCGCACGCTGTGCAGATTTGTTGGCCGGGGAAAATCCATGACCGACTGTATCTTTTTGTTACCTGGCCTAACCCCAGCGGCACAAATTTCATAACCTAAATAGTCGACTTTGTTCTTCAAAAACTCGCATTTAGTCAAGTTAAGCGTCAAATTGGCTTGTTCCAATAATTTAAGAATATGCTCTAACTTCCCTATACAATCACCTACATCCTTCCCGTATATCAGCAGGTCATCGATGTAGGCAGTAGCCTCAGTGAATCGCGCCGAACCTAATATCCTATTTATCATTCGTTGGAACACCGCGGGGGCATTCGCCAGACCAAACGGCATGCGGTTAAACTCATATTGGCCGTCTGGTGTAACGAATGACGTCAGCGGCTTCGAGTTCTCTGATATGGGGACCTGGTAGTAACCGGATGCTAGGTCCAAGGATATGAAACATGCTTGACCAGACAGTCTAGCAATTTCATCTTCTATAATCGGCATCGGATATCGTTCTTTGACAGTTATGGAATTGAGCATCCTATAGTCGATGCACAAGCGAAGCTTTCCATCTTTCTTACGAACAAGAATAATGGGGCTTGCGTACTCGGATACGGATTCTCTGATAATACCCGAGTCTAACATTTCCTCTATCATATTTCGTACGTCTTGCCTTTCTTTGGTAGAGAGTCGGTAAGGTCTGTATACGACCGGGGCCTTACTATTAATCTCAATTGACATTTCACAAACGTCGGTGCAACCTAAGTTTTTAAGGGATGATGCAAAACAATGCCTATACCTCGTTAGTATTTCGACCAACCTGTTTTTGTCAGTTTCACTGACACTATCACCGACACGAACCTGGCTAACATCGATGTCCCTATCGGAGTCAAGTGATATTTTAGACTGTGGATTGACTATCCTGTTAACCACCCTGACCTTGGTTGCGCGTCCTATAATACCCTCTTGGACTACTCCCGATTTTCGCAAAGGGATCACACAAATATTTATAGTAACGCTCTTAACAAGGTATAACCCACTAGTCAACAAACACTGCTCGTTAGGCCTACCAATCACCCCACTATCCAACAAAATGTACCCATCGAAAGTTGGTTTGACTAACGCCCTAATTGTTGCCTCACCGCTCAGTCTCACAGCATTGTTCAACTTAATGCACACAGTATTATCATTATTAGTCGAGTATTCATCTGCTTGCGAAAAGGGCATTTCATCATTAATGTTAAGGAACCTCAGTTCTTTTGCATTTTTAATCACAATAATGAGAGGCTGTTCGGTGTAAGTCTGCCCTATAAGGATAGGTACATCCAAAAACTTATCGAGACCCTCCCTTGGTAGCCTTGTTTCAAGGCAAAATTTGTGCGTTTACCTCCTATAAATTTTGCTATGACATTGTTGAAGCATTCGACAATGTTTGTATTTACGTTTTCTACTAAACTTCGTGATTTTGCAGCTACATTTGAAATGATCGAGTTAAGTCGGAAAAGAAATGTTGAGTTTTGAATAGATTTCAACCCGTCACTAAAAACATTTTCTTTATTACAGTTGTAATCCTGACACATTCTGTGATCTCCATATGCATGTGATAGGGAATTGATGATATCTTTGTGAAGCAACTTTATAGCAATATCTTTCGTATTTTCTGATGTACTATGGTGTTTTATTGATCTGACTATTGCTTTTCTCAAGGACATTATACTAAGGTTCGTCAGAGTTTTTCTACAAGCCAGGGGAAATTTTGTCTCTGTAACCAGATTCCGCATTTTTTTGCACAGATTTCGCAAAATGTGATTTCTCCATTACATTTTTTCCACTGTTATATTCTGGGATTTATATGGATCTACTTTTAGCACCTTTGCATATGTCGAGGCATCTCCATCTGCAATCATTCTTTTATAAATAATGCCATACATTGGAATTGATTGCTGAAACCCTTCAGTTATTATGTCACCTTCCATAGAACATGATGAACCATCAAAATTCTTGTAACATTTGTGCTCATTGGGTGGAGAATTCTTGCTTTCCGCGCGAGCGCACACAAGGCAGTATTTATTTTTTACCGCCAGAAAAATTATTTTGCCGGTTCTTCTTCCAATAATTGCTGCAGTCCCAGACGCAGCCTTATAGTTGGATCCGTACGATCGAGCACACCAAGAAGCGTCAACGTAAACATCAACCACTGGTATGCCATTTTTGGTGCGACCTTCTGCGATTGCCAACTCTTTTTCTTCTTCAGCAGCAGCTTTCATGGATTCAGCTGCTGTGTTTTCAAAACTATCGTAAACTTGTCCCTGCAGTTTGTTGTGAAATTTTGTAGAAAATATGTGAATATTCATGGAGGAAAAAAGCTCTTCGAACTGAGAATAACCAATCCCTGAGCCTACCATACCAGTGGTTGCCGCAATATTTACGTCTATATTTGCTGTGTCAGTATTTTCGGATTTTATAAGGCTAAGCTGTTTGCACATATTGCATTCAAATTTAAATACGGACAGTAGACCAATCCTTTTTTCACTAATTAGCCGAATATTTCCCGCTTTGCAGTCAAATAAATTGTTGTGACGTGCTTTTTCCTGTAATTGAGTAAACAAGTTATTGATGTCAATGATGCGTCTCCCTGAAACTGGTTGAAACTCGTGTTCTTGATTTTCAATAATAATAATAATAATAAGCTGCCCGCACGGCAGCTTGTGGCGAGCTGTTGGTGAGTAGCGACACCACGGGTACCGAGTGCTCCCGGGGAAGTTCCTGGTTCTCGTCTCCGCTTGCGGAGTGGCATCCCAAGAGAACCAGATCCCCACCTCTTGCTTGCCTTCATTGGCCGGTCTGAGTGGAGTCGCGAGAGATGCATCTTAGGATGTAGACTCGGGGGTGGAAGTGTCTAATGGCGTAATAGCGAGGAAACCCGCTCACGAGCAGTCTTCGTGATGGTGAAATCGGGGCCGCACCTCTAGACACCCCTCAGTCGTTTGCGCCGATGTTGTTCCTCTCCGGTAATTTACTCCGGCTTTTTAAGGAACCCATCCAGCATTCGGCAAGCCACCGTCTGCCACTCTTCTTAACATTATGAGTGACTTGTTTATGGCAGACGTCCGCAATCTCCCCGATTACCCAGTCCATCCATCCATCACAATAGCCTGGTTTTATTTCTTTCATTTTTCTTTGCAATAATCTCTACACCTGGCGGATACCATCTTTGGGTGTATCATATTGTGCACCCGAGGATGATACCCGCTATGTGTAGCCATCGCCTTTAGATTAACTTCTCAAAGGGCCTCTGTGCTGTTGGCTTCGGCCCCACGCAAGGCTTCCAAAGGACCGGGTCACTTTATGGCCCGAGATCATGGTAAATGAGAGACATAATAATAATAATAAAATTGCTAACTCTCAGTACTTGCACAGACACAACCAAGTAGCCAAAATTATACACCAGCAACTTGCTCTCCGATACGGCCTTACTGGTCCTGAAGTTCCGTACTATAAGTACAAACCGGCGCCAGTTCTTGAAAATGGCCGTGCCACGCTCTATTGGGACCGATCTATCATTGCGGACAGGACTATTCTTGCGAATAAGCCTGATATTGTACTGATAGATTGGTTAGAACGGAGGGCGGTGCTCGCTGATGTCACCATACCGCATGATGCTAACCTCGTTAGAGCTGAGAAAGATAAACTTAGCAAATATCTTGACTTGGCTAACGAGGTTGTCAGCATGTGGGATGTAGATTTAGCGACCATAGTCCCGATAGTCGTTTCGGTTAACGGCGTAATAGCGAAGAGCTTCGATCAACACCTGAAGAGACTCTCGCTAGGAAGTTGGATCAAGGGCCAGATCCAGAAGGCGGTACTCTTGGACTCGGCACGTATCGTCAGGAAGATCCTTTCTCTGCAGCCCTAGTCACCGGCCGCTTGAGCCTAGCTTCGCGGTCGGTGATCTACCGTTTTGATATATTTTTTACTGTAGGATAGTTTTATAAAATTTTATTTTATTTTATTATTTAATTAAATTTAAAAAATGTATTTTATACGAGAATTTTAATAAATGAGTGTATAATAAAATCATTTATTGCCATTTCTTAATCTAAACTAATATTAAATACAAAAAGAAATTTCTTATAATAGGCAAGACTCTACGAGAAGAGGGTCATCTTGACTAGATTTTCTGCAACAATAAGTGACTTTAGATAATTTGTAAAATTTGAGGTCATTTAGGTCAGCCATACGGGACCTTAAGTTAATTACAAAGGAGCGCTCTCGAAACTTACTCAGTATCATCAAATTCACCTGCTGCTAGGCTGATGTTATATTGGTCCACAACAGAATTTGATTCACTTCCATGATTCATTTCTCTAAAAAATAAATGCAAGGTATAATTCTGAAATTCGTACATGGAAGTCTAAAATCGTAATAAATTCTTCGCAACGAACTTCAATATAATAACATATTGGTATTGTTTGCCAATAAAGCGTTTAATTGTGGAAGTATTTGTTATAATAACTATCATTATTATTTTTTCGTAAATCACTGCACGTCGCACGTCGCGCGTCGGGCGGGAAGAGCACTGGCACAAGTCCGTCGTCGGTAAGCGCCACCGCGCGACTGACGAAGCCCGCGGGCGTCGCGCCGCTCGCGGGTTTGTAGGTGTTTAGGGATCATTAATAGGAAAATGACACTACAAAATCCACCTCAGCGATTTGTACTAGAAAAATGATTTATCTAAAGATTGGTGTAAAAATAAGGTCAATAAGTTTATTATTTTAGGCACAGTATTGAAAATGTTTTTTAAAAAGAGGCAACTTTGGTCGATTTTTGACTGATTCATATTGATTTTAAAAACAGCATTTGCGGTAATAGAAGCCCTTAATGAAACTTCACAATTATATAGCTTACATATAAGAATAACACCTAGGCTACAATTCATAAAGATATGTATAGTTGGGGAAACCGTGGCAAGGCCGTATAGCTAAGGATTTATGCCTGTAGATCATTCATTTTTAAACACAAATGTGTATCTATTTAGGTACACAATTACGTACTTATATTACGTATACTAAGACATAAAAAAGAACAAAAAAAAAAATAGCAAACTTCTACTAATTACGGTTTTGCCCCAACACCTGGGTAAAACCGTATACTATATAAGATATTGCCCCCGAAGCTATCTTTCAGCAATACATCATCTGCATGTAGAATCATCCAGCTCCTCTGAATTGTAGCCTGTACAACCTTCATGAGCCCAACCTTTGCAATCCATACATTGCACCCATCCTTCATCTATGCGACTTGTACAGTATCCTTCAAGACAGTACAGGCATATGTTATCGTTGGTAACGTTATTTTTTTGTTTTTTATTTTGAACAGACATTTTCAAATTGAAATTGGTTTTGTGAGACATTAATGAGCTCATTTTTATATGGAGAAGACGTGATGACACCTGTTTTTCCTCGAAGATGATTGTTTTTCCTTTTTGTAGCCAAGCTTTTTCGAGGCACTGGCATAATATCGGCTGGAGACACTACTTCTTGAACCGGTTTCATCACAGGTGGAGTGGATAGTGCCGCCGCTGCAAAAGTTGATGGCATTGAGTCAAAGAATCGTGCCGAAGGAGTTGATTGCACCTGGTCAACGAATAATGCAGTGGGAGTCGATGGAATTGGTGCAGAAGATGTTGATGGAACCGGGTCATCAAGTGGCACAGCAGTTGAATGTAATGGTATTTCCGTGGTTTCAGCCGCGGCAAAATCGGTTTCGCTGAATACGTTCCTGTTCGTCGGAAAGATGCCTGTTTTGCTAAAACCAGACACTGCGTTATGTATCGTAGCCGCCTTTAAGTAAGCCGCTCCAAATAGTTTAGCCAGTTGAAATTGGTGTGACCACTCTACCAGGGTTATTTCTGAGCCATATGTTCACTTCCTGGGTGTAATATGTGCTCAATGGGCCCATGATACTTACGTCCAGGGGTTGTAGTCTGTGGGTGCAGTGAGGTGGAAAGCTCAACATTATCACACAATTGTCCCTGGCCTTTGCTATCAATGGAAGATTTTGTGTGTGTGTCGAGTGTCCATCCAGCAAGAGAAGGACCGGGTCTTGTTTATTGGGCTTCACTGCCGAAAAAAAATGATTCAGCCACTCAACAAAAATTTCACTCTGTATCCTTGATGGAGCACCATCAAGAAGTTCTGCCTTCATGCGAACACGTGGAAAAATCAGCAGTGGAGGAACAAAGTTTCCAGAAGCTGAGACGCACATGACAGCAGTAGTCAACTGACCTCTTTCCGCAGAACTAGCAAGACCTACCTGTTTCTTTCCTTTTAAAGCAATCACTCTGCTTTGTTTCTTAGGTACAGTTGTCAAACCCGTTTCATCTACTTTCGGCTTCAAAGAGTTGACTTTGTTATCCAGTGATTTTTTCATTGTCTCATTCATAATCGAAATTTCTGGTAGCGGTGCTTTAGCTGTGGTTATTATATTGTCAAATTTCACAGAAATCTCTGCAATAGCCATCATCATGTTGTCATGGTTTTGCATAAGCTGTTTTTGATTTTCTATGAGCAATTTTTGATTGTTCATAATTTGTTGTTGATTTGCTAATATCACATTTTGATTTTTTGCGATTTCCTTTTGTATTATCTGAATTCGTAATCACCTGCGATATATTTTCTTCAACTGCAACTTCCGGGGCAAAATTTGTATCCAAATATAAGCCATCGGCAGCGTACAGGTAAACAGTTTCAGAATTTTGCATTGTTGCATCAGAAACAGTGGTAGCCTATAAAAAGTATATTATTTTACTCATCAAGTAACAGACAATATAGACATCATTTAACTTGTATACAGGGTAAGTTTAAATTCGTATTTAATCCTGAAAGGAAAAATCTCAAACAAAAGTAGTTCGTCTAGAGTTGCAGAATGACCTCCTTTCGGGATTACAAATTCAAACTCAGGGTGTATATCTATTAGAAGGAAAAGACGCACTCCGTAGATATATTTAAATAAGAAGCGACGTTTGCTCTTGACGCGGAACGTGTTGTAATGTTAGGATTTTTTTATTGTAACAAATAATAATAAATTGATCTGAATAAATACGGGAGACATTTATAAGTCAACATTTGGTAGGTTAGGTAGGTAGGTACCTAGGTACCTCCTACATAGCTATTGATAAAAGTATTTGTATAAGTTGTTTTGAAATACGTGAGGTGTGGTATTTTTATTTTTGGTGTATAACATATTACAACAAAATAACTTACTTACAAACATTGACCTAATATTACTAGCGAAGGTAGATATATAAAAGTGCGAAAAAACATCTATGCAGCAAGTACGGCTGTGCAGGGCGTGCGCGGGGGGCTAAAAGTCAAAGGCGACACTGTTTATATTCCACCTATTTAATATGGTACCTACGGGAACATTGTAAAATTAAGTGAACCAGGCCCTGGCTTGTATTTTAAAAATAAAACACTGGGATATTAAAAGTAGTATTTATTGAAAATTTTTGAGACACTTTTTTTTTCCCTTAAAAAAAAATTATGGTGTCCACATTTTGGACACTGCCCCTTCTCATGTATGAAATTGTGCAAAACATGGTGTAATGCATAATGGCACTCTGCATTTGCCACACTCTATTTTGCTCTTTTTTCCAAGAGCTTTACTGCTGCAAGCTCTGCACCTTCTATAACTGGGCAGCTCTCCCGGCATATGCGATCCCACATCATTCAGCCTTAGCTCGTCAGGGATACCATAAATAGACTTCTGCCTGCTTGTTGGTCCCTTTGGTCTTTTGGTCGCAAAGTTGGGCAAGACAGATACTCTTCGTTTCCTGGAGCTGTAATTGTTGACCAGGTTACGTGCCAGGTCAGTGCGGAACTGCAATGCACTCATTGGATTATGCACTCTGTCATTTTGGGTATAAAGTATGTGGGCATTCGTGATAGCTGCGTCCACCAAAAAATAGAATATACGCATCCACCACCTTCTACTGCGCCTTGAAGTAGGGTAAGTACCCCTTTTCTGGTCAAATCTGCTCACACCTCCCATCCTTTTTGTGTACTCTAAAATGCCCAAAGGACAAGGAATATCAGATTTCGTCCCATCTTTTTACGTTCTTTTACAGGTTCGCTTTTGTCGAGGGTGATATGCTGCACTTAGTACATATACCAATTTGGTATCCTTCCATACGAAGAATGCAACATTTTTGTTGACTCGCCATTTATGTTGGCCTTTGTCCAATTTTAGAGCAGCTGGTTTCAGTGTATTTTTCTTTTTCCTATGGCTTCTTATCAATTCAGGCAAATTGATGCGGTCTTGACGAACAGTGGGTGTTGAGTGTATATTTTTTTCAAATAGAAATTGCATAAGCTCACAGGATGCAAAAAAATTGTCAAACGCGAGTTAGGTAGTGGGTCAGGGGAAAAGGCTTTTTAAAAAGACAATTTAAGACGTGTGATCGACACGTCTTACATTGTCGCGACATGAATGTTTTCAGCATTTTGTTCAATCAGATTTTTGCACAGTCCTTTCACCACACTTGCACCTAATCCAACTTCGTGGTGTCGTCTTTTTTACCTGTGTATATTTCGAACTGGTAAAGATAACCCGTCAAACTGTCACAGCGCGCCCAAACCTTGAAACCTCGCTTGATGGCCTTTTTTGGCATGTATTGTTTGAGCGTGCTGCGACCCTTAAATTGTATCATGCATTCATCAATGCTTTGTGAGGAAGAGCATGCTGCACTATTTTGAAAAGCCTCATTCATGCTGTCGATCAAAGGTCTGATTTTGTACAGCTTATCAAACCCTTGTTCATTTCTATTAAGCATTTTACTATTGTCATTTATATGTAAATTAGATAGAATCTTTTTGAATCGCTTCACTGGCATGACGTCTGCAATCTCTTTGACGCAAAACAGTGGATCAGAAGACCAGTATAATGCCACATTAGGAAGTACATGAAGTCCCATGAATATCAGAATTCCAAAAAAGGCTTTCAGTTCAGCTATGGTGACAGGTTCCCGGACGTTTTTGTGTTGCATATAAATAAGTTTGATCAACAATGATAGCTAAGACTTCATCCGTGAAAAAAGCTGTAAAATATACAGCAGGACTAGTTCTGTTCGGGATAAACTGTTTCGGTTTCAATACTCTATTATCGAATTTATCAATTGGCGAATTGTGGGAAAACTGCACTTTTTTCCAATGTTCGTCATCACTGTCGGAGCTATCGTCAGATGATTCTGTACCTGCATCAGCAGGAGGTGTAATATTTCGTGGTATTGGAGATGCAGAAGCAGTTGTTAGAGAAGGAGACAATCTAGAAGTTCCAGTAGAAGGATGTGGCTGCGTGGAGCTAGTATGTGAAACAACTGTACCTGCAGAAGATGACTCTTTCCCCAGGTTTGAAACTGTTGCAGGTCTAAGAGGCAAGATTGGATCCAAAATTTCTTGAAGTTCAGCATTACTTGGCGGTATGAAAATAGTTTCGGTGTCGTTCTCGTCACTTTCGTTACCATCTTCAGAGTGTTCACCATCCGACAATGCGAACAGGTCTTCGAGAACATCTTCTAGTTTATCTAATGGAATCGTCTGAAATAGAAACAGTTACATACTTAGTTACATAGAAACCAAAAATTATAAATCTGATTCTAAGGCATGAAAATTACCATGACCTACGCAGGCAGTGTCTAAAATATGGACGTCATAGTTTTTCGTTTCTGACAAGAAATGTGAACCACAATCTCAAAAATCAGAGCTTTTACCCCATATTTACAACATTTGGAACAATACATAAAAGAAAACTTACCTTTCTGTTCATTGCTTTTGAAGATTTTCTTAGATTTCTAAACAACCATCAAAAATCATCAATTTTTAACATACGATCGATCACCTGATAAAAGTCGGCCATGCTTGTTTTATTTTTTTTTTACGTTTCGTTGTCAGTATCTAATTGCTCAACCAGAGTGCCAAAAGTGACATTTGTCTGACCTTCAGTTAAGCCGCGAAAATTTAAAATTTATGGTGTCCAATATATGGACTGAGCCCCAAAAAGGGATAACTTTTGTATATTACTGTTTTCTGAAGGTTGACTATGGATGGTCTATGGATGGAATAAGGCGATAATATGAGATATTGAGGCTTTAGTTTCCTCCAACTGTACTGACAAGGATGCAATTTTAAGCGCAAGTTGTTTTTGATATTCCATGACTATATCAAGCTTTGCTAACATCGCGGTTTGATTAGAAATCATGTTTTGTATATCTCCCGTGTTGAATACTTGAATTGTGTCTTGCTGCTGACAGAGTGTGTTTGCCGATAACGTGCAATTTTCGCTGGCGGACTGTTGTGAATTATCCTGAAACATAAAGTGAGTATATGATTAATTAATATAATAATAATATGTCGGACATTACACACAGCTCCATCTAGCCCCTAGACATAGCTTCAAGCTTGTATTATGGGGAGGGAACTAGATAGCTGATATAATATATTATATTATATATAATACTTATACATAATATATGACGACCTCGGTGGATTGGTGGGCGAAGGTCCGGCTGAGATGCTGGAGATTGCGGGTTCGATTCCCGCCTCGGGACAAATGTTTGTACAATCTGCAGATATGTTCAGGGTGTTCTGGTCATTCTCTATGTATATTAAAAATATCTATCTATGTATGTAATATATTGTATTATGTATATCAGTTATCTAGTACCCATAACACAAGCTCTGCTTAGCTTGGGCCTAGATCAGTGGTGCCCAACTGGTATTGCTCCAAGGGCTATTTTGAAAATACCGATACGCCACGCGGGCACCGCCGAGTTAATAAAAAACATAAATATAAAGGAAACTTCAGTATACAATTACACCACTTTTTATTTATTATGTTAATATGACACACTACAGTTCAAGCAGAATAGACTGGAACACCAAAAAGCTAATGCGATACTTGGCTGTTCACATTTTCAGAAAGCTTCTTAAAGTCTGGTTGGTAATCTTCAGCAACCCAAAATCATACAATTTTTGACATGTTCGTTAGTTAACATACTTCTGTATTTGGTTTTAATTACTTTTAGTTGAGAAAAAGCACGTTCACACAGATATGTAGACCCAAAAAATGCTTTAACGATGAGAGCACAGCTCCGTACGTTTTTGTATTTAACAGGATCCATGAACTTGAAAACTTCGTCGCTTTTATTGTCGGTGCTTTTAAGGATGATATCACTGCGAAGTGTAATAATTTCTAATTCAGCTTCTGCTTTATTAACGAAGCAATGGGTTTCCATCAATGAAGCTAGTTGTGAAACATCGCTATCGATAAATGGATTTTTGACACAAATAAACAGAGGTTCCATACAGAAAATGTTGTCAAAACGCCTTTCGAATTCCGATTTTAACTGGTGAAACAGCTCCACGTGTTTAGTTGCTCCGCAAGATATTCAGCGTCCAAAAGGAGAGTAAACGAAGGAAAATGTTGAAAATTTTTCTCTTCTAACTGCCTCTTCCATAGATCGATTTTTTTTACGAAAGCTGAAATTGCGCTCATCATGTCTGATATGTGTTTTTCTTTTCCTTGTAGTGTTTCATTGAGTTTATTTAGTTTCGCAGTTGCATCAGTTAGAAATGCCAAGTCTTGTCAAACAAACAAATTTTGTCAGCACTTTACCACGACTGAGCCACCTTACTTCAGCGAGGTAATTCAAATCACCATGTTCACTGTCCAGTTCATCAAGCAAATATTTGAAAAGACAATGGTTCAACGCTCGTCCACGAATGAAATTCACAATTCGTACTACTACGCTCATAACATGGCCAAGGTTAAGTTTTTTGGCAATCAAATTTTCCTGGTGTATAACACAGTGATAGGAATTAAATTTAGGAAAATCTTCATCCTTTTCACACAGTCCAATAAATCCAACATTTCTGCCGATAGCTATATAGCAGGCGCTCCGTCGGTAGTAATGGCTACCAGTTTCTGTATTGGTATGTTCTCTTCAGTAATCATCTTTTTTATTGCGTCATAAATGTCTTGTCCTCGTGTATAAGTTACCAACGTTAAATTGGCGAGCAATGCTTCTTTAACAGAAAAGTCAGAAAATACCATTCTGATGAACACCAAAAGCTGGGGTGAATCAGTAATATCCGTCGACTCGTCCATTTGCCATGAAAAAAACTCGCATTTTGCCAAGTCATTTTTCATCTGGTCGAAGACGTCATTTGCTAATTCATCAACTCGTCGTGTTACCGTGTTCCTCGATAACGGCACTTCTTTTATTGCCGAAATTATATCGTTCTTGTTTTTAAAATCACGAAACAAAGAGTCTGCCATGCTCAACATAGCTTCTTTTATTATAACTCCGTCAGAGTAGGGTTTTTTGTCCATCCTTGAAAGTCAGTTACATCCAAGGATGTAACTTACTTTCAAGGATGCTTCTGTGTGAGCCTTTGATTTATTTTTATAAATAAAAAATGTATTTTGTTGAGTGCGTAGAGCAGCTTTCAAAGTTTCAACTTTATTATTTCGTAATGCAGACTGCGGCGGATATTTATCCGAAATAATAAAATCACGACACTTTTTAAATTTAATTTTTCATAACAATTAAATAAGAAAATTGTAACTATAGGTGATAATACATATATTATGTATTATTATATGTCAAAATCCAAATAAAAACCACATTACTACACGTAATATGGTACTATCGTACCATATTACGTGCACATAAATATGCCTACCTTTGAAATCCGCATGGAGACTTTTATGATGACGTTCGACGTTCGACCGCTTTGGTACCGCTACAGAAGCATTGCAGAGTAAGCAAATAGCTTTCTCGCTAACACTCGTAAATAAAAACTCTTCTTCCCATTCCCTATTGAAGTTATATATTTTCTTTCTCTTCGATGGTCCAGGTTCATCACTCATTTTACGGCAAGGAGATGAGGTATATATATGAAACGAATCAAAACCTACTAAAGAAATACACAACGCGTTCAAACTCGCATTAACGCCACGGAGCGAATAACTATAAGCCTGCACGTGCAACTGATTTGAGTTTACTCACTTGACTGATCGTGCGTGACCATCGCCGTCGCCGCGCCGATTCCAACCGAACGCTTTCTCAGTGAAAGAGCAGGAAGAGGCGACGACGCAACCTCTCGCTCGTATTCACGCTGTAGTGGCCACTCAGCGGCCTATCTACCTACGCAATACGCATATTCATTTCATGCGTACAAAAAACCTGTACCTAGCTACTAACGACTCATACGATACAGCGTAGTTATTGTTTATTTAATTTATTTTTACCCATTTGTTGGCGGGCGCCTAGAAAACAGGCCGCGGGCTACCAGGTGCCCGCGAGCTACCGGTTGGGTACTACTGGCCTAGATAATGCTGTGTGAATCGTCCAGCATTGTATTTTTATTATTATTTATATATTTTTTTGACCTTCGTGATACATCTTCGGCCACATCATCACTTACCATCAGGTGAGATTGTGGCGAAATGAAGGTCTTATCATCATGTCGGGATTGTAGAGTAGGTATTATCAACTCTGTGTTACTTCGACACTGAGACTAGGTATTTATACTCAGGCAATTCCGATCTCTGGTCATCACTTTTCCATTGTCTTTGTTAGCTTCATCAAAACTTTCTGCATACTGAATATTTGCTTTGCCTAGACATTTTGTATAGTCCACGCCTTTATATTCCACGGGCAAAGACCTGTCGCTCTAAATCCATTCATAATTGTTGATGCGGAGATCGTTTTCAACCAGTGCGTCCTACCCGTTATGACCTACGGAGCTGAGACGTGGACACTCACGATAGGGCTGGTCTACCAGTTCAAAGTCGCTCAGCGAGCTATGGAAAGAGCTATGTTCGGAGTTTCTCTGAAGGGTAAGATTCGCTACGAATACATCCGACAGAGAACCAAAGTTATCGACATAGCTCTGAGAATTAGCAAGCTGAAGTGGCAGTGGGCCGGATATATCTCGCGAAGAACCGACGGCCGCTGGGGCAAACGTGTTTTTTCGGTAAACGTAGTGTAGGATGCCCTCCGACCAGGTGGGATGACGACCTGCGAAAGACTGCAGGTAGATGCTGGATGCGTCAAGCTGAAGACAGGGCGCTATGGCGCTCATTGGGGGCGGCCTATGTCTGATTAATATAGGCTGATGATGATGATGTAGGACTGTCTGTCTCCCTAACTAGTTGATCTGTTTGCCTAGATCTTATAGAAGGCAATTCTTCAGGCGTATTTAGTAGAGGTGGATATTCATCAATCAATTCCCTGTCTGGTTGAGGCGACGACGGTGGTATGTAAATAGATAAAGCTATATATACGAGTAATTAAACTCTGCCATTAACTCTCTAACTCGTCTTTCTTTATGATAGGCCGGACATACTTTTGACATGGCCATATGTCTTCCCATACAATTGTTGCATTTAAAACGTGTCGTCTCGCAATTTGCGTGAGGTTTTGGGCAGATGGGCACATTCTTATTGTGTGACCAAATCGCCAGCAGCGTGAACATTGCGTGACTGGGTATATAGGGGCGGGTCCATCAAAGCATAATCTCACCGATTCACATACTTCCCAATGCCCATCCATCGTATGTATTCTTGCGTTTTAATCTCTTTACTGCTAAAATTGCCGTCTGGCTGGTTATCTGTTGCTGTATCTCCTCATCACTCAGTTTCATATCTATATTTTGGATGACGCCATAAGAACGGTCTATTTCCATAGGTCTTTAGCATTTTAATCCATTTTAATTGAAATACTTGCATTTTACTAAGACATCGGCACTTTCCACTGCAGTAAATTGAATTAAAGCCTTGAAAGAAGATACGTACTTTACTTTTGATACATTCTTAATGTTTTTCATCTTTAACATTTTAGCCAATCCAAACTGTCGAGGGAGTGTCTCGGAGCCAGTCAGACAAACTTCGATATTAGTTGTTGAAAATCTCATAGACTCACCATTTTATAAACGACCACGAGATAATTTTTTGACTTCACCAAACACTCATTCCAGTCATCTTTATCTTCTAGACTTTCCAGTAATTTCCTCTTACTCTGAATTCCTTCACTTATCTCAACATTCCCACGTATATTCTCCATGTTCTTTCTCTCACTTGTTCTCGCATATATTCCATATTCAGTCTCCTTATCACCTGATTCCGCTACTAGTTTCCGCTACTAGTTCCATGTCTTCCCTCTGTATTATTATACACGGTGTAACATGAGGGGTGGATCATCGGTAAATGGGGGGTGGGGTGGACCTCAGTACCTATCGATTTAACCCCCCTGTATGTTCAGCGATATTCACTGGTTCAAAAGTTATTAGGACTTTAGTAAAATTTTAGTTAAAATTTATATATATATTCATCCTTAATTTGGCAATTGCAGCCAAAATATTGGGTCTGCGATCCTGTCTTTTTTTTTAAACAAGATGAATAGTGGGCCTTTAGTGCCCCTGTACCAATTTGACTCTTAGATATATAAAAAACCAAATATGAAAATTATAGCAAAATTTCTTTTCAAAATCTAATATTTACGTTAACTTGAAATGGTTCAGAAAAAAAAAACGTATTTTTTTTTTCTGCAACCTATCTTAAAAACTTCTGGCTTTCATGAAGAAAATTTCAAATTTAAAAATATGTACTACCTATACAGCCAGTCACAGCAATGCAAGATACCGCAGTCTTCATTCCAAAATTCGATTACAGAATAAAAAATAGCATACTACCTAATCAGCCAATCACAGCGGTGTAAGAGCAAGACATAATGCTTTTATTTAGCTATTTTTTCCTTGTCATGATCCAGTAGTTTTTAGTTAACAAATCACGGATTTTTGGAACTTACATTATTTTAATTACATTTTTCAACATGATGCCTTCGTACTAGCCAAATGAAATTTTCAGGGTTTATTTTTCATGAAAACCAGATGTTTTTAAGGCTGCAGAAAAAAATAATATACCAGAACCATTTCAAGTTAACGTAAATAAGATGCATTGGGGCTATTCCGATACGATTTTTGTTGAGTTGATAGGTAGTGTTGTTTTTATTTATTTGAAAAAGATTGGTAATTGTTTTTTTTTAAACTGATTCTACTTCTGTCTTGGGGATATTCCGAACCATGTCGGGGTTATTCCGAACTCATTCAAAAGTGTGTTGTAAGACGTAGGATTCAAAGAGCATATTTCTTTTTCGATCTGAAAACCCCCGGTTACAAAAATATTAACGTATATGTCAAGTATATAGCTCAATCTAATTTTCATAGATTTGAAATTCGGAATTACCCTATCCAGTGACAGAGGTCCTCAACATTTGGGCTATACTTGATGAGTGTTGTAAATTTTGAAATTAAAAACATGAAATTTATATCAAACTTTATTTTTCTCTCTCTATCAAGATAGATGATAAGTACCTACTTATTATAAAGAGTGTAAAGAACTGTGTACCGAAAAAGATGCAGTCGTGATTAGTCTATGTAAGTAAACATCATTCTTGGGGAAAGTTGTTCAGTTACGTGGACTGAAAACGCGCCGTCCCTTGCACCTTGTATTCCGGTACACCACCGTCCTTTACACCTTATATTCAATGTAGTTACTATTTTGGATGAATAATATAAAATTACTTTCAATAACTGTATTAAAAAAAAAACATGTATGTTACGGGACATTAAATAAAAATTATCATCGCGTAGAAAAACTAGTCAGCCTTTGCATTAGGAACTTTTTTTTCACAAAAGTAACAGTAAGTAGGTATTGTTGCTTAAGTATTTACTTAGGTACAAATAAACTGTTAGAAAAAAAACTACATCAATAAAAAATTAAAAATTAACAAATCCTCTCTTCTGCATAAAGCATATACTTACCTACTTAAAACTTATGTCTGAACTTAATCATAAAACAATTAACAAAAAACATTTATCAGATAATTCTTTGTCACTAGTTCAATTGATTGGTTCGATCGTCGAACAACTGACTTTTTTTCAAAAATTCGACCGTCGAACCAGCTAAAATCGTTTATTCTCTCTAGTTCGATATATTAGTTCGATCGTCGAAAAGTAAAATGTTTTTATTGAATTTGTTTTACTGTCCAAATTATTATTACTAATCAAGAAATAAAAACAGTAAAAAATATCTAATAATAACGAAACAAGTGGCCTTTAAAATCTATTAATTATTATAATAAGTTCGAATAGGATGTAAAACAAATTTTAAAAAAGCATTTAACTATTCGACAATCAAACTACTAAAACGATCTAGTAGAACAAATACTTGCCAGTAGAAAAAAAATACTAGTTTGACAATCGAACCGATTAATTGCACTAGTGAGAACTGGTCTAAAAATACACAGCGTCATCGTCACTGCACAAGTAATATTCTTTTTTAATATCATTTATTAATTCAATTTTAATAATCTTTACTATTGATGCCTCCGGAACTACGTCACGATCTTTCCTTTTTGGTGTTACAAATGCTAGGAATGGTTTCTTTACAGTTTTTAAGAAATCAATAGTAAAGTTAGTTTCTTCATCCAGCTGGTGGATTTTTTCAATAAATCCTTTATAGTGGACCCATTTTTTCCTATTAAAATATCTTACTAGGACCGTGTCGTTTATGTGAAAAATGTAACTTTTTTTGTCTTTGTAGTCATTTTCGTTATTATCACTACTGTCTTCTTTGGTTTCGCTTTCTTGATATCGTTCGCCTTTTTCCTTTTTTATTTTTTTAGAATTGTTATGATTATATGGTATGATTAATAAAAATAAAAAATAAATAAAAAGAATATGGTATGATTGTAAAAATAATCAAATAATTTCACCAGGTTTGTAGTCACCTATTTAGTAATGAAATTACCTACTTCTTTCAGTTTTATCAATTTAAGTAAGAACTTAAATTATTTCAGTGGGGATACTGCAGAAAATTTCAGGAACGGCAAAGGATATTTTTCATTAAATGTTCAAGCGATGTGTAATGCAAATTTACAATTTGTTGACGTTGTTGCACGATGGCCAGGTTCGACTCATGACAGTTTAATATTTTCAAATTCAGCTGCCAAATATCTATGTGATAATGGTGCTTTTGGTAATGGGATTGTACTTGGTGATAGTGGATACTTTTTGAATAATTATTTATTGACACCACTCAGCAATCCCCAAACACAAGCTGAACAACTGTACAATGAATCTCATATTAGGACCAGAAATTTCATTGAAAGATGCTTCGGTGTCCGGAAACGAATATTCCCGGTGCTAAGTATTAGATTGAGGTGTAAGATACCTCTTGCCCATGATATTATTGTGGCCACTGCTATATTACACAATTTAGCACATAGGAGAAATGAAGGTGAGCCACCAATAGACCCTGAGGTTCAGATACCACCCCAGCCAGTATTTCCAGCGGTACTGGCTGAATACAGTGAGGGACGGAGAAGCACCACGAGGGATACGATGCTCGAATCACTCAGAAGCTAATTTTGTAAAATAAAACACTTATTACAAATAAAATTTTATTTAGACACAGACGAATCTTCATAATCATAAAATTAGGAAGGCCCATATTAACTTTGTTTTGTTAATATGTTTTGTTGCATTGTGCTGAGCATCAATTGATGTATTTGCTCCTTGCTAATTTCATCATTGCGAAGATGTAAAATTTTTATGTTGTGCTCTTTTTTAGCTATTTCCATTTGTAGCTGTACCAACTCTAATCGTGCTGCGCTTAACTGATCCAACTTTGCTGTCACACTGGCTTTGTTTGGTTTTAGAACCTGTGACACTTTGGACTTTAAGGATTTTGGGTTCCATGTGCTCCATTTGTTATGTGAATCTGCAAAAAATAACTGATGTCAATCACATTGGTAAATTCATAGTATAAAATGGCAAAGAGACAAACTTTTTTTTATACAAACTATACTTATAATCTAACTAAAGTCATGGTTGTGATGCCTTAAATTTCCTATTTCATCTTCATCATTATTATAATTTAAATTAAATCATTCATCCAACTGAGAGCTTTCTTAACATTGAAATCTGAAACATAAATAAACAACCTACATTAATATATTTGAACACTGGCATTGACTAAACTAGGTACTGTACCAATATGCTGGTTGGGTAGCCCGCTTTCGGCTTAAACGTTATTCCCGCTGTAAGACATAGAAATGGCACAGGCGCACAGCTTCTTCAGCGGGAAAACTTCAGGTATATAATAATAGAAGTTACAAAACTTATGCATATGCTGGGACTTAGTATTGTATCAATATGTATTACAAACACTCATACATACCAGTGGTTTCTTCCACCATCCCATCTTCAATGTGTAATATTTTGACTGTTTCAACGGGTAAGATATCTGGACACATTACTAGTTGAACATCTGGAAAAAAAGATTGGTTAAATTCTGGTAAAAATAAAAGAAAGGTAATGCTTAATTTAATGATAGAAAGTTAGAAGTATACATAAGTAGTACATCTAGAACTTACTTGCAATATTATCACTGTCATTACGTGCATCTAATCATCTGGATTAGATGCACGTAATGAAATAAATAAAAAATAAATAAATATTGGAGCATATTGCCAGCACTTTATCTTCCACATCATTGATATCGGGGGCAGTAGAAGGTCCGCCACCTGTTCTATACAACTCCTGTCTGTGGACAATCATCTTTTTCTTCGTTATTTTTTTTACGCCTTCGTACTTTAATTTTAAAGTTTTAGCCGTACGAACTGCAGTTTCACTAGATGCAGCATTAAATGTTGTTGCAATTTTGGACCAAGCATCATCTTTGTCTTTGTTGGTCACGGCGTCGGTTTTCTTGTTTTCGATTACTGACCGATATTTGGTTACTAATTCGGTCAGTAAACGTACTTCTGAACTACTGAAATTTGTAGCACGTTCACGTTTCTTGGATACTTCCATATTCTGGTTCATTATTGGCTGGGACTTAGTATTGTATCAATATGTATTACAAACACTCATACATACCAGTGGTTTCTTCCACCATCCCATCTTCAATGTGTAATATTTTGACTGTTTCAACGGGTAAGATATCTGGACACATTACTAGTTGAACATCTGGAAAAAAAGATTGGTTAAATTCTGGTAAAAATAAAAGAAAGGTAATGCTTAATTTAATGATAGAAAGTTAGAAGTATACATAAGTAGTCTCAAAGATTACGTAAGAACCTACAGCAAAATATTCAAGCAGGTGTCCACTATAGCAAAAAAAAATGCACTTAGAAATAGGATTATCAATTCAAGTAATATTATTAAAACCACCTGGGCCATTATTAAAGAGACCACAGGGAAGAAAGTAATTTTAGAGAAGATGTCAAGTTGTGCCTATCAAACGGAGAATTTGCTCAAGACAACGTAATAGTTGCAAATTCTTTCAATACTTTTTTCGTAAACGTTGCTGAGAAATCGACAAATATGCTACTTCCAGATTTGCTACAAGCAATACATTATGTTGACTCTTTCATCTTAATACAAAATCTACCACTGGATTCAGTTAGTACAGTTTTTTACGATGCTACTTATTTAGAAGTCAACAAAGCAATTAAAAACATGAAATCTAAAACCTCAACCGATTATTGGCATTTATCATCTAAAATGATCAGGTCAATTGCCGATGAAATAACTGTACCTTTAACCGATGTAATAAATAACTCATTAAGTTCTGGTACTTTCCCGGATATGCTTAAACTGGCAAAAGTCATTCCGCTCCACAAAAAGGGGGATAAAAGTGACGCACAGAACTATCGCCCTATATCACTTTTGCCTATTTTTAGTAAAGTATTCGAAAGAATCATGTTTGTTAGACTAGAATTATTTTTAAATGACAATATGATTCTGTGCAAAACGCAATTTGGTTTTAGAAAAGCACTATCAACTACTGATGCTTTGTCGGAAGTGGTCAGGAGTGTTTTAGAGGCTTTAGATTCTAAATTAAAAAGCTATGGTATTTTCTGTGATCTCTCCAAAGCATTTGACTGTGTAAATCACGATATCCTCCTTGCCAAGCTCGAACGCTATGTTATTAGGGGTACGGATCTTCTTCTTTGACAGTCATATCTTTCCTCACGAAAACAAGTAGTACACGTTAACGGTACCACCTCAGTAGAGGAGGATATCCGTATTGGTGTTCCACAGGGGCCATTTTGGGACCACTTCTATTTTTAATATACATTAATGACATTAGTGCTTGCACCTTTGATGAGAATATTGATATATACATGTTTGCTGATGACATCTCCTTAATAATAAATAGTAATAAAAACACTGACATTCAAACTAAAATATGCAATGTAATCACAAAAGTTACAAAGTGGTTTGAGTGTAACAACCTTTTGCTTAATACAACTAAAACCACAAATTTTTCACTAGCCTCAACTATAGTTGATGCCAATGGAGCAACCGATGTAAGCAATAAAGTCGGGATAAAATTAACAAATAAAATTAAATTTCTTGGCATCGAAGTAGATACGAAACTAACGTGGAAAGGTCATATTGACGGTCTAGCGGGTAGACTAAGTTCTGCCTGTTATGCCATCAAGAAAGTTAAATAATTATGCGGGATGGATGCTGCCAGGACGGTTTATTTTGCCTACTTTCACAGTCTCATGACATATGGTCTATTAGTTTGGGGTAATGCATCAACCACAGCAAGAATTTTTCGACTGCAAAAAAGAGCAATTCGATCAATTTTAGGTCTTAAATCTAGAGAATCTTGTCGAAATCTATTCTCAAAATTGGGTATATTAACCTTCACTGGAGAATTTATACTACAGTGCCTTATTTATGTAAAAAAAAATAGTCAAAGTTTACCAACACTATCAGCGACACATAGTTATAATACGCGCCACGGTGGCAACATTCGGCATCCAGCTTGTAGATTATCCAAAGTCTCCAAAAGTTATTTATGTATCGGAATAAAATTTTTCAAAGTGACGAATTCAAAAACCATAATTTTATATTATATAAGAGAAAACTTAAAGAAATACTCATAAAAAAAAGTTACTACACCCTTACCGAGGCTTTGGAGGATAAACAGCTGATGTAAGTATTTACCGAGGAAGCACCTTTAAACAATCTAAATTGACATGAAAATATTACCCTGACATTGTAACTTTATTTATACCTACCTATTGTTTTGACATTATTTTATCTCGTATCTATATTTTATTAGACAATGCCCCTTTACAGCAGCTTTATTAGGACATTCCTTGATATTTATTTAAGGCAGTAGTCTGCTTTAGGAGCCGAAAAAAAAGTGTTTTTTCAACAATTTTTTTGAAAGGGAAGGAAATGATTGCAGTAAACGAAATTTTGAGACGATAGTATATTATATTCAAGCTTTAAAAACAATTTTTATTATTACACATTATTGAAATTTGCCAAAGTTGTAACGATTTTTCTGGGGCGCCTGGAGTGTGCACTCGTAAATCGGTGCCGGTGATGGAGGTCGTGCGATGCATCTGAAACAGTGGAACCAAATTTTTTTTAAGTTTTTATAAGTTCTTTTTCTATATGAACTAAAAAAATACCGAAGAAATGACGAAATTCCAAATTTTTTCGAATTTTGAAAAAAAAAAACACTTTTTTGGAAAAAAAAATTCACTTTAAGTTGCAAAACAAGTAATTTAAATAGTACTTTTGTCCAACTTTTTTAGTTCAAATAGAAGATAATTCAATACTGAAGCTAGATAACTTTGGTTTTTTTCGATCGGACATATATTGTTTTTACTATCGCCGGCACCGTTTTCCAAAACTTGTGAAAATGAAAACTCGAGAAAACGGGCTGTAAAGTTTTCGGTCCAAAAAAATGTAAGTTTTTGGATACTTACACTAATTAGATGTTAATCGGCTATCCCCGGGCCATACAATAATCCTTCCTCTTCTTCAAAAAACTCGTTTTGGCGGAGGCTTTCCGATCTTCGAGCTATACGAGCCTCCTTGCTGGAAAGTGATGCGCGCCGGTTCTTCCGCGTTATGCGCTCAGCATCGACGGCGTCAGCAAAATTTTTGCATTGCTGCCCGATGACAATATCGAGGAGCTGCATGGTAGAAAGCACAGCTGAATAACCTTCGTTGAAAATGCCTGCAGCCATATTTGCTGCTATTTCGACGATTTTATAGCCGGAATTTACGTGTTTCGGATTTAGGCGCCACACAATCGAATTGAACGATTCGTTCGAATTTTGAGTGTGTCCGCCTAAGCACCGCGTCAATAAATCGTCATTTGTAAGATCTTCGTATATTGGACGAATGTGCTTCTCTACATTAGCATTAATTAATATTGCCGGGTGTTTGAAGGATGCCAGATTATTCGCCGCTTCAGCCTTGCGCCATTCGCACCAACTCTCCGGGCCTCGTCCGATGATACACTGGTAAAACGATTGCCGTGAAATTTTCGCTTTCGCGGTTCCGCAGCACGCTGTCTTTTAGATCGATCACCTTTCGGGTAGCTTGACATTTCGATGTGCGCTCGGCAAAATCAAAAATGAAACTGAAAGCTGACGCTACAAATAGCAGTGTAGAAGCCAATTCCGAGAGCTATAGTTTACCGTTATATTGTATACCGTTATCCCAACAAGTACTCAACACAGACCTTCTAGAAACCTCCAAATAATATTTCAAAGGACCGTTCAATTCTTTCAGGTATATACGAGTATAGTCAAACAATAGAATACACGAAGGGGCGGAGCGCGCGCGCTCGGGTCTGCCCGAGCATTCGCACCTGCTCGACGCTCGGCCACTAAAACTGATCTAGCTTCGAAAATATGTCGAATTGGCCTCTAAAATTTTGAACACATATTCTTGGATAGTTTTGGAATAGATTTAAGACAAAAACGAAAAATCGATTTTTTTAAGCCTGTAAAGCAGACTACTGCCTTAAATTGTTATTCATTGTATTCCATTGTAGGCTAGATACCTAGGTTTATTTTAGTTTATTTTTGACAATGCCCTTATACAGCTGCATTAAATGATCTTGACATGTATTTTTATTTCAATTCAATCTAACTAATTTATTATTATTTTACTGTGATAAATATCTTATCTATGAATGTTATCTCAATTTTTTAAAGAAGGCATGTATGTCTTCTTTTTCTAAAACAATCCCTTATGGTGTTTCCTATGTCAAAATTAATGTGTGTTTTATAATAAAATTGATATATTATTTTTATGTACAACTGACCGACATCAAGTGTAACGTGTGTACCTACGGTGGAACTGAATAAATGAAATGAAATGAAGTACATCCAGAACTTACTTGCAATATTATCACTGTCATAACGTGCATCTAATCATCTGGATTAGATGCACGTAATGAAATAAATGACTACTATGAGAAGGCATTTGACTCCGTCGAAACCTGGGCTGTTCTGGATTCCTTACAGCGATGCCAAGTAGACTATCGTTATATCCAGGTGCTGAGTTGTCTCTAAGAGGCCGCCACCATGAGTGTCCAAGTACAGGGTCAGCAGTCTAAACCCATCCAATTGCGCAGAGGAGTGAGGCAGGGGGATGTCATATCCCCGAAACTGTTCACGTGCGCATTGGAAGATATGTTTAGGTTGCTGGACTGGAAAGGAAAGGGCATTAATATAAACGGCGAGTACATCTCACACCTGCGATTCGCTGATGACATAGTCTTAATGGCGGAGTCGCTTGAGGAACTGAACCAGATGCTGGACGGCCTAGCTTCAGCCTCCCGATGTATCGGTCTTGGCATGAATTTGGATAAAACCAAAGTCATGATCAATGGTCACATTGATCCAAGGCCGGTGGTCGTACATGGTCACCTTCTCGAAACTGTTTCCGAGTACACTTACCTTGGGCAGATTCTGCAGTTGGGTAAAAACAGTTTCGAGAACGAGGCCAAAAGGAGGATCCAACTGGGCTGGGCAGCATTTGGGAAACTACGTCAAGTCTTCACGTCATCCATACCGCAATGCTTGAAAACGAAAGTTTTCAATCAGTGCGTCCTACCCGTTATGACCTACGGAGCTGAGACGTGGACACTCACGATAGGGCTGGTCCACCAGTTCAAAGTCGCTCAGCGAGCTATGGAAAGAGCTATGCTCGGAGTTTCTCTGAAGGATAGGATTCGTAACGAATACATCCGACAGAGAACCAAGGTTATCGACATAGCTCAAAGAATTAGCAAGCTGAAGTGGCAGTGGGCCGGCCATATCTCGCGAAGAACCGACGGCCGATGGGGCAAACGTTCTTGTTTGTTCTTGAGTGGAGACCACGACTCGGTAAACGTAGTGTAGGACGCCCTCCGACCAGGTGGGATGACGACCTGCGAAAGACTGCAGGTAGATGCTGGATGCGGCAAGCTGAAGACAGGGCGCTATGGCGCTCATTGGGGGAGGCCTATGTCCAGCAGTGGACTGCTATAGGCTGATGATGATGATGAATGAAATAAATAACAAATTAATAAATATTGGAGCATATTGCCAGCACTTTATCTTCCACATCATTGATATCGGGGGCAGTAGAAGGTCCGCCACCTGTTCTATACAACTCCTGTCTGTGGACAATCATCTTTTTCTTCGTTATTTTTTTTACGCCTTCGTACTTTAATTTTAAAGTTTTAGCCGTACGAACTGCAGTTTCACTAGATGCAGCATTAAATGTTGTTGCAATTTTGGACCAAGCATCATCTTTGTCTTTGTTGGTCACGGCGTCGGTTTTCTTGTTTTCGATTACTGACCGATATTTGGTTACTAATTCGGTCAGTAAACGTACTTCTGAACTACTGAAATTTGTAGCAGGTTCACGTTTCTTGGATACTTCCATATTCTGGTTCATTATTAATTCGCAAAAGAACACAAATCGAATATTGATATTGTTAGAATGATAAATAACACGGTTTGAATTGACTGAACTGTAAACAAGCAAGCGACAACTGGTTATGTTTTGTATTGCAATCAACGTCAAATGTCAAATACAGTTTTGTTGCTATTCTTCTCTAACACGTTGAATACAGTATCTGTGCATCTTGCTTGCACACAGATAGTGTGAAGTTGGCTAGGGTAAACCACTGATAGTTATTCTCCAGATAATAGACGATTGAAAAATTGAAAATATTTATTCGCCCGATAAACAGACAGATAATTTTATACGCTAGATAGCTATTAGACAACTTAACTGAGGATTGAAAAATTGGCCCTTAAACATTAAAAAATAACAAACTGGGTGTCATTTATTAAAGTTAAACATTAAAAAACAACAAAATTATAAGTTAGATAAATATCCGTCTGTGTGTATGTCGGTCTTTGATCTGTAACTTAGTTTTAAATCACTTTTAAGCAAATTGACTTCCTATGGAACTTAATTTTTAAACTAATAGTATATTTTAATGTATTCTGTGTCTGAACTATTACTGTGCATGTCTTTTTGCTTAAAAAGTTGAGAGTTTTGCAAGTTATCGGAGCTTATATTTGGCATCTTAGTCTTGTTTGTTAAATCCTTAGTCTTGTTTGTAATTTTCACGTCAGCAAGGACCGTCACTTTTCTTGACTCTGGCGTATGATCTGTTAAATTAGTAAACATTGAAATTAACTTATGTTTTATTTGTAAAAAAAATTTAATAAATTGTATTGTATATTTAAATAAATTTGTATTTTATTAATTACGTACCAACTGTTTCATTTTCCTTTTCTTCATCCTTCTTTTTTTGGGATAGTGTTCTCCACTGCACATCTAAAAATTAAGCTATTTTGTTATTATTGTCACTTAAAGCAGATTATTTCAAAAATTTACTGCACATACAGTATGTCGAACTATTTTAATCATAAAATTAGTAGGTTAAGTTTAAAATTAAACTTATTATTTCAACCTTGAATTCAACAGATGAATAATTAGCGTGTTATTTCAAAAAAAATCTAATTAGTGGTTTTGGTTATAATGTTATCTTTAATAATAATAAGTTACAAAATTGTTTGTGGATCAAGTCTCGTTGTAAAAGGTAATGTCCGAAACTACTCATAATTGCCTTCTACATACTTTATAATAATACTATAGATGTATGCAAGATAAAAAACAAAATTGTACTTAAGTAAATTTACTTACGACTTGCGTTTGAGGCGCTGGCCACTGTGCTTAATGGCACTATTCTGTAAAAACGCGTCTACATCTTTAGCAGAACAATTGTTGTCTGCTAGACGTACGATTTTATAAAATAAATCCCTTATTTTGATGTAACGTGAAAAGAGCACTTTTGTGCACCCTTTTATTCATTTTCACGTTAACTTGTTTAAGAGCTCGTCAGTGAACATTGATTTTACCAATGGGAGCCCTATTTTGGCAAGTTTTTGCTTTCCACTTGTGCCACATGACTTCGAAAATTATTTGACCTGCAAGAAACAACAAATGGGAATTATTAAGACAGATATTCTACTTTCTACCTTCGTTTTATGTCTTTTAAGTTATTATATTATATGTTTTTATATACCTATATTAATATAAGTTTAAAAAAAATACCCATCAAAACTTACGAGCGCAGAATCGAAATTCAGTTCATTTTCTAATAAGTCTAGTTCTGCCAGAGAACTCTTTAAAGCAAATTTGAATTTTTTAGCTATTTCCTCTTCTTAATTTTCTAGTGAATTGGAAGTCACAGGCACATTGTCATTTCGCATCAGTTCGAATATTTATCCAACTGCACTTTAATGACTGAAAACCCTCTATGAATTTGTTCTTCAACTGAAACAATATTAAATACTACTACATTTGAACTACTGCCCGAATATGGTATCAGGGCACTTGCGCGAAAGACATTTGCGCGAATGGTCACTTGCGCGAAAATTCACAAAACTCTTAATTCGTCTATATGCAAAATTGATCCTTTTGCCTCCAAAAAATTTAGCAACTACGCTGTTGAACCGCTCGACAGCATTGGTGTCAACGTCTTCTAGCAAACCTCGAGATTTTGAGGCCACCGAATTCAATATAACTTTTAGTCGGAACCAAAAAGATGAGTGTTCTAGTTCTGCCACAGTTGAAGTCAAAATGGCTTTATCTTTGATGCAACAATAATCTTTACAGTGCCTGTGGTCACCGTAAGCGTAGTTCGTGTATTTGCTTTATAGCAATATCCTTAGGATTTCCTTTATGTTCAATGGATGTTTTGATGACTTTTCTCATGCTCATAACTTTTGTGTCGGTGATGTGTTTTCTTTGTAAATTCGGGTATTTGGTATCTTTACCAAGTGCACGAAGCTTGTTGCACATATTCCTCAGGAGGTGATTCCTGCATTTTTTTTTAAACTAAGTAACCTGCGTATGGATTTGATGCCAATATCTTAGCGTAGGTTGCGGAATCACCATCGGCCACAATGTTGCCATATGGCTCATATATGGCAACATTGTGGCCGATGGTGATACATGTTGATGGATTTCTTGAAACCCTCGCATATAATCGCTGCTTCCATTCCGCTCGACGGTCCTTCGTTGTTTTTATAGCACACGTGTTCTTGGGGCGTTTCCTGACGTTTCTCTGCTCTTGCACATATGAGGTAATATTTATTTTTGACTCCAATGAAAAGAACTTCTCCAAATTTTCGTCCCACAATAGCAGCAACACCAGACGTAACTCCCTTTTGCGGGGAGTACGGCACACAACTGCCCAGTTCTCGGACCTCGGCAAACGAAGCACCAGGAAGTCCAAAGAACTGGGCGAGTTAGGCACCGTATCCGCATCAGGTGTAACTATAGCACTGCCATCGGATTCGTCAAAATCTGTAACAATATAATTATTAAATTATATAGATAAATAATGCTTATTTATGATGTAATGTTTGACACCTCAAGACACAATTTCATACTTACTAAATTCAAAAGCAGGAAGCGGCGAGGCAGCGTCACGCAGTCCCAGACGATCAGGTGATTGTGTAACTGTAACAACGTAATAATGTAAATACTAATTCGTATTAAAGTAACTTTTGACATCTCAAGACACACAAGTTATATTAACCACAATCAAACGCCGCAGATGTGGAAGGAAGTGGTGAGGCCACTACCTGTGTTCGGTCAGGTGATTGTGTAACTGTAACAACGTATTAATGACAACCGATGTGGCGCGGTGGACGAAGGTCCGCCTGCGACGCAGGAGGTTGCGGGTTCGATTCCCGCCTCGGAACAATTGTGTGCACGATCTGCAGATAGTTGTTCCGGGTGTTCTGGTCGTTTTCTATGTATAATAAAAAATATCTATCTATGTAATGTATTGTATTATGTATATCAGTTATCTAGTACCCATAACACAAGCTCTGCTTACCATGGGGCTAGATAATGCTGTGTGAATTGTCCAGCATTATTTATTTAAAAAAAATGTAAATACTAGTTCGTTTAAAAGTAACGTTTGACATCTCAAGACACATAAGTGATATTTACCACAATCAACCCCGCCCAGCCGCAGACGTGGAGGCAAGCGGCTGGGCCACCATTTCAAACGGGTCCCGGTCAGGCGATTCTTTTCTAAAAAAAGTAAAAAAATAACGGTGAACATGCAACAAACAGACAGACAGAGTTACTTTCGAATTTATAATATTAGTATGGATTATAGAGAATGAATACGAGAACATACTGCATCCGTCTTTTTCTCGGTGGCGCATCCGGGAGTATGATGCGATGGAGCTTCTTTTTTGCACTCAACCTGTCGTTGCGTAACTTGTCGGGCAGCACGTATGTTCTGCAGCGTGTTACTGCAACAATATACTTCACAGTTCCAAAACATATCAACCAGTATTACAAATTAACTTAAGATGCCTGAAAGTGTTATTATTACTACGTTTGCCGGTCGGAATGTTATGAAAAATCACTTACTCTTCCACCGATTGTAATCCCCTTCCTCTGCCTCTCCCTCTTCCTTTGCCTCTCCCACGCCCTCGGCCGTGATCGCTTTCATTTTCTTGTGATCTAAATAAATCCGTATTATTACTTGCATATCCCTACATATATTAATTTTATCGAAAAAACGTGCATACAAATTTAAGACAAACTTCACAATCCATAAGTTTCACAAATTACCAATTACCAACATTAATGTAAAATACAAGTTGCAAAGATTTCTCTCACGTCTACACAACAAAAGAACTTTAAAAATATATGTAACATTAAATGGTGCTCTGTGAAGCCAGGGTGCTATGGCGCTCATTAGGGGAGGCCTATGTCCAGCAGTGGACTAATATAGGGTGATGATGATGATGAAATGGTGTTCAAATTTACGCATAGGTATAACATATCTGAAGCATTAATAATATTAGGTTTTTATTGCTGTGTAAGGGGTTTGAAGATTTTGGCACTAACATAGTTTTTTATCTGTTTTTTATTAGGATAGAAGATACTTAAACAAATAAAAAATGTTCTATAAAATAATGTCCCTAACGCGTCAGGTTTCCGAGATATTTACAGATAAATTTAACTATATTTTTTATTCAAATGTGAATATCTCAGAAACCTGATGCTTTAGGAGATTTTTACATAGAACATTTTTCATTTGTTTTAGTGTATCCAAATATATAACGTGCGCGGCGCCTTTTAAAAAAAAATCGTAGTACCATACAAAAATCTTCAATCCACCTAAATAGGATGTCAGATGCAAGCCGGAAAGAAATTAAAATTATTTTTTGCTTATAGTAAAATAACGCAAACCATAACAAACAAAAAATGCAAGCTAAAAACATTCGCACAACTTAAAAATTACAACACCGAAATCTCGTTTGAACGAACCTTATATTGAAAACGTTATTGGGCTCTCCAGTGCACAACTCTCAAGTGCAACCGACGCTCTGTCAGCTGCGATGACGTCAAACCAATGCTTGCTAAGTCAGCTGGATTCTCTTTGCTGTTTCTGCCAACACTCTGGTGGTATAGGGATGTCAATTTTCCTCACCCTGTTTGCTACTAAAGGCTTCCAGCGCTCCAGAGAACTTTGAATCCAGCTTAACGTCACCTTTCTTGATGCGTCACAGAACCTGTATCGTTCGATGAAGTCACCTTTTTGCCGTGGTAGATCCAGCTGTACGATCGGACGTTGGCTATGTTTCAGGTCGTTGTAACCCGAAGGAGTTATAGGTTGAGGTAGCTCCGCCCTCTGCTCGCTGTTGCTTGAAATCACTAACTTCATATGTTTAGGCTGCTGATAATTGTTTGTAATTTTCTTATATTGTTTTACTAAGTATTGCTGCTTAACTAACTTACGCTTTAAATTACTAACTAGTGCTCTGTTTATGTCTATCTTAGAAGATGCCAGTTTCTCCGTGATTTCCGATTTCACTGACAAGCTCCTTTGTTCCCGATCGCTTGTTGATCATCTGTCGACATTTCGTCTTGCTCTTTCTTCTTCTTTCTTTCGTGTATTCCATCTTCCAATGTTGATGAGTATCCTCCATGCTGCTCAGGATAACATTGCATTGGAAGGATGTTTTGACACAACCACATAGCAGCCACCCTAGCCGTGTATGCTGTGCTAGGGGCTCCGATTGAACTTCTCCGCGAATTAACCCCTCTAGGATGATGTTGGAGTAAACCTCAGCACCAAGAAGGAGGTCAACCGGTCGACCCACATTGTAATCTGTGTCTGCTAGGCTGATGTGTGCTATATGTTGCCATGCTGGTTTTGCAAAAGTCTGATTGGGCAGATTTTTTATTAGGTTGGTCATAATCAGAGCGTCGGTAGTAAACTTAAAATCAGTGTAAGTCGATTGACAAGTAATTTTAAGCTTACCCTTGCAGTTATTTTCTCGCTCTCCGACCCCGAAAATAACCCCTTTACTTCGCTCACGCTTTAACCCTAGCTGTTGCGCTGCTCTCTCGCTGATCACAGAAACCTGCGAGCCCTGATCGATCAGTGCTCACAGCACGTGCTGGCTGTTATCTGCTGCGGTTACTTTTACCAAAGCAGTCGCTAACAAAATCTCAGAATGCTCATCACGCTGAGATGTATAAACATTGCTGTTACAATGCTGGTCTTGCTGTTCAGTTTGCTCTACATAATTAGCTGATTGTGATTGATTAGCGAAATAATCGTGCAATATTGTGTGATGATTATCGTTGCATCTGTGGCATCTTTTAGCTGAGTAGCATTTGGCCCCGTCGTGATGATAAATGCAATTGATACAAAAATTCAGTTTGTTTAATAATTTAAGTTTTTGTTCGTTAGCTGATTCTAAGAATATATTACAATTGATTAATCTATGATCAGAATCGCATTGAGGACACTTACTTGCTGATACGTGCATTGATTTCGCAATGTCTTGCTCGCTGTACCTTTTACCTTCGTTATAATTAGTTTTATTTCTATGGCTTTTAAAATAAGATGTATGCTGTTGCTGAGTTGTTGTTTTAGGCGGTCCATCTTGTCGTCGCTGTGATGATGATTCTAGTGTGGTAAACTTTTTCTCTAGGAAGTCCATAAAATCTTGAAGTACCGGTAGCTCCCGCGCATTCTTCAAGGATTCTATGTACTCGGCATAGGACTCGTTATCTAGCTTTTGGGACAATATGTAAACAAGAAGAGGGTCCCAGGACTTGATGTAGGTTCTTGATGGCGTGGAGATAATGTGTAATAATGTGACGTCATGCAATTGTTTGATTGCTGCCAACGACTGCTGCGGTATATTGCCCAAATCGTAGAATGTGCTGATGTACGACGTAAAGATGTGCCTTTTGTTGTTGAACCTGTGGTTTAAGATTTCCCAACAGGTTGTGTAGTTATCCGTGCTGATGGGAAGATGCTGTATCAAACGCTCGGCTTCTCCCTTAATTTTGCTCTTGAGAAATTGCATCTTCTGAGCGTTTGACAATGATGGATTCTTGTGGATAGCTTCATCGAAGAGATCCTTAAACGATACCCACTGCTGGAAGCTACCTGAGAAAACGGGGATATCCATCTGAGGTGTGGTTTTATCGCGATACGATGTTGATCACATCCTAGAACTTAAGGCTTTTCTCAGGCCGTTGTAGGTACGCTCGTGCTTGTTGTAGTTGTACTCGTACGCTTCGTCCTCGACCAACTCCAACATGATCTCCCAGTGACAGTTATCCGCCACCGTCCAGCGAGTTTGTAAGGCTCGTAGGGCGTCTTCGTACTCCCATTTTTCTTGGTAGGACTCTACATCTATGCTCTCTACAGTTTTCATAAAAGCTTTAAAATTAATCAACTGTCTGCGTAGCATGAGATCCAGCTTGCTGTGGTTACCAACCGCCTCGTCTCGCTGTACACGGGGAGTAGGCGGTAGTAACGCCGGGGTCTGCGGCCGCTGCTGTCTGCCACTGGATGGCTGGCTGTCTCCGAGCTCAGAGACACCTAATTGCTGCTCTAGATCTAAATAATACCTATCGATCGTCGTTTTTGCTGCTCGGTACGAATTGTAAGTTCGCTCAAACTCAGAATTGGTAAAGTATTTGTGACCTTTACCTTCGAAAGGCAAAAGCTTTTCGTGGTTTCGTTCATACTCTCTCCAATACGACTCTAGAGTGTCTAGTCTCCGTTTACCGTAATCTATAGACTTGCGCTCGCTGCTATCCTTCTTAAAATTAATAAGGATTTTCCGAATGCTTTCCGCTAATTCAGTTTGTTGATAGTAAAGGGCCTCCATTTCGTCGGTGAAAGTTCGAACGAATATAAAAGGAACGCTCTTACTTGTAAGCCGCTTGTCCTACGGCTGCTGCTGGACTCTGCGTGGGTAGCTCCCCACCGCAGTGCTGGCTGAAGATGCTGATGGCGCGAGTGGTAGCTCGCTGCTGCTGATGTGTCGCGGGCGCAGTTCGCTCCGCACGACTGTACGCTGGGCTGGTGCGTGAGCGGTTCGCTCACTGCTGCTGCTGCTGCTGGAGTCTGCGTGGGTAGCTCCCCACGTCAGGTGTTGATGCTTGCTTTCCAATAAGCTCACTGGTAAAGCTAAGATCACTGTAATCCAATGGCTGCTGGCTGCTACACGTCCGAAGCACTCACGGTACGACTTGTTACGATCGCGCAATGAATCCTCGAACGGTGGCTCGAAGGACCATGAAGGAATCGCGGCTAGCTCTTCCCGGGATGCTGATGTAATAATAGTCGAGTATAGGGACAATAGGGACATTTCACGTGAAGCGGACAGGGAAAAAAAAGTGAGGTTCTGAAAATCGACCACATTCGGCCCATTTTTACTTCTAGTAGGTATGAATGTGTACGCAAAATATTTTTTTTTGTATAGTGTATATTTACCAAGTTATAGGTTTCAAAAGAATTGTCGTTGATTGGTACTACAATTTTTCGAAAGTAATTTTTCGAATATAACAAATCTACTATAAAATATTTTACATAGCGATACATATTAAAAATATACTGTTCTTTTTGACAGTAAAAAAAAAAAAAAAAAATTAATGGCCATAACCGGAAGTAAACTTTTCAAACCAGAATTACAGTCACTTCGACCAAATTTTTTAAATTTTTTTTTCTATCAAAATATAGCTTAAATGATAATGAAAGTACACTAGAAAATTTAAAATGGGATCTCTATTAGTTTAGGAGATACGTTGAATAATATACACCCGCGTCGCAAGGGGCGTCATATGTAGCACTTGCTTAGATCGGTTGGTGTGCGTCAAATAAAATGGCTTGTATAAATTACTGTGATAAAATAGTTCAAACATAATAAAACAACATTGGTACAACACAAGAACTGTTTATTTTGTAATTTTAACAATTTTACAATGGGAATCTATGGCAGAACTGGTCCTCTTTACAAGAAGGCCTGTGGTTGTTGAAATGAAGCTGTGAAACTTTTTGGTTCCTGAAATGGTGACCGTAGACGCAAACCGGGGTTCCAAAAAAATTCTCTGACGCTCTATATCATCTTTAAAACAGAAATTAATGGCGGTTTGTTTTAAAGATGATTTTGCCCATTCATATAATCGCATTGGTGTTATAATTGCTTTACTTGGAGGTAACTGTAAACTTGCACGCGCAGTTAAACGTTTCAGATTCCCCCCTAGACCATCGCATGGCCCCTTTCCGTGAGATGTTGCATGAAAATGCAACTCTGCATCTGCATTAAAATCTTCTTTGTAATAAAACAGATTCACAAAGTTAAATCTATTTTTAAAATGTTGGGAAGCCCCGTCAGTTATGTATATAATTTTTGATCCAACTATCGATTTTTCTAAAAGATGCTTGTGTAGTAGCTTTTGGAAAGCATAAAAGGTGGCTGTGTCATGCTTCAGGTCGTCAGAAATCATAACAATGCTTCCGTGTTTTACTTCATTACCGTCTCTGTAGTAAAAAACTGACGTTAGAAGCGTTGCCTGTGCATTATTCCAATGAAAGGATAACTATAGTTTTATTGTCCAAGATGCTGCTCAATCTTGGACAATAAAACTATAGTTTTCTGCAAAATCACATTGTACGAGAATTTGACCTTCATCGATAGTCTCCTTAAGAGTTTTAAAATAAACCGCCTCTTGCTCTGTAATGTAAGCATGAGGTTTCGGAAGATAAAAGTCGAGTAGATATCATGTAGCGGTCTGTGCCATCCCATTTTACAAACTGCACTTCTGTGACTTGATTGTTATCAAATTGTATTTTTAAATGCTCTCGAATTGCACTTAAGCCTGGACAAGAATTACAGCGTTCATTTGGCGGTGTCTTAGTAGTCATTAAATGACACGTCGGTGTTGGATTGGGACACATCATCTGGCGAAGGCAATCCTTGTTGCATGGCAGACCCAGCTGTAAGATTAGCAAAGTCTCCTCCATTCAACATCAATTTCACGTTTTGATGGTAAGTACAAACACATACCATATGTGTTCCGGAGTCGCCTGCGAGGATACATTGTTTGGGTCTTAGTGTAAAAAACTTTGTTAAGCCAACCTTGATGTTAGGGTATTCATCTTTAAACCTCTGATAAAGTTCGTCAATGTTACAGAGAAGGAGCTGTTTCTGTATGTGCGTTCTTTTTCCATCGTCTAATTTAACAGATATAAAATCTTTTTTACCAGGCATTATGCGGCTAATGTCTTCTCGTAGATAAAAATCTTTAACCAAGTTCTCCGTCTCGGCTGGTAGTTACAAGTTGTTTTGCTTTTCTTGCTTGTCGCCTGGACGTTCCAAATTCTTCTGCAAGTTTATTTTCACTCCATGACGTGGGTGCTATTGTTAATATCATAGTCTTCATAGAAGTAGAAGTAGAAGGATGATTGAATTTCTCTTTTAGCTGCTTTAAAATTTCTTCGTTTTCTATGGATGTGTCGGTTTGGGTGGAAATATGTTTAAACTTATCTCGGGAATAAACGGTTCATCTTCAATGTTTTGCGAAGATTCACTAGATGTTTGACTGCATTGCACAATGTCTTCATTAGCTACTGGAGGAGATTCAGTCAAAAGTCGTTTCCTGCAGGAGGCAAATACGTAAAGATCTTGTGAAAAACTCCACTTTTGAGCTAAACATTTAGATATTTTCCTTACATTTTTAAATTTTCGATGAAGTACCAAGTGAAATGAGTTAAAACATCGATCACCGTACAGCGCCATTAATAATAACAACTGTCACAGATTAAAACGTGCACAAGTCGCTGAGCGGTTAAAGCAACACTAAAGTTTAAGTTACGAAACCGCTAGGCGTCATATTTCTATCTCTTTCTTGTAGATAGGTTTGACCATTGGACTCTATCTGAGACAAAAAAGTACTACACGTTACTAACAGATGGCGCTATTAGTCACGTTTCGCAAATAATAAAACTTTTCTACTGCTCCAAAAACGTTTTTTCTTTATAATATATTATTAACTTATTACTTACTTATTTGTATTATGTAGTTATATTTATATTATATTATATTAAAAAAACTTATTTCATATCATTAAATGAGGTTAAATATACGCTAAAACGATATAAAATATTAATAAAGTTGCAATATCGCGCAAACTGCTCAACCTTGCAAGCGCTACATATGACGCCCCTTGCGACGCGGGTGTATATGAGTCGTATAGAATCAATGGTGGCCATCTTACTTTTAAACATTTTTGGTAAATCGAAAAAAACTGTCAAAATTACAAAGCTATTTCATTGTACTCATTGAGATATGTCAATAATTGCAGTTAATTTTAAAGAATCAATTAATAGCACTTAAATTTAAACAAAACTTAATATACAGATATAATTCAAATAAATGTTATCAATATGGCTGACTTTGATACCAACAAATTAAAATTGCCGTTTTTGATCCCAAGATAGGTGAAGATGGCCGTTTCTGTCACAAAGTAACGAAAAGATTGCCGTTTTTGCTCCTAAACGATTCTACAAGAAATTAGGGTTGTGCTAACTGAAATAAAAACCAATCAAATTTTAGCATTCTTATATTAAAGTTATTAAACCACTAAAACTAATTATTTTTAACGTTAGATTAAACTTAAACGCGTAAATCGTTTCCTTCCTCAAGTGGTTCTTGGCAGTAATCTACACCTTCAGGAGGAGTAGTAAACTGTAGAGACTCCTGAGTCCATAATAAATCTTTGTTAAATTTTAGAGATGGAGAAGAGAGCCAGTCATTTCCAAAATGTTTGGTTATAAGATTTTTTATATCTTTTACTTTATTTTTATTCAATGCAACGGTTTTCCTAAGTTGTTTTGGATGTAACATGTTAATTATTTTCTGCCGTTTGCAGATGTTAAAGGCAGTTCCTATGTCACTTTTGTAAAAAGTTTCGCCTCTCACAAGTACATTTCCCGGCTTTTTAGAACGCACCAATATGAATCTCTTGCATTCTTTAAATCTGACGTTCCAGGAAGTCGTTGGTGCTAGAATCTTCTTAGCTGTTTCTCTCCAATCACTGACTGGGCAGTCATCTCCAAATCGCACAATTGTTGAAGTTTGAGATATAATCTCTTTTATCTCATCAGGGTGCACGATGACTTCTTGTCTCTTCAGTTTTTTTTCTATTACACCAAACGCTCGATCTGGAGGCATATACGAGTGACCTGTGATCGGGAAGACCACTTCAATGTTTTTGATGGTTGGGTTTGACAGCAACCATTTACAACATGTTGCAATGACTACGGAATTTTTATTCTGACCCCCACAACCGTCAGCTACCAGGCGTATTCTGTTTATTCCGGTTTTGTCAGTTTCAGTAAGTCTATGGTAGATAGCGGATGAAATCAAATTCGAATCCTTGTAAAACTCATCTTCGGTGCAGCAGTACGCAAACACGTTTTCTTTTGTCATAGGCTGTGTAGAAGCCCCTTCTACCATTGTCAAGTTGTAGAGGTAAAGTTGTCGGGAATAGTAGCAAATCTGATCAGGTAATTTTGGCAGCGGGAGGTTTTTTTGGCAGTCAAATGAAATTATTTTTAATCCATCTGATTGCTCACGTAATTTGTCAAAAAAGGCTTTTGCTCTCAGTTTATGCACTCTCTTTTGAGTAATCAGTAAACTTTTCTTTGATGTGTCCAATTCTGTTTTAATTTTCTCCTCTAGCTCGAGACATGTTGAGCACACATCAGTGCGCGGTGAACCAAACCCAAGGTTGTAGAAATGATTGAAAATATACCTGAAGTACGACAGTTTTACTTCACGATTGACCCACTCGCATGTTTTGTACATATTGTACAATTTAGTGATATTTAACTCAGCAGCTAAATATTTTCTTTCGGCGAATTTAGATTTGCGGCAGTAGTGCGACTCCACACACTTCAAATTTTGAATAAATTCGTGCACAGAATTCCTTTGCTCGTTGTATTTTTGTGTGTTCCGAAATCCACCACGAGTTTCATGAGCTATATCACCATTGTAAAAAAATCTTTTCATTACATAGCTCACTCTGTGTTTTGTGACACCAAAAATGCTCAGAAATTGCTTTTGGCATATTGGTATCTTTTCTTTATTGACGAATACTGCATATTTTATCGATGTTTGTTTGCAAACTCTTGGTGTTGTTCTTTTAGTGATATACTTGATAGAACATAGTTTTAAAAGCATTGCGTCTTGACTTTTTTTATCTTTATGGGCATAAAATTTCTCGTGCAGTTTTCTAATATTTGTTAAGCTTAGTTTGGAGCACTGGAATGCTGGTTGGTCGTGCTCGCACACGCGCGATGGTAGAGTTTTTGATGAGTATCTGAAAAAAAAGGTAATTCAAAATCAGCAAAATGCAGTAAGTAAGACCTAGGGGTCGTCTATTCCAGGCTCGACATGGTTCGGAAAAAATCACGACATTATTATCTCAAGTGTTTGTGTTGTGTTTTATTATACGTAGAAAACATCCAGAAATGGTGAATAACATGACAACAAAAAGAGAAGACGCATATTTTTTGGAGGATTTGTAGATTAAATTATGAAGTTTAATACAACATGCAAAAAAGTACACCTCAATAACCCAGTTTAAAAGTTACAGATCAAAAATAAAATAAAATTTGTTTTTTTTTTGCAAATTTCTAAAAAAATATTGATTTTACTAGGCTTATGTACCGAAATTGTATTTTTTTCTTATTTTCTTAGCTAGGTAAACTATCTAGCTTTCAAATGAGACTACTTTGAATAAAATACACCGTTTATTCAAAAAGAAACGAATAAAAAACCAGGTGAATTAGTTTTCATTAAAAAAATATTAAATCGGCTTTATTTTTGACATAGGAAACATTATTTTTTATTTTTTGTTTTTTATCGATAAATATATGTCGTGTATTCGCACATCTCGTTTGATCAAGGTTCGACAATACACATTGTATTTAGTTAGCCTAGTTCTAATTTGATATAAATTAAACAACATTGTAGTGGTAGTCATTTGCCTCTAACCGCTGTAACTCCAACCTTGCGATTAATATTCAAAATAGGACCTACTTAAACCTTTTAAGTTTTTCATAGAATCATTGAATTACACATAGGTACGGTTCGGTTTCAATTTTCTAACTTAAATGGATAAACACTTAAATTAAAGTGTATCTATGTTCAACCAACATAGGTACTTCTTCACCTTCAATCAATGATGATGATAATGAACATAAGAATAAAATTGTGTCAACCCTAGCCGGTTAGTTTACCTGTTTTTCTTAGCGACATTCTTCTTCCACTTTTCCGGATCCCTCTTGCGTTTTCTAGTGAAACTATTGTTTGTCACTGTAGGGCGATCATCCATGATTGAATTTTCAATAAACTTTGGTTCGTAAAGTCACTAATACTGCAATAATGTAAATAAAATTCCAGATGTGAATCATTAGAAAAACCTGTTTTTCGCCATCTTGACTTTGTACCCACGCTCGGCTGTGATTGGCCGAGGGCGAACTATGGCCGTCATTGGTTCTGACTGTTCACAAAATAGCCGTATTTGACTCTAAGCATCGTTTTTCGATGTCATTTGCAAGGAACATGGCCGTACCTGATTCTGATATGTCAAAAAAAAACGGTTTGATTCAACATTTTAAATTTTTCTGCATGTCTAACTCAAATGTGATAAAAAGTGAGATTGCCGTCTTTGATTCTATATGACTCATATTATTCAACGTATCTCCTAAACTAATAGAGATCCCATTTTAAATTTTCTAGTGTACTTTCATTATCATTTAAGCTATATTTTGGAAGAAAAAAAAATAAAAAAAATTTGGTCGAAGTGACTGTAATTCTGGTTTGAAAAGTTTACTTCCGGTTTTGGCCATTAATTTTTTTTTAATTTTTTAACTTTTTTACTGTCTAAAAGAACAGTATATTTTTAATATGTATCGTTATGTAAAATATTTTATAGTAGATTTGTTATATTCGAAAAATTACTTTCGAAAAATTGTAGTACCAATCAACGACAATTCTTTTGAAACCTATAACTTGGTAAATATACACTATACAAAAAAAATATTTTGCGTACACATTCATACCTACTAGAAGTAAAAATGGGCCGAATGTGGTCGATTTTCAGAACCTCACTTTTTTTTCCCTGTCAGCTTCACGTGAAATGACCCAATAGCTATATTGTATAAAACTACGACTAATATGGATGTTAATGAATGCGGTTTGAATGGCTGCTGGTGATGCACTGACCTCTGTAGGCGCCCGGTCCGCGCTCGCGGCACGGGTAACCTCATCATCAGCCTGTAGCAGTCCACTGCTGGACATAGGCCTCCCCCAAAAAAAGGGGGTCTGGGGGGCAAAAGGGGGCACGCCCCCAGCCCCCTTGTACCCACTCCCCCAACTAAAAACCTGATATGGGTATCGTTTTTGACTAACTTGGGGGTGAGGATTTCGAATTCGAAGGGTCCAAGGGGAACAGCACGGCGAGCGAAGCGAGCCGTGCTGTGACCCCCCAAGACCCCCTCACCCTTAACCCAGGGAAGCATTGCGGCTCGCTTCGCTCGCCGCAATGCGACCAAGGGGAACGGCACGGCGAGCGAAGCAAGCCGTGTCGTTAATCCCCCATGCCCCCAGCCCCCCTGTACCCCCTCCCCCAACCAAAACCTGATATGGGTATCGTTTTTGACTAACTTGGGGGTGAGGATTTCGAATTCGATGACGGCGAATTGTGGTGAGCGAAGCGAACCGCAATGCGACACCTGTCGTGTGGGGCAGCAGGAGCAGAGTCGTGCGTCAATGCGACCACCGCCATACAGCAAGGCGAGCGAAGCGAGCCGCGCTGTGTGATGGCACACACTAATATAGGTATCGTTTTCGATCAACTCGGATACGTCGACTACGAAAAAAATGTCCATTTCCATATTCAAGATGGCTGACATCTCTATATCGCAGTTTATACTCGCTTTGAGACGGGCACCCACATAATATGGGTATCGTTTTCGAATAACTCGCATACGTAGATTACGAAAAAGATGTCCATTTCCAAATCCAAGATGGCTGACATTTTTTCATCGGAAAATTCCTTTCTTATGTATATCTGTTTCAAACAAAATAGTCAAAGGTTACGAAAAGGGGGTCTTAGTAAAAAATAACTCATATACGTAACCGCCGCGAGCTGCCTGCAGCTCGCGCAAATCTAACAACTAGTTTAGAAATATAGGTAGACACTGTAACAGCTCGGCCATCCTGTTATTAACGAGTCCCTTCGTTAAACGTATTATATTATATAAGTAATTTAGCTTACAATAAGTCATTGTGTGACTAAATCTTAACTTCTGTATTCATAAATTATGTTACTTGTTACATTTAAACTTTGAAACCATTACCACCACACAGTACATTACATTAACTAGGGTGCATAACATTGTATCTACTGCTCGATCCATGACAGTGATCTTTACCAGCAGTTTATTAAACATAAATAGTATGTTGCTCGATCCATAACGTTGATCGTTACCAGCAATTGATTAAACTTGCATTATTATGTTGCACGATCCATGATATTGATCGATATGTATGACCCATTGGTTACCGTGAAAATACCATTGATTATTATGGTTCACTTAACTACTTTAAGAGTTTGTGACATTGACAAAACTCATACATTCATTGAATTTTAGTAATAATTCACATTTTCTTCACATTTATTTCAATTAAATGAACTTAACATAATTAAACGATTAAATCTAACAGTCCAAAAGTGATCATGATGGAACAAGGTTATTAAGAAGTTTACATTTCTTAAAGATTATTTTCTGAGGAATCACTATCGATTTGCGACCCTTCTTCCTCACTATTATCTGTAGTCACAGGTTGTGCGACAGAAAGCCATGGAAATATTTTGTCAATTGCGACTACTGCTTCATAACGTTTACCTTTTCGTGTGATTGGTGTGTCTTCAACCACGTACCGGTCGTTAGGAAGAACTGAATAGTTTTTGATGCGATAAGGGCCCTTACATTTAGGTTCTAATTTCTTAGTCTGACCTGCAATCCCGGTAACAGCACGAATTTCTCTGACTAAGTCCCCTTCCTTAAATTCGATACCCTTCTTCCGGTGTTTATCAAAATATTCCTTATCCCAAGTTTGCTGTTCACGAATCAAATCGCCAGCTGTTGATCTTATTTCGGGCAATGTCTTTGTAGTAGATGTAGTATCAGAAATAACCTCACTGAATACACTTTGTGAAGGGTTTAATACAGTCCTACCGAATAACAGTTCTCTTCAGAGTCTTTTTTGTCACAAAAAAAGTAGTATCTCTTTGAACTACCTGCTGAACCGCTTCTCTGTGAATTTTGTTTTTTAAGGTCTCTGTTGAAAGAGTCTCTTAAGCTTTTCCATTTTCTTTGTAAGTTAGAATTTGTGTTCTTGGGAGGTAGGTCGAAGTAACGGTCAATGACCTTTCTAACCGTTATTGTACCATGAATGCTAATAAAGTATTTTATACCTAATTATCTTCCTTGCTACTTGCAGAATTTCTTTTAATTATCATTCATGCATGGTACAAATTCTTCTTGCCGCTTTTTAGGAAATTTCACTAGGTACCTAGGTATTATTTTATTTCCTTCATTCTTTATTCATTGTAAATTGTCTTAAACAAATCATTTCTACGCATTACCTATCCATCTAACATCTTTTATTGATTTTCTGTCCACGTAATTATTTCCTTGAGTAAAAGTAAAAGTAAAGTAAAAAATCATTTATTTCTTTAGGCTTACAAAATAAGCACTTAGACAAGTCATATTTTATACATTAAATTATTATAAAATAAAATTATTTTACTGTTCACTTAAATTTTTTGTCCACTAGTGGAAGAAGTGAAAAAGAAACCACTAGCATGTTCATCTCTTATATGTCTAATACATGGTTATTTGCCTATTTAAGTCTAAATATAATATGATTCGATACATGTCAATATTTAAGTAAAGCTATGCACAATAACAAATTACTTACATACTATTGTCTGTGCGAAACTGAGCGACATCTGGCCAAGCATTAACATCATTGAAATAATCATTTATGGAGTAGAAAGCCTTCTTGATGAGATTTATTTTTATGTAATTTTTAAATTTACGAATAGGGAGCTCAGTTGCTTCAGATGGAAGCTTATTATAGAAGCGCACGCTATTGCCCATAAATGATTTCCCTACCATGAGTAATCTAAATGATGGGATGTGTAACTTGTTCTTGTTTTTTGTATTTCTATTGTGAACATCACACTTTTTCATAAGGCTATCCTTATTTTTGTAGGTATACATTAGATTTTCATAGATGTATTGCGATATTACAGTCAAAATATTAATGTTTTTAAATAATTCCCTCAAAGAATCTCGTGGCTTCAATTTATAAATAGCGCGTACCGCCCTTTTTTGAAGAACAAATATGGTCTGGATGTCAGCTGCCTGTCCCCAAAGCCAAATACCATAAGACATAATACTATGGAAGTAACTGAAATAAACTAATCTATCTGTGTCTTCATTGGTAATATATCTAATTGTTCGAACTGCATAAGCTGCTGAACTAAGTCTACCTGCCAGAGCCTCTATTTGCGACCTCCATTGAAGAGAAGAATCAATATGTAACCCTAGGAATACAGTAGAGTCTACAAGGTGAACAATCACATCCTTCAGCATTATTTTTGTTGGGAGCTCTCTTACATTCGGTAGCATGAATTTTATACATTTAGTCTTTTTAGCATTGAGTAGTAGATTATTGGCGGTGAACCAATCTAGTATTTGTGAAAGCGAATTATTTACATCGTCATAGTTATATTTATTTCTATCAACTTTAAAAATCAATGAAGTATCATCAGCAAATAAGACTATATCACAAAGATCTTTTGCTAAAAACGGAAGATCATTTACATATACTAAAAATAAAAAAGGACCTAATATTGATCCTTGCGGGACGCCTAGTTCAAGTTTTGATCCTCTAGATCTTTCTTAACCAATATCTACTTTTTGAACTCTATCAGCTAAATATGATTGCATAAGGTCTAGTGCCTTGTTACTAATTCCATAGTGTTCCAACTTCCTAATTAGTGTACCATGATCCACGCAATCAAAAGCCTTAGAAAGGTCACAGAATACACCAATAGCGTTTTTTGCTTTATCCCAGGCATCTAATATATGCATTAATAGAACTGTGCCAGCATCGGTTGTCGATCTACCCTTCGTGAAGCCAAACTGATTTTTATGAAACAGCCTGTTAAGGTTGAAGTGTGAAGTCAACTGAAGTCAACTGAAGAAATTGGCCTGTAATTGGCCGGATCAGTATGGCTACCAGATTTGTAAAGAGGAACCAGTTTACTACATTTCATAAGATCAGGAAAAACTCCCGCGTCTACAGAATTATTGAAAATATGGGCCAAGCAGGGAGCCACTTCCTTAATAATTGAACTTAGTACTGTAGTTGAAATGCCACAGAGATCCTCAGTATTTTTGATGTTTATAGATTTACAATGTAAGTTTTTACAATGTAATTACCATTTACGTGACTAAAGATAAAGACTTCCTTACATTTCTCAACAGATGATTCTAATAATTCAACTGCCTTTAAAGCAGAGGAATTGAGAGACCCGGTTACAATTTTAGGGATATCAGCAAAGAATCCATCAAAAGCATCTGCAATATCTTTTTCATTTATAAGAATTGAATTATTTACTTTTAACTTTATTTCTCTATTACGTGGCTTTGATTTACCAGTTTCATTATTTATTAGTCTCCATGTCGCTTTTATTTTATTAGATGAGTTTGTTATTTTATTCTTCAAAAATAGGCATTTTGCTGTGTTGCAGACTTTCTTAACACTTTGACTGCGGTTTTTTTTCGACGACTGCGGTCTTTTTTTTTACCTATAAAATTCGTGCTGCCACTCTACACAGCGGTTGTGTTGCGCCGCAAATGCGTTTCGTTTGAAAAATATTACAGCTCTGCTGATTCACAAAGATCTGTATTTTCTCAGCCGCTGCGCTAGTGTGGATTTACGCATATTAGTCACTTGTAAAAAACTCATACCGTGCGTTTTCAGCACTCAAAGTGTTAAATGTTTTCGAGTAGTTATTTACATACAAAAGAAACGCAGGTTCATGTAACATAGCTTCTCTAGCACCATAGAGATCGTATAGCCTATTCCTACTTCTGTAAATGCCGGGAGTGGCCCAATCAGTAAACCCGACCCTATTTCTAACTGTGCATGTTTTAAGTTTGAATACTTCATTGTGTTCTTTGTTTATAACATTAAAAAGTCTGTTAAATAAACCATTAGGGTCATCAGAACAAGGTATATTAGCTACTGCTAGATCTACTTTACATTTAAATTTACTAATACGGCTCTCTGTGATAGGCCTGTAGGTATATTCCTCAACTGTTTTTTTATCATTCAAATTATTAATATCGGATACCTATCTCATAATTGAAGCAGTTTTGGTCGTCTAATAACGACACTGGCGTAGTAAGCGCAATTTGTAATGTCGAGTATAGACGACGGTGGCCGTCAAAAGGTTAATAAATAGTAATTAATAAACTTACCACACCGTTCACACGTTTTTTTCTTTTGTTTCCTTATTATCAAAATCTTCATAAAACTTCATGCAAAGGTTCTCCCATGCTTTGTTTTTTAATATGCGATTGGAATACTCCTCTGTCCTTTGATCCCAAATGCATGGCAAATTGCGAATCTCCTCAACAAACATATCCGTGTAAGTCTCGGAGTCGGACATTTTAATTTTTCGCACAACCACGCGGCAACTCAGTACAACGCAGAATGAAAGGGGAAGCGCAGGCGCGCGCTGTTGATAACGTCATGTCGTGGCGATGTGGCCGCGGTGCCGCCGCCGGTGGTGGCGTTGCCGTCGCGATGTGGTCGTATTACACAGGTGGTCGATAACAACGGCAAAATGTGGTACGTGTAAATTGTAATATTCATTTTCAATACAAAATATACGCCCAACCACATGGCATCGTTGTGGTGTGGTTGTGGCTGTGGTGTGGTTGTGGTACGTGTGAATTGACCCTTAGTAATAAGCGCGAGCTCCTTGAGGTCAAGTTTAGCTTCCCATTTGGTTAATAAATCCATACCTATTAAACCGTCGAAATGATCGTGAAACCTATACACGAATAACTTATTATCCTCCGGATCTCTGAACTCTTGAAAGCATGGAAGAGTTATAGAATAATCATTCCTACTTGTGGCGTGAACATTGGTCACCTCGAACGGATCGTAGATTAATGGTACCTGTGGGAAATAATTTTCCACGGCCTCTGGACTTATAAATGACTGATTCGCGCCTGTGTCTATAAGGAAATTCAACGGAGGGTTCGCTATTCGAATACAAGGTAGCTGGCTCTGGGTCTGCAAATTAAGCTCTATTTTAATTTTTTTATAGTCGCGTCCTTGGGAAAATCCTCAGATGAAGATTTCTGTTCGGACTGAGGCTGCTCCTCGGCTACTTCCAGCACTCTAACACCGCTGTTGGGGTAGCATGGGTAGTCGTATTCAGTCAGGTAGCCGTAGTAGTCACTGTAGTAACTGACGTCATAGATAGTGGTCTGTTCGCCGCTTGCCCCCTTTATGATTTCGTCTATTATTTCTAGCCATCCATAGAAATTGTAGATTTTTGCCCCCTTTTCGAAATCTTGTACTGTAAACTTTTTCACTATGCAACTTGCATTTTGTACTTGACTACACAAATAGTGTACAAACGGCTAAGATAGTTATGTATAGTCCCAGTTTTGTACCAAAAACGAATCTATTGATCGATGTTTAGTAAAGGGGGCAAATAACGAAAGTGCCCAATGTTATTGATGTAACTAATCGTTTTGTTATTTGCCTAATAAAATTTATTTTTGAAAAAAAATAATTTTTCTCTTTGACTGTACAGAATAGGGCAAATCTCTACATTATTCAAAAATACTAGACGAGAAATAATAGACGAAATCAGAAAGGGTGCCCCCTTTCTGATTTCGTCTATTATTTCTAGCCATCCATAGAAATTGTAGATTTTTGCCCCCTTTTTGAAATCTTGTACTTTTTATTAGTTCTTCGCCCACTTTTCTTACCTCTGTAGTATTTTATCAAACTATGTCCTCTTTTTGGAGTATTTTTGAATAATGTAGAGATTTGCCCTATTCTGTACAGTCAAAGAGATTTTTTTTTTTTTTTCAAAAATAAATTTTATTAGGCAAATAACAAAACGATTAGTTACATCAATAACATTGGGCACTCAAATAGCATAACAAACAAATTTAAATATTCATTGAAACAAAAATTACCTACATACTCAATATAAAAAAGAACAGGCGGCCTTATTGCGAGCAAATAAAAATAGTTGTTATTAACACAAATAAACAGCCAAATTAAGTAAATTTAACTTTCGTTAGTCGTGTTAAACATTCTTCTATGCTGATTTTATTCGTCAAATGGTCTTGAACGATCTTGGTGATGCGTTGATCAGCAACAATGTCTTTTTCTTGCCTTTTTTTCGTATATTGTACGTATATTTTTTGTCGCCTTACCAAAAAATCGTAATGAATGCTCTCATCTTTAAGAGCGTTAATCACCAGAAATAAATTGGGCTTTTTTAGCTTGACTTTTTGGTTGAGTCGGAAATGCCAACCCTCTGTAGCATTTATGGTACGATGACGATTGTTGTCAAAGCAACTTACTATTTGTAAAGTATCAGGCTTCATCCATTGACGAATAAAGTATGAAAAAAAGACATCCCACTCTTGTCTATGATCTTCAATTTCAAAAGTTATGGATAAAAATCCTTCAGAAATGTATTGGACCGGCAGATATGCTATGCAGTTAATTTCGCGAGAATGACTTTTCCTTCACTACTTTTAGAAATTCCCAGTTTTTTAGCTTTTCTATTAATAGCTTGAGAGTAATGGAATAAACAACCACGAAGCGTAACACCGGGAAATACTTCCTTAAATGCATTCATTGCAGCCATTTCATAATCCGTTTGATAGTAAACAGGGCAAAAATTTGGTAAGTGCTGTTTGATAAGATTAAAGAATCTTATGTATGTATTTTCTGTCTTATTTGGGAGCAGACCAAATATTAAAGGCACAATATGAGTTTCATTGTCATTGCTTCCTGCGTCTCCATGTAAGGCATATATTTGGGCAAAAGGTAGAGGTGTAGTCTTGAACGTACCATCCCCAAAGAAATGTGTTATCGTATGAATTGTGTCACAAGTTTGTTGACTACAAAATATTAATATTTTATCTTCAGAACCATCTTCTGCTAATAAAAAGCCTGCACCTAAACCTTCAGGCACAACAACGTCTTTCAGATATCTGAATGTCGTTAAATTTACCTTCAAATGATTTTTTCTTGCCTTGTATAATGAGTCTTTGACAGACAAAAAGCTGGGTATCACACCGTTATACTCGGGATTTGACTTTTTTTGTATCATGAATTCATCATATATCGTTGAGATTGGTCGATAGTCACTACAGACAGCTTTTTTAAGCTCACATATCATTTTATCAACTTCAAATGCAGTGAAATCTGGTTTTTACGTTTTATCTGGTGACATTGGTGTTTACTCACCCTAGTAATAGTCTCATCATCTCCATTCCAAGATAATGAGCCTTTACACCGTCGATTGTGGCACCGCCAAATGGAGCTGTTGTTGTTTTTGTTTCTTTTCCTCAATGTATGTTTAAATCCCAGCCTCCACAGGAGTTGACTACCTTTGCGGCCATTCAAAAATACCACACTCATTCTTTTGCGAAGAAATATTTAATTTTCTGATCGCAAAAACTATTTTTCAATACAAATCAGTTGAATGTGTAATGTTGAATATGTAATATCATAGCCATTTTCTCTTTTTATGCATAATTCTAGTTTGTGATATTATCAAAAGAGGATGTTATCTACGCATGTAAACTTTTTCACTATGCAACTTGCATTTTGTACTTGACTACACAAATAGTGTACAAACGGCTAAGATAGTTATGTATAGTCCCAGTGCTGTACCAAAAACGAATCTATTGATCGATGTTTAGTAAAGGGGGCAAATAACGAAAGTGGGCGCTGAATTAATAAAAAGTACAAGATTTCAAAAAGGGGGCAAAGATCCAGTTTCTATGGACGGCTAGATATAATAGACGAAATCAGAAAGGGGCCAAGCGGCGAACAGACCGTCATAGTCACCATAATCATAGTACTCATAACCGTCACAATCATATTTCAGACACTCATTCACGTTAACATCCCTAGTCTTAAAATAATTGGACGGGGGCGGATTACCTTGTTTAGCCCAGTTCCAACCGCCGGGACCCGCTGGTGCTGGTCTATCCCTAGACACAAAATGGGATACACCACTCATAGGCTTAGGGCCTTGGAATGAGGGTTGCGGCCTAGGTGCCATTTGAAATCCACGCTGATAATTTGTTGGCGGCGCACCGAACATTTGTTGAGTGCGCGATGGCATCTGTGGTTGGTTATATTGTGCTCTAAACTGATGTTGAGGTGTCGGAGGCTGCCTCGGGACGAACGGTGGTCTGAAGGGCTGCGAGCTAGGCCCTGGCATGTTGATATCCTGCATAGTCAAATCCAGATGGGTTAATTTGACTATGATTATCACTTACCTTTTTATCCGGCAAGTATAGGTTTCTGCTCTGGATATACATGGTGTTCATCTCGTCATGCACATACTCCAGAGCCTTTTCAATGGTTTCAGGACGCATACATCTAATGCGTGAACCAAGAGGGTACTTTAACCCACGTAAAAAGGCTTGGAGGGTTAATTTTTTATATAAATCCCGCTTAGCATCTATGTTCGTAGGCAAGGATTCATGCAAGGACACATATGTCATGAGTGTGCTAAAGAGATTCTGGCACCTCTCATAAAATTCTTGAGGGGTGCTAGAGCCTTGTGTTAGGATCGCCAAATCGTTATAGAGGGCAGTTTCATCCCTTTGGTCGGCAAAGTTGTTAATAAGAGAATTACGGATACTAGTCCAATCATTCGGGATACCGTTTGTATTTATCTGTCGTGCTGCTGGGCCCACGACCTTATTCAGAATACCGTTTAATAATCCCGAATTAATCAATTGATTCCCTTCCTGTCCGTAGGTTGCCACTAATTGATCGCATAAATTAACGAACCTAACTAACACGTTGGGGTTCCCATCGAAATCGGGAACCAATCGTAGGGCCTTGCAAATATCGTCTAAGCTGGCCATTGTCCTATTTTCTAGAACGCTACTGTCGCTGCTACTACTATCGGAACTCGAATTAAATAAATCTAAATTTCTTGTACTATCAGCTAAATTATTCCTATTACTACGATTATTTAACATAGGACTCGATATTTCTTTCGATAAAAAATGTTTGAGTTGAAGAACTATATTTTAATTTTTAAGGAAGGAAGCAAGCACTAAAAAATTCAGTGGATTTACATAATCTGCATCTCGGTACTCTTGGGAGGTATCGATGTCTTGAATCCCGGCGAACGCTCGTGTTCAGAATAACCCGGCCCGACCTTGAAAAGTCTATCACTCCCAAATTTCTTCACGGATATCCTGGAATGACCCGGATTTTCCTACCGACTGCGCCAATTAAAGCAACGACGCCCGGGTTTCCCAAAAAAAACCGATTTAGGGAATACAAATTTAATTACGTTTTACAAAATTACTTAATTCATAAATTAAATCTAAGGTGCCGACTCGGCCGATGGTTGAACCGAAGTGGCGATGCGGCGCGGCGTGGGGTGCAGCTCCGATGTCGTGTCGCAATTTCGCAATTTCGCGAAGTCATCGGATTCCGTTGATGGCAATTGTCTGTTTTATGTCGTTAATATCAGATCGTGCAGCAAATTTGGTTGAGCCGATAGGTGTAACACACAACATTATCTAAAAAAACTGTTTACGGTTTCCCTTCCTCCAAGTTGCCCCTCCACTAAAAAAGTAAACACCGAACATATTTTACTTGTGATAATTTATGTTGATTATTATCTAATTTGTTTGGGTACCAACCTGCATTTCCTTCGGGATAAAGAACTGGATATTGAAAGCTTTCATAACATGGATGCATTATATCAACAGTGTGTGGTTTCTTACCCCCCACTTTCCATACGGCTATACAACGCGGTATAAAAGCCTCTGTTTCGGTACTTATTATAGAGGCAACTTCCTTAGCAGGACCCCCATCTTGGGGTAAAAGGTTACCTTCAGTGGGGTTAGAAATCGGTTGAAATTTTATGTGAGCCTGGTCAGATGTGTGTTCACTTAATTTTTTAAACAAGTCTATGAAGGGATTTTTAGCCTCTAAAAAAATCGAATGGCGGTAATAACCTAACCTCCTTATCGAGGCTCCTTTGCACAGCAAAATTTTCACGTTCTGCTGGATCGTGAATGTACAAACCTAAATTATTTACGTTATCTGTGTATGCCAGGTCAAAAACTCTATAAATTCGACCTTGTATTTTGAGAAGAGATATTCTATCTTGATGACCCATGAGAAACGCCTAAGGCACTGAAGGCAAATAAATTATTATACGCTCGTGACCTACTGATAAAAGACGGATTCGAATAAAACTCCTCCGTTAATGCGGCAAATTTTTGGACATTATAAGCTCCATCCGCAACACCATTGTTTTCTGGGGTTTTCTTCTTCAAATAGAAAGGCACCGCATTTGTCACAGTAAAAGGTGTCGGGAGCAAGCAAAGATGTTTTCTTTAATTTATACAAGTCTACGAGTAGTTTAGCGTCCCTCAATTGACCGATTAATTTAGATAAATTAAGTAGCTTTTGGTCGATGTTACGATTGGTTTTGTTGTAAGTGGCAGACGTTTTTTTTACCGATCTCGGGGTTTTGCGGGCTATAACGGTCTACCGACTCGCGATGCACTTGGGGATTCGCATCTGAATATTTTTTTGCAGCCTTTTGGTGCACTTCTGGATTTCTAATTGCGTATTTTCTTACTGCCTTTTGATTCACGGAGGCATTTGTAATTGCGTAATTTTTTACAGATTTTTTATGTACTTTCGGATTTAAAGAATTATATTTTTTTACCTCGTCTAAATGACCGTTCTCCTTTGTGCGTTTGGGGCCACGTTTAACTTTATGGGTCGGCCTCTTTTCTTTTTAGTAGAAATCTCAGCCACTGTTTTTTTATTTGAATCTGGTATTGTTTCTATTTGCACTTTATTCGTGGATGTAACAAAAGATGAATCAACAGCCGATAACGGCGGCGCGGATGTATGTCCTTGAAGAATGGATTTATTGCTATTGTATTGAGTGGTTTGGGAGCAATACGTAGCAGCAACGCTTAAATTTGTTTCGAGCGATGAATCAAAGGATGGAAACGGCGCGGGTCTTTCAAGAATTGATTCCGATTGATTGCTATTATTTTGAGAAATTTGGATGCAATTTGAATTTGTTAACAGAGACGAATCAACGGATGCTAAAGGTGCGGATAGAATGGCTTCTGATTTATTGCTCTGGTTTTGAGTGATTTGGGAACAATATGTAGCAGCGACGTTTAAATTTGTTTGGAGCGATGAATCAATTGATATTAACGGCGCATGTCTTTGAAGTATTGATTCCGATTGATTACTATTATTTTGAGAAAATTGAGTGCAATTTGTAGCAACAACACTTGAATTTGTTAACAGAGACGAGTCAACGGATGCTAAAGGCGCGGATATGTGTCTTTGATGAATGGATTCTGATTTATTGCTCTGGTTTTGAGTGATTTGGGAGCAATATGTAGCAGCAACGCTTAAATTTGTTTCGAGCGATAAATAAACGGATAATAACGGGGCGGGTCTTTGAAGAATTGAATCCGATTGATTGCAATTATTTTGAGAAAATTGAGTGCAATTTGTAACATCAACACTTGAATTTGTTAACAGAGACGAGTCAACGGATGCTAAAGGCGCGGGTATGTGTCTTTGATGAATGGATTCTGATTTATTGCTCTGGTTTTGAGTGATTTGGGAGCAATATGTAGCAGCAACGCTTAAATTTGTTACAAGTGACGAATTAACGGATGCTATCGGTACGGGTCTTTGAAGAATGGATTCAGATTTATTGCTATTATTTTGAGAAGTTTGAGTGCAATTTGTAGCAACACTTGAATTTGTGAACAGAGACGAATCAACGGTTGCTAATGGCGTCGTGTCCGCCATCGTGTCCAACGTGTTTGTGGATGGTCCTTGAAAAATAGATCGCGACCAAGACGATGGAAAGCTGTGGACAACGGGTGGGGATTGAGTTGATGCAATTGAAACTATAGAAACATACACAAAATTATGATCTGTTACGCGTAATCTATCTAAGGCGTATTGCCCACCATATTGACCGCGAGCTAAAAGAAGTTGCGCCAAATCGCGTGAGTTACCACATTTGAAAAAACGCGCTACCCCAGATGTCCAATCAGGCTTGTTATTGACATCCACCGCATGACTGTTAATATAGTAGTAGGTGCCGTTAAATCTCCAAAAGGAAACCGTATAATATTGTCCGGTGAATATAATAGTATCCGTGACATCATTGTGTGGCTTTTCGACAGAGCCGAAAACCTGTTCATCCAACAATTTTATTAAAGCCAGTAGGCGTTCTCCATCTTCGGATCGGCGAATAACCCATTGACAATATATATTATTTCAATAGTGGCCGAATAATTTCCGATTGTTATTACCGTAGGCAATTCGTCAACTGAAAGATATAGTTGGCCAAGTGATTCTAAAAACGATTTTAACTCCATATATAACTCATCACCACCCCGGAGAATGATGTCTATATCGCAACAGGTTAACTCAAACCGATTTTTGAATATAGATATAATAGACGAGCATGCCGACATGAGAGATGATGTCTATATCGCAACAGGTTAACTCAAAGCGATTTTTGAATATGGATATAATAGACGCGCATGCCGACATGAGAGATGATGACTATATCGCAACAGGTTAACTCAAACCGATTTTTGAATATGGATATAATAGACGCGCATGCCGACATGAGAGATGATGTCTATATCGCAACAGGTTAACTCAAACAGATTTTTGAATATGGATATAATAGACGCGCATGCCGACATGAGAGATGATGTCTATATAGAGAATTCAATCCCGGGCTTACGGGATTTTTGAAGCCTTTTCCCGGGATCCCGGGCCTATCCCGGGATTAGACTATGTGGTTTCTAATTGGGCTAAAATAAAAAAAAACACGAGTAATTAAAATAAAATGTCTTTAATGTCTTTGCACAACACAAATCAGAATAATAATAAGAATAGAAAAAACACAAACCAAAAAATACTATACTTTTGCAAGAAATTAAAAAACAGCACAAAATAACTATTTAGAATTTCGAAAATATAATCGCAGAAATATCAAAGCATCCAATGTTTGACTTCCGAGCCTGCTTCGTAGTTTATTGCAACATAAGCTGCAGCTGAAAACGCTCGTTCAGCTTCTACGCTGGTTGGAGGAATAGACAATAGATACTTATATGCTGTTTCTAAGTGATATCCACGAACTCCTCCATTTTCGAACAGGCTCATTTCACGTCTAATACTATTTGCCAACCCCAATTCATTTTGTACTTGTACTTCAGGATCTGAGGATTTCATACTCTTGTTAATTTCCAGCTGTAAATTTTAATTTAATGTCAATTGGGGTTGGGAGGTTTCTGACCTTAGCTCATCTGTTTGTGATCTTGACCTTGCTTCTTCTTCCGTGTAATCTCGACTATTTAGTCTTTTAACAATACTCTTTATTTGCTTCCTCACTAAAGACTGTGTCGGAACTGGAAATAAGTCGTGCCATTCCAAATCCGAAAATAACTGATTTTCAACATCCATTCGTGGATTTTGTAAATAATTTAACACGCCAGTTAAATCATCATTTCGTCGTTGCTTTATACGTTCCAGTAAGGATGTTTTAATTTTTTTGGCAAGTGCTGAGTTTTTGCTAGACAGTTGTTTTATAAGAAATTTCAAAGCAGCATCAGCTGTGCATAAATTAGCATCTCGCCGACAGATTGCTTCTACTGTCAATTTAATTGGGGTCAGCACATCAACAATTTTATTTACCAATTCAAAATCAACATCTTCTAAACGAATTGGATGATTGAGATCTATAAGAGCTTTTTGAATGCATGCTTTTAAAAGATAAAATCGTTCCAGCATTGTTAAAAGACTATTCCACCTGGTTTTACAGTCCAAAAGAAGTGACAACTCTTTTCCATGTTCAATTTACACATGCACATCAACAATTTTATTTACCAATTCAAAATCAACATCTTCTAAACGAATTGGATGATTGAGATCTATAAGAGCTTTTTGAATGCATGCTTTTAAAAGATAAAATCGCTACAGCATTGTTAAAAGACTATTCCACCTGGTTTTACAGTCCAAAAGAAGTGACAACTCTTTTCCATGTTCAATTTTCACATATTTTTGAAGTACTGTTTCTTTTTTCAATGGAGATCTTTTGAAATACACTACAACTTTGCGGATTTTCTTTATCAGCTCATTAATATTTTCATATTGTGTTAACTCTGGTATGTGTTCTGGCGCAAGATCATTTTGTGACATTACGATTAAACCTGATTCTGGACAGTCTAAGTCTTCTAAATGGTGTTCATCGTCGCTGTCGTCCATATAATCAGCAGTCACAGCTAGTTCATTTATAGTATCATCTGAGGTAGGGCTATCTTGCAAATTATTATGTTTTTCATAAAGCACATCACAGACCGCCAAATTGATACCATGTGCGAGACACAGTTGTTGTTCAGTGCAAACAAGCCGCCCCACCTTTATCATAACATTCGGTCCATCGGTTACAATAGCCACGATGTCAGTTTCTAGGGAAATGGCAAATTTACTTAGACGCTCTTACAATATACGAAGAAAATTTTCAGCTGTCATACTATCGTAAATAGGAACAAGTCCTAAGTTCCAAAAATTTTTATATGAATGAACGTTGACCTGTGACATGAGAGATGATGTCTATATCGCAACAGGTTAACTCAAACCGATTTTTGAATATGGATATAATAGACGCGCATGCCGACATGAGAGATGATGTTTATATCGCAACAGGTTAACTCAAACCGATTTTTGAATATGGATATAAAAGACGCGCATGCTGACATGAGAGATGATGTCTATATCGCAACAGGTTAACTCAAACCTATTTTTTAATATGGATATAATAGACGCGCATGCCGACATGAGAGATGATGTCTATATCGCAACAGGTTAACTCAAACCTATTTTTGAATATGGATATAATAGACGCGCATGCCGACATGAGAGATGATGTCTATATCGCAACAGGTTAACTCAAACCTATTTTTGAATATGGATATAATAGACGCGCATGCCGACATGAGAGATGATGTCTATATCGCAACAGGTTAACTCAAACCTATTTTTGAATATGGATATAATAGACGCGCATGCCGACATGAGAGATGATGTCTATATCGCAACAGGTTAACTCAAACCTATTTTTGAATATGGATATAATAGACGCGCATGCCGACATGGCTACGCATTGTGCGTAATTACCTTTTTTTTCTTTTATTTATATTTCACTATAATTGCATCTTAATCTAAAAGCTACCTTGATAACGTGGATCACCTTAATGGGTTGTTCCTAAAAACGGCAAAATATGTCAAGCAATGAGTACCGTGTAATTACAAAACACTGTAACTTCATATTCTTAATTCTGATTACCTTTTTTTTTCTTTTATTTATATTTCACAATAATTGCATCTTAATCTAAAAGCTACCTTGATAACGTGGATCACCTTAATGGGTTGTGCCTAAAAAAGGCAAAATATGTCAAGCAATGAGTACCGTGTAATTACAAAACACTGTAACTTCATATTCTTAATTCTGATTACCTTTTTTTTTCTTTTATTTATAATTCACAATAATTGCATCTTAATCTAAAAGCTACCTTGATAACGTGGATCACCTTGATGGGTTGTTCCTAAAAACGGCAAAATATGTCAAACAATGAGTACCGTGTAATTACAAAACACTAACTTCATATTCTTAATTCTGAGAAATTGATCAAACAAGTTTTTTTCAGTTTTTTGCTGATTACTCTGAAGTTTACTTAGGAAAGTGTTTAGTGTTTGGTATCAATTTCAAGGTAATTTAATATGTCACTGAGCCTGATGTTTTGTATAAAAATATAATATACACAGTGAAATATCTTCAAAAACTTGTATTGCCACAATAATTGTGAACAGCGAAGGAAGACATTGTTACAGCAATACACTGTATCTTAGAGTTACCGTGTATTAACTTGATAAAACATGGCCTAGGATTATACGATAGGAAGTTATAGTCATATGTATTTATCATATTACTAGCAGCTCCCCGCGGTGTTACCCGCGCTATATCCGTGTATAATTTCGGGATAAAAAGAATTTATATTATGTTATTCCAGACCCTAATCTATCCCTGAGCTAAAAGTTTCATCAAAATCCGTTCAGTAGTTTTTGCGTGAGAGAGTAACAAACACACACACTCATATTCCTACTAAACTTTTGCATTTATAATATTAGTAGGATATACTGAAAATAAAAATTCGTTTCTTAAGTAAGTAAGCAATTTTATATTTTTCAATAAAATTATACATGGCAGTGAGTCTCATGATGAGACTGAGTTTCATGCAGGAACTTAAAATATATGCATTAAAAACTTCTGAATATATTAAATAATCAAAATTAGGAGTACCAATCAGTCTTGAAGATAATAAAGATAAAATTTTAAAAAAAACTTTATGAACATACAAAATAAACAATCAAAATAAGAAAAAAAATGTCATGAAATTTGAAAATTAACTAAAAATACACAATTTTCATCAAATTATTATTTATATGTATATTAATAGTTAGTTTCATTGTCGTTTACATCAAGGTCCGGTTCCAATGATACTACAAGATTTTCATAAAATACTGATCTTGTAGGAGGCATAGACTGGCACAGCTGTAATAATTCTTTTTTTTTAATTTCGCTTATGCCCCTAGCTTCACTTTGTCTTGGTAGTGAACGAAGAAGATCCGTAGTTCCATTTGCTATTTCATTTAAAAGGTTTTGCGCATCTTTTCTTTTCAAAAAATGAATTTCGTTAAATTCCCCATCGTAATCATTTTTGGCAAACATGGAAACATGCCCCCTTCTGAATTCAATGACTTTGAGGTTCGAGATATTATAACCTTTGGGGAATACTGGCTTCGAATTATTTGGAAAAACAATCATATCTTTATGCGTAAGTACAGCCACCTCAATATTATTTCGTGACGTCTTTATATTATGCACAAATTCGTCAAAGTCATAGATTTCACCAGTCTTTTAAAATTTTTTAGTGATGGCTGCATGCACAATATCTGCAGCCATGAAGGTGTGTCCACTCTCAAAGTACTCCAACGTCACTGTATCGATTTCTGTCATTTTATCGTTGATTAATCGTATTAAGGCCGATATGAGAACTTTGTTCTTATTCTGTGCGTTGCAGTTGTCTAAGAAAAAGTAAACATGTTTCTGATCCCGACAGTAATTTCTCAGAAAATAAACATAGGTTGTAGCCACATTGTATGCCTTTCGGCCACTTTCGCCTTCGTGCCAAAGAACACTAACAGCAGTCTTGTTTTTTCCAGGTGGTACAAAAGATTCATTAAAAAGCACGAGTTTGCGGGAAAAATAGTTCTCTTTTGTAGTTAGTAATGGCATTTGTATGGCTCTAGATGATGATGATGAGATGCCGGTGTAGAGTTGGTATCGCATATTTTTGATGCTTGGGAGAAGTCGCAAGATGCTTTAGGCGTTTTTTGCGACTTGTCAAAGCATTCGATTGCGTACATCACGAAACATTAATCAGGAAACTACATCATTATGGAATTAGGGACAGCTCTTTGGATCTTCTTACATCTTACTTGAGTGATAGGATACAAAGAGTTGAAATTAATGGGAAACGATTTAAAGGGTCTGTTGTTACAATGGGTGTACCGCAGGGCTCTATCTTGGGTCCTTTCCTATTTTTAGTTTATATTAATGACCTGCCTCATCCTGTAAAGAATGATCATGAGATTGTATTGTTTGCTGATGTATCATCAGCATATTCATATTCATTAATTTTTAAAATGAAACGACAAAACACGACGATGTAAATACTGCAATCTCAAAGGTAGTCCATTGGTTTAGTATTAATAATGTTTTGCTTAATGAAACCAAAACAAAATGTATAAGATTTATTATACCTAATGTAAAACAAGTTAAGGCTGATATAAACGTAAAAGGAGAAACGTTAGAAATTGTAGACAAAACCGTATTTTTAGGAATAACCTTAGATAGTAAACTTCAATGGGGCCCATACATAGATAAGCTATCGAAGAGACTTAGTTCTGCAGCATATGCAGTTAAAAAAATCCGTCACCTTACTGACGTTGATACTTCTAGACTAGTCTATTTCAGCTACTTCCACAGTATTATGTCTTATGGCATACTACTGTGGGGGAACGCTGCAGATATAAACACCGTATTTGTGTTGCAGAAGAGGGCTGTTCGTGCGATCTATAATATGGGTCCCAGAGAATCCCTACGTGAAAAATTCAAAGAAATAAACATAATGACAGTACCGTGTCAATATACATATTTATGAAAACTTGTTGTACAATCATAAAAATATCAATCGGTTCACTAAAAAAAGTGATATACATAATGTAAATACTAGAAATAAGAATAAACTCGCTGTGCCCACAACTAGGCTACACAAGGTAAATGTATCTTTTAAAGGGCAATGTATACGCTTCTACAACAAAACTCCAAGTGAGTTATCAATAAATAAATTTAAAAAAATTGTGAAACATATTCTTTGTAAAAAAGCTTATTACAAAATATCAGATTACTAAGAAGATAAAAAAAGCTTGGAACGAGTTTTGCTCCAACTCAAAATCTACCAACTTACAAATAAGCAAATCAAATGTACTAGACACATAAGTTATGAACATACTAGTGGTTTCTTCTCACTTCTTCCACTGGTGGACAAAAAATTGAAGTGAACTATAAAATAATTTAATAGTATAAAATATGACCTAAGTGCTTATTTGTAAGCTTAAAGAAATAAAAACTTTTCATTTTCTTTTTGCATGTCTACTGTATAAAGTGACTCTTTTAGTTCGCTATTTTCGCATCTTTCCTCTACTTTTTTAGGTCTCTCCTCGATTTTCTTTTATTATCTATATGCTGAGCCATCTGAATGCACTCCTCACAGTTACGTGGTAGTGGCATGGTCTTATGCGCCTGTTCGTGATTTTTACATTTTGTACATATGTCATGTACTGGCTCTGCAGTAGAAATGTTCATTTCTTTAATCATTTTGTGGAAGTGGGCCCAACTACACGGCTTCATCGATTCTTGGTCACAAAAGGATTTAAAATCTATAAAAATAGAAGAAAATGTAACCCCTATTGGCAGGTAACGGCGATTGTGGGCATGCTGGTTATTGTAGTGGGAATAAACTGGTTTGTATTTCAAGATGAAGTTACTCATATTTTCTTGATACGACGAAGAAAATCAGATTCTATAAACTATCTAAATAAATCAGATCCGCGGGGGCGCCATCCACGTTCAACAGGAACGTGGATGGCGCCCCCGCGGATCTGGTGCAGCCCCTATTTTTGGATCTTAATTCTGCGATTTAGTATTCGCTTTCAAAACAGCTTCATCGAGTCTCTAGATTAAAGTGCTACGTCTTCTTGAGTTAGGACCACCCGTTTTGACAGTAGTTGGTAACTTTTCCACTTGCCTGGACATGAAGTCTCGACGTCTTTGTCTGTCCATGCTCCAAAATTGTTCATGTATGGCTTCTCTTTTTAATTCATCTATGTGTATAGTACATGATTTATTACAGTTAAAGCAAGGTGGTATAATTTGGTGCTTTTGTTTCTGATGCAATAGAATATCTATAGGGTTTCTCAGTCTCTTTGCTTTCTTTTTTGGGTGTATAATGTCATTATATATTTCGCTAGCACAGTCAACGGCATTTGAAGGTGTATGTGGATCCCTGATTGGAGAAGTATGCTGTGTTTGGTATATGTTGTTGACAAGGACATCTTCGTGATTTACTTGTAATACTGGAGAGTTGTGCACGTTGCTGGGACCCGAGGTAGAGGCTTGCAAAAATACATTCTGCGACATTGAAGACGTGACAATGGTGACAGAGACATCATCGTGACTGACTTGCAATACTGGATGGTTGTTCTCGTTATACCTGTTACCCGAAGAGGCTTCCAAGAAATCATCCCTCGACATTGACGATGTAACAACATCTAATAGTTCTGTGTAATTCCCTTCACTAATTTCTTCACACAAGCTGGTACAGTTATACTCAGATTCACTTAATGGGATTAAAGGACTGATACTCCGGCAGTCTATACTTGTATCCATAATGTGATCTTCATAAGGCACACATAGACCAGGCCCTCGGGAAGGTATTATAGTGTCGTCCACCTTTTGCATATCACTGTTTAGGTTAGATGTCATAGTAGGGCAATTTGAGTTATTACAATGCTGTACAATGTACATTGTTTTGAGATAACTTTATAAGTAGTTTATTACGATAACCACTCATTATTACAACAATAATTCGCTTATTACTCCGTAAACAAACGAAAAGTGCCCGAGTCGCGCCAATAATAAAATAACAACTGATACTCGCTGCCGGTCGCAGCTCATTTGTTCTCTGCCATTACAATACAACCAATCTTGGTCGCAGATCAACGCCGGTTCTCGCTCCTGATTGGCGATTGGAATTTTCCATACAAACTATAAAATCTGTGAATGTGATATGGTAGAATGGACTAAATTAAAGCGAATGGGCGTTGTTAAATCAAAACACTGTATCTCAAGTTAGTGTTTTGTATTTGCAGATGTACATTTACCTAATAAAGCACGTGCGAGAAAATAAAAGCACTATTTGAAGAATGGAATGCAAGCTTTCGGGCTTAGGTACTTTCCATCACGCGTATGTTACGCGTGATGGAAAGTACCTAAGCCCGAAAGTAAGCGATAGACCATACAGCCATAGAAATCTTCAAACATTATCTTAATAAAACCTCATGCTATTTGTCACTCATCCTCCTAAGAACTAAAAACAGTTTAAATAAAACGACTTTGTCAGGATAATTATATTTATTTACTTGAGTTAGGTTAGACAAAACATTATTTATTATAAAATGAGTATGTTACATTTGTGCAATCTTAGGCAGGAATATCTGTATTGTTCAGTTCTGAAAATAAAACAAAAGTAAACAGGTAAATACTTAAAATATTGTATTATTAAAAAAAGTCCTAAGCAAGGCTGCTGTAAGGATGGACGTCGGAGGCGAGTGAAACCACTGAAGTTTAGATGATGACTATTCTTTATTAGGATACGTTATACACTCATACAACAGATTAGGTACATGATACAAGATTACATACATAGTTACTACATCTCATTTCCACCGCAATAAAGAAAATAAAATAAATGATAGTTTATTTTATTTTAAATCTAATTACATTTTCTTAAGCAAATCGATAAACATAATGATTACATGAATTAATATTATTAGGAATAATTTTTACTTGATTAAATATCGTATAATGTTCGTTTATAATACGTTAATGAAATATCTTACTTACTATGAGTACATTGTAGAGTGTAGAGAAAACTAGTTCAAATGGAGTGAATTTCGTTTCAGTGTGTACCGATGTATTATACGAAAAACACCAAAAAGGAAGCCATGTGCTCCATGAATCAGAATGATTTTCAGTTTGTATTCGCAAATAGTTACCTAAATGCTTGTGTGAATTCTCCAATGCGCCAATACTCTGATGATGATATGCTGTTGACTGTAACTGTTTTATATGTAAAAGTGTACATTGTACACCTCTTTCATTGTAGCTGATAGAAACTCGGAGCCCATATCTGTTGCTATACACCTTGGAATTCCATATCTAAGAATAAAATTATTAACAAAACTTCTAGCTACTTCTACTGAAGTTTTTGATAGTAAAGGATAAGCTTCGATGTACTTACTTAGTTCACATTGTATTGTCAATATATAGGTATAATTATAATTATCTTTGTCTGAAGGTCCTATCAAATCTAAAAATATTTTATCTAACGCTGATGTTGCCGTTGATGTAATAACCATTGGTTCCTTTGTATGATGTGATGAATATTTTTGTTTTTGACATTTGTCACATCTTTTTATGAATTCTGTAACATCAACTTCTAGACCTGGCCAAAAATAATATTTTTTGATATTATTTACCATTCTTCTAATGCCCGCGTGGCCACTAGTGGGCAAAAGATGAAAGTCATTTATTATTACACGTTGGTCATCTTTATTATCTATCCTTTCTACATCTTTTAAAATACATAGTCGTGGACCGGTCCAATTATTTATTTTCTGTACCTCTTTAATTACTTTTTCTGTAAAAATATTATTATTATTATTTTTTATAAAATATATTTCTTTTATTTCACACTTTCCACAAAATCTTTCCAAATCTCTCACAAATTCGCCTGGCGATAGTTGCGATTGAGATGCTGGATTGATAAAAATGGTACTTACACATGGTACATAACACAATACTTTACTTTCATACCTTATCTTATTTAAATTACGGTATCGTTTTAATTCATGCGCTTTTATAAAACGTAATTCAATAAATTGTTTAGGCTTACGTAGCATTTCCACAACTTTCGGGTGATCAAGCCAATCGTCGTGAGAAATTACAACATCTTGTTGCTGTTGTGCCTGTTGTTGTTGCATTCTTGCTTTCTGTCCTCTCGTCATTACATTCATGCTGCATACATTCATTTCCTTTAATTTTTCTGATGTAATACGCAAGCGTGACATTGCGTCAGCTGCTGAGTTATTTTTTCCTGTTACATACTCCACAACAAAATCATATTCCTCTAAAATAAGTCTAAATTTCATTAATCTACTCGAAGGATCTCGCATACTGAATAAGGCTAAAAGTGGTTTATGGTCGGATTGAACCTTAAACCTTCGTCCATAAAGATACGGTCTAAAATGTTTTACTGACCAAACAATAGCTAACAACTCTTTCTCTATTGTTGGATATCTTTTTTCTGCTTTATTTAAACTTCTACTGGCAAATGCTACTGGTTTACCATCACCATTACACAATACCGAGCCGATAGCAAATCCGGAAGCATCTGTTTGCAAAATAAATTCATTTTTCTCTGAAAAATTAGGATATTGAAGTACAGGATGAGAAATAACACATTGTTTGAGTAATTCAAATGCTTTTTGACAATCTTTATTCCAATCAAACTTTATATTTTTTCTAGCTAAGTTATTTAATGGATATGCCTTTTCTGCAAAATTTGAAATAAATTTCCTATAGTAATTTACAAAAGCAACAAATCGTTTAACCTCGTCTGAATTTCTAGGGATTGGGTAATTTTTTACTACATTTATTTTATTTGGGTCAGGTATTACTCCTTCGGACGTAACCACATGCTCTAAGAAAAGTAATTCCTTTTGCAAAAAATTGCATTTATTGGGATTTAATTTAAGATTAACTTTCTTTAACCTTTCAAAAATATCTTGCAAATTTTTTATATGAGACGGTAAATCACGGCTGAAACAAACCACATCGTCTTGGTAAACTAAACATTTGTCATACGTTAAACCTGTCATAGCCATTCATCATACGCGAAAAAGAACTTGGACTTGTCTTAAGACCTTGAGGAAGTCTTGTCATTTGATATCTCCCTGAATCAAACGCTGTGTACTTACGACTGTCTGGATGTAAGCTAACATTGTAGTATCCTTGATGTAAATCTAAATGCGAAAAATACATACAACCCGATAAGGAGTCTAATATTTCCGTAATATTCGGAAGCGGAAATTTATCATTATGAATGCTGTTGTTAAGTTTTCTATAATCAATAACTAAACGCCATTTTTTATTTCCATTACTGTCCGATTTTTTGGGAACAAGTAAAATTGGGCTAGACCATTCACTTTGACAAGGCTCTATAATTCCATCTTTCAACAAATAATCAATTTGATTTTTAATTTCATTTTTTAAAGAATGAGGTAATCTATAAGGTTTTGAATATATTGGTTGAGTTCCTTGTCTTACTTCAATCGAATGTTGATAAATATCTGTAGTTGTTAAAGTATCGCCATCTAAATAAAAAATATCTGAATATTTCGCACATAAACTTTCGATATTTATTTTCTCTTCCCTATTTAAATGATTCAAATTCAATTTAGAAAATAACGATTTAACACGTTCAGCATTTTTGACCTTTGTGTCAAAAACACAAACATCAAAATCTTTTGAGCTTTGAATATCAAGCTTTATCTGTGATAATTCTATGTCATTAGCAGTTGTATTCAAAATACGAATAGGTATCTTACCGTTAATTGGAGCTGCTAGCGTACTTGCTACAAAAATACCTTCCGAAATCTCTTTCGTACATACCACACATTCCTCTTTCAAATTCGTACTTACATAATGAATAGATTCCGATCTAGCAGGTAATTGCATTAAATGTTTAGAATTGTATATATTAAGAACAATCCCATTTCCATTCAACCGTAATGATAATACGTTGTTATTTAAGTCAATGACCGATTTGTACTTGCTTAAAAAGTCTTGGCCTAAAATTCCATGTGCCTTACACGGTAGTGAGGCAAAAACATAAAACCTATGACCAATTATTTGGTTATGAGTCGATAATTGTAAATCAACATATCCTATTGCTTGTACTCTACCTCCGATTCCGTTTATGATTATGTTCTCCTTACAAATTGGGATGTTGAACTCTTGCACGTACTTATATTTTAGGGCTGAAATCGATGCGCCTATATCTAATAGCCAACTAAATGATGCATAATAATTCACAAATAATTTAATGCAATAACTACTGTAACTAGCTAAAATATTATATTCTTTAGCCTCGAAAAAACTCATTTTCGAAAGAAAGAGCTACTTTCTTTCGAAAATGAGTTTTTTCTTCAGATGCCTTGGGCTGCTGTTCTGTGGCAAGGCGAACTTGTCCTCGGGATGGTTTATTTCCTCTATAATTATTTTGAAATGACTTACCCCTGGATGAAGCTTCTACATTCGGCTGCCAACCTCTGCCGCGGGGCTGATATCCACGAGATACTCCCGAGCCACGCTGCTGAAAACCACCTCGGTTGTAGCCACGAAAACCACCTCTGTAGCCTCGAAAACCACCTCTATACGCACCTCTGTTGTAGCCTCTATGACCGTTGTACGCCGGCTGCCTGGAATTGTTTTTGTAAAACGCGTTATTATTGTTTCGGGATATTGACAAAATGTGTCCAGAAGACGTCATTGATGACGTGTCCTCATCTATCGCAGCTTGAACCGCATCTTTTAGGCACTCGAACCTCTGAGCTGAAATGATGGTACTTATTCTACGGTTCCGTAACCCCTCACTAAACTGTCTTACAGCCTGTTATTCGTTGATCGTTTTTAAAACATCATACTTCGTCGAATCACCTCCAGATTGAGCAATTGTCAAACTCACAAACATTTCTGAAAGTTTCTTACCAAAATCATCAACCGATAAATCATTCTGCTTACAGCTGAGCATTTGTTTTTGCAAGGCACTTGCTGATTTTTGGGGCAATAAGAATCTTCGCATGTAACTCAAAAGTAACTTTACACTGTCATATTTAGATGCTAATTTTAGTTTTGCACCTTGAGACAACCTAGTTCTCAGAACGAAATTGATCAAATTACAATGCGATTCGTTTGCAATAAGCGAAATGTAATAATCAATGCCATCAATTAATTTTTGTGTGTTAAAAATATCATCCGATATAACGGGTAATAAGTTCAAAGCAACTTTCAGGTCAAATTCCATTTTTACACAAGTATCTTTTACCTTTTGTGTTATTAATTTTATCTCTGTATACAAAGTATTAATATTCTCACAGTGTTTCACAATACACTCTTTTTCTTCTTTACTTCTTTCAATTTTATTTATATTTTCTAAATAAGTATTATACTGATTAATAATAACATTACATTCATCTAATTTTTTCTTTGAAATTATAGTATCTTGTCTACGAGAAGGTCCTATTTTAATTAAATATTTCCTAATCTCTAAAAGTTCATTATAAAGTTCATTTAAATATTCTGCCATTAATTGTCTTTAAAATTAAAATTACCGATTTGAGATAAATATAATACACATACCTCTTATTCTATTCTAATTTTACCGTAATAAACACTGCGCTGATTATTGTTCATCGTCCAGTTTCGGTAGGTATCAATAAGATCCGCACAAGTTCATTCACATTATCAGGTTTCAGTTCTATACGTCTTACTTACACTTTCATCTACACGTACCGCACATATCACCATATCGCTCATACTCGTACCTATCACGCGCGATCAATATTAGTGTATATTCGAATATTAGATAAATTCGATCAATATTTTAACACTATCACAACACTAATTTTATTATTTATTTTCTTCGATCTTCAAGTCAGGGTACAGTTGCTGCTGTTGACGACGACGGCGCTGAAGAAACGATCCCCGATTCGTCATGTCCAACTGCTGTTGCGCCCAACGCATGTGACATTTCTTATACTGCTTGTAGAGGAAGTATAGAAATACTGAAATACAGAAATACATTTTATTGGTAAAACCACTTTACATGTCACATTTTCGTATAAGTACAATAGGTACATTATTGTTAAAATTGAAAATTAAATTAAATCATAGAAATAGTAAATTAAAATAAAGTCAGGTTTACAATTGTAATAGTTCGTTCACAGAATAGAAATTCTGCTCGACAAGCCAACGTTTAAGTCTTATTTTAAAGCAGGATAGACTGCCATCGGATGTGACAGAGTCTGGTAGTTTGTTGTATACTGCCGGACCCATCACATGAGTTACTTTTGAGGACTTCGTGAGAGAGCGCGCGATGGTCGCCAGCTTTTCTGCGTTCCGCGTTCCGTACGAGTGGGTGTCACCGTTCTTCATGAAGCTGTCCAAGTTCATGCGAACATATACCGCCACTTGCATGATCACAATGCAGGGCAGCGTAAGTATCCCAAGCGCTTTAAAGTGCGGCCTGGCGGAGACGTCCCGCCGAATGTTAACTAGGGAGCGTATAGCTCGTTTTTGCATCCGGAAGGCACGCTCCCAGTCGGCGGCTCGCCCCCATAGCTCCGCACCATACTGCAGCACCGAGTGGACTGTTGCAAAGTAACAGCTACGAGCCACCTCAGCCGGCACCACGCGCGCCACCCGACGGAGCGCGTAGCACGCACTGCCAAGCTTTCCGCACAGCTTATCGATATGGTACTCCCAGGTAAGAGCTTTGTCCATTTCGAAACCGAGGAAAGTAGTCGATTCGCATTGGCTGATGGCCGTTCCATTTACGCTGACTACGAGCTTCCTCACAGCTTTCCTCACAGCTATATCGCAGCGATCAACAGGAGAGTGCAAACGACGATCATCGCTACGCTCATCATTTAGAGATGACTTTTTATTTCTTCCAAATGCCCATTGTTGGAACCTGCTGCATTTTGGTTTAGAAACACGGTTTCTTTTTCGATATTTGAACGACACATTTTTATTTTTGTTTTTAATTTTACGGATTTTAATTTTTAAGTGAAATAGTGTCAGATTTTAACGCGTTCCAAACATGGCACGGGTCGCCATGTATGGAGCTAGCAGGGTCGCCATGTAAGGATGGACGTCGGAGGCGAGTGCAACCACTGAAGTTTAGATGATGACTATTCTTTATTAGGATACGTTATACACTCATACAACAGATTAGGTACATGATACAAGATTACATACATAGTTACTAAATCTCACTGCTAAGCGCTTCCTGACTTATAAACACATACATATATACACACACCTATCTGCGCTCTAAGCTCTGACTATGGCTTCGAAGACACCCGCTCACCTAAAACGCTACTATGCGGATTTGGTTACCCTGGACCTTTATCCGACACTGAATATAACTATGACATACCCTTGATCCTGTTTATCCCATGCTATATTTTATCTTCTTTCATTTTTGTTTCTACACAGTAAAAAAAGCCTTACATTTAAAGGTGAGTGATACTGGTATTAGTTTCATATCTAAACTTTCATTTACATAGGAATGACAGGAATGTCAGAGAGGAAAATCTGTGTTGTTCAGATCTGAAAATAAAATAAAGTAAACCGTTAAATACACTTAAAATTTGCACTTAAAATCTTGTATTATTAAAAAAATACTAAGCAAGGCTGCTATACACTTGCTGACTTATATAGAAATACATACTTATCTGCACTCTAAGTTCTGGCTAACCTCAGACTATGGCTTCGAAGACACCTACCCGCTGACCTAAAATGCTACTATGCGATTTGTTTACCCTGGTCCTTTAGATCTATCCGACAAGGACTATACCTAGGACATGCCTTTCATCCTGTTTATCCAAGGCTATTTATTTTATCTTCTTTCATTTTTGTTTCTACGCTGTAAAAAAAAACCTATTCAATGTGAGTAATACTGGCATACCTAAAGTTTACATTTCACAAAGGATTAAAATAGTATTATACTTCAAATAAACAGTGAACCAGAACTTAACAACATTATAATGACAATTCATTAAGTTATTATAATAATGTAGAATAATGTAAATAAACTCACCTTTAGCTTTGCTCAATTTGTTTTATATTAGTCAACAAACTTAACTTCAAACATACATATGTAGCTAATATAGGCTCAATTCTGTTAACTGATGGCTTTATTATGACAAAATGACAGAATGTCTGTGTTAATTAAAAGAAAAAAGTGTGTCTGCTGCTTTTTACATGGAGAGATTGAAGCCGGTCCATTTACTATTTTGTTTGTGGATTCTCTTATAGGTAAAATATGTTATTAGCAGACAACACAATTCTCATAGTGAAGCAATAACAGAATAAGGTGATAAAAGGAAAAAGGTGATAAAACCAAAAGAAATAAGTAAAAAATTTATACTGAAGCTACTTCAACAATAAATATTTTTCCCTGACAAGGGTTGCAGTATCCGAGACCTAATACCTTATCCAAATAATTAAACCATACCAACAGGTATGGATTGATCGGCACTTACTCTGAAAATAAGAAAGCCTGTGATGGTGCCAGGCCATTGAACTTCCTTCTCCTCAGCACACATATCATCTGCATATCATCTGCCCTGCTGAACCTGCCTCCCCCAAATATAGCAGGTTTCTGGCAAAATACCCTAACATAATCAAGACTCACCTGCTGCAACAGCTTTTATCGTTGTTTCTATTGTTTTTGAAGAAGGCAGTCTTGGCCTCGTTTGCATCGCTCTTGACGAACAGAAAAAATGAATACTAGCTGGTGCCCGCAGCGGTCCGCGCGTTATCGGGATAAAAAGTAGCCTGTGTGTAATCCAGGTAATAAACTATCTGTGCTAAATTTCTTCCAAATCCGCTCAGCCGTTTTTCATGACTGAGCAACGTTTACTAGGTAGTATGTATTTCCTTATAATAATTGCGCAACAATATAAGATGTGCTTATTTATTGGTTGGTGCCCTGGGGCTTTATTCTTTAGTTACTACTGGCTCGTTGGTTTTGGTTTTCATCGATCGAGTACCTTCGAGGTTATGTGTGTTGTTTTGTTTGAATAAAAAATAATAAAAGGCTGAAAAACATTGACGAAAGGGTATGTAATTCATTAATTCATCACAATAAACTCTCGTTACAAGGCATTGATCATTCAATTCCTTAGTTTGGTTAATTTAGAGTGTTTGTTTTCAATTCATTGTATTTATCATTATTAGTTAGGTATTGATCGGTTTCATTTGCAGAAATGCAAGCAAGTAACTGCACGAAGGCCAGCTCAGCTCAATTAACAGCTTTGGCTGAGCCCATGCAGGCCCACCCGGCAATGGCTGCGGGTATCAGTAACACCCTACAAGGGCGTGTGAATGCTGAAAACAGTTGGAAGGGCCTGGCAGATATGCTTAATGCAATGGGCGGGGGAGCAATCGAAACGGTTATCAAATGGAAGCAGGTAGATACAACTACCGAAATATTGCTACATAGTCCTTAGTGTAGAAATACCTAGGTACTTTACCTACTTACTTTATAATCTTAAAATGACAAGGTAAGTAAGTACTAAGTTTTATGTATAATTCTACTATGTGTCTTTGAATATTTTCAGACATGGCGTGATATGCGCAATAATGTCAAAAAAAAGCATCACACAATGCCAACGAGCACCGGGGCTATGGCCCCAGCAGCACCGGCAACGGCCCATCCACCCTGAATGATTTTTCAGAGGTGGACGAAAAAGTGTTGTCTATCATGGGCCCTGTGGCTGGGTATGGGTTGGAGAATGTTGACTGCACTGAGGTAGTTAATCAGTTAATATTATTACCTATGTCAGACAAGTGTACAGTCAAACATTTTTGTTGTTATTTTAGCCCTCTCACAACTTCGGTGACGTTAAAGTGCCGGCACTTTAACGTCACCGAAGATGCACAGCCAAGGTTATATTGAATTTATTTTGCAACATTATTAATTACTTCTAATACGATTTCCAATGTTTAATAAAGAAACTGTTTACTTATAGACATTAAACAATATCAATGATTGGTTTTGCCAAGCTCGACTGGGCCTTGTTGCCACCAAAGTGTAAGAACCATCAACTTCCTTAACCAAGGAATAGGTGGAGTACACTTATCATAGCAGCATCAACATCTATGCCATGTTTATAATGCTGTAAGAAAATGCTTTTGTTGCATCAGATGTGCTGTGGATGCTATGTGTCTGTTTGCCCAAATCTCCGCTTTCACTCTACTTGCCATTTTTTTTTTAAATTCTGTGTTGGCGTGTATTTTATAAATACTTGCATATTTGTGGAGGCTAACAACATATAACAGCATGTTACGTTTAGGCACTTTTATTGAGAAATGAATAAGCTACATTTTGTTTTTTCAGGTTGGTGGGTGCCCTTCAGGACATTTCAATTAAACTTGATTTAGTTTTTTAATACACAAATATTACTAAAAACCACATACAAGACATTCAACACTTGACACTTAATAATATTAATTACGGTTGTCCCACAACACTTGTATATATTGCCGTCGTGCATGCTCACCCGCAAAAGATTCTATAGGCATTGATGCAAGTGGATCATCAGAAATCATCATCTGTATCATCTGTTGATCCACTTGTATCATCCAATACATCATCAATTGGGATGTCATTTTCCAAACATAAATTGTGTAATACGACACATACATTTATTATTTTTGCACATTTTGTGGGCTCATAATGTAAAACTCGATGACGCAATAAACATCGCCATCGAGCTTTCAGGAGTCCTATGCACCGTTCAACACAGACCCGTGTATGAACGTGCATATTAGTGTAGTGGGCTTCTGGGGTATGATCAGCTGCATGGAGCACAGGTGTCATTAACCACGGTTTTTGGGCATAGCCAGAGTCCCCTAGAAGCCACCCAATTTTTCCATTGTGGTGTTGATCTTCTACAAACTGGCTCATTGACCATGATCGCCAAACGTAGCTGTCATGAGCGGCCCCCCCCAAATTTTGCACATATGCCAATAATTTTCATGTTGCTGTCACATATCTGAAACAAGGCAGAAATATTTTTTATTGTATCAAATAGGAATAATTAGGTTCTTTCTCCCTTGGATTGTCCAAGGGAGAACAATAGTTGCAAACATAAGTTAAATGCCCAACCATCAAGAAGCAGGGGTATGATGAACTAAAATGTAATAGACACTTACAATAGCAGCATTTATGGCATGGTATCCTTTGCGACAGAAAAATGCTGCTTCACTTGGGTGATTGCGTGGTGCAACTATGGCGACAAGAGTGCCATCAATGCAACCTATTATGCCTGGCATGCCAAATTTTTCATAGAATCTGTAATACAGACATACACAGTTAAAGTTATGTCATTTTTTATGCATAGCTTATTAGTGAATTCTGGAATTAAATTATACTCTTGTTTAATAACATTCCTCTCTTGTTCAGTGGTAGGGAATTTAACGTAGGTTGGAAGTAGTTCTTTTAGAGCATTGACTACTTCCACTATAGGTACATCGGCTTACAGATGGCTGGCTGAGGGGTGCTAACCAATCCTGCCCCCCACTGGCTTTTGATAGCCACCGGTAGCCAAGAAGTTAAGCGTTGTAAGTATCTAGAAATAATAGTAGATTGTTTTACAAGGGACTAAACCATCCCATTATATACGAGGTTGTTATACTCCCGAGCGTAGCGAGGGAGGATGACAAGACCGAGTTATAATGGGTGGTTTTGGCCCGAGTAAAACACTCTACTTTTCACTTCGATTGCGAGAAAATAAAACAATTCAAAATTAGACAATTTTCGTAAAAGTTTGTGATTTGGAATGAAGAAAATTCTAGAGATTTAGCGCCAATACCATCTTTTTTTTTAAATCGCATTCTACCGTGAAGGGAAGAATCAACCTTCATAAAACATCACCAAGACGGTTCTATTTAAAAAAAAAAAGATTGACGGAGCACCAAGAAGTCGAGTTTTTATGTAAGAGAACGAATGCTTTGTACGGGCTGATGATTTTAGACAAAAATTAAAAAGAAAAAATACTTTTTAGCCCGAGGTATTAAACTCGAGTTTTAGGCCCGCTAAGCTACATTATTATGATACACTTTTTGAGCAAGAGAAGTGAAAAATAAATATGGTAGGTATTAAAAATTTAGTTCAAAATAAAGTTACTATTACAGTAAGGTTAATTTTATTGATCAACTTACTTTGACTTCTGTTGTTATTTTTGTACGTCTTTGGGAAGTCACTACCATGTTTGCAAGGATCCCGCATAAAAAAGAATACAACTCTTTAGTAATTCTGTAGTATTTCTGAAACAATTTGGGATCCATTGCAAGGTGGTCCGCAGAATCCCTCAGTAGCCGTCTGTTAATGTTTACGTGTCTTTGAAGCCAGCGTCTCACGCGTCGTCGTCTTAAGACAATATCCATGTTTTTTTCTATAAGTTTTTCGATAGGTATTGTTCAGAACATTACAAGAGATGCTAAATAAGCTAAAGTATTATGACGTTAGGTTAGAGAACCTCTAACAAGAAAAATACGTTCCGAAACTTACTAGTCGTGCGTGATTTGAATGCTGATACAAATTATTATTTTTGGTCTCCAAATTTTCGAATCACACTCAAATAATTGTAAGATAAAGTTATGTAAGCATAAAATTAGAGATATTTATTACTTGAGTTGTTTCTTGTAGTTTGTGTTAAGTTTTTAGTAGAACCAGTATTTTCCGATTGGACTGGGGTTTTGAGTGAATTTTTTGAACGCATCATGTGTAACACAAATCACGGGGCATAGACAACGCGTCTTGTGGCAAACGATAACGTTTGTGTTTCGAACGCGATTTGACTTCACACGACTTGGGCAAGAAATCTCCTATGTCATACAGAATCATGGCCCTGGACTGTCACGCCTGTGTCGTGGGTTCGATTCCCGCATCAGAACAAACTTTGTGCAGTTCATCATTGTTTGTCCTGAGTGTTTATGTTTTTCTACGTAATCTATATTAAATTTTTATATTTTTTATAGTCAATAGACCTTCGTTTGGCCACAATCTCACCTGATGGTAAGTGATGATGTGGCCGAAGATGTATCACAAAGGTCATAAAAACATATAAATAATAATAAAAATACAATGCTGGACGATTCACACAACATTATCTAGCCCCAAGCTAAGCAGAGCTTGTGTTATGGGTACTAGATAAGTGATATACATAATACAATATATTACATACATAGATAGATATTTTTATTATACATAGAGAACGACCAGAACACCCTGAACATATCTGCAGATTGTACAAACATTTGTCCCGAGGCGGGAATCGAACCCGCAACCTCCAGCATCTCAGACGGACCTTCGCCCACCAAGCCACCGAGGTCGTCAAATATTATTTATAAGTATTATATACAATATAATAAGTATTATATCAGCTATCTAGTTCCTTTCCCATAATACAAGCTTGAAGCTTTGTCTAGCTAGGGGCTAGATGGAGCTTTGTGTAATGTCCGACATATTATATTAATTAATCATATACTCACTTTATGTTTCAGGATAAGTCACAACCGTCCGCGAGCGAAAATTGCACATCGGCAAACGCACTCTGTCAGCAGCAAGACACAATTCAAATCAACACGGGAGATATACAAACCATTTTGAGCAGTTTGATTTCTAATCAAACTGCTATGATAGCAAAGCTTGATATAGTAATAGAAAATCAGTAAAAAAACTTGATCTTAGAATTGCATCCTTGTCAGTACAATTGGAGGAAACTAAATCCTCAATATCTCAGGAGAATGAAAGACCAGTAAATGTTACATTGCTGCAAGACCAATTAACTCGACGATATCTCTCGGTATCGTCGCCTCAGTGCTTATTTGTTCTATCTACCATTTGTAAAATTTTACAGTAGAAGAATTTCTTGCTTTATTTCTTTGAAATAGTTTAGTTTCTAGTTTTGAAGGTTTTTCTTAATACATGAGTAACCTATGAATTGACAGTTATAACTTTCAATTAAGATGGTAATCAAAAATGTATGATAATACAAGTTTTTTCATGGAGATAGAACAAACATGCACAAATATAATTATGAACGTGGACTTAGAACATAACCGAATTGTAGTTAGGACAAACTGACTGGTCCATTTTTGCGTGCTTATTTGTTCTATGTTACAAATTATTATACAGGATGGTGCATTATTCAAATCATGATTTGAATGAAACACTCTTTTGGTAACTAAAATGGGTATTCATAAAATAAAATAAAATAGGTATAGGTTTCAGTTTTTTGCGGAGTACTAATATTCAAAACATAGTAAGTATTTACTAAGATTGATTGCATCTTCAGGGACTGGATTAAATAGTAATACAAAATTAGCTATAAGATTTTTTTAAGATTCGACGACCGATATGGCGTGGTGGGCGAAGGTCCGCTTGCGACGGAGGAGGTTGCGGGTTCGATTCCCGCACTGGGAAAAATGTTTGTACGATCTGCAAATATATTTCCGGTGTTCTGGGTATTTTCTATGTATAAAAAAAAATTTGATGTATTGTATTATTTATAAAAAAGAAAACTTATTTTTATTTTTGGTTTTTTGGTTTTCCTGTAGTAGGCTTCTCCTCATTTTTCCCTCCTTTATTTCCTGCATTGAGTGTCTTCTTCTCGTTTTTACCTCCTTTGTTTTCATTTTTGTCTGTGAGCGGATCCTTCTCATTTTTACCTCCATTGGTTTCATTTCTTTTAGCGAGTGTCTTGTTTACTATTTTATTTTTCTTTAACTCTTTTCTATCGACAGGTATATTCACGTCACGATTTTCTTTTTCGTCTTTGCGTCGTAAAACTTTCTTGATAAGACCCTCCATATATGTTTTATCTACTTGCGGCATATGCATGGCAGCATGTATAAATCATGCTCCTAATGTCGTCAATTTTCTTTTGCGTTAATGTTTTATCTGCCTCTTTTACGACAATATTACTTAGAATAGTGAATTTGTGTTTTCTTAGGTCTATTGTTTCTTGTCGTCCGTAAAATGAAGTTTTATATTTAATATTATGCCACATTTATTTTGTATAAGTTATTGACTTGACTTGTTTGTAAGGTAGCTGATAAAAACCAAATTTTCTAGCTTCTAATTGAAATGACAAGAAATCTGTATCCTGCATTTGTATGAAAAATAGTTTTAGAACATTTGATTTTATTTTTAGTAGGGCTTGTAGTAGAGACAATGGACTGTATATTTCTTGATATCGTAAGTTTCTTTCAATCAAACTGTGCACTGAATCAACCTCTTGAACGTTGCCATGGCCGGGTTCAGAATATTTTTGGGTTATTTCTATTACATTTTTAGAATCATCTGATTTTAAAAAGTTTATAAGAGCAATGCTCATATATGAGTTCCGGTTTTGTGGGATGCACGAATCTGACCATAGTATTAGTTTTGTTATAGAATCTGGTAAGGCCTTTACTATTTCTTTTAAAATTTTAACTAATGCACTGGCTAAATCATCGCCACTTCTTCCGTTTCTCGTCTCATCCCACAAAGCGTTTACAGCACTTTTATTTATGTCGCAGTGTGCTGTTAAATTATACACCGTTAATTTACTGGTGTAAAAAAAGCAGGATACATTTGCTTTGGGTAGTGAAAAAATATTCTCCAAATCAAAAGTAAGAACGGCTGTGTCGTTGTTTTTTCTGTGTTTCAGATTTCGGTCTTTATGTCGTTCATCGTCGCCCTCTTTTTTTCTTTGTAAGTGTTTTTCTTGTTTTTCTATGATATCGCTACTGGGGGTTTTTTGAGCTTTAAACTCGGAGCAATAATCGCAAACATCCTTTTTTGGGCGATGAAAGCCAAGATTAAATCGTTCGCAGAATATTTTCCGGTATATGTTTTCCTTGACAGGATCTCTCGACTTTTCCACATATAATGAGTACATTTTTGCGACGCTTAGCCCAGGCTGTAAATATTGGCGCATACTAGATATCTGCAGTAGTGTGATTCTACTACTAGGAACGATTTAATATGATCAATAACGTCGTTTACTTTTTCAGTTTGTGTTTCTTTTTTGACATATTTCCCTTTCCCCGGTGTAGGAGGTAAGCCTGCGTTACTTTTTTCCATTTTCAAATGAAAGTATTGAATGCGACGAGCTGAAATACACAACGTTGAGCAAAAAAATTTTCTGCAGACTATAAAACTTTCATTTTCTTTATGAAAATAATATTTGAACGTGTAAGATCTTCTACTACTCTCTTTTTTAGTTCGCGTTCTACTCTTTTTTGTTCTTGTTGTATATTTTCCGTAATATTTGTTTTTTTGAGCATCAGTCAAGCTATAAAATTCAGATTTTATTTTTTCTCTTAAGTCTGATGGAAAATTTGTAGAACACAAAAACTTACAAGTACTTTCACATCCGAGCTTAATAACCTTAGCCGGCATGCATTTTCCGTTGTCGCCTGTGTACTCTTCTCCTCTTTCTCTTTTTACTTTTTTTATATTTCTTTTCCAATTCTCTGGTTGACGCTTTCTCTTTCGACTTGGCTTGTTTTTTTCTTCTGAAATTTGTAATTCAGTTAAATCTGGATTTGGATTCTCGTTGCTATCAGGACTTTCATTTAAAACAGGAAGTTCAATGGAAGGTATCCACATTTCATCACTGGGCACGTTTAAGGGAATTATTCTATCATTATTATTATTTGAAGAGATGGTTGTTTCATTAGCTTCTTTCTGACGCTCAAATAGATTCATATTTATCTTCACAATATTTTTATTTGGAGTGTCTTCAATGATGTCCTTTTCTGTAATTTGATGATTCTCGAAAAGCTTTTTCTTGACCTTTGCAAGCCTTTTAAATACATGAAACAAGAAATATATTTATTAGTACGACAACCACAAATAAATATGACGTTTTTTGCACTTCAATAAACAGAAAGAAAGTTAAAAAAAAACAAAAGAAACCTGAGCCTCAAAGCTTTTTTATTTCTTTGAAAGATTTTGTTAATGAGTAAAAAAACTGAACCATAAATTTAACTCTGAATTGTACACGCTTACCTACCTAGCTAATATCTATAAACAAATGTAAAGGTCACCACAGTTGCTGAACATCTGTGTGGATAAACAAAAGATAAGAAAGCTCTTTGTATTTTCGGCGACCAACTCCGGTCGCAATATCTGCATGGGACGACTTCTGTGGCGCGGTGGGCGAAGGTTTACCTGCGACACAGAAGGTTTTGGGTTCGATTCCCGCCTCGGGACAAATGTTTGTATAATCTGCAGATATTTTTTCAGGACGTTCTGGATGTTTTCTATGTAAAATAAAAAAATATCTATCTATGTACATACATAGTATTGTATTATGTATAATCAGTCATCTAGTACCCATAACACACAATATTTATTAATTTATTTCTAAAAATTTGTTACAAATTATTTATTAAAAATAGCTACTAAAGTATAATGATCACCTCTTGGGATAAGCTTAGATACTAGTTTATTATTATATGTGTAGCTTAGATGATGTTCAACGTCATTAAAAACAACACCCTGTTTCAAATTCATAACAAAATCAAGTGAAAAATTTGTAAAAGTACTCACTGTTCAATTTGCGGCTGCTTCTGCTCTTGTTTACTTTTATAATATGTTCTAGACATTATTTGATAATGTCTAGAACAATTTAAGCACCAAAAACGCTACAATTTAATAATTTTCTGGAGAAACGAGGTGAAACTACCGAAGTCTCCAGCCAAAGTGACAAATTAAATAAAATGGCGGGCATGGCTCCGTGGGCTGTGATTGGTCGTTTGAGTGGACATAGAACACTCAAGCATTCAAAAGCTCTTACGATGTATGACTTAGAACAAACACTGGACATAGTACAAACAAGCACAAACATTTTATTCAGGAGTCCTGTCATAAATAAGATTGAAATAATTTTTCGTTGTTTTAAAAGTAAAAAAAATAAAAATTTCCCTTACTAGTAGGACTGAAATGAAAGTCTTAACAAAACTGCATTTAAAGATCATTTTCGAAAAAACTGGCAGATAGAACAAATAAGCACTGAGGCGACGACGGTATGATATACCCTTATGTTGATGTGCTATAATTTTGTTATTATGGTAATTTTTTTAAACTTTATTGATTATACTATTTAATTCAATGTATTTTGATGTTAAAAATAATAAAACAAGTTCATAATTATACAATTATCATCGTTTATTCTCGTTTTTCATAAACTAAGTAATATTAACCCTTAAATGCATGATTTTTGATTTTTGTAAAAAAAAAAAATATATTGTGCAAGTTTTGTTAGTAAGCGACTCAAGGAAAGTAATAAAACTATTTTTTAAATAAAATGTTTATTTATAATAAAAAAACAGGTATGTAGACAATTGGCAACATTATGCATGTACTGCTGGATTTATTGCGGGATGGAGTGAAAGAATGCAAAGCAATTTCTTTCTTTAGTGTGGCATAGAGCCACTTTGCATTTGCTGCATTCCGTTCGAGTGAAGCCTTTGCATCCCGGATTTTTGCACCGGTTCTTCTTATCGCACCTTCTTTCATAGTGACCAACACCATCCGTCCTCACGTCTTTGCCTGGAACTGGTTTCATAGGTCCTCTCCTTTTTTTAGCTTCAATTTCCTTGTCAATGCTCTGGGTAGACGGTCTGCCTCGTCTTACGGTCTCCAAATTCTTATATAGACATAAAGTATGAGCTAGTTCAGACCTGAAGTCTGCCAGAGACATAAGTGTCTTCTGTCTATCTTTGTTGGCCTTCTTATACATCACCCAGGCGTTGATAACGGCCATGTCAAGCATGTGATAAAATAGCCGGATGTACCACTTTCGGGATTTTACTCTAATTCGGTACCTTCCTAGGAAACTATCCATTAGGTCAACACCCCCCATGTGAGCGTTGTAATCTTTTATTATTTTTGGGCAAGCAATGTTCACAGATCTTTTCTGTTTTTTGTCATACCTGCTGACTGAGTCAGCAGGCTCAGCACCAACATAGGTGGACGCAAGAACGACCTGCTTGTTATCTTTCCAGCTTGTAACAGAAATATCAACTCCTTCATATGTAGCCACCTGCTCTTCGTAAGTTCCTCTAGGAACAGTATCTTTATTATAATCTTTTTGGGTAGGTATTTTACAGTTCTTACCTAAACGATTTCTTTGTATTGTGCCCAGAGCGTAAATGCCTTGTTTAGCCAAGTAATGTAACAGAGGTATGGATGTATAAAAGTTATCAAAATAAATAATGTGATTTATATAACGAGGAACGATTCTACAAAGCCGTATTACTGTGTTTCCTACAGGACCCAAGTCGGGTTCATCATCTAGTCGGTCGAAATCTGTTTTCCCGCTGTAAACTTCAAATTTGTGAGCAAATCCCGAAAGTGAACATAAAACAAAAAGCTTGAAGCCCCATTTATGTGGCTTGTTAGGCAAATATTGCTTCATAAAATGGCCAATTTTTGAAGCACACATTTGCTCGTCAAGTGAAAGTCGTTGATCTAACGGAGCTCTAGTAGAAAATTCGGTGTTCAAATGATCTATTATGGGTCTTATTTTATGAAGTCGATCGTGATCTACATGATCTACAGGTTTATGTAGATCATTATCATTGAAATGAATCACGGATCTAATTTTTTCGAATCTATTTAGAGTCATAGTTTGCATAATGGCTGCGAAACCGAATCGTGACCAATAGGACCGGACATTCGGATAGTGAAATACGGACATAAATATAAGGATCCCAAAAAACTGGCGTACTTCAATAGCAGTGACAGGAGGACAGTTGGATCGACCTTTTTGAGTAATATATAAATTTGTTTCATAGACTATCTTATCAATGATCTCATCGTTGAAGAAGAAAGAAAAAAATTCATAAGGAGTTTCTTTTTCAGCTACCTCTCTACTCAACTCTGCATTGCCCAGGAATCGTACCCGATCTTCATCGAAATCCAAATTCTTCTTCTTCCAAATTAAATTTCTGCTCTGGTTCCGCCAAAACTCTCTACCTATCGGATTGCTCCTCTGAAGAGGTGACACGGTGCTGCTATTTAGATTACTTTCAGTTTCTATCAATGGAGGATCCTCAAACTCCGATAGGCCGGCTCCAGCATTTACCTCGTCCACAGATGAACCAGCTCCAGCATTTACCTCGTCTTCAGAAGGACCAGCTCCAGCATTTACCTCGTCTTCATCTTCCTCCAAATCCCTTTGTAAATCAGCAACATCCGGATAATATGCAAGGTCGTTATCGTCTACATCTTCGTCATCTTCCGATAAATACCCATTTTCTAGTGAAGCTAGGTAGTCTTCTATGTACCTATCACTCATTCGCCGTCGATTCATGCTGAAAAATGGAAAAAACCACCCTCACTAAACATGCAAAAACAAGCTAATATCCACTCTTCAAGAATGCTCAAACGCATGCTGTAGCCAAAAGGCAACAAACAATTTTCTCGTAAAATGTCACGATACAAATAAAGTTGAATGAAAATTTGTGAATATATTCAAAACTTACCTTTATTATTATCAATATTCAATTTTTGTTTCTAAATATCTGGATAGATTTCGCCGTAACAAATGAAACAAATTGCACAATTTTCAAAAGTAAGAAGTTGTCCGACTCGAAAAGTTCAAACGATCTTTTTTCAAAAACGCGCGATTTTGCCTTTGTCACTGTCATCATTTGACGTTGAAAATATATTTTCTTCGTCCAAAAATCAATAATATTCGGATACGTCTTCAAAAAACCACAGATAATCATAATAAATAGGAACGTAGACATTTGGCAACAAAATGCATTTAAGGGCTAACAACAAATCTTTATAGACTTACATTAACATAGATTTAAACAAAAAATCTTTATTCTTTGGAATGTAATCAACTTAAAATCAAAAGATAATGATCCTAAGATCCTCCTCGTTAAATACTAATTATTAAATTTTTTTCAATAAAAATTATGACTAATCGCTATCGTTGAGATCAGTGCAATTTTCGCAAGTGAATTTTGCATGTTGTAAACATATTGGCTTGTTACAAGCTTTGCAAGAGTATTTCGTTTTTCTGTCCTTCTTGTAAGGACAGTCCTGACATCTGACGTATTGTCCTGGAACATTCACAGCTCTGGGTGAGGGCTCACCGAGCTGTTTTTCGATGCGCTGGAGGATGTAAGTTGGTATATTTTTTTTAGATTTTCTTGCATTCAGATGTTCGTAAATCATGGATAAGCCCAAAATTACTAAATAATATGCTTCATTTCCTTCAATATTCTTCAATTGTTTTGTAATTAAAACCAGTATGTCACGACTCGAATCGAGAATGGCCAGTGACCTTTTCTTTGTTCACCACGATTATATTCAGATCTACCCTCAAACACTTCTTTTTTTCTTATCCACTGTAAAGAGATACCGTAAATAAAAATCCGCTGTCGAACACTAATAACATAAAATTTCAACGCTTTGTTAACTGGTTCATTGGTTTAGTTGTTTGGTGCGTTCGTTACTTGTTATGTGAGCGATTGGATGCCTGTTTCGATTCCCACTTGGTGATACAATTTTTGCTTCTAACTTAGTATTTGAGTAAAAGATTTGTAAATCGTACAGTGATTTGCAATGTAAACTTTAGCTATTTAGGGGGTTACCAATTAATGACGCTGTCTGTACCTATCTACCTTGAAAAGGGTTGTGGTTGGGGGTTGTGGTAGATGATACTGGTGGATCCCCAAACAGCCCTTTGAGGTTGGTAGGTAGTATGGTGTAGGTTAGTGGTCAAGGAAAGTCACTGGTTTATGGTATGGACTATATTCACAAGACAACTATACACTACTGGTTTTATACTACTGCCGAATTATGTTATGGTAAATGGTATGATGGTATGTGGTTTGAACCCGCGACGAAGGCGGCCGATCGCGAACTGAGTACATTTAGGCAACCGCGAGCGAATACGCATTCAACTGCAAGCACAGCTAAATGCATATCTGCTGCGTGGTCGGTTTACCCGAACATACTCCCGACGACAAGATGAAGATGCTGTGGTTTGGTGAATGATGGTGATACATAACACCTACATCTTATAATATGTCATTTTATATAATAATACAATGGTTGATAATATAATAATTGTAGGTATGATGGTATGTATGTCCCTTATATTGTCCTGCCTACCTGGCTTGGTCAGGTTGTTATAAATGATAGGCACAGGTTTTAGTTCACAATATATTTACAATGTTACATACACAACATACACAACTTATTGTTCGGAGTAAATCACAATTACGAGGAATGCGCGGTTAGAGATGGAGGCGAGGCGAGCGTGCGTTCACGACGGCGGTCTAGTTCTCACTGGAGGGGCGACGCAAGCGTCGCCCGCTGGTCGCTGGGCTAGCACCGTTAGGCGCTAACGCAGCGATTTCATTGTTCAGCCGAGTCAGGCTCCTCTTTACTCGGTCCGGCGCGACTCCGGGACGGCGGCGACGACCAACCGATGTTTCTTCAGGTAAGTGTGCTAGGTAATACTTTATTGTGTGTTGTGCATGTTTATATTAGTTTGTAAGGTGTTTATATATACATAGTGATAAGTAAGTTATGTTGTGGCCTTGCCACAGGACTCCCCCCCAGAGACCATCTTAGGATAGGCGATAATAATCTGGGAATCTCACTCTTCTTCCTGAGCGTGTGCATTTCTCGTTAGCATCTTTGCTTTCAGGTGAGGTAGAGACAAGAGTTTCTTCTTCTTCTTCTTCCAGGTGCGTCTTTTCGTAACTATTTGAGCTAAGAACATACGCTGTTTTTAATCTCTCTATTGTTACTGTTTTTTCTTTGCCTTTCATTCGCAGCTTGAAAACTTTGGCGTCCCGTTGCAGTACTTCATATGGTCCAGTATAAGCCGGCTGAAGAGATCCTCTCACGTTGTCATCGCGGACGTAAACGTGAGTAGCAGAAGGTAAGTCCTTGTAAACGAAGATGTTTCGTTTGCTGTGTCTGGCTGCTGGCTGCGGACGTATGTCATTCATGATGGAACGGAGACGTGCTAAGAATTCTGTAAGGTCACTTGTTGTATGCAGGGTTCTATCTGGCTGTAGGAATTCTCCGGGCAGTCTGAGTGGTTCGCCGTAGAGGAGTTCAGCCGGAGATGACTGGATGTCCTCTTTGAAGGCGCTTCTCATTCCCAGGAGTACTAAAGGTAAGGTTTCTGTCCATGATTTGTTACCATGGCACATGATGGCTGCTTTTAGCTGTCTGTGCATTCTCTCGACCATTCCGTTGCTTGCAGGATGGTAGGCTGTGGTTCTGTTACGTTAAAATCCGGCGAGTAATATCCGGAAAGTCCCGGAGAAGATCCAGGTACTTTGACTCCCCTGTCATCGTCTTCACTGAAGAAATGGCGTCGGATGACGGTACAGGCGCTGCGCTGGCTGAAAGCGTGGTCTTTTCGTCAATGAGGCGTTTGTTGCGGCAGTCGACCATTAAGTTGTAAAACGATAAGAAGTCGACGCCGATGATCGCCTTTGTGACGTCGGGGATGGTGAATCGCCAGCTGAACGCGCGACGGAGGCCAAGGTCGAGCTCCATCTGCTTGAAGCCGTAGACGGCTATTGGTGTTCCGTTCGCTGCGTAAAGCTCAAATTCTGTTGTTCGTGGTCGTCTTTGCTTCAGGGCGGAGCGAGGAAAGACGCAGATGTCGCTCCCTGTGTCGACTAGAAACTGCATCTTTGTCCGTTTGTCCATGATAAATAGGCGACCTTTTGAACTTGGGCAATCATGTGTCGCTACTAGTGACTGCCGCTGGCTTTTCCCGAACCGGTCTTGTAGTCGCACGGTTTTAAGCATCTGCGTGCATCGTCACCGAATCTGTGATGGAATATGCACGCAGGGAACTTCTTATAGTTCGATGCCGATCGCGTGCTTCGTCGTTCACTACGTCCTCTGCTCCGGGAACGGGATCTGGATCCGGTTGAGAGTGCTGCCACCTGGCGGCTAAGCTCGGCAACTTCCTTAGAGAGCTTTTCGATCAACGAACCTGGTACTGCGTCTGTGGATGCTACTTGCGGGCTTGCTGGAACGAGGTCATGGATCTTGTCGGCGAGATCGGCGAGTGCGCGCAGTGATGACTCAGCCTGGGACGCGACGACAATCTGGATGTTACCAGGTAAGCGGCTTGTCCATACAGTCTTTATAAAGTCGTCGGGGATGGTCAGACCTGCTAGATGCTGGAGATGGCGGAGGAATGCTGACGGGCGCCTGTCGCCTAACTCTTCGTGCATCAACAGCTGGGTAAGTTCCTTATCACGTGACGCAGATAATCGCTTTATAAGCTCGCTTTTTAATTTGTCATACTTGCCTTTGTCTGGCGGATTGACTAAAATGTCCTTGACTTCAGCTGCGTAACGGTGTTCCAGTTGGGCGCTAACATAATTGTATTTTGTTTCATCATCCTTGACGCCGGAGAGTGCAAAACTTCCTTCCACCTGCGCGAACCATACGGCGGGTTTTTCGGGCCAGAACGGCGGTAGTCGTACTCCAACTCGAAAAATGTCGGATGGTGTAAATGTCTTTTCACCGGAACCGTTATCTTTGCTTGACGCGCTTGTCGATGCTTTTTCTTTGTCTTGGGACATTTTAGCTTATTATGTAATCAATTTCACTCGCTTACGATTTGTAGGATGCTCCTTGTATTATCCGTGGAAATTATCCAGAGTCGGGGGTCACCAGTGTAGGTATGATGGTATGTATGTCCCTTATATTGTCCTGCCTACCTGGCTTGGTCAGGTTGTTATAAATGATAGGCACAGGTTTTAGTTCACAATATATTTACAATGTCACATACACATCATACACAACTTATTGTTCGGAGTAAATCACAATTACGAGGAATGCGAGCTGAGGAATGCGCGGTTAGAGATGGAGGCGAGGCGAGCGTGCGTTCACGACGGCGGTCTAGTTCTCACTGGAGGGGCGACGCAAGCGTCGCCCGCTGGTCGCTGGGCTAGCACCGTTAGGCGCTAACGCAGCGATTTCATTGTTCAGCCGAGTCAGGCTCCTCTTTACTCGGTCCGGCGCGACTCAGGGACGGCGGCGACAACCAACCGATGTTTCTTCAGGTAAGTGTGCTAGGTAATAGTTTTATTGTGTGTTGTGCATGTTTATATTAGTTTGTAAGGTGTTTATATATACATAGTGATAAGTAAGTTATGTTGTGGCCCTGCCACATAATAATAGGTATAAAAGCAAAATATAAAAGCACTTTGTTTCTTAAATCTAATTCATCTTACAAATATGGTTAAAGTTAAGTAATAAAATGGTAAAGTAAGAAAACTTAAACTTAAAACTTGCTGTGCTTAGTAACTGTATTAGATTAGATTTTAGTTGGTTAGCTTTCGCAATAGAGTGACTGCCGCCACAGTAATCATCCATGTAGAAATTTTCTTCTAACTCACGCGCAGCTTCCGGGAAATGTATTCTTTCATCTGTAGCCAGTTTCTTTAAGCACATCATCGCTAACCACCCTGCTGGTTTGGTGCCGTAGGTTAATGTGGTTAACTGAAAAGTTCGCATTTTCTCATCTGGACTAAATCTCCAGTAAATTCTTTGGAAAGCCTGGTCATCCTTGTGCACGAGTATTTGCCGATACATTTTCTCTATGTCGGCGGTGTAAACAAACTGGTATTGGCGCCATTTAAAGATTAGTCTCTGGAGGTCCTGTTGTAAATTAGGGCCCCTGTACATCACATCGTTAAGACTCAAGCCTGTCGATGATTTAGCCGACGCGTTGAAGACAACTCTTAGCTTCGTGGTGGTTGACTCGGCCCTGATGACGCCGTGGTGAGGTAAGTAGCACTCGGAAGGTTGGTTACTAGTAGCTGGTTTCATATGGTTTAGCTCAAGGTACTCGGACATGAATTTTCGGTAGTCAGTTTTTAGTTGACTGTTTTATTCTAATTTCTTCTCCATGTTGCGAAACTGGGCTAGGGCTTGTGGTTTGGTAGCCCCCAGCTTTTCCTTGAGGTCTGGTTTAAATGGTAGGCGAACTTCATATCTTCCGTTCTCAAGCCTGGTGGTGGTATCAAGAAAGTACTGCAAACACTCCTGGTCATCGCTTGACATTTCTTCATGATCATTTATTTGGTTAATATCTTCGTGCTCCCAAAACTTGAGCAAATCTTCTGTGTTATGTAGAACGACATTGCAGTTATAGCGGGGCCTGACGGTGCCACAGAGTAGCCATCCTAGCTTCGTCTGCTGCGCGATTGGTTGATCGTCTGAATCACCCTTTAAGATACCTCCTAACACGATCTTACTATAAACATCGGCCCCGAAAAGTAAGTCTACTGGTCGACTTATATTAAATTCAGGGTCTGCTAAGCTTATGTTTTGAATATGTGCCCATGATGGTTTGGGTAAGGTTCTATTTGGTAAGTTCAAAATCAAGCTATTCATAATTATGACGTCGGTGTTGAAAGAATACTGATCATAAATTGAATGTACATCTATGTTTATCATTCCTTTAGCATTATTTTGGTTTTTGCCGACGCCAAATATTGTGCCCTTGCATTGTTTTCTTTTTATCCCTAAGATCTGAGCGGCACGTTCATATATTAGAGACACTTGACTTCCTCCGTCTACTAATATTCTCATGGTGTGCCTGGCGCCGCGCCGTCAACTCCTGTGATATGGACGATGGCGGTTGCCAGAAGGATCTCAGTTGTGTCTTCCCATGACGCGTGTGAAGATCCTAAAACTCCTTCCGTTTCTTTGTTGGTGGGCTTAGAAGAAAGCCGTGATTGTGAAGGTGAATTTTGTTTGGTTATTGCGTCATGAAGCAATGTGTTATGAGTACCTAAGCATATACGACATCGTTTCGTCGACGAACATTTTTCGTTTAAATGGTTGATTAGGCAGTTTTGACAATACTTCAATTTGTGAATTCTTTGTAATCTTTGCTCGGGCTTTGACATTATAAAACGCTGACAATGCCATATGCGGTGATCGAGGTTACACATTCCGCAGGACGTTGACCTAGATGCATGGAAGGCGTTCAAATTCGATTTATTTTTTGGTTCATTTGTGAATCGATTATTTTCCCTTTTTGGTTTGAGCTAGATGGTACATTCTGGTTGGTGTTATGGTTAGATGGTTCAGTTTTACGACGAGCTGCTTCTAAGGCTGTAAACTTGGCTTCTAAATATTCCAGGAATTCCTGTAAGGAGGGAAGATCCCTGGGTTTCTTCACTGACTCCAAGTACTCCGTAAAGGACGTGTTATCCAGCTTCTGTGCTAGTAGGTGTACTAGGAGGGGGTTATATCGATACCTAAGTTTTGGATACCGTGGAGATATGCTTTTTTATCATGGCGTAAGATTGTTGTTGCATGGTAGAAAGGCCGAGTAGAATGTTGACATGAGATGTAAAAATTAGTTTCTTGTTGCCGTACCGATGCTTGAAAAGCTCCCAACATGCTTCGTAATTATCCGAACTTATCTGTAGATGGTGAATTAGCCGCTCGGCCTCACCGGTCACCTTACTTTTCAAAAACTGCATTTTTTGTGCATTGGTCATGGAGGGGTTGTTGTGGATAGCTTCTGTAAAGAGATCCTTGAAGGATATCCAGCCCTTGTAATTCCCATTGAAAATGGGAATGTCAATTTGTGGGGTGGATTTTTCGCGATGGGATACCGACCACATTTTGGTATTGATAGCTTTTTTTGTTTGAATAAAAATGCTCTCGTAATCAGTAAAATCATCCTGGTACTGGCTATCCTCAAAGCCGTTCTCTCCTTCTATTTCCCAATGTAACTTATCTATGGCGGACCGACGAGAATCCAGGGACTTCAAGTCGTCCTCGAATTCCCATTTTTTCTCTAACTCGTCAGTTTTTATTCCGCTTAGGGTCCTCATGAAGGCCCTTATATTTATTTTTTGCATCTTAATCAACTCTTCCAGCTGGCTGGTGTTCCCTGTTGTAGCCAAGGATCTCCCTACTGGTTGGGGAGTGCTTTGCCGAGGAGTCGTTGGTCGAGTTGACGTACCTGGTCGGGTCGCCTCAGCTTCTGGTACGCGCAGGCTACCTTGTTGAGAAAATGATGGTTTTTTCTCCAACTGGTCAATGGTTTTATTAATTAAGATTTTAGCGGCCAAATAAACTTCTTCAGCTGTTTCATAACAGCCTTTTGTGTTATAAACATGTTCTGGTTCCGCTAACTGACTTGCTTTAGCATGATTGTCAAGGTATGTTGCTCAATAAGTCTCCAAAAGGCCATTTTTACTCTTACAATAGTCATACGTATTTCTTTCCGCTCCTGCTTTTTTGAAATTAGCCAGCAGCTGTTTTATTGCTTCGTAAATTTCAGTTTGTTTGATAAAAAGGTTATCCATGGCGCGGAATAGAAAGGTACGAGTCTTATGCAATAAAATAATATAAAATGGTTTGGTCTGACCTTATTTACTGCAACCTGCTTCTGTCCTCAATAATCACCGTAATCCAATGGTATGGTATTTCACTGTATCACTTGATAGGGAGCTGGTAGGTTTGTCGAAGGACCATGAAAAGGGTTGTGGTAGATGATACTGGTGGATCCCCAAACAGCCCTTTGAGGTTGGTAGGTAGTATGGTGTAGGTTAGTGGTCAAGGAAAGTCACTGGTTTATGGTATGGACTATATTCACAAGACAACTATACACTACTGGTTTTATACTACTGCCGAATTATGTTATGGTAAATGGTATGATGGTATGTGGTTTGAACCCGCGACGAAGGCGGCCGATCGCGAACTGAGTACATTTAGGCAACCGCGAGCGAATACGCATTCAACTGCAAGCACAGCTAAATGCATATCTGCTGCGTGGTCGGTTTACCCGAACATACCTATTACTAAAACTACTGGACCGAAAAAATTCTTTCACCATTAGAAAGCTTACTTTCCAGGGAGTGACATATTTTATCCCGAAATTCCCACGGGAACGGGAACTACGCGGGTGAAACCGCGAGGCGCTATTAGTCCTGTATAAAAATGATGCATTTTTTATTCATGTTAGCAGTACTTACTTTCTTTTTATCTTTGTGCATGGCGTCTTTAGGGTTCATATAACCGGTTCGTTCTGATAATATTCTAAAAACTTGAATATGTCATCGTTTGTTTCGAACGCCATTGTTTATCATCACCTCACACTACCACAAACAGATTAAATAAATAAGTTCGTGCGACGGTGACCGACACCAACCGCATAATGGCGGGCTGACAAACTTGTGGACACGATTGGCCGAGCGCTGACAAGCGCCTTTGATTTGTGCAGAAAAACCGACACGGCTCCGAAGTGAGGCGAGTGGCCGCAAGCGACAACGAGTGGTAACAAGTCACTGCAAATGACCTCTATACACGTTGGCGCTTATATTCACTCGGCCAGCTAGGCGAGCGACACCGAGCGATGGCAAGGCAATGCAAACATGCCGTCTACACGTTGGTATTGGCTCTCACTCGGCAGCGTTGGGCCAACATGTATTGCAGGCTTTACATTTATTATAAAAACCATACATAAGCTATGGTGCGTTGTAGTTTTTTAAAGTTAGAGTATTTATCAAAATTAATTAGTGATTGTACCTGTACTTGTGTGTGTAATGTGACATGTTTGATTTCTGGTATGTTTTGCAAGTGTGTGTTTTTGTCTAATGTGGGCCATTGTTTCTCTGGTTCAAGTAAATATGAAGGCCCATGCCACCACCTATTTTCTTCCATAGCCGTTTGCGAATCCACCCCTCGGGAGGCTAGGTCTGTGGGGTTTAACTTAGTAGGTACATACCGCCATGTAGAATCTTTAGTGAGTTCTTGAATTGTAGCTACTCTATTGGCAACATATGTTTTTAACTTGGAAGGGCATGTACCTAGCCAAGCCAATACCACGCTAGTGTCAGACCAATAAACACAACGCACTATAGGTTTCCTAAGCGCGCTGACTACAGTGGAAGTGAGCCGAGCTGCGAGAAGGCTAGCTCGTAGCTCCAAGCGCGGCACAGTGGTAGGCATATTAGGGGCTCGTGATTTTGCACACAGTAGATTACATGTTTCAGTTCCTTGTAGGGAGATCGATTTAAGATAAACACAGGTGCCATAAGCTACCTGCGATGCATCACTGAAGGTATGTATTTCAATATATGAAGTTGAGTTACATAAAACATTTGTAGGTATCTTTAACTTCTTAAGGTATTTGAGATTATTTACAAATTGGAACCAATTGATTTGAATTGAAGTGGGTACAGGCTGGTCCCAATCGAGTTTTAGGGCCCACAACTTCTGCAGAAGCATTTTGAGCTTAATTGTACATAGGGTCAAAAGACCTAAAGGGTCAAAGATTTTAAAGGTTGTGGATAAGATAGATTGTTTAGTAGGTACTTCTGTTGTGCTATTATCTATAAAATGTAATATCTTGGCTAGGATTCCAACCGAGTCCTAGTGTGTGAAAGGATTGGCTAATGGCTAGGTTGTCTACCTCATTATTGCCTTGTTTAGAGTTTAAAACCCTTTGCGAGTTTCATCTGTATTTTTTTAAGTTAAAGCAGCCTGACCTTAAGGTGCTGGCTATATTTTGCTTTATCTGTAGTAGTTCTGGTTCTGTGTCGGCTCCTGTTAGCAAATCATCACAATAAAAATCTGTTTGTATAATTGCCTTGGTCAGCGGATCAGCTACTTCACCCAGCTGCCATAAACATTTGGCTGCTATATAGCTTGCGCTAGCAAAGCCATAAGTTACTAATATTATTATCGTATTTAACCTTAAAGTTTTTAAGGGGAGGGAACTATCCTTCCTCCATAAAATCAATTGTAAGTTTCTGTCTGTTTCACTGAGAGTTATTTGTCTGTATTGTTTTTCAATGTCTCCTGAAAGTACGAACGTATAGTGTCGGAACCTTAACAAGATATTGAATAATGAATCCTGTATAATGCCCTACCATCTGTATGTCATTTATGGAGTAGCCTGATGATGTACTCGCAGATGCATCAAAATGCAGTCATATATATTCAGTCTCGTGCGCGTGCTCATTGCAGGCGGCCGCGCTGTATCGATACGCTTACGCGCGGTAAACTGACAAAAATGTCGGGCCCACCGATAATTATTAACGAGTTTCTGACTTTCGTTCAAAATAAAATAGATATTTTGGATGAAATAAGTATAGTGCAAATATGTACAAGTAACTTTACGGAAGGTGAAATTGAAAACGGCAAGTCAGTGCTTTTCGAATCTTTGCCGGGGGGTGGAAGGAACGTTGCTCGGAAAGGAGAAGATAAAAGTAAGAAGAATGTAAAGGACATAATTAAACAATTTAAAGAAATTGACCCGACACTGCAACCATCTTTTGTTGCAAAGGATTTAAATCGCCTACCCCCGATTTCTTTTGACAGCATCGATGTTAGCAAATTACTGCGCGACGTAGCCTGCGTTAAGGCCGAACTGGGTAATATTCGTAACGATACCGTCACAAAGGCGGAGATGATGAGCCTGCAGACGAAGATCAGCTCTGATCTGACAAGTTTACGTTCGTGTTTTAAAACTCAAAAAACATTGAGTGGGAATGTTAAACTGAAGAGCCCTCAGCCGGTCCCGGAACGGAAAGAAAGTTCGAATAAAATTATTCAAACACCTAAAAGGCCTGCCCTAGTAAAGGAATGCACTGATAAGCGTCTATTGTCTGCGCCAGCTGCTCAGACTACGAGCCTATTGTCTAGCGCTGAGCCCCACACGCCGTCTTATCGTGACATTATTGTGCAAAATAGACAGAATGAAAGCGATGGTTTTATACCGGTTATAAATAAAAAACGTAAATTACGTAATAACTTGTGCGGAACCGCGAAAGGTATGACCAAGATACAGGTGGCTGAATTATCGTCGGCTATTTATATATCGAGAATAATGAAGAGTACTACAGTGGACAACATCAAAGAGCACGTCGAGGAGATGGGAGAAAAATGTTCTGATGTTCAGCTGCTTGAACAGCACCGCGAGACAGAATTTAACTCGTTTAAAATAATAATACCTAGAAGTAAATTACCGACTTTTCTGAGCAATGATTTTTGGCCAGAAGGAATAAAATTCAGACCATTTCGCGAATATATACCGCGAGCTGGCAACCGAAATTTTCCTAATCAGTATGGTAGTAAGTCCAATTAGTTCAGATATAAACATAATATCTTTTAATTGTAAATCAATTAAAAGGTCAGCCGATCAGATAAAAGAACTTTGCAAATGTGCGGACATCATTGCTTTGCAAGAAACTTGGCTTATGCCACATGAACTGGACTTCGTGAGCGGGATTGATAGTGGATTTGACTGCGCCGCGAAATCCTCCGTAGACACCTCACAAGGAGTGTTAAGAGGACGGCCGTACGGTGGGGTAGCGCTCCTCTGGAATAAGAATAAATTCAGTAAAGTGTCCGTGATTGAATGTTCTAGTGATAGAATAATAGCTGTGCAGATAACGGTTAATTTAGTGTCATTTTTAGTGTTCTGTGTTTATATGCCCGTAGACAATATTGATAACCTACCTGATTTTACTACGTGCCTTGCACGAATAAGTTCAGTTGTGGAGGAATCGCAATTACAAGTTGCCTACATTGTAGGCGATTTTAATGCGCACCCTGGCACGAACTTTGGTAAGGAATTATGTAATTTTTGTGACGAGCAGTCTTGGTCTTGTGCGGATATGGATATCCTGGAATCTAGTACTTACACGTACTTGAGCGAAGCGCATGGCTGCTGTAGGTGGTTAGACCATTGTCTCGTTACCATGGCAGCTAAGGATACTATCCGATCTATTAGTGTCATGCATGACGTGCTGTGGTCTGACCACTTCCCGTTATCTATAAAGTGCAACATTGGAGAAGTATGTAAAAGCATGAACGTTTATTCTATGAAAAAACCTCGTAGTGAAATAGTGTGGGGTTCACGCAATACTAGTCAGAAAAGAACTTATTTTAAATACTGTGATACTAAACTAAGATTTTTAAATTCTACTTTACAATGTTTTAACTGTACAGATAATTTACAATGTGATTTTAAAAACGAGCATTTTATATTTATTGACCGTATTTACAATGATATTATTGATATTTTACAAAAAGGAGCCATAAAAAGTGCCGGTTCTCATTCTGGTGCACATAAAAAACGTAAACATATACCGGGGTGGAATTTCCACGTAAAGGAATGTCACGAATCAGCGCGATTGTATTTTAAATGTTGGGTCCTCGCTGGTAAACCGTCATCGGGTAATATATACAATGATATGAAACATTATAGACGGATATTCAAAAATAAAATCAAATGGTGTCAGACCAATGAAGAAAACATTAAAGTAAATATATTGGCTACGCATAGACGAAATAAAAACTTTATAAAATTTTGGCAATCAACTAAGAAATTAAATGAGAAAAATAATAGGTTACCCGTGACGGTCGAAGGCTTGCAGGATCACAAACAAATTGCGGACTTGTTTGCTAGCCGTTTTAAAATAGAGCCGGAACCTATTAGCGAAAATGAGTGTGAGTTCCCTGTACCTACTGATGATGATGTGCTGCAGAGTTGTAGTTATATATTTACACCTGACGAAATAGCTAAAGCTGTGTACAATATGAAGAAAGGTAAGTCTCCGGGACATGATAAATTAAGTATAGAACATATACTACATGCAGGTGATAATGTTTTTTCTAAATTATGTGATTTATTTAACTTATGTTTAAAATTCTCTTTTATGCCTGATAATATGACCAAAACTGTAGTAGTCCCAGTGGTTAAAAATAGAACTGGTAACCTTGGTAGTGCAGCCAACTACCGGCCTATCTCGCTAGGTACTGTTATAGGGAAGGTGTTTGAACGACTATTGCAGCCTTTACTGTTGAATAATGTTAGTATTGATGACGCACAGTTTGGCTTCCGTCCCGGTCTCTCAACTGATGCGGCAATTTTCAGCCTTAAATATAGTGTTAACTATTATGTCACCCGGGAAACTTCAATCTACGCCTGCTTCTTGGACCTGAGTCGCGCCTTCGATCTTGTGAATTATAACATTCTCTGGAAGAAGCTAATTGACTCAGGAGTCCCGCTGAAAGTTGTTAACCTTTTTAGGTACTGGTACGGAAGCCAAACCAATGTAGTAAGATGGGGCGACACGACCTCCAGTGAATATAAGCTGGAATGCGGCGTACGCCAGGGGGGGTTGACCTCTCCAGACCTTTTTAACATTTACGTAAACGGCTTAATCGAGGAGCTGAGGAGTGCCAGAACAGGCTGCCATATTGGTGATGTTTGTGTTAACAATTTGAGTTACGCCGACGATATGGTACTCCTGAGCCCTTCGATTAACGGACTCAGAAAACTTTTATCCGTATGTGAAAATTATGCTCACCTCCATGGATTAAAATATAACATCCACAAAACAGAAATGCTAGTATTTAGAGCAGGAAAGGGTCCGGAGAGGGTACCTAATGTGTATCTGAAGGGTTCAGCGGTGAAGGTTGTAAGGGAGTTCAAATACCTTGGGCACATCATCACTGAGGACCTTAATGATGACCAAGATATTGAGCGTGAAAGACGGAACCTGTCCATCAGGTGTAACATGCTTGCTCGGAGATTTGCCAGATGCAGTGACGAAGTAAAAGTTACGTTGTTTAAGGCATACTGCCTCTGTATGTATACTTGTCAGCTCTGGTTCAAATACAAAAGAAAATCGTACAGTACCATAAGGGTGCAATACAATGACGCTTTTCGCATCCTTATGAAGAAACCACGTTTTTGCAGCGCGTCAGGCATGTTCGCTGATGCACGGGTTCCGGATTTTTTCGCTATTATCCGATCTCGTATTGCGTCATTTTGGGCCAATATTAGACGATCAAAAAATGGCATCCTCAGTTGTATGGCTAACAACATCTGTAGCCCTATGTACAGGTTCTGGCTCTCTGTGCACCAGAGTGGGAACCGTAAGTAGGTCTATTCCTATTTTAATGTTTACTTTAATTTAATTTAATTTATTTATAATAACCTATGGGTTTCTTTTTATGACCTGAAATAAATGACTATTATTATTATTATTATTATAAAAACCACGCGTAGCTTTGTTGATTCACTATTCTCTTTAAACACAGCATAAGCATAGTCTTGCCACAGATATCCCAATCCTTGCCTACTCAGTACATCAAAGTCAATCACCCCGGAATACCGGCTGTTAACCGTTTTTTATGTTAAGTTAATTTTGTGATATTAATTTTGTACAACTTAAATCAAGTTAACTTGCCTAATTCCGTTATATCAGAATTAAAGTAGTAGCTATCACGGACTTAAAGAGGTCACCACAGAATTAGGCAAGTTGAATTGCTTTAGTAAATTTGGTATAACTTTTCTAGAAAAAAATGTGATTCATTGTGCCTATATTCCTCATAAAAGACTGATTAAAACTCATGCTAAGTGTAAATTAAAGTAATTAATAATTTAATTGGTATTTTATTACTCAAATGCCTTTGTCACGAAGTTAGATGAGTTCACCCTACAGAAGCAAACTAGATATTGCTAGTGATCTACGTTGTGCACTTTTTTCAAACCCAGAATTGGAAATCTTGACAAAAACATGCAAGCTTATCCTTCACATTAACTTTTCTTATAACAAGTTTGTAAAAGCAATATTTTTATAATAAAACATCTCAAAATGTATTTTTATCCTTTATTACCTTTTTATTACCATTATTTTACAATAGCTTGGCGAGCCTACTTGCTGCTTGCTGGGCCCTGGGCCGAGGGGAGGCGTGGGCATATTCATTTAAGCAGTAAGGAGGCGTGATACTTAAAAGTTTGGGAACCCCTGGTGTAAGTTGTTCTCAAACCTTTATGGTTTTTTTTATAGGAAATGTGGAATTGTTGTATAAATAAATCAACCTAGTCCTACCTATCCAACCTAGAACCTAGTCTCAAAGCCAGTTAATAAGTATACGGTAAATATTATGTTTAACATGCTTAAACCTGAGTTGCATTTTAGTATTCCTAGTTAAGACTGCTGCTAGTATACAAAAACTGAGATTATTGTTATCTGTTATGTAAGTTTGTTTAAACCTTTATGGTTTTTATAGGTAGTCTAGAAAAAACATCTGTAAACTTTTATCATTCGATTATTATATTTATGAATGTGACTAAATGTTAAATGAATATCAATATATAAATAAAACCTTTTTATTGTGTTTTTAATTTCATTAGTCTGTAGATTTTGCATCGAAACTAGCAATGTATTATTACTATATACTTATTGAAGGAAATATATCCCTTCAATAATTAAATACACAAAAGGAATTTGGAAATAATACGAAAATTAACTAAATTAATCTGTTTATTAACTTATTTCGTATTCGAACACCCTAATTTCGTACATTACTGTCATTTATTTCCCCTTGATCGCTTTCTACAAGCAGTTCATCCATATCCAAGTTGTCATCTAGAGCTAGTCCACTAATGATGCAGAAATTGTGCAGGACTGCACAAGCATTTATTATACGCCTAGTCTTTATGGGCGTATATTCAAGAGTGCAATACTTGTGCGGACATCAGAAGCGCCCTTTCATTACACCAAAACACCTCTCAACACAATTGCGTGCCTTTATATGCATCTGCGTATGTATATCTCGCCTCCGGGCTGTTTTCTTGTGCATTCAGCACTGGAGTTAACAGGTATGGCTCTAAAGGATAGCCGGAATCACTTGAAAATATTGACATCTCTTTAGGCCACTTCTTACCTCAGGTAATGATATAATAGTATATAATAGCATGTCATTATATTGTTGCAAATACATACCTAGCAACCAGCAGGAGGTAGTTGTGGAAATCTCCATCATCCTATTTCGCACTGCACTAGCCCTCCAAATGAAGGCATCATGACTGCTGCCTGGATATTTTGCCAATATAATATTTAATATAAGCAGGTCGCTATCACATACCTGCAAAAGATGATTATTAGGTATTAAGGATTGATAGCTACCTTTGTAAGATGGTATAACACATTAAAAATTCAGCATAAATTACCACTTGAACATTCTTAGAATGCTGGCCTTTTCTGTTGTTGTATAACTCTTCATGAATGGCTGGCTTTTTAATTAAAACATGTGTGCCATCAACATAGCCAAGCACACCAGGCAATTTAAGATTTCTGTAGTTCCTGGAAAACATTCAAGTGCTATTAGTTATTGGTCACATTATTAATCTATCTCGGTATTAAAATATTATTTTTCTATCTACCACTGCTGAAAGTGTGACAAGATTATTGTGTAGGTATCGATAATGATTACCGTAAACCGGGGCTTACTACTTGACATAGTTTGGAAGGTTTTTGATATGTAATTTTTTTATGTAATGTTTTAATCTAGATTTTTCTTGCTTATTAGAACAATCTCTGATCTCTTGGCTACATGTTTGGCAAAAAAACTGGGGTCCAGGACCCTCCGTCATGCCGTATTTTTTTTTTTTGGTGTCGACGAAGCCTCCTGTGTGGGGGGTGTTCTTTGACACAACGTCTAATTTCATTTAAAGTCCATGTTATGTCACCACAGGGTTACTTCGACACCTACAAAAAAAGTTTAATCCTATATTAACAGGGGTGTAGAATCATAACTGGGTACGTCCATCGAGACTTATTTTACAGGAAGTAAAAATATCTTTTAATTTTTATTCCCAACAACAGAATTTAAAAGCGAGTACTCTAGAACTACGGAAAAAAACACTCTTTCTAATTATATTATATTTAAAATACCCGTAAAACAAAAAAATACGATAAATTTTAAAAATCTGTTAGACGTAACCAGTTTTGATCCCAAGCTGTAGACTAAACCATGTTTATTTTATTTTATTTATTTATTTTGATCCCAAGCCTTAACCAAGTTTGATCCCAAAATAATCTCAGGGCTGGATTTAGTAACTGAAAGTTATTCAATCGTTCAAGAAAACTCTAGAAATATTATTTTTAATTACAATTATAATCTAAAAGTAGCACTTCCAACACAGTACCTAGATCAATAAGTTTTTAGTTAAACAATCAAAAACGGTGGTTCTTCTCTGGGCTCACATTCCAATTCTTCGGTGTCGTTTAAGTTCTCCGGTAAAATTTCCAACGGTGTTTATCACATTTGAATAAAAACTTAATTCTTCCAGATTTTGCCAGTCTTTTCCATAATGATTTGATAACAGGTTTTTCACATCCCTTATTTTCAATGCTTTTACAGGTATGTTTGGTATTATTTCGTCAGGAGCAATCAGGCAAGGTGCGATATTACCTACACACTTTTTTGCTTTATTTTGAACTTGCTGATTCAATTTGTAACGCTGTTTCAAGACGGCAAGGTGCGATGTGTACGGACGAAAAACTGCTGCTGTTATGACTGTGGGTTGGGACTGTGGCAGTGTTGCCATTGCAGTGTTGCCAAGACCATACTTTCGTAATGTAAATTCGGCTACAGTGTAAAATGTCGCCAGACTTAAGAAGTTCAAATTAAATATAACATGTAAATTATGTTTATTTTTTAGATAAATCATGGGAAGAAAAAAGAAATCAAAAGAAAATGAGCGGTTAGAGAAACAAAAGATTGCTAGAAAAAGGAAGTACGCTGAAATCAAGCAAGATTCAGTTCTCTATAAGTTGGAAAAGGAAAAAGAAAGAAAAAGATATCAGAAAAGAAAGGATGAAAAAAAGATTAAAAGTGTGAATGAAGAATGTTCTCGCGATCAACGGGAAAAACGAAGAAGTGACGCGAAGCCGCTAGAAAATACAGACAAAAAAAAGAAGTCTAAAAAAAAAGCGGAGGTTCCTCAAGTAGTGCTTATTGATGCCAATTTTAATGACAGCAATGAAATAGAGGCCAACCATGAAGATCCACTACAGTTAAATGAATCTCGTCAAGCTCAGGTAAAAATCCGAAGAATTAGATATACAGAACTGAAGAAAAGAAAGTTCCTCTTAAGGATAATTAAAAAACTTAAAGAGAAGAACAAGCAGTTAAAAGTGAAGCTTAATAAGTATAGGCGAGACAATAAAGACAAATAAAAAAATAAAGAAGAGACAGCTGAAAAAGTCAAAAGAGTGATAAATCGAGAAAAGACTAAAGAAGATACTCGAATTCGACGGTTGGTAAAAAAAGTGCGCAATTTTTATCTTGATGACTTAAACAGCACAGTAGGAGCCGGAAAAAAAGAGCATATCACAAGATTGAAAGTTGAAAAGCAAAAACGCTACATGACAAGTACACAAACAGTATTGCATCAGAAGTTCATGACTAAATATCAAGTAAAAGTGAGCTATAGCTTTTTTTGTAAGCATAGACCGTCTTGGGTATTGACGCCTAAAAATGCCCAAAGAGATACATGCAAGTGCATCGTTTACGAAAATATTGATCTCATTACCCATCACTGAAGACATCGTCTATAATAATTGAGTCAAACGCCGATGATCTAATTAAAAGTTTGTGTTGTTTCTATAATCGAAGAGAAATTTTTGAGACGTGAATGTCAATCCTGTAATGATAAGTTAATACAGGTCAAGGAATTTTCTGATGATCAATATATTACTTACTGAAAATTGATACGTGCGAGAGAATCGGTTAAAACAAAGAAAGGACAATAAGTTATGACAATCATGAAAAAAGAGGAGCTATTAGCCAAGCCAAGAGAAGTAATTAATGCTTTGATTGCAGGTTTACCAGCATTTTTAAAACATATTTACATAATTCATAACCAATATATAAACATGAAGAAATTAAAGAATTCAATGCCTGTCAACTGTGCTGTTATTCACGGCGTCTGAAAAAAAATGTGTACGAATGACTTAATTTCTAAGGACTTATCCAAAAATCATTTCATCAGTGAAAAATTATATTATTAGGATTTTTAGGTTACCTTTATACCATTTGTTTGACATTGTTATTGATTAGAACATTATCTATGTAGGGTGATGGAACCAGTTATCGACAAGCGCCAGTGATCAACACTTTTTTTTTTGTTTGTTTGGAATAAGCATTATAAATTTAATTTACCACATGGCTACACTAAATCATAAAGAACTCACTTCCGGTTGTTATGTTTTAATCCGTCACGTCAATATGACAGTTCGTTACAAAACCATGGAGGAGAGAACGTGTCGCCGGGCCGTTCTCAAAAATAAATGCGGATTGCTTCTTCAAATCGATAAGTGAGTACACGATTATGCTTACAATTTCATCAATGTGAGATACCACTTGTAATTAAAGGGATTGCGCCGAAGCTACCCACACGTCACGCTAGACGGTGCTAGACGGTCGGCGTGTGCGGTGGTCTCGAGTGCGATCACTAATTATATTCCTGAGTTTCTGTTCCCGGTCCCACCCTTGAGAGTGTGACTGAACCCCACAATCAATTATAAATATTATTGTATTTTGTTTAATTTTATGTGAAGTTAAAAGAATGTACCTAGATATAATTTTATAATGAGTCTTGCACCGGGACACCATTTTGTATATTTTAGATCGTATGTTCATTACTGGTACTGAGAATGTCATCTACTCCAAATATCGACAGCTGTTCATTCTTACGCTTTTGTCGGTGTTTTTGGTTGCTAAGCAAACTTAGCTCTAAATTTTTTGCTAATTAAGTATACATTTGAAATACACCGATTGAAACACTCATTCATACCAGTAAAGAACATGTCGATCATTGGGTAACAAAAGTGTCATTAAATGGTTTTCACTGATTTTGTTCTAGATGGCTCCTAGAAAGCAATACACGCCGGAGCAGATGGGGAGGGCAATAGAAGCTGTACGCGGAGGCGCGAAGGTTGCCACTGCCGCTCTTCAGTTTGGTGTACCTCGCATAACGCTCTACAACAAAGTAATAGGTAAAACACCAATAGGATGTACCATGGGGCCCAACACAGTGCTAACTGTAACAGAGGAACAGGTTCTGGTCAAATGGTTATTTGCACTAAGTGAAAAACACTACCCAATTACAAAAGATAATTTGCTAGACAGCGTGCAACGAATTATGATCGACCAAAACCGGGTAAATCCCTTTACTAATAACAGACCCGGTAAGAAATGGTTTCACTCATTTCTGAACAGACATCCAGAATTGGTAGTAAGGACTCCCGAGAATTTTAAAGAACTTTCGAAACGATCAAGTGCTCGGGATAATGTGACGGAAGGTAGCATTAGAAATTGGTTTGAAATCGGAAATTATTTAGAGGAGAACGGCCTTAACCACATTTTAAAATACCCAAATAGAATCTTTAATGCTGACGAAAGCGCATTTTTCTTGTCTCCTAAGCCTGGAAGAGTCATATCAAAGAAAGAAGAGAAACACCTGTATTCGTCATGTGGCGAGGACAAAGAAAATCTTACAGTGTTATTTACGGCAAATGCTACTGGCACGATATACTGCCCCACCTATGGTAGTCTTCAATTACGAACGTATTCCTGCAAACATTGCGGCAAGTGTACCAGAGGAATGGGCCATAGGAAAATCAGAAAGCGGATGGATGTGTGGTAATACATTTTACGAATATATCACCAAAGTCTTCAACCCCTTCATCGAAAAAATGAATATTGAGAAACCCATACTGTTTTTTGTAGACGGCCACAAGTCGCATCTAACATTGCATTTGTCAAAGTTTTGTTCAGAAAATGGGATAGAAATCATAGCTTTGTTTCCCAATTCGACCCACATACTGCAACCATTGGATTTGTCGGTATTTAGACCCCTGAAAGTTTTCTGGAAAAAACTTGTTTATGACTGGAAATTGAAAAATTTGGGACGAAATTTAAGAAAAGAAAATTTTGGATCTGTTTTACAGACAGCTGTTATGCAACTTTCAACCGAATGCGTTATAAATGGATTTAGTGGGGCAATGCAGTAAAAATAGAACGTCTGTTTATCGCCCAGAAGAGCTGCATTAGAGCCATCTGTGGCATTAAAAGAAGGGACAGCTGTCGACCATATTTCAATAAACTTAATCTCCTGACATTGACATCGCTATATATTTATGAAATTGTACTATTTATTCGACGAAACCCTGGACTATTTTCCTATAACACCAACAAGCGACGACAAGATTGTTTGCAAATCAAGAATAACGTGAAAACAGCTCTTTTTAGTAATAGTATTTATGTAATGGCTCCCAGAATTTATGATAGTTTACCAAAAGACATTAGGAAATGTACTGACATCACAAAATTTTAATCTAACCTTTTTAGTTATTTAATAAGTAAAACATTTTACAGTTTGAATGAATATTTTGACGCAGTTTAGTTATTTTAGTTACTATGTAAATGTTGTATGAATAGAAACGTGTTTGATTTTCAAAATATCAATAACAGCGAAGGTGTTGGACAGTATGCTTGATTCTATTTTACGAAAGTACTTAAAGTTACATGACGCACAGTTCGGATTTAGACCCGGACTATCAACATAAAGCGCAATTCTAGCACTCAAGCATACTGTTCAATACTACACAAGTCGCAGGACGCCAGTGTACGCCTGTTTCGTCGACCTGTCCAGGGCATTTGATTTGGTCTCATATGATGTGCTGTGGGGCAAGTTGAGGGACAGGCGTGTGCCTCCGGATCTGTTAAATGCGTTTCGTTTCTGGTACGGACACCAGAGCAACGTTATTAAGTGGTCTAATGCTCTCTCTGATGCATATAGGTTGGAGTGCGGGGTAAGACAGGGGGGGGGGGGGGGGGGGTAAGCTCTACTTAGCTCTTCAACCTATATGTAAATGATCTCATTGCCGGGCTCAGCGGCATGCGTGTCGACTGTCGTGTTGATGGTGTGTGTGTCAACAACATCAGCTATGCGGACGACATGGTGCTGTTGGGCCCGACAGCGAGAGCTATGGATGAGATGCTCAAGGTCTGTGCTGACTACGCTGCCTCTCACGGTCTCTGCTACAACATAAAAAAGTGCGAATACATTGTCTTTAAGGCCGCCGGTAATAACCTTAAAGAATTCCCTGAGGTCACCCTTAACGGCATGAACATTAAAAAAGTATCTTCTTTTAAATATCTTGGACACATTATTACCGACGACCTTAAAGACAATGCTGACATTGAAAGAGAGCGTAGGGCTCTAGCGGTAAGAGGTAACATGCTGATCCGAAGGTTTACCCGGTGTTCAGAAGAAGTAAAAATAACGCTCTTTAAAGCATACTGTCAAAATTTCTACACCGGGAACCTATGGGTCAGCCATACCAAACGACCGCTGGAGACCCTGCGAGTGCAATATAATAACATCTTTAGGATGATGTTGGGACTGCCTCGTTTCTGCAGTGCATCGGGGATGTTTGCCGAGTATCAGACGGATGGCTTTGCCGCCATCCTTCGGAAAAAGACGGCGTCCCTGATGCGCAGAGTGCGGGACAGCCCCAACAGCATCCTACAAACAGTAGCGAGCAGGATTGATTCGCCAATATGGCGGAAATTAATAAGAAATGTAATTTGATTAATTTAAATTTTTATTGATATAAAGCTTGTTTCACCTAGAGAAGTTTGGCGTGAAATAAAACAAAAAATTAATCCAAGAAAATCTCCTGGGTTTGATCGTATTTCAGGAGAAGTATTACATAATCTACCTAAGAAAGCGTTAGTTAAACTAACAAATCTAATAAATGCCTCATTCCGACTACAATACGTGCCAGACTTATGGAAAATTGCCGAAGTCATAATGATTGCAAAGCCAGGAAAACCACCTCAAGAGACTGCATCCTACAGACCAATATCTCTGCTACCAGTAATGTCAAAACTATTTGAAAAGCTATTCTTAAAAAGGCTTAAACCAATACTTGACAGAAAGAATCTCATCCCAGAGCATCAATTTGGATTCAGAGAACAACATTCAACAGTAGACCAAGTACATAGAATAACGAATATAATCGAGAAAACATTGGAAAACAAAGAAGTCTGTACAATCTTTCTCGATGTGGCACAAGCCTTCCATAAAGTATGGCATGAAGACCTCATAATAAAGCTAAATAGAATATTACCAATAGAATACGTCGAAATAATTAAGTCATATCTAGATAGAGAGCTTTTAGAATAAGGCAAGAGGATTTTTACTCTGATATAAAGGAAATTAAAGCGGGGGTGCCACAAGGAAGTGTATTGGGTCCGGTCCTATACCTTTTATATACTCATGACATCCCTGAACATGAAAGCAACACCATTGCAACTTTTGCTGATGACACTGCTATAATAGCCACAGGAAAAACGCACGTAGAGGCAGCCGAAAAGGTACAATAGCGATTAATAAAATTCACAACTGGACCAAAACCTGGCGAATAAGATTAAATGAATCAAAGTCGAGTCAAATCAACTTCACAAATAAAAAATTCGAATACCATCCAGTTTTCATTAACGGGGCCATCATACCATGCGAAAATACAGCGAAGTATTTGGGCATGACTTTAGACGCCAAGCTACGCTGGAAAGCTCACGTCAAGAAGAAAAAAGAAGAGCTAGAGATTCGCTACAAAAAGATGTACTGGCTGATTGGAAGAAATTCTACTTTAGCAGTACACAATAAACTCCTTTTATATAAACAAGTCCTTATGCCAATTTGGACTTATGGTATACAGCTCTGGGGCTGCACCAAAAAGACAAACGTAGCAATCATACAAAGATTCCAGAACAAAGTACTCAGGTCAATTGTTAATGCTCCTTGGTACGTAAGAAATGACGATATTCATCGGGACCTAAACATTGAATTTGTCGACACAGTCATAAAAAAATACGCAGAGGCTCACGAACAAAGGCTTCATCATCATGTGAACGTCGAGGCGATCCAGCTCCTCGGACATAGTGAGAAGGCTCAAAAGAACAAAACCTTTTGAGTTAGTGTAGTGATAATTAGTTTATGTGCAGAAGTGCTATCTTAAAGAACACATGAACAAAGTGTCTTCACCTTAAGTATAGAGACAATAAGAAAAGTGCCAATGGACACGTTCTCAGTAATATGTTGTTATAAAAATAAGTTAGAACTAAATTACCCATTAGCAAATTCTATGGCTAGATTGTAATTATACTCTAGTGTATTTAACATTTATATAAGCATACTAGACAATATATAAAAAAAATTGATGATATAATTTGATTTGTTTTCTTTGTTGTTCATTTAAATTTTTTCTAATTTATTCTAAGATTCATTTTAATTTTCATTTCAATTTAATTTAATTTTTTTCGGGGGTAAAATAAAACAATACAAGCAAGTGCCAATGGCCATACATGTGACCTGTAACCAAAAATAATCAATTAAAGGTTGGCGCCTAGCCATGCGGAAACACGGGAAAGACCCTCCTCCGCTCGGAGAGTGACTTCCTCCCATGTTTTACCTATGAATAAGATTGCCGTATCGTCGGCGTAGCGTACTACTTGAGTTATATCCGAGTTGTTGAAAAGAGCCATCAGGTCGTTGATGTAGACTCTACATCAACATTGTAGAGTGTGAACAGAGTAGGACCCAAAATACTACCCTGTGGCACCCCGAAATCAATGTTTAGTACTTCACTCGTTTGGCCAGAGATAGATACACACTGCCCTCTGCCCGACAGGTAGCTAGCAAACCATTCAAGAGCAACACCTCTGATGTCAAGACATTCCAGCTTTCTAAGAAGGATTCTTGGTGAAACGGTATCAAAGGCTTTTGCCAGATCGAGGAAAACGCCGATGCACTTTTTTCCACCATCAAGTGTCGAGACTACACTTTCAAGAAGCAAATGCACGGCGTCTTCTGCAGACCTGGCTTTCCTGAAGCCGAACTGGCGTGGAGATAAGATGGAATGATGTTCTAAGTATTTGGTCAACCTGAGATTAACCAGCTTTTCCAATAGCTTTGAGAACACCGGTAATAAAGAGATCGGGCGATAGTTCGAGGGTAGTGATTTAGAGCCACCTTTGTGAATCGGGATAACCAGCGCAGTCTTCCAACATTGAGGAAATTTACCTGAGGCTATACTAAGATTCATGATGTGAGTTAGGGGTTCTATAATCAAGTGGGAGCATGTCTTAAGTAGATTATTTGTTAGACCATCGATACCAGGGGCACAGTTACTTCCCAGCGCTTTGATGAAGCAGGGGATAGAAATGGGATTTTGACAGATGCTGCCAATTCTTCTTGGGTAGTGTTTATGTCACTTAATTAGTATGGGCAGCCAAGACTGGTCTAAAGGGCTCTGGCATAACCTTGTCTGAGTTCCTCACAAAAGTCAGGCACGACACATTTATGTTAGCTCGCGAGCGCTTCGGCATAACAAAATGTTGGACGATGGACGAGACCGTCTTCGTCATGGGAAACGACGGAAAACGCCACCAACTTCGCTGTCCTGCGGATCTTAGCACCGTCGAGCCCGCGGCTAATGCATCTGGAAGCCCGCCGCCGCCGCCGGCCGCCACTCAGAAGCTCACGGTGGTGACCAAGGGGTCGAAGACAAAGCGCGTTGTGCCATCGTCCAAGAGGACCTACATCGTGTGCATATAATCAGCATTATGTGTGGCCATAAGCTAAGGTACAGGTTGATCTCTCTATTTTTCACATCCTTTTCAACAAGTCTGTCCAACCCTCACATTCACAAATAATTTATATAATTTTTTATGTTTTCTTTCACCACTTTATTTTTGTTTGTACCAAAGCAGTCAATCCAAATGTCACTTTGACATGCCATGCCATTGACACATACCTTTTTCTTCTTCTTTTTTTTATCTTATAGTGAGTTTTTTTTTTTTTATTATTAAGAAATTGCTAATATTGTAGTGTATTCATAAATTAGGTATATTATATTTTATATTTGGTATATTATTTATTATGTTATAATACACGTATTTATTAAAGCATCAATCTGATGCCTCTCAGTGTTCAAAGTTCTGACAGCGATGAATACGTGTCTTTCAGTGACACTGTTTCTGGCAGTGACGACAGCTTCTGTAGTCTTACTTCTCTTTCTGGCTCTATCTCTTCTTTCTTTTCTGATGTTCCAAAGAATCTTAATATCCTTCATATAAACGCTCAGAGTATCCCGCAACACTATCCCGACTTACTTGCTTCTTTTGAACATAAGAACATTCACGCCTTACTTGTATCTGAATCATGGCTCAAGCCATGTTTTTCTTCTTCTTCTTATACTATTCCAGGTTTCAAACTTATTCGCAACGATCGTGTTGGAACAGGTGGTGAAGGTGTTGCTATTTATCTCCGATCCCACATACCTTTTAATAAAGTAAGTGAGTCTGCACAGCCACCACCCACCAATGCGGGAGAACACCTCTTCATTGAAGTCATCCTTTCGCATGCCAAGGTACTACTTGGAGTGTTTTACTGTCCTTCTTCAAAAATTAACTACTTCCTTTCCTTTGAAAATCTGGCCCCATCTTATAATTATTATGGGCGACTTCAATACTTGTTTACTCAAAAAAGACAGTCGGTCAACTTCTCTTGAAACTCTTGTTAGGGGGTGCAATATGTCTATTCTACCCTTAAACGCTACCCATTTCTTCCCTCATTCAGCTCCCTCTCTTTTAGACCTCATCATAGTTTCGTCTCCTTCTCACGTAGCCAAACATGGGCAATGTGAAGCAGGAGCTTTCTCCTACCATGACATGTTATACATGTCCTACAAAATTCGTCCCCCTAGGCCCAAGCCCCAGATAGTTCTGCAGATAAATTTTAGCGGCATTAACATGGAAGAATTAACACGTGATGCGGAGGGTATTGACTGGTCTGAGCTCTTTGATGTTCCAGATATTGATAGCAAAGTAGAGATATTCAATAGTATCATTACCAACCTATATGATAAGCATGCCCCGCTCAGAGAAATAAAACTAAAGCACCTTCCTACTCCTTGGATAACTCCTGAGTTAAAATTACTTATGCATCGGAAATGTTTAGCCAAAGCCAAACTAAAGCGTAAACCTTCCGAGCTAAACAAACAGAGGTACATAGATCGACGGAATCACTGCAATAGAGCGTGTCGTGACGCGCAACGCCGCTATATCCATACTTCAGTAGAGAACTCCGACCCTGCTAAGGTTTGGAAGTTCCTACGGTCATTGGGAATCGGAAAATCTAAAGAACGTACCAAAATTCCTGCACAATTTGATCTTGATTCTTTAAATAAACACTTCACTTCCATTTCCGATCTCGATATACAACTGAAATCGAAAACTTTGTCTCATCTTTCTTCTACACCGATTCCCGACTACTCACCTCTTCATTTTAGCCAGATCACTGTCTGTGACGTAAAGAGAGCAGTAACATCTATATCCTCTAAGGTTATCGGCGATGATCGCATTAGTCGAAACATGATAATCCCCATCCTTGTCCAAATAGCACCTGTAATCCAACACATACTTAACTACTCTCTGTCTACTGGCTCTTTTCCAACTGCTTGGAAAGTAGCTCAGGTTACTCCACTCCCCAAAAAGTCGAAGCCTGATTCTTTCTCTGATTTCCGTCCTATATCCATTCTTCCTTTCCTTTCCAAAGTTCTAGAACGCCTTGTCCATCAACAACTTAACACCTTCCTCTCCAGACATAATCTTCTCAATGCCTTTCAGTCCGGTTTTCGTCCAGGTCGCAGCACCATATCCGCGTTAGTCAAAATAACTGACGATATACGCTCTGGCATGGAAAGCGGGAAAGTAACTGTCCTTTGCTTGCTAGACTTCAGCAACGCTTTTAACAATGTTGATTTTGATATTGTCCTCGGAATATTGCGCTCTCTAAACGTATCTCCAGCAGTGGCTGACTGGTTTCGCAGTTACTTGCATGGACGTCGGCAGCGTATTTGCGTTGATGATGTGTGCTCATCATAGTGCATCATTTCTGCGGGCGTGCCTCAAGGCGGCGTTCTTTCACCTCTCCTTTTCGCTATTTTCATAAACTCTATATCTCTTAATATAATTTCATCTTACCACCTCTATGCAGATGATCTCCAAATTTATGCGGAAGCCTCGGTAGATCAACCATCTCTGCAATAAACGAAGACCTGGACCGTATCCTTGTCTGGAGCAAAAGCTTTGGCCTCAAGGTCAATCCTGCTAAAACGCAGGTGATCACAGTGGAAAGCTCTCGAATGATAGCTCGGGTTAACTGGGGTAGTCTTCCAACTGTGGTCTTTGACGGGACTCCTGTGGATCAAAGCGAAACGGTGAAATATTTAGGCGTCCTCATTGACAGGAATCTGTCGTGGGGACCTCAGCTCTCTGAAATCAGCCGTAGGATGTTTGCTTCAGCGGGTTCCCTTCGAAGACTACGGAACTTTCTCCCAATCGCCTCTAAAATTTATCTTGCCCAATCTCTTCTTCTTCCAGTTCTCGCTGATTCTTCTTATCTTGATATTACTGAGCAACAACTTGACAAACTTGAGCGCCTGCAGAATGTCGGGATAAGGTTTATATTTGGCTTGCGCAAATATGACCATGTCTCGGAATTTCGCAGGAAACTCAAGTGGTTACCAAGTCACATCCTATCTCTTCTCTATAATATCTTATTTCTATCTTCTGCACCCCCTTATCTCAAGGAACGTTTCACTTTTCTCCACAATTCTCACGCTCTTTCTCTCCGTTCTTCTGAAACACTCATACTTCAAGTCCCAGTCCACTCTACTTCCTTCTACGACAACTCATTTACTGCTCGAGCTGTACAACTTTGGAACACATTACCAGTCTCAGTAAGGCGTGCTAAGTCACTAGCAATATTCAAGAGCATGGTAAAGGAACACTATTTGTCCTGCTGTCACTGACCGCACCCTTGTTTTTTTCCGTTATAAAATTAATATTATATATTTTTATAAGTAGGTATGTATTATTTGTTATAAAGTATATATGTATTTATAGTAGATAGGTATTTGTATGTTACATAATAAAATGCAATTTCAAGTTGTAATTAACTACATAATAACGCACACAGATCCCCTTTTTCAATCCAACGATCCTATCCATCCACGGTTGTCTGGTAGAGATCGCTTTTGAGCGATAAGACCGCCAAATTGTCACATATCTTGTATTATTATTGTTTACCTTGTTTGTTTTATTTTTAAGTGTGCAATAAAAGTATTGTCTATCTATCTATCTAATTTTAGTTCGTAAGAATTACTAACATTTATTATAAGATCATTACTAACAAATTATGGATCTATAGTAGTCCGAAATAAAAGAATTTTATTTATTTATTTAAAATGAAAAACGCATTATTTAAATTCTTAATTTTTTTATTTTTGGATTATGTACTATTATTATTATTGATTTTTGCTCTATTTCCAAAATATGTAACTTTTGTACGCCTAATGGCAGATCACAGTGCTCTTAATTTTAAGTCTGAACATCCCTGTAATACCTGTGTATCACAAATAAATAAATGAACTTTGAACTATAAGCTTTGGAAGTAATTATTCCCTCTCCTTTCAAAAGGAACCTTTTTTGGCCGGAAGAAAACGAAGATAAAAAGAAAAGGAGATTGAAAAAAGAAAAAATACCTTATACTGTTACAGGTAAAGCATGGCAAGATTATCATGAATGTTTTTTTGATTGAACTTGTTATTATTATAATTTATTAGTGAATAAACGCGTGTTGCTCGCGGGAGACGCAGGGCAAGGGGGTGCGCTGGGGGTTGCGGGCGGGTGCGCCGCGCCGCCCGCACACGCACAAGCAAGCCAGTAGCTTTTTCAGAAACCGCGCGCGCGCACGTCCATCGTTTGGTCTGCCTCTCCTTACACACTTCTTACTAAATAGTTGTTTTAGTCATACCTACCTACAGTCCCCACCTTCTACACCCTCCGAAAACCAAATATGAATGTAGAAGTATTATTCCAGGAAGTTACGTTATAGTGAAGTATGAAGGTGAGCATTTTCCTGGAAAAGTAGAAAATGTAGAAGGACGGCAATACGAAGTGAGCACGATGGTGTTTTCTGCAGGAAGATCTTTTAAATGGCCTGATTATACTGATAAAATATGGTATAGGATTGAAAATGTCATTGAAAAGATTAATGAGCCTATTTGTATACAGCTCATTCAGGGCCCCTGACGCGTCTGTGCGTTTTCAGACACAAACCATATGCCCACAACGCACATGTGCGTTCCATTGATTTCGCTCGGCGTACCTTCAGTGCCCCGCCCGCATCTGTGCGTCTATTGTTAACGAGCAAGCCCATGATTTAGGTGCATTCTCTTAGATCCCGAAAAAACGCCTACACAGAAACAGGTAAAAAAGGCAATTACTACTGCCTATAACGCGCAGACAAAAACAGGTATCCGAGCGCCGCTTACGCCCGCATGTTAATGTTATCAATAACAAGTAATAATGTTATATGAAAAACTAGCGACCCGCCCCGGCTTCGCACGGGTGTATTAGGTATACATATAAACCTTCCTCTTGAATCACACTATCTATGTATTTAAAAAAAACGCATCAAAATCCGATGCGTAGTTTTAAAGATCTAAGCATACATAGGGACAGACAGACAACGGGAAGCGACTTTGTTTTATACTATGTACGTAGTCGTGCCATAAGTTCTGTCTCCCTACCCTCCAGTAAAAATCTCATAACGCATCCCGGTTTACTGTCGTTAATAAGCTTTAATACTTCCCCCTTTGTTAAAAAAATACCGTTTCGTCATTGGATTTCGAACGAGCAACATGGAATGGGGCTTTAAAGAGAACAGGATCGCCATTATTGCACTGTTTAAGTGCAACAAGTCAGCAAAGGAGATATTTGAGCTTCTGCAGCCACTACAAATTACAATGAAATTTGTGCAGCGTACTATCCAACGATACCGTGAGACATCCTCTGTCGATGACAGGTCTAGGAGCGGCAGGCCTCGTACTTCTCGTACACCAGCAACAGTTGACAGCCGAAGGGGTGGTGGAATATTATTCCAACATTTGGTTGCTTGGTATCTAAAACTTCCCCTAAACCTAGCTGTTTTGTGATTATAATAATGCAACAGATTTCTATTTGGCCTAGTGCTATATTTAGTACGCGGCTGATCGAGTTTGGAGAACAGGTATATGTATATAGGGGTGCCGAATGTTAAAACACCATGAACCAGAGTGGCCATATGCAAAGCCCGTCGCGAAGCCATGTTTAGCGTAGAGGAAGAGTTTAAGTATGGCGTGATATGTGTTCGCGCCGGGATATGATAGCAGAATCTACAGCATGCGTTTTGTATTCTTTGTATAAGGCTAGATTTGTATGTAAGACGCGGACCGTAAACTAAATCCCCATAGTTAAGTTTCGATAGTATAAGGGTTTCACAGACTTTTACACGAATCTCTTCCGTGAGATATTACCTGATTTTGTATAGCAGCTTTAGTCTAAAGAAACAATTTTGTGCTAATATACAACGCAAAACCATCGCGCTCTCCAGGAGAGGCGCAGAGGTATATTTGAAAGAAAGAGGTGGACGCTCGGCTGGCATCAACGTCTGCCGCAGCTGCCGACAATACCGATGCGTCCGCCACCCTCTGCGCCCATACCAATTCCCTGGAGAGGCGATGGTCTCCGGCGCAGGGCGGAGCTGGAGGAGGCCATCCAGACTAAAAATATTTTAAGGAGGCAGGCGGGGCCATGTTAGATAGGTGTTGTCTAGTGATACCTACCTAGCATGGTCCCGCATCATATTAAATGAACTTTTTAATAAATATGGTTGCTTTTATTTCAAGCAATGCTACGCTTGACCTAAGTAGAAAGTAGGTACGGTACCCCTTATGTAGGCAAAGACTTACCTTTTAGTTTATTATTTACGTTAGTGTAAGTAAAAGTAGGTATCTTCGTCAGGTCAGTATAGCATTGATAGAGAAACACAGGAACTGGCGTGTCTATATAAACTATCGGTTATACAAATATGATGTAAATCGACATTGTAGTCATAAACTTGTACCTATCTCGTTTTAACTTACCTAAGATACCTCATGTAAAAAGAGACAACAATATATTTGTTGGAACTATTTTTGACAGTATTTTTGGTAGTTCTCAGTAGTAACAGTAGATGAATGAATCATAAAACAGTTGAATGAAAATACATATTTTTGAGTTGCCAACATATTCCTACTCTTACATAATATAGGGAAAATTTAAATATTCCGGAATCCTTTATCTGACGGAATCATATCTATCAGGTACGAGATAAAACAAAATTGACTTACTTTTATGCAGATATTCTCTAGTAAGTAGTACAAATATTATTACTTTGCAACGGATTTCTACTACACTTACTACGTTCTGCTTTGCAATTTGAAAACAAAATAATCTGTACATTTCTTAAACGTTTTAGGCCTTATGTAGAATGTAATTTATAATAATAATAGGTAAATAAGCTTACCTACCTATCGGCTCTAAATGCTGAAAGATTTTTCGATTATTGAATCCATCGCAACACAAATACTAGCTGTATATTGATAATTTGGCATACCTCGTGTCTAATGAAAATTCTACTATATCATTGTATTATCATAATTTATGACTACTGCTAAAAGGAAATAGGGTTTGATGTAGATAATAATGAAATGAAAAATAAACATAGTTTGTAATGTATATATTCAGAATAAATAAAAATTTAAATAGGCAAAACTTATATTTAAACTTATAATCACATAAGTAACTCAACTGATCCTGACCAGTACGAGACGGAAGCGTGCCCAACATAATTATTATCAGTCTTCCGATTTGAGCTAACAAAGTCTAATTTAAAATTAAAATGACTTATATTACATAAATAATGAACTATATTCATGCTACAATATATATATAAATAAATAACTAAATATTTGTTATACAGTAAACAACTAAGGATTATTTAACCATCATAATTCAACTAATATTATAGGTATCAACTTTAATCAACAAAAAATAGTAACTATAATCAACAAGAATCACATTAAAACGTCCCTAAATCGGCCCTTAATTTAATCAAATTGGTACCGATATTGTTACCCTCATCAATCACTTAGGTGGGATTTCACCGTTAGTATCTTAAAACACGTTCAACTAAACTCGTTTCTAAGTAAACGCGTTCACATATCGAGTTAAATCTCGTTTAAAGTCAAACCGATTTCACCGGCTTTTTGGAGCTAATTTTTGATCGTGTTTACGTAAACGAACATTTACCACAGATTTACATAAAATCATAGACAATAACCACAGAGTGCAACACTCCCGCCTGGACCGTGTTTCCTGGACTCCGAATTCACAACAGAGTATTTTACTTGGCTTTGTATACTGGACACCGATTTCGTGCGCGATTTATTGACCTTTGCTCTGTTTACTGGACTCGATTTCGTGCGCGATCTATTTACCTTGGCATTGTTTACTGGATACTTGGAACCTTTGCGAAAATATGTCGAAAAGGAAGGGCGAACCTTTGCCGAACATTGGCGCAAAAAGAAAAAGAGACCCAACTTTTGGCGCCAGCGAAAAGTTGACCCTTATTTCCCTGGTGGAAAAGCATTTCGACGTGGTGGAGTTTAAGAAAACGGATGCTGTCAGCATGCGTCAGAAGGCGGAGGAGTGGCGAAAACTTGGTGAAACATTCAACGCCACATCCAGCATCCATCCACGAGAGTCGACGGTACTGAGGAATTGTTGGGAGAACTTGAAAAAAAGAGCAAAGCAGGAGTTAACCCAACGAAACCAAAGTTTTATGGCTACAGGTTAGTCTAGTCTTATTTTTGGTAATATGCTCCATATTTCATGTATGAAATCATTTATTTATATATTTTGCTCACATGTACATATACAGGTACGTATACAGGTTAGCTTAGGTCAATAGTACATGCACCCTGTAGGGCACTGCAAAGAATTTATATAAATTGGCAAAATTCAGTTTAAGTTAAAATAATCTATAATATTTATTTTTGGACTTAGGAGGAGGACCACCAAAAAAGCCCAATGAAGACTCTGCTATTGAACGTGTGATCGATTTAATTCAAACCAGGGTATCGGGGTTCACAAACATCTATGACTCTGATGGCACAAATATTGGTGAGCTTTATGTAAATACATAGATTACAGAACTAGGCTCTCCTATAGCTTTACTTAGATTCAAATAACCAGTTATTATTTCAATTCAATTCACTTTAATCGCATTCATCAACAGCATTACAGATTATATTTTCCAAAAGCATGTTGTGTTTATATAGTAGGTACAATGGTTCAAAAACATGCTAATTTAATTTGTTTTTTCAGCCTCCAGTAGCTGTGATGAAGCAATGGCTGATACTTCTCAGTCAGTGATAGTGATGAGTGTTATGTTTTATTCTTACACCTTGAGATTTAAATAGTTATTAGTGAACTAAGATAGAAAATCTCCAGCATGTGTTTGTTCTAGATAACAGTCTTGATTCACTATTTTACTTGCATTTGCGGCATTTATCTAAACTAGCTGGAATTTAAAATTTTATTTGACAAGCTTTATAATATTTTTTGTTTTCCAGATGCAGTAATAGATAACCTACAACCTACAGAAGCTGTGACCACTGTGACTAATGTAAGTACCTAAACTTGTTATGAGAATTAATTTTTCGCTAAATAGATTTTATAAAATTGTGCTATAAATATACTAGTGGTTTGCTTTGGGCTCCAGATCGGGTTAATCTCTAGATCTAACTGTGAGTCTAAACCATACAGGAACACTCACATCATCATATCAGCCCATACACATCCACTGCTGGACGCCACAAATATGAACACTCGCATAAAATATGAAAATCTGTCCATCCGTTTTGGAACATTTCACAAAGTACAGAAGAATTATAATTACAGTTAGAAATAAAAATGATTATAAAATTTTGATAAGGATTTCTATTTGCAGGACTGGGCCGAATACACTCCCACAATGCTGAGGCTCCCTATAAATTCGGAGTTAAGAGCACTGAGTCCAAGGCAGGTGGATCTATTAGAGGATGCAGAGCAAGAGGAGCAGCAGCCAGCGTCTGCAACTCCTCTCCCTAGTTCAGACTACCCAGTCCCTACACCCCGGTAAGAAATTATTTTTAATGGAATTATCTACTACCTGTGCCTCACATTTTCATCTACATGAAAATAATAATAAGAAGTAGTCTGTGTGTTGTACTCAACATAGGGAAACAAATATTCATTTGTCCTCACAAAGATTTGCATCGTGATTTGATTCACATTAAGAACAATTTTAAATCACTTTCCAGAGACCAACGCAGTGCTCCATCAACAAGTCGCAGGAGGCCAACGCTGAGGCGTGATGAGAGTTAACGACGCATAGAATTGCGACCTTATCATTGGCCGGCCAGGCTGCAGAGGAGCACGAAATAAAAATGAGAATTTTAAGACTCCAGGAGGAGAAGGAAAAATAAATCTTAGAACAGGAGCGCCTAAAAACCAGGCAGGAAGAAATTAAATTAAAAATTTTAGATTTCGAACTATCTATGAAATAAAAGAGTTTGTATGCATGAAAGCATTTACTTCATTTTAAGTATTTCCTTGATTATAAAAAAAAATTATAAGATAGGTCCTTAATTTACATAATCATCATACATTAGTCCATTTATTGATAACATTAACTTAGCAAGTTATTAATGATTGATGTGATAATTATAATTATCATATAATAAGTACTCCATATTTCATGTAAGTAGACTTCATCTTGATAATCTAAATGAAAAAATAATATTAATCAGCTTTTTAACTATGAAAGTTACTGAAGCGTTTGATGAACAATCTGGGTTAGGTAGTCATTATTATAATCTGACGTATAGCCATGCCTGACCATCCCAATAAAATATGATTTCCTCATAGCACTGAACTGACTGATAGTATAACACCTACTTAAAATGATTTTACAAAATTGCATTTATTAGAGTTATTGCATAAGTACATAATATTCCATTTTGGCACAATAGGATAAAATGTGGGGGTTGGAATCTAGGAAGGTAAGCATAATCAATCAGGGAGGTAATTTGAGTAAACTTACCTAGCAAAATAGTTGGTCACTATCTCACTGCGCCTTCTATAATTTGGATTTGTTCTATGTGCTCGTTGTATGTCTACATTTCCATTATTAATATTACCTAAAGCTAATAGAGCATCCCATGAAGCTGAATTTATTATTTGGTTATCATTAGGAGGCATACTTTCCCCACTTCGTCTTGCAATATTGTGCAGGATTGCTGTGGCGATGATTATTGGAAAATAATGCTCTACTGTAACCCCTAAACCAACAGCCATTGCTGGGAATCTTTTTTTCCAGACACCAAACAATCTTTCTATGCAATTTCTTGTTCTTATTTGAGATTCATTAAATAAGTTTTCAGGATCATTATTGCATTGTTACAAAGGTGTCATCATGTACCTATTACATGGATACCCTGCATCTCCTACAAGCACTGCATTTCCATATTGGCCCTGTTCAAACATGGCTCTTCTATAACAATTGTTGAAAATGTATGAGACATGCGTACTTCCTGGCCATCGAGCAACTATGTCAGTGAATTCCAATTTGGCATTGCAGATTGCCTGAATGTTGAGTGAAAAATAGTGTTTTCTGTTACGAAATATCTCTGGGCTTTCCCCGCCTGTAATAGAAGTATAGTAAGTATTATATGTTAGCAAAATCTTATTGGGGTGTGACATAATAATACATGTTAATATACCAACAAATAGGTAATAATATACTACCTGGTGCAGTCTATTGCTCCTATAACGAACTCTCTTATAAAATTCAACTTGTGTCTGTTGTATCTCGGTTGGTAACTCAGGAAAGTAAATGTGCTGCGGTCGAAGTGAAGCAATGGCAGCACTGACTCTGTGCACAATTCTATGTGCTGTAGATGTACTAAACCCACATAAATCGGCGGCAGTCATTTGATAACACCCAGTTGCATAGAAACGTAGAGCACAAAGCAACTGATTAATAGGAGACACGCTATTGTTTCTGAAATCAATATGAACATCGAATCTCAGCATCGAATTAACTAGTACTTACCATTAAATAACCTGTAAAGGTACCTTACGTAAGTATCTGGTACAGAACGCGTTGTTACATGAGTAAACATATGTGCTTACATGTTTGAAGGAAACTCGAATTTATGTTTAATAGACTCCAATACCGACAGAACAGTTGGTTTTATGAGACGAAATCTTGTAACAAAGTCTTTGTCACCAAGGGTATCAAAACATTCTTCTCTAACACGTATCCACCTTGGACGACGAACAAATAGATCCTCATCATCACTACTATCTTCGAAGGCTAATGCTAATGCTCTTTCCATTAATGATGTGCACAAAATTATTGTCAGAATGTATTTCAACATCTGTGTGTTGGGCACGGCGGAAGAAACAGAATGGTTGCAGAAGCTAAAAAGAAGTATGCAAATATTACTCAGGAGGCGATTCTTTTGTATCTTCGTTTATGTAAGCCATGTCAAATGAAACAAAAATCTACCAAAAAAGGCCTTGTTGTAAAGCATATTTTATCCAGCGAGCTAATGTTGCGTGTTCACCGTTATTATTATTATTTTTTTAAAAGAATCGCCAAACCGGGAACCTTTTGAAATGGTGACCCTGCCGCTTGCCTCCACGTCTGCGGCGGGTGATTATGGTAAATATAACTTGTGTGTCTTGAGATGTCAAACGTTACTTTAATACGAATTAGTGTTTACTTTATTACGTTGTTACAGTTACACTATCACCTGACCGAACGCCGATGGTGGCCTCGCCGCTTCCCTCAACATCTGCGGCGTTTGATTGTGGTAAATGTAACTTGTGTGTCTTGAGATGACTGTCAAAACTTACTTTAATACGAATTAGTATTAACATTATTAAATTGTTACAGTTACACTATCACCTGACCGTCTGGGACTGCGTGACGCTGCCTCGCCGCTTTCTGTTAATTTTGAATTGAGTAAGTACGAGTATGAAATTGTGTCTTGAGGTGTCAAACATTACATCATAAATAAGCATTAGTTATCTTTATAATATCATAATTATGTTGTTACAGATTTTGACGAATCCGATGGCAGTGCTGTAGGTACGCCTGATGCAGATACGGTGCCCAACTCGCCTAGTTCTTTAGACTCCCTGGTATTTCGTTTGCCGACTTCCGAGAACTGGGCAGTTGTGTGCCGTACTCCCCGCAAAAGGGAGTTTTTAAACAAGGATTTTACAGATTCTGATGATTCATGTTGAATATTCTAACATGAATCATCAGATCTGTGGACTCCATAAAAAGAAATTTCAAAAATAAACATAATATTATTATTATTTTTTTTTTTTTTTAAACTAATAAATATTACAGTGCCACACGTTGGGGTGGAAGTTATTATAGAACAGGGCGATGACACTTGCGCACGACGACGACGGTCGGTTATTGGTAAGCCCAAATAATCAACAAAAATGACTCTTGTCTATTTCTCTACATTTGGAGTTGTAATCGTTTTTATATTTTTCAGGTTTGAACGACTCTGTATTTGAGGACACTGTAATAGATTGGTTAGTTGACTCAGACAGTGAAACAGACATGTTAAACGATGACGGAAATGACGACCCACAACCGGCTTATCGAGACATGGACATGACCAATGACATGACTCCTCAACTAGAGGAAGTACTTCAGACTGAGGACTCTACAAATGACAGGGTTTTGCAAGCCCTACTACCAGAAGACTGCTTCACTTTTGACTGGAGTAAAAACAAACGTGACTTTACGGCCAAACGTGAAACTTTTGTTGGAATGCCTGGGCCCACTTTCGACATGACTAACGACACGAAACCCATCGAAATATTTGAAAAAATGTTTGACGTGGAGTTTGTAGACCTATTGTGTACAGAGACCAATCGGTATACGAGCCAGAAAATTGAGTCTCTTAAAAATTCTAACAATTTGTCTGCAAACTCCCGTTTGCATCGCTGGACACCGACAAACAGACCCGAAATGATTTCTTTCCTTGCCCTTACAATAATTCAAGGGCTGTATCCACTAGCCAATGAAGAATCTTTTTATAAATTTAACGGATTTGGAACAATGCCCTATATTTCGAGAATTATGACATATAATAGATATTTACTTCTGAAGACCATGCTGCACTTTGTTAATAATGACACACAGACCGACGGACAAAGACAATCTAAATTATACAAAATTCAGCCAATAATTGATTATTTAAACGCAAAATGTTCTTCTCTTTACTACCCACAACAGAAATCGCCATTGATGAGTCACTCTTAAAGTGGCACGGCAGACTGAGCTTTGCTCAAAAAATTTGTTCTAAGGCTGCACAGGTAGGCGTCAAAACCTACGAGCTGTGTGAGTCATTGAGCGGCTACCTTTGGCGATTTTTTGTTTATACAGGAAAAGACACAACAGCGACGAATGATGACAACGACAATGAAAACGACGACGATGACAATAGACCGGACCAGACAGAACAGGCACATGACACACAGGACCCGGAATACAGACCGACGAACGCAACAGCGAAAATAGTTTTTGACCTTATAGAGCCACTTCTGCACCGAGGTCACACGGTTATAATGGACAATTTTTACAATTGTCCATTATTAGCACGGTGCCTCAAACGACGAAAAACAGACTGTTACGGCACACAACGACTTAACAGAGAATTTATTCCCCAGTCTCTGAAAACTTTGACCAAAAGTGACCTTCGGCATGGAGAGATCGTTGCGAGCTTCTGTTCTGATCTGTCTGTGATGGTATGGCGAGACTCTAACTTAGTTAGCAGGATCTCGACGTACCATCAGCTTCAGATCGGAACCCGCGAGAAGTTTAACAGGACGATGTACAAGCCAAGCGTTGTTCTTGACTACAACAAGCATATGGGAGGTATTGATCGCAAAGATCAATTCTTATCTGCCCACCCGTTGGAGAGACTCAAAAGCCGGGTTTGGTACAAAAAATTGTTTCGACGACTTTTTAACTGTGCGGTGTTCAACGGTTTTGTATTGTTTAATAACAAACACAAAATGCAGCACCGGCAGTTCAGAACAATACTGGCAGAATCTTTACTGAAGACGTATCGACAGATTGACTTGACAACAGAAACGCGACTGATTTCTCGGACTTCCGGACAGAACATCACACATGTACGACAGCGTAACACCACTTCGATGATCCAAAACCGACCGATAGTTGAAAGCGATCACTTCCCTGTGCATGGCCCTACCAAAAGAGGCCGCTGTTGGTGGTGTTCACACAAGCGACAAACTACCAGCCGCACAATATGGATGTGCAAAGAATATGGCGTGAGTTTGTGCATCTTGGGCTGTTTCAGGGACTATCACAAGCCTTAGAGCGTGACCAGCCAAATGTGAATCTTATTTCTAGTATTTAAATTATGTATATCGCTATTTTTAGTGAACCGATTGATATTTTTATGAGTGTACAACTAGTTTTCATAAATATATTGACATGGTACTGTCATTATATTAATCACGTAGGTATTCTTTGAGACCCATATCATAGATCCTCTTCTGCAATACAAATACGGTATTTTTACCACTAGTATACCATAAGACATAATACTATATACTGAATGATGTATGTATCTGAAATAGACTAGTCTAAAAGTATCAACGTCTATAAGAGGACTGTTTTTTTTTGACTTCATACGTGAACTAAGTCTCTTCGATAGCTTATCTATGTGTGGGCCCCATTAAAGTACACAAGGTTACAATTCAAGGTTATTCCTAAGAATATGTAGTTTTATCTACAATTTCTACCGTTTCTCCTTTTACGTTTATATCAGCCTTAACTTGTTTTATATAAAGTAGAATAAATCTTATACATTTTGTGTTGGTTTCATTAAGCAAAATATTATTGATATTAAACCTTTTAGATTGCATTTTTCACTATATTGTAAATATATTATGTCAAAAGTATACATACTGTGTTTTTGTTAATTTAGCTGATATTTAGAAATAAGTACCTACTTCTCTTCTATAGCCCGATTGCAGGGCTATCTACCAGATCCATTGTGAATCCAAACCATCCACTCACACAAAAATTATATAACGTCGGTCCAGCCGATATATAGTTAGGTATGATGATGATAATCTTCTTGAAGATTTTCGCTTGGCAGGCGAATTGGTGAAATTCAAATAAATATGTAATTATTTTAATGTAATTAATATTTAGAAAATTTGAGATTACGTAAAGATGTTAAATACTAATTCTAAGGCCCATAGAAATGTATAACCTAAACTCTATATACATAGTAAAAACTCAACAAATGTATCACATCAATTTAGTTAAAAAAATATCGGTCCTACTCGAAATTAAATCGCTCGTCTGCACAGCCCCGGGCGGCCATTTTGCCGTTTGTCGAAACAACTCGCGCGAGTACAAGTGGGCCGAGAAGTCCTGTTTTTATTAATTTTTTTGATATACTTCTCATGAGTCTAGTATAAAGCCATTTTAAAGGAAATAAAACTTACTTTATTTAGAACATTTCATTACTGTTACAGATATCATAGGTTGATCATGAAAAAATAAAGTTGCAGAAAAACCGGTCGAAAATGTCTACTTTTATTTTTTAACATTATTTTTAACGATCAAGGTGTAGGTTTAATGATAAGATGATAATTCAAGTTTATTCTACAGATATTAACGATAACAATGTAATTTCTCGTTTATCGAATCATTTGGAATACGTCCCCGATTTTTATGAAATTTTGTTTACATAATCGGATAAGAAATAGCTACATTTGTACCGTTTTAGTTTTTCAAAAAAACAATATCATCAGTAAATGAGAGCGAAAGTAATAAAATGAATAGAATTGAAACGAATATTCGTTCTCATTTAATGATGATTATGTATTTTGGAAAACTAAGAAGGTACAAAAATAGCTATTTCGTATCCGATTATACAATACAAAATAATTTAACAAATAACATTTATACAATGTGTATTGTCGAACCGTGATCAAACGAGATGTGCGGATACACGACATATATTTATCGATAAAAACAAAAAATAAAGCCGATTTAATTATTTTTTAATTAAAACTAGGGTGACTGACCCAAATGCTAGCACTACACCAAATAATCAGCACTCCGAATAAATAGTAAAATTATAAGGTTCCAATAACTATAATTTGGGTTACCACTTTAAAAAATAAATTAAATTGATGTTTTTGGAATCCTACTCCTGGCAATACCATACTTTCCGACTTCAACATGACGAAAATTTTATAAACAAACGTTTGTGTACTGCAGTTTGTCCTGTTTTTGCCTGTTTCTTGTGATCGAAGGTAAGTTCACGTGTTTACTTTTTAGACTATATTAGATCTTTTAGATATTTTATACTGAAACTTTTGATTTCTCTGATTTCTAAGATAGTTTGAGGATAATCTGAAAAGAAGAATTTGAGGTTATGGTGATATATTGGTAAAAAATGTGGTGCTGATAAATGGATCTAATATTTTACGAATTCCAAATTATGAGTACTGGTGCTGCAAGTTGGAGATTGTTTTGATTGCTTTATACCCCAACGCCACACGGATACTACAGCCAGCCGACGTGTCAGCCTTCAGACCTCTCAAAAATGCATGGAAGGAAAGTGTCCTAAAATGGAGGAGATATCATCCTTTGGAGACTCTCACAAAGAACATAAGGAGGCTTTAGAGGTTGGCGTCAAAGATACCGATATCAAAGATACGATGACCTTTTACGTTTTTATATTTCTTTTTGTTTCTTCTTGTACAAATAGTAGGCCAATACGAGTTTTTTTTTTCTTATTATTCGACATTTCACACGTGTGTAATCTCCGACTACAATTTCAAAACTAACGCATATAGACGGCAGTCCATCCATCCGGTAAAAAAAATATGTATACAAGGATAGCCGTTTATTGACGGTCCGTTATCCGGTGAAAAAAACGGACGTCTACAAGCGCTCTACAAGTGCTGATAATTGGGTCCTTCACACTACTTCATCTGGTTTTTTCTTCGTTTATTTTTGAATAAACGGTGTATTTTATTCAAAGTAATTTGAAAGCTATATAGTCTGCCTAGTTAAGAAAATAATTAAAAAATACAAGTTCGGTACATAATCCAGTAAAAACTTTTTTTTTTTTTATTTAAAAAAAAGTTTTATTTTTTATTGTAACTTTAAAACTGGGTCATTGAGGTGTACTTTTTTGCATGTAGTATTAAACTTCTTAATTTAGTCTACAAATCCTCCAAAAACTATGGATCTCTCTCTTTTTGTTGTCATGTTATTCACCATTTAAAATAGGTACTTTCTGTCTTGTACAAAGACCAATAAGAGATCTTTGTACAAGACAGACAAAAAAAATAAAATAAATATAGTTTTTTGGAAATTTCAAAAAAAAAAATTATGTATCAAACTTGTATTTTTAAATTATTTTCTTAGCTAGGCAGACTATCTAGCTTTCAAATGAGACTACTTTGAATAAAATACACCGTTTACTCAAAAAAAAAAAAACTCGGCTTTGTTTTTGAGATAGCTAACATATAATATTTTATTTTTTATCGATAAATATAATTATGTCGTGTACCCGCACATCTCGTTTGATCAAGGTTCGCCATTACACATTGTATATATACTTTATATATGTAAAATTAAGGCAGTAACTGTAACAGTATTTTCGACATGGTACGGTCCATAGCAGGTTATGCATAAACCTATATTGCAATCTGGACAGAACATACCAGTGTCCTTCCTTTTTTTATTCATATTCCAACACCTAGAACATTTTCTCCGCTTAAGGACTCCATTTCCATTCCGCTCTAATTCCTTAGGCATATGGGTAGGGAATTGTGGAGGCAGTGTTCTAGGTTTTGGAGGAAGCAGGCCAGACAAAACTTTATCTCGAAACGATTCTAATGATAAAGTTTTGCCCGTGCCTGCTTTGTATAAAAAAAATTCGTTGAGCATCATCATCTGGAACATATGAATTCCAATTTTTTTGTACCACCGAATGGATTTGTGGTCGCAGGGGTAATAGGATAACATTTGGTCGTGTTGGTCTACTCCTTTCATAATTTTATTGTATTGAATAATTATATTAGGCTTCATAGCAGCACGACCACGCCTGTTTATTGTTTCTTTTAGCTCGGGTGTATGCTCTGTGGAAAGAGTTAAGACGTCTCTTTTATCTTTCCATTTCATGACGCATACACCTTTGCCGTTTTTGCGGTATACCATACCACCCCTCGCCAATTTCTTACTCGTCACTACAGTCGGATTTCCTTTCCTGTTAGGTAATAACGTGCCCGTGCAGTATGTTTTTCGCGTCAATAAAATTTCTGCAAGGTCAACGCTATTATAAAAATTGTCCATGTACAGCGAGTGACCGGCGTCCAAAAAATCATCAAACAGTTTGAGGACGACTTTTGTTACGTGGCCTTGTCCACCAACCTCTATGTATCTGTATCGGCTGCCCCTTTGTACATATGTACTCGATGTACAAGACCTTTAGGATCAGCCAATACATAAAGTTTGATGCCAAACTTATGGCGCTTGTTTTTTATATATTGTCTGATTAAAAGTCGTCCTCTGAAAAGTACCATAGACTCATCTATCGTGATCTTTTTCGGGGTATACAATTTCTTTCATTTTAGTATTAAAATAATTCATTATTCCTTCCACCTTGGCATACATATTTCCGGGAGCATCGCGGTGTTGGAAGTAGAGCATTCTTAATATTAACAGGAATCGGTTTCGGCTCATATACTGGGTTAAGTTGAATTTAAATAAATGCGATTTTGCCCAGTAATCATTTATTTTGTTCAGCCGAACCGTTCCCATAAAAAAAGAAACCCCAAGAAGGTGAGGAGTTCTACAGCATCGGTATCCTTCCAACGTTTTAATCGGCTCTGAGCGCTGATGCCTCGGCCGATTACATCACTGGCATGCTGGTTTGTCATTTCAGCCAGCATGCTTAAAAAACTAATATCAAAAAATACCTTAAAGTATTTTAAAGGAGACATTCGTGCTGCATTCGGGATACGAATACCAGGATTCCCCAACAGTGGCAGAGACGTTGGCTCCAGAGGTTCATCGACCCAATCATTGTTGGACGAAGATGAAGCTCTTGCAGTCTGTTGTGCTACGACTACGAGAAAAGAAAATGGAGTCCGAAATTATCAAGTAAGTAAAAGTTTTATAATTATAATAACTGGGTAATTACTTACCTAATGATCAATAAGATCATAAATTAATTGTTATTATTCCTATTCCATTATTGCAGCAACAATGGAACTACAAGCAACGATTAATCCACACCATCTTGTAAAGGTTAGAACTCGTGCGTCGAAGTTACAAATATTTTTTTTTATTTAAGTAAGAAGACTATTCTAATAAGGGGTTAGTCATTTTATATTTTGTGGTGGTTTTAAAATGAACGGTTTCTATAAATATATCTAGGTATGAAAAACCAGCCGGTTAAAAAAATCATGTGTGTTGTATGGGAGCCCCAAAAATTTAGCAAATTAAATATTTGCTTTATTTTAATTTAATTATTTATTTTTAAAGTGAATATTTAACTGAATATTCTGTGAATATTTCAAACAGCAACGCCGTGGGTAGCCGTTACCAATATTGACCAAAAACTAATATTTATTTTATTCTTTTTTCTTCTTTATCTGTTTATTTGTTGTTATAGCGGCAACAGAAATATATCATCTGTGAAAATTTCAACTGTCTAACTATCACGGTTCATACGATACAGCCTGGTGACAGACTGAGTCTTAGTACGGACGGAGAGCTAATAGTGTTCCGTTTTACCCTTTGGGTACGGAACCCTAAACTACAATAAATGATATTCTCTATAAAATATTATTTCAGCACGGACTTCGCAGAAGACCCATCCCCCCTCACGCCCAGGAGACAGACGGCGCTGAAAACAGTGCCGCCGTCGCCACAACCTAAGACGGTACCGCCGTCACGACCGCAGCCTCGGACGCTGGCGCCGTCACGACCGCAGCCTCGGACGCTGGCGCCGTCACGACCGCAGCCTCGGACGCTGCCGCCGTTGACACGACTACAGCCTACGACGCTACCGCCGTTGACACGACTGCAGCCTACGATGCTACCGCCGGCGTCACGACCGCAACCACCTGTTGTTACCTGCCGTTGCCGGCGGTGCTATGGAGCTGCAGCGCCACCAGCTGCAGCTGCATATAATGCCAGAGCGTATATGTTTAAACTTATTTTAATTGTTTCTGTATAGGTTAAAATAGTTAGAAAAAAACTTGTTTCTAATTATTTTAACCTATACAGGGTGGTTTTTTGAGCAGCGCACGCGATGTCAGGATTTTTTAGGAAATTGTTTACACTTTGGGTTACATTATTGGAGTTTTAGTATAAAGAGTACGCGCGGCCTACTATAGTAAACCAGGGTTACTCTTTTTGCAATAACTTTTTAGCTAAGCGCGCTAAAAACTAGTGATTCCAAGTAATCCTCGTCTGGTATATTTTTCACAACCTCAGTACCCCGCGCGACCCCAGCGCGTACGCAGGCTCAAGTAGTTTGACGCCAAAAGTGTGGGCCTACTAAAGACTATTTGGCAAAAAGAAGTTCCACCAGCAACACGAACTCGACCCCAAAACATCAGGATAAGACCACCAGGCCCAAAAGGAGGTGTAATGGCATGTATTCATGTGAATAGTGAAGTATTGTATATTATAATAGTATGCATTTAAAGTAATTTATAAAATAAAACTGTAAGATTACTAGGCGCTCTCGTAGCGCGCGAGTCACCGCGCTTCCCCCATTCGCTTAACGCATCACACGCTCACTACGAAGCGACCCGCTGCCCCACTGCGCCCGCTCGGAATAAAAGGCAGCCACGCGCCGCTGCAACTGACCGTCAGTCTTCGCTGGCGCTCCGCTTCATCCGTGCATCGGAAGAGCCGCACTAGCCTAGACGCCTCCCCTCTCGTCGGTGACGCATCCCTCACTTGTAACGTCGCGTACTTGCCGGGAACGTAACTACGAACTTTCTCACTTGTGATAGTGTTACTTAGACTTGTTTTGTAAAATCGGGAATAAACTTTAAATTGTAGGTGGTGTTTTAATTTCCTCTACTACAAACTGGCGCTCAACGTGAAGGCCCGGAAAGCTAGCCCAAGAACAAGAAGTGTAAAGAAAGAACGTGACACAGATAACATGAGTTTGTCCGTAGAACAGTTCGAGAGACTTCTCACTATAGTTGGAAACCAGAAACGTGATTCGTTCGCCAACTGTAAGTTGATGTTTGATGGTACAAGGGACACCGAGACAGTATAAACTTTTCTCGCAGCGACCACAGTTTTCAAGGACGTTGAACAGATCTCTGATGATGACGCAATGAGGAGCATCCCGCTTATACTCAAAGATGAAGCAGCTGTATGGTGGAACGGTATCAAACCCCAGGTAAATACATGGGCAAACTTTGAAGCAAGAGTTAGACACGCTTTTGCGCCTGACCTGCGTACCAACTGTACCAAAACATCGTGTGCATTAAACAAGGCGAAGATGAGTTGACAAAAGTTTTCGTAGCGAAAAAGAGAGCTCTCTTCTTCCAACTGCCAGAAGCCCACACGGAATCTCAACAGATCGACATGATCTTTGGTCAATTGAGATACGAGGTAAGGGTCAAGATGCCCAGAGAGGTGATCGGAACCTTTGATGATCTCCTCAGGACGGCTAGGGCAGTAGAGGAATTGATCACGGAAAAGCATGCTACTCAGGAACCAGCGACTGAAACAGAAAAGGGGATTCAAAGAGATTCAGAAAAGGGTACCTTCAAAAAGAAGCCTATTGTAGGTTCCCTGGTCACACCATTGAGACTTGTAAAAAGAAGGAGAAGAAGGATGCTTCCGCAGTTTCTGTTAACAAGCCAGCTCCAACAAACACAGGTACTCAAGCACCCTCGCCTTCGCGACCAAAGTTTGTGTGTTATGGTTGTGGTACTCCGGGTGTGGTGCGATCAAAATGTGGTACTTGTACAAAAGTAGCAGCGAAGGAAAAACAACCGGACATTGGATTTTGCTCTCTTAATGTAAAAGCCGATGTGCGAGCTAGACCAACTGTTGCGTTCGGAATCGGTAGGTTTGTCGGAAACGCATACATCGACACGTGTGCTAAAACCAGCGTAGCATCGTACGCGCTGTACAAATGTTTATGCCAAATGGGATATGAGTTCGGGAAACAGCAAATACTGGTCACACTGGCTGATGCTGTGAAGACCCAACGCGAAGTACTGACCGTACGAGTACCGATTAGTATTTGATACCGATGTGTAGAGACGACGTTTATTGTTTTCCCGGAAGCCCGAAAAGCAAGAACATTATTGGGCATTGGATTTATCCAGGATGCGAAGATAGTGGTGGGCGTTTCCCAAATGACGTGGAACTTCTTGGATAATCCTGAAAATGTACTTGAGCTTCAAGATGAGGACTACGAGGAAGTATCGTTGGTACAAATAGAAAACCGAGATATTGTTTGACATCGGCGTAGCAATCAACTGCAGCGTGTATCCGAAACACATCGATCATATCTTATTTTTGCAAGGTGAAGATGGGTATTATTTTTCAATGAAGATGATACATCTAGTCACAGGTCTTGAAACCATATATCGTACCGTTGCATGTGAACGTTATAAACAAATCTAGTGTGCCATAATGACGTACATACGACATAGCATCCTGAGCGTATTCATGCATATGTCGCGGACTTCCGACGCATGTTGCTGGGAGAATAGTTGTTCTACCTACATTTTGTGCATTTCAGCATTGAGAGCCGAACAGTTACAGTTACAGTTCTGAATGTACGCCATCACCACAGCCTGTAGTAAATTATCAACTTGTTGGACCTACAATATCTGCACTCTCTACGCCATTGCTGGATCAGTCTTCACAATGTATACTCCATAATGATGTACTTTCTGCAGCAATATCAATCTCTAAAATAACTAAATAAGCTATGTAGTTATTAAGTATTACTATGTTAAGTGCAAAAACTTTATCAAATCCGTTGTGAATTTGATTATGAATAATAAATATTACTTACTTTGATATAATCTTTTAGACTTTCATTGATAACAGCACACACTTCGGGTATTATTTTAATTATGGATGCTTTTGAAACTCTGAGAAATACCGACAATAGTCTGTACGATATCCCAGAAGAAAGGTATACCAGGGTTATTTCCAATTTCACCCTTGCAGGTATCGCATCCCTCATCAGTGTATTATCACGTTGAATTTTTGGAGCAATTAAATTTAAAAGTATTTCTACTTGTTCAGGTGTCATTCTCATAACCGCTTTATATTCTCGGGGATCTTCATCATATAGCTCTTAAAATATTGTATGCGTTGCCCCTTTTTTTGCAGCCAATTCCTGACCCAAATACTTCTTTTTTTTTTTCAATTCTAAGTATTTCAACACAGAGTATTTTCGTAACCGCTTTTATTGTTGGATGTACTGTGATTAAACGTGTATTTTGCGACGACATTGCACCAGTGATACAGACGAATTATGCCAGTACACTGGTGCAGTAGCCGTCTTCTGTGACGCCAGCAGTTGATAGTTGATTGTGCATAGTGTGACCGTGCGAGGCGAGTCGAGCTACTGTCATACGAGTACACAGGCACAGTAGCTGTCTACTGTCACATCAGCTGCTCGCACTGTGTAACCTATCCTTGAGACATAGGCGCGGCTGGCACGATGTTTGAAGTCTTGCTTACATCTGAGGTAGTGATGTGGTAGGTACTAGTCGCTGATTATCGATAAGGCAGAGTATGTACCTATCCATTCTTGAAATGAAACTAAAATGGTCATCACATGCATTGAATGCCAAATAACTGGTTGGGTACCTACCTACTATGTTGGTACTGTCAAGGTACAATAGATTGGTCAAACTGTCGTCGTATCTACATGTGTGTGTAGACAGAAGCCTTTTGCCTTTAGGCACCTAACAATTACTATTTAACAGGTACACCACCTGTTAATAATAATTTTCTTAGTTAGGTAGGTATCTACCAATATAATTTGTACAGTGCAAGCTAAATTGAATCCAACAATAAAAAGCAGCCTAATCATAGGTAGGTGACTGAATCGCGGCTAACGCAACATAGACAATAGGACCTTTACATACGACCAATCGTCCACCGACAAGCTTCGACTCGCAAGGCGCGGGGGCGGCGCGGCGCGCGGCGGAGGCGCGGCAGTGTGGACGCCTAGCGTCTGTCACTGTCACATGACTGTCAGTTTGTTTATAAACATTCTCGAGGATTTTTCGTCCAATGTCGTGTCGTGTTCTTTTGTTATCGCAGTGTTTTATTTTTTACCTACCTACCTTTTCAAATATGGAGGGAATGAAGAAGCGGTAAGCTAAATTTTTTAATCAAATGTATGCGGGCGCCATTGAAGGGCTTTAATAGACAAAATGTCATGGACTTTTACGACAAACTGGAAAACATTGTAGGCGAATCAGGCATAGGCACTTTTTTCGATGAAAAGCAAGTTTTTTTTTATTTTTTTACTTCATTGTTTTTTTTATGTTTTTTCTCGTAAAAGTTTAATCATTAGTGGTTAAATAGCACGGATTACTTTGAGGCTAGGTTATTCGGTACAGTCATAGCAATTCTGTTTATTGAATGTATGCATACGGTAGGTACGGTTGTACCATATTTTTGAGTACAGTTGTGACATAAATAAACAATTTTATTTTGTTTTTAGATGCCCCGCTAACATGTAAGGAAGACGGATAGAGCTCAGTATCGCCTGCAACAGTTTGAAAATGCTTTTAAAGCAAAGCAGTGAAAAACGGGACGTCTTTACGGTCAGCTGCGGAAACTTACAAAGTTAATCGGATGTCTTTATTTCGATATATTCACAAACGGATGCAGCCGGCGGCGGCGAAAACCAGGGTGAAGTCAGCGTCAGAATGGGGTAAGTCGGACATAATAAAGTATTTAGCGAGGGGCAATAACAGCAGTTATCAAAGTATGTACAACGTTGCGCGGAAATATATTTTTTATTTGTCCATAAGAGATACGAAAGTTAGCTTTTGAGCTTACTACTTGTTTAACACAGCACGGCACGGCATTTGTAAAGCGTCACTAACATTAGATGCACAAAGCTTACGAGTTCTTCGTGAATCTGCACACGCTTGTTTGCCAGATTGCAGACGTGAGGGCTTTAAATAGGCACTTGAAACGTCGAAAGCGCGTCCGTACAGATTCTTTGCCGATACCTAGCATTTATGAAAGTGAGACAAAAAAGCTAAACACTGAGGAATTTGTTGAGGACATCCCTCCTTTTGAAAAAATCAAACATCAGCTATACGCGCAACCAATTCCACATTGTCAAGAATGCAAGTCTCTTCACCAAGCTGCAAGGACATCGACATCGTGGAGTATGTACGGACGGAATTTTTGTAAATCGATGGTCAAGAGGATTGTGGGTTTTGTGTCGCAAAAGGGCCGTGAGAGTACGTGAGTCACTACCTGGTTGATGGTACCTTTGATTCGTGTCCTGAACCGTGTAAACAAATTTAGACGATTCATGAAGACTTGACCAATGTTAGAAATCAACATGGTAGTATCCGTCGTATTCACTTTGTTGCCAAACAAAACCCAAAATACATACGAAAGGTTATTCCAGCTTTTAAAAACTGCCATACCTGGTTTTTCACCAACCAATTTCAAAATTGATTTTGAGATGGCTGCAATTAACGCAATACGAATAGTATTTCCAGGCGCACACGTGTCCGGGTGCTTTTTCCATTACACATGAGCCCTATGGAAGAAAGCCGGTTAATTAGCAGATACTTTTCCCCCCTGCTATTTCAGTTAGCCCAACTGAAATAGCAGGGGGGAAAGTATCTGCGGCAATGTGCAGCACTCGCATATCTTCCGAAAAATCATATTCCGGAGGCATGGTTGCACTTGATGCATACAAATCTTGATGGGGAGGCTGTGACAGCCTTCCAAGAATATATGTCGCACCAATGGTTGAAAGATGCCGGCCTAATGTCAACCTTTGCTCAAAAAAAACCGAACGACAAATTCTGTGGAAGGCTGGCACAACCGCCTTAATCGAGTGCTCCTGGGGAAGTTCCTGGTTCTCGTCTCCACTTGCAGCCTCTTGCTTGCCTTCATTGACCGGTCTGAGTGGAGTCGCGAGAGATGCATCTTAGGATGTTAACTCGGGGGGTACGCTGGCTTTTTAAGGAACCCATCCAGCATTCGGCAAGCCACCGTCTGCCACTCTTAACATTATGATTGACATGTTTAATATTCACGGCGTTACCACCGATCGCGTGAGAAGATTATGCTCTCTGCTATCTCAAGGAAAAGCACCTATAGATAGACGAGGACTGAGTACACCTGGAAACACCAAAGAGGGAGCTGTAATACAAGCTGTGAAGGAACATATTGAGTCGTTTCCTTAAAAGATCTCTCATTATGATAGCCAAGAGTGTCATTATTTGGATGCTAGACTCAATGTAAAAATTATGCACTTGATAGATTATTACACATGATAAACACATAATGTAAAACTGTGTATATGCTCCTGAATAAAATGAAGTCCTAATATTGTAAAACATTAACCTACTTTAATTGTATTGTTTAGTTTTATAATTTAAACCTTGTTATGTAGATAAAACCGTATTATATACACTGTTTTAGCTGTAAAATAATGTATTTATTAAAAGCTAATGTTATATAAACTATTTGTGTGAAATAAGAAGCAGAAAACAACTTTTATGTCAAATAACCTACAAACTTTTACAAAAACCTATACAGCAATAAAAATCAACTAACCACACTAAAAAATGAAAACACTATTCAAACTATAAACATGAAAGAAAGCCACATTGAACAAGTTAACGAAGATAACATAAAAGCAATTAACGAAATTGAAATCATAGATGGGATAAAAAGGCTCAAACTAGAAAAATCCCCTGGATCAGACAACATAACAAACGAAGCTTTAAAGACAGCTTATCATATACTGGCAACACCGCTCGCTGAACTATTCAGTCTGATATTAAAAAGCTCTGAAACGCCTACATAATTTTAATATATAAGAAGGGAGACCCAAAAGATATAGGCAACTATAGACCGATAAGCTTACTACCAACTCTGAACAAGCTTTTCTCGGCGATTATAAACTCGAGAATCAGCCCCGTAATAGAAGCAAGACAGCCTGTTGAGCAGGCCGGTTTCCGAAAAGGTTTCTCTACGATAGACCATATACATACCTTAGAGTTAGTTATAGAGAAATATCGGGAACAACAGAGACCACTCTATCTCGGATTTATTGACTACCAAAAGGCCTTCGACACGGTTGCTCACGACAACGTTTGGCAAAGCTTGAAAGAACAGGAAGTAAGTGAAGTATATATAAAAGTGATCCGGAGTATATATAATAACAACATGGGCAGAATAAAGCTAGACGTACTGGGCCCGAGCTTTGCAATAAAGAGAGGTGTAAGACAGGGCGACCCCTTGTCGCCAAAAATATTTATAGCCATACTTGAAAGCACCATCAACAAACTGAACTGGAACAAAAGAGGAATCTACATACAAGGAAACTTTCTGAGTCATTTGCGTTTCGCCGATGATATAGTAATATTATCCGAGACTTCCTCAGAACTACAGCTCATGATCAATGACTTACAATCAGCTAGCGCAGACGTAGGACTTGAAATCAATCTCACTAAGACCATGGTAATGACTAATAGCCTCGAAAAACAGATAAAAGTCAATGGATATCCAATAGATTATACAGACAAATATACTTACCTAGGAAAAACAATCAGTTTCGAAAAAGAAAACAACGAACTAGAGATTGAAAGAAGAGTACAGCGAACATGGAATAAATTCTGGAGTCTGAAAGAAATTTTCAAAAGTAACATGCCAATAAAACTGAAAACGAAAACACTGAACTCTAACCTTTTACCATGCTTGACATATGGATGTCAAACATGGAAATTTACATCAAAAGTTAAGAATAAAATAACATCCTGTCAACGCGGAATTGAGAGAAGCATGCTAAAAATAAAAAAACAAGATAAGATTAGACACGTAAAGATAAGAGAAATAACAAAAGCCACTAATGCCTTAAACTACGCACAAACGTTAAAGTGGAAGTGGGCCGGTCACATAGCGAGGCTTAGAGACAAAAGATGGACATACAGCACCACCATATGGAGAGGACCTCAAGGAAAAAGAAAGAGAGGAAGGCCCTCAACACGCTGGGAGGACGAAATAAAAAAAGTCGCTGGTCCAAAGTGGTGGCAAACAGCTCAAGATAGAGAGAAGTGGACATCGTTGGAGGAGGCCTTTACCCAACCTTACCCAACCCGGGACCCTGCTATCAACCAAACGTAGTGTTAAAATAACGCACTAACAGTACCTAAATCAATGTAGCAGGATCAAATAAAGGCTTTTTTATTTTTTTATTTTATTTTATAACCTACAAACTGGCAGTTGTTTACGCGCTACTATAAAAGGCTGTCGTGTGGCCGGCACTGGCACTTTGAGACCAGCCGTCGGACCGAGCGGAGCTCTGCCAGTTTGCAAGTTGTTAAAAGCTAAGTAGCCTTACTGTCTTACTAATAGTTGAAATAAGTATTCTATAATATTTATATCCTATTAAAATGTATATAAAATAAATTATTCTGTTTAAATTAATAAGAATATATTATTTGAAACGAATTATTTAGTATTTAAATAATTATTGGAATTATGATCAATTAATAAACAATTTGGAATATAAATACTCTTATTTTATTTAAAATTGAAACTAACTCTAGTAATTAATGATGATTGTAATAACGACCAATTTATAAACAATTTTTAATATATATGCTCTTATTCTATTTCATAATACACTCGTGAGCAGCTGAATCGACTCACCCATACAAAAAGTACAAAGTGTAACTTTTTTCGAAAGTTACTTGAGTAATGCATTTAATTTTTTTTTAATATTATAGCTTGATCTTTAGGCTTTGTAATAACACCAATCATTAAATATTGTACAGTTCTTTTTTTTTTAAATATCGTTATATTCGTGAATGCATCAAAAATGTGCTCGACGCGGTAGCTGCACGGGCGCGTTGCAACCTCCTTTAAAACACCCTGCAAGCAGTGTATGCTTATTAGCTGCTTACCAAACGTGAACCTAAACCACCTACACAAATTACGGTCGCTAATTTACAATCACTCTGGATACAACATCAGAAGAAGCCGCTCAAGTTGTTGCTTTGCTGCAACAGAACCTTAGCCAGCGAGAAGTCGCTCGTCGACGAAACCTGAGCCAATCTGCTGTGTCCAGGGTGCACAGATGATTCCAAGAGACTGGTTCTTACTCTAGGAGGCCAGATACCAGTCGGCGCAGGCTTACTTCGGAGAGAGACGACCGTTTTATCGTTTCGACAAGTCTCAGAAATCGTCATCTCACCGGTGTTTCTGTCCAGCAGCAACTGAGAGAGGTTCGAGGAGTATCTGTTAGTCAATGGACGGTCAGAAGACGAATAACAGAAGCGAACCTCATTCCAAGACGGCCTGCTAGAGACCCAAAATTGACCACAGCTCACCGCCAAGCGCGCCTCGAATTTGCTCTCGAACACATTAATTGGAGTGATGAGCAATGGCGGTCAGTCCTGTTCACTGACGAGTGCAGAGTGTGTCTACATGGCAGTGACAGGAGAGCTCGGGTCTACAGGCGTCCAGGCGAACGGTTCGCGCAGTGCTGTTTTGCTGAAACAGTGTCCTACGGCGGTGCACTATGGAATATCGTAGAACAAGAGCATATTAAAAATGGTTTTTACAAATATCATGATTTATCTAATATTTTGATTTTATTAGATACTCGAATAGTCAAATTATGTTATTCAATAGGATTTTGTTACTTAATACCTAAAATTATATTATTTTTCATAGTCAGAAGTACGTTGAAGATGGCGGTGCCAAACTCAAGCCTTTGCATGTACATGTTTCAATGCAATATTGTGAAATAAATATTCAGCAGAGATATGTAGTATATTACATTTTTGGAAAGTTTATTTCATGTATTTTACGAAACAGCTATTTAATTTTCGTAATATTTTCATATTTTTGAGTAATTGCTAAAAACGTCACATTCCTTATTTTTCACAAAAAAAAATTTTTGTTGAAGGTTTTCACTATTGCCCACGGCTCCCCATGCGCTACTTTTTGTGTTAATTAATAGTCTAACTATAGATACATATAATAAAAAGCAAATCAGCTGCCCCTTTTTGCCACTTTAGAAGTTATGAGAAAAAAAGTGATAGAAGTCGGAGCAGAAAATTTGTTATCTTTCGTAATTTACCACAGAGACTGTTCGCATGAACAGTATAGACATTTATTCTGTTTTTTTTTTAATGTTGAATCATTTTGCATGACAATGTAAGTAATAATAATGATGTAGGTACCGCATTCAAAATAGTATATAAAGGGAGGTAAAAATAATTCCAGCCATTCACACTCATCTACGCCTGTAAGTAATTGATTGAAGTTCTAAAATTTTTACAAACCTAACACTGGAACCAGTCTCGCACAATGTTGTTCTTATAGTTATATACATACGTGCTATTCTAGTTTTAAACCTAAGCTCATTGTGTGAAGAGAATAAAAGATTTGAGAAAATGTCTTCATTCAGCTGTACTAAACGAGATTTCATACTTCCCTACATCGAGGGTGGCAGAACCCTGGAATGCGCGTCTACCAGTATGGAATGTCCACCTGATGAAACATTAATAAAACGCCTCCACATTATTTTACAAGTTCTTTCTTCAGGAATGATGATCGATTCCAAAAAATTTGGCGAATACGCAATGGAAACTGCTAGAATATATGTGAATGAATATAATTGGTATTACATGCCATCTTCAGTCCACAAGATACTTTTACACGGGGAAAATATTATCTAATATTTCGCAGTTCTTCCTATTGGACAGCTATCGGAAGATGCACAAGAGTCGCGCAACAAAGACTACAGAAACATGCGACTACATTATGCCAGAAAATGTTCTCGAACAGCTAAAAATGAAGATGTCTTTAAAACTCTATTGTACACGTCAGATCCGTATATAAAAAGTTAAAGAAAACCATACGTAAAAAATGTCAAAGATCCTGAAAAAGAGGCACTAAGTGGCACCACTTGCAACTGACCCTGAAATATGTGTAGTAGAACCTAATTAGATGGTGATTTCTTTTCCAATGTCATCATCATCATCATCATCATCAGCCTATAGCAGTCCACTTCTGGACATAGGCCTCCCCCAATGAGCGCCATAGCGCCCTGTCTTCAGCATGCCGCATCCAACATCTATCTGCAGTCTTTCGCAGGTCGTCATCCCACCTGGTCAGAGGGCGTCCTACACTACGTTTACTGAGTCGTGGACTCCACTCATTTCCAATGTATCCTCTTAATCCTCCTCCTTAAATTTAAACATTACTTTTCAGTTTTTTACAGTTGGCAGAAAATATAAGGTAAGTAGGTAGATAGATAGATACTAGTAATATTTACATTAAGAAAAAAAAATTTTTTTGTCCATGTCTTATTGTAATTAACCTTAGTTTTAACTTTTTTGGTAATTAAAACCTTGTATTTAACTTGAAATAAATTATTTACATATTTTTTTCCGTGTTTTCCCAGTTTTTTTTCTTTTTATGCTGTATACATATATACATATATGAGAAATCACTTAAACTTATATACCATTTGAATCTCTATATATTACTGTATATCTGTACCAAATTTCATCACGGTATGATTAAAATTCATGAAGTTACAGATTTTTGATCCGAAACTGACCTAAATATTCCATAGTGCGGTGGTTCGTGTATGATGTGGGCGGGCATTTCGTCGGAAGGAAAAACGGAGCTCGTTTTCGTCCCTGGTGGAGGCCGAGGAGGCGGTCTGACTGCTACGCGATATGTGGAAAATATTCTTCTGGACCATGTCTTGCCTTATGAATGTTTCATCGAGAACGGCTTCCTGTTAATGCATGACAATGCCCGGTGTCATACAGCACGAATCACTCGTCAGTTCTTGGATGAAGTTGGTATACGGACCATGGACTGGCCAGCACTAAGTCCTGACCTCAATCCCATAGAGCATCTATGGGACGAACTCAAACGGAGGGTACGAGCCAGAAATCCAGCGCCTACAAGCATCGAGGAGCTGAAGATAGCGCTGGAAGAGGACTGGGAAAGGCTTCCTCAAGAACTGATCAAAAATCTTATCTGTTCAATGAGAAACCGCCTCCGAGCTGTTATCAAAGCTAGGGGAGGCAACACCAAGTATTGAGATCATGAATCTTGAATATTAAACATACATTTTCCATTTTAATTTAATTTTGATCAACCCTATATTGACTCAAATTAACTTCACTTTCATTGTTATTCCATTAAAGCCTGATTAATTTAACAAGTAGTGGGTAGATTTTTACAATAATGGTATCATTTTGAACCATAAGAATTAAACTTTTAAAAATAATATGTTTTATGCACAATTTTCGAGCCATTTTTGAAAAAAAAAACCACTTTGTACATTTTGAAGTCTTGAGTCGATTCAGCTGCTCGCGAGTGTATATATCAAAATCTATTATCAGAAGTGGGATATATTCATAACCACCGACTATTTTTTTATTCATTTTTTTCGGTTCATCGTCCAATCATTTTCATATGACCAAAGACTAAAAGGATGTGTAAGTCGGACATATAGAACCGATCAAAGAAAGTAATTGGTAGAATCCATAAAACCACGTGTTATTTTAGTACTTCGCATTCTCTTTTCGATCATACAATTTTTATTTATTATATGGCCGGCAAAAGCCTACTTCAGCATTTTTTTTTGTATAACCACACTTTGTCTATAACTGGTTTGAAGAGATCGCTACTAGCGATAAGGCCGCCGTTTGTGCCTCACAATTTAACAAACAAACTTGGTACCAAGTCACGTTTTCCTTATCTACCTTAATGTTCATAATGTTACACCCTATTTAGATGTAATTATAGTAGATAATCCATAAGCCAATTAAATCTTATTATAATAGTATTTATATTTTGCTTTTATTTCATCATTTACTCAATAAAACACATTTTTTTAGGGTGGCTCTAATAATATGAGCCGCCACTGTATATGTCTGAAGAAATAGTTAATTTAGAAAGGGCACTTCATGATGTAACGTCTGGCCGCCAAAAAAATCGACCCACCCGCTAATTTTGAGTTACAAAGTTGTTATCTTAAGTATGCGTTGACATATTGGTATGTTTTGCTTATGCTTTATAAATAAACATCTGAGTACCCACTTGACATTGTTTTAGACTAATACAACTGCTTTTGTGGGTATTTGTAACATTTTAAAAACCAGGGACCAGATGAAAAGGAAAGTTAGAGCCCGAAATCCAGTTCCAGAGACGTTAGATCAGCTGGAAGCCGCCTTAACGGAAGAATGGGAACAGATACCCCAAGATGACATCAAAAAGCTGATCCGTTCGCTGAATAGGCGTATGGCAGCAGTCATTAAAGCAAGAGGAGGAAACATCCCATACTAAGGTGAAGCGAAAATGTTTTTAAATGTCAAAAAACATAAATTTTGCCATTTACAGTAAAATCGTTAATTTTGCCAAATGTTATAGTTTCATTATCTTATCACATTTTTATGTAAAATATCCCGTACCACGCGACATTTTTAGGTTTTTTACAACCCCATAATTGCATTTTTTCATTATCAACATAATAAATATCTTTCGATTGTAGTAAAAACCCATAGGACACTTTTTTGCGAAAAAACGTTGGTGGGTCGATTTTTTTGGAGGCCAGTGTATAAAGAAGCCCAAAAAGCTGCTAATGACCACCATCTAAAAATGCTAGATAGTGTAAATAACGATAGTTTATATATTGAACTGCGGCATAGCTGCACTCAACAGATCTAGAAACAGCAAACGCACAGGTTAACACTTTGACTAGAGTGAATGTAGTGCCCCCGTCACCACTCGTGTTACCAGCCGTGCCGCTGGCGGCGCCACCATCACCTTCGCATGAGGACTGCTGTGATAGCCTTAGAAATAGAGTGAAGGAATTAAATCTAGACCCATATACCCGTAAAACCGTTATGCACTCAGATAAGTTGGGTGCTGGAATGGGTACTATATTGAGTAACTTACTTCTACAAAATGTAGTCAATCATTGCTATCCAAATTTCCACAGTTGTGAACGGCAGAGGCTACTTCAGCCGTCGCCACCTGTTGACCGACAGTCGTCAACGCGTCGGCGGCAGCAGTCGACGACTGCCGTCGACAGGTGGCGACGCTTGCAGTTGTGGCGTGTTTCGTCCGCCATTTTGTCAGTCGACAACAAATAGACCAAGAGTGCGCAAGCGTCGTCGTGCGTCTACAAAATGAGCTCCGGAGACGACAATTGATGAAATTGATCGAATTGTTAATTATGGCAGTAAAAAAAGGCTTTGTCTTTGGAATTATAAGCTACAAGACTACAGTAACAAGACAATAAAAAACAGAGCATGGGTAGAGTGTGTGAGGAAATTGTAAGTGATTTCAAGGATAAATCCATAAATGAAAAAAACGCCATCGGTAAGTGACTTATTATTAAATATTTTTTTAATTATTAAGCAGATTATTTCCTACTTATAATAACGGAGATACTTTCTATTTGTTTTATATGCAATCCAACAACCACGAGACACTGCCTTCACTACTGCTAAAATAATTTGAATTTTTTCTTTTATTAACGGACCCGATAACGTTTCCCCTTCGTTAGGGATTGTGGCTATATTTTCCAAACCGTTTATAGTAAGTGTATCTTCAAATGTAAAAACATCCCTGTCACGTACAAAATTATGCAATATGCAAAAGTAAACCTTCGGATTTCGTTATCCGATACAGGCGTGACAACCATAAAGTCTGTTTACCTAATAGAAATACGACAGTGATGAGCAATAGTATCTTTGGTATGGCCCCGTCTATACATATATAACAAACTACCAAAATCTATAAGACTATTGCCGAAATTGGAGTTCCAAAGAAAACTTAAAACTATACTTTCTAACAAATGTTATTATACTATTCATGAATTTATTACTGACAAAGATACTTATTATATATATTTACTACTCCATGACATTCGTTATCTTTAAGTTTTTTCTTTATTAATATTTTATTTCTGTATAAATCAATTTTCATTATTAATATTACAATTTTTTTGATTTTAATTATATCTCAGCAATTTAATTTCATCGCATACATTGTAAATCTGACATTGCACACTTAACGGTAGAAATACATTGAATCACAATTATATTATAACACCTTTATACACATGTATTTCATGCAATAAATATACTTTACTTTACTTTACAACACGCTTTAACAACATCTTTACAGAATTCTAAAGATAAGTTCATGGGGTATGAAAGATTCGCCACTTATTGGTTCAAATGCCAAATGAACAATCTATATATTATCTCCTTGCACGTGTTAAGCGATAATAATTATCGCTTAACACGTGCAAGGAGATTTAATTATTAAAATTCTCATCTTTTCTGTCAATTTCTTGCCTGGATATGGCCGTAACAAATTTTCTGATAAACTGAATGCTTCATCTCCAACTAAAACATAAGGCAAGGTACATCCATTAGTTGAAATCGGTCTGGGTTTTGGAATGTTAAGACGACTTTTCTTGTAGCTTTGTGAAAAAAACTGTATCTTCAAAAATAGTTGAATCTGAGTGTCGTCCGTATCAACCTATGTCACAAAATATAAATTTATAATCACTGTCACAGATAGCTAAAAGGATAATCGAAAAATAATTCTTGTAATTGTAATGAGATGATCCACTATTTCCTGGCTGAAATATTCTTATATGCTTGCCATCAACTGCGCCTATGCAGTTAGGAAATTGAGCGTGTCTTTCAAATCTATCAGCAATCCTTTTCCAAGTTTCTTCGGTTATATTTTGTGGCAAAATGTCATCTCTCATATTTATCCATACTTGTTGGCAGACATCTTTTATAATGTTACTTATTGTGGAAATTCCGCATCTATATGCATACTGTAGATCTTCAAATGAACAGCCAGTTGCTAAGAACCTGAAAAAAAAAGGCAGTCTGTCGAGGACAACCGTTTCTCATCCCCACCATCAGAGCCGCGGACGCCAGCCGCCCGACGACGCTGCGAACGACGAGAGCAACTCGCGCCTGCAATTCATTCACATCGGGCCACCGACCAACATACACGTTTTCTTCTCTCAAATAATACAGCAAATCCATACAGTCTTTTATTTATACATAATATACCAAAGTATCGAAGATAACACAACAAATGGTCCTTCGAACGTCAAAAGAAAGAAAAAATACTTATGTATATTGGCATTCGTGGTGGCCTACGAATTTTGACGCAGTGACCGGACTAGGTCAAAGTGAAGGAGAAACGCGTAACCTGGACCCTGTGGTAAAAGGATACATGACAATCTAGTGAGTTCGTTCCTTTTTATTTCCTTATCCCCTCGTCTCTTGTTACAGTTAAATATTCACTTTCAAAATCTTTTTTTTTTTCATTCCTCTTTCTAGCTACAATTTGAGTCATTTTTCAACGCTTACATTACAGCTTTATTCATTTACAAAAAACCCTTAAGTTTCATTCTTATATCGTTATCATATCAGTAAAGCGTTATCTATATTATCTAGATAATTGCAGTCATAAAACTAGAACGCCACGTTGAGTTAGCCTTTGCTCACCTTCATAACGCAGGTACATACCTACACTTGCTATGCACGGAGTTGCGCTTACGTGTCTATTTCTTATCTATGCAGTGCTTTGTTTCTTTCTTTTCTGCGATTAAATGTAAACTTACAATATTTAGCATTCACTTAAAAACTATTGGTTCTAAGCCCTTAACAGCAAATCAAGTCACCGACTTAGAGTGTCGTTTGCGAAAATTTGAGCCCTTATACGAGGAATTTGATTCTTTACAGACTGACATTGAGATTAATTCCGACGAGCTACAAACCGCAAGCGAGGAATGTTGCCTGTGAGGGATCTGTAGCGAGCTTCAGTGACGCAAACTCTGGTACGCAAGTAAGACATTTAGGTGGGATTTCACCGTTAGTATCTTAAAACACGTTCAACTAAACTCGTTTCTAAGTAAACGCGTTCACATATCGAGTTAAATCTCGTTAAAAGTCAAACCGATTTCACCGGCTTTTTGGAGCAAATTTTTGATCGTGTTTACGTAAACGAACATTTACCACAGATTTACATAAAATCATAGACAATAACCACAGAGTGCAACACTCCCGCCATTAGGATATGACAGTTTATTATTCATTCCGTTCCTCCTCCTCGAGTTTCGTGAATGTGCTTGTGGTTTTTTCGGCTGATTTTGTTTAATTTTACAACAATTGCGTGTTTCCTGGACTCCGAATTCACAACAGAGTGTTTTGCTTGGTTTTGTTGACCTTTGCTTTTTTTTTTACTGGACTCGATTTCGTGCGCGATCTATTTACATTGGCATTGTTTACTGGATACTTGGAACCTTTGCGAAAATATGTCGAAAAGGGCGAACCTTTGCCGAACATTGGCTCAAAAAGAAAAAGAGACCCAACTTTTGGCGCCAGCGAAAATTTGACCCTTATTTCCCTGGTGGAAAAGCATTTCGACGTGGTAGAGTCTAAGAAAACAGAAACAAACTCTTGCGGGGTCAGTGTAAGGCAACCATGACGCGCATTGAATCATTTGCCAATGATCACATTAGCTTTGCATCTGCAACGGTGGACATTTTACAAGCGCAAAAGGAACTTGTTGACGCCCTCAAAAGATTTGAAGAAGGCGGCGCATTTAGACGTTCTCAGCATAGACGAAAATGATAATGAACAATTGTTAATCTGCCATTGGTAAATCAGTCGTACAGGGAAGCATTACAGTTATTGGAGAGACGTTTCGACAACAAAGCACGGTTAATAGGAAACTCATCTTTATTCGAAACAAGAGACTTATAGTATAGGGTACAATTGTGGGCTGACTGCCGCAAAAGTTAAAACTGTGTAGCGGAGTCAGCGCCTTCCTCCGCAAACAAAATAAATAGAGATGTTTCTTTAAAGAAATAAAAAAAGATATATATGTGTCGGAGATCAACCTGCCGCGATGATTCATTTGTGGTCCAGTCCGTTCTCCAACGCCATCTGTTAGCGCATTGAGGAGTGTGTAGTTCGTAAGAAACGTCAAGTCGACAAATGTCATTGTCACTTGAGTGATAGTAGTAGGAAACGTCAAGTAGACAACTGTCATTGTCACTTGGGCATGGTCAAGACAGAGGGTCAGTGAGGTTAGGATGGACGGTGAGGTGTGGCACTTTGTTGGCGACTTCCGAGCAGAGCACTGGTCCCGTCTGGCCTCTGTCTTGAACTTGCCGCGTTTCACTATTAGCGGTATTGTACGTAGCGAAGTGATCAACCAATAAACATCTGGACTACACATACGTTGCATTTCTTTACTGTGAATTTCGAGGCATGTCGGACGCTCCGAACGGCAGGCCTCGGGATCCTTCCCCGTCATATGTATGCGTGTAGTGTGTGTGGTGGTATATACATATTAGCTTGCTATTAGATTATTCAACAATGCAAAAAGGCACTGCGGCCTCTATCGGTATTGCACGTATTGAAAAACCGTGAGCAACCCATCGATACATGGGACCTGTTGCTAATTTCTATTCTAACCAGAAAATTAGATCCAATAACGAACACTTTACAACTCCGACTCTAAAAAACCAACAGAGAAAAGGTTTGTTGGCACAGTTATTGGATCAGAAAATATAGATGGATTGACGTGAAGTTTATGCGAAAATCAACAAAAACTGAAGACACTTTCGTCTTCCCATCGATGGAAAACCTTCAAACCGTGACCCTTGATCAAGTAATTGTCGCATGATTATCATTAGATTAGGAAACCAAATAAATAGTTTTTTTCTCCTGTCAAAAGTAGGGTCATCCCTACTTTGCCGGCTTTGATTTTATACGACTCATATAATGTATTTTTGTAATGATTAATTTGATTATGGTGTACAATAAATAATTTTTGTATTGTATTCTATTGTATAATTATGATAACAGAGTTCCTATTTTAATTGTGTATTTTGATTAGGTAGGTAAATAGCTGTGACTAGAATAGGACTGATTTATATTAAGATAATTGTGACATTTAAATTGATTATGTAAGAGTTCGGACCTTTGGGTTGTTTTTAGGATTTTCCTAATAATTTGAATAACTAGTAACAATAGATAGATAGGTAGGAAAAATATATGTACCTACCTATTATGCACAGCACACATATATATGTGTATAATCTATGCCTCAGAACAGAACTGATTTCCTATTTGATTGTTTCTTTGTAACTTAATTTCTAAGTTTTTATTATACCTACATAGTTTCTTAGATAGTGTACAATGAAGCATTTTCTACAATGATGTTGATTATCTATCTATATACCTTCCAGATAACTTGCCCTTAAATTCCAAATAAGACATACCTTCATTGATGTATATTCTATAGCAAATTAGTTTGTGTTCCAATTAGCCCAAATTTTTCTATTCATAAAATGTTTATAATAAAAATAAGATCCTATTTTCATCATTAGTAAGATTAACATTTGGTAAGCCGGAACGTGGATCCGCGCAATCACCTTATACTGCCGGAACGCGGATCCACGCTGAAAGAACCCATCAAGATTTTTTTCAATTTTCTATAGTATTCCTAAAGCAATAAGGTCGAAAATAGCTTGATCGTATTCCTATTGAGTGAAGTTATCATCCGATCGAATCAATTCATTCACTTTCGTTCATAGCGTGTAACAATCTTTTGGAACATTCAGTGTTCTTCTGTGCGACATGTTCTGTGTGAGATGCGAGTCAGTTTTTGAATTGTGTGGATAAATCGTGACAAAAGTAAGTAAATCTTTGTTTACTCTGTATCTAGGATCAGTGTTTTATAGTATTCAATTAAAATATTACTAAAAAGTACGTAAAACTTTTTGATAAATCAAAGGGCGATACGTCTTCCCGAAACAAGTTAGAGAATACAAGTGCTCATAATAAAATTTGTATGTTTTAATTAATTGTGCTCATTCAAAATTTTTCAGCTGTGCCAAGATTAAACGAAGTAAATATTATTATTAAAACGTTTTTGATGACTTAAGTTACTCTTAGCTCCGTCCAATTCGAGTTACAGGCAGATTTATATGGTTGACTTTACGGGGTAACATAAGACATCAATAGCATAGTACCAGTGATGTATGTACTAATGGCGAACAAATCAAAAAAGTCATATTCTGTATTGTTTGACATTATCAAGAGGCAAATTTCTGAATGGGAACCTAAAATCTTTATTACGGATTTTGAATGGGCTGCTATTTCAGCCATGAAGAATACTTTTCCCCAGATGCACACCACGGATGCTTTTTTCACTTTCAGGATAAACTAAAAAGAAAGGCGAAACGACTGATGATAAAGAAAAATAGTAACAAAATTTTAAGTCATGGCAAGTGTGCATGGTTTTGCCACTGCTCCCTGAAAACAAAATTGAAGAAGGGTTTAATTATACAATGTGTCTGGTCACCGGTGTCGGAGACTTTGGGGGGGTGAAATACGGTATATAGTGATTTGTCGATAAAATTTATCGACAAATCACTATCCCTATTGTTTTTTCTACCTCGATGACAAAATGGCAGCCATTTTGTTTTCTTTTGCCTCGAAGCATGGGTGCTTGTACTGATTTAGCTATAGCTACCCATGTAGAGGTCCTAGGAAGACGATAGAGGACTCATTTGATAGCCAATAATGTGGACAATAAAGCAATGATAACATTGTTTCAATTTCCATTTTATAATAGAGGAAAAAAGAATTTATAAAACAAAAAAAAAGTTTTTTTGAACATTTTTTTTAATTATTAGCTTTTTCATTGAATCGAAACTGTCAAGCTACAAGTTTTTTGTTTTTGAACGATAGTAAATACTGTGTGCTTCAAAAAGTCTCAGTGTGAAATTCTAAATAGCCTCTTGTTAAATGTGTCTTTGTTCTGGTCAATGTTGGGGGATATGGACGCATGAGATATTCTTTTAATGGGTAAGCTTCATCGCCAATTAAGACCATGGGTAGCTTGTCGGTGCTTGGAAGCACTTGAGGAAGTTGCATATTGAACGTTTTGTTTTCTAATTGTCTATTTAATCTCGAGTAGTGAAACGTGCCACTATCACTTTGTTTGCCTCGACCACCAACTTCAATAACGATGATTTTTTTATCAGCATCAGCAACTGCTTGAAGCACTAAAGAAAAAAACTTTCGGTAGTTAAAGTATTCGGATCCTGAATGTTTAGGTTTCTTTATACGACAGTGCTTCCCGTCAATTGACCCAATGCAGTTAGGAAATAGCCATTTTTCATAATAGTCATTTGCAATTTTTTTCAAATGTTCCATTGTAGGTTGAGGCATGTGTATATGTACTAAAGCCCGGGTGACACGAGGCTAGTAAATCAAGCTAGTGAGCCAAGCTAGTGCTGCCAAGCTAGTAAGCTAGTGACACTAGCTTCGTGTAGACGGAACTAGCTTCGTTTACAAGCTAGTAAGCTAGTGTGGAAGCTAGCAAGCTAGTGCCTCAAGCCAGGATAGTTTTAATAGCTTGGGGTTCTATTTTTCAAGCTAGTAGGCGCCCCCCACCACCCGTTTTACTATCCTGGCTTCGTTACTAGCTTCGTGTCAACCGCGAAGCTAGCGAACCTAAGCTAGTGTGCAGTCGGAGAGCGTGGTGAGAGTGCGTGCAATTTGTTAAAATGCCGAAATTAGCGGACAAAATTAATTTAAAATTCGTTCAATTGTACAGAGAAGAGGAATGTTTGTGGAATGCAAGTATTCCATCTTACAAGGACAAGCAAATGCGAGACTCGTCACTAGAAAAAATACGCGACATACTAAATAAAGATGGAATAGAAATGTCGATAAAAGAGATTAAAAATAAAATTAAAAATCTAAGAGCTACATATTGTCAAGAATTAACAAAGATAGAAAACTCTGAGAGGTCTGGAGCAGGAACTGCAGAAGTCTATAAGCCAAAAATTATTTGGTTTGAGGAAATGCATAATTTCATAAAAAAGGTGCCAATGAAGAGAAAAACTTCGGTAAGTTATTTTAATATTATTTACTCTTTACAATTATTTACCTTAAAAGTACTTATTGAAATATTAATAATCGTCGGCATTTTTAATTTTTCTTGTAGTTTTGTCTGAATTAACGAATCATTCTTGCTTGCCATGGTACTGCTCCATCATTGTTGAAATATCTCTTAAATTTCTCCCTTTTTTCGATAGCTGACAGAGAAGAGTGGTTACTTCCCTGTCGACTGATACTGGGTAAACATAAATTTTCCATTCTCCATGAACCGGGAATAATGTTTCCCGCTTCAATGTCTTCTTGGTCGACATCACTACTAATGCAATAAGTGCTTTTTTGCTCTTTTCGTAACCAATTATGCAGAGCACATGATGCTAGTACAATTTTGTCTACTGTTTTTACGTCAACTGCGATTGGTCTTTGATAAACACGAAATCGGCTTGCCAATATGCCAAAGGCATTTTCTACAGTTCTTCTGGCTCTACTTAGCCGGTAGTTGTATACTTTTTCTTCATGTGTTAAATTGTCACCTGGGTACGGTTTCATAATATACGATTTTAATGGGAATGCAGCATCCGCCAAAATTACTCCGCCTTGTGGTATAAGGTTATTTTCTAGTTGATTATATATGGAGCAATTCCTAAAAACACTTCCATCAGATGCCATTCCACAGGCGCCGACGTCAATATAAATGAAATTATAATCGTAATCAACAATAGCCATAAGAACAATACTGAATGTTTTTTTGTAATTAAAAAACAAACTTCCACTGTTGCCAGGAGCTATGATTTGAACATGCTTCCCGTCGACGGCGCCATAACACGCTGGAAAGTTCCATTTCACTCTGAAACCATTTTCTATAGCTGCCCATTCTTCAGTTGTAGTTGGAATCTGTAACAATATTTTTAACAAATTTTTTATTTTCAGAACAATCAAGATTCTCCAAACAATAATAAAGATGACAACAGTGCAAGCAACAGTCAGTCATTAGAACCACCCGTAGCAGAAAATCTGTCAGAAAAGACAGTTGAAATGTCTCAACCTGCAAGCGAAATGTCGTCTATTCAAGATAAAACTTCTAAATTTATTTCCCCCGGAAGTAACATTCCGCAATTTAAGAAACGGAAGGTTTCGCAAGTGAGTTCATTGATAAATGAAATTAAGGTGATTAAGGAGGATTTAAACAGTTCACGAGAATTTCAGGAACCAGAGCTGGATGAACATGAGATATTTGCAAAATATGTAGCAAGTCAGTTGAAAAAGCTTTCACCCGGACAGGCCATTTTAGCTAGGGATCAGATCAACGCAACACTATCCCGCTGTCGGATGTATGATTTAAACTTCGGAAATACTACATTTTCGTACCAGTCACCTATCAATTCTTCAGACTCCAATATGTCAACCACATTTTCTTACAATAGTTCTGCAGCAAGTCCACTCTACACTAATCCACCATCACAACTACAACAGACTGAGCAACGTGATGAATCCATCATCCATCCGCCACCACAGCAAGAGTTGGAGCAAGATGAAGATCCCATCTATCAAGCATTTCAAAATGCTTGATACATTTCTCGCCATTTATGTAGCGTAAACGTACATTTTGTCGTCATTTATGATTTCTCATTTTGTAATTTAGAATTTAATCTCGCCATTTATGTAAGCGTAAAAGTACCTACTTTAATTTGAAATAAATAAAATTCTACATACCTGTATATCTTTCTTTAATGCCTTATAAATTTCACTGCAAACTTCTGGTATAAATCTAGATATAGTAGATCTTGAAACACGATACATGTGACTTAACTTCCTGTAATTGACACCAGATGATAGAAAATCTAGAGTTATTTCCAATTTTATTTTAGCCGGTATGGCTTCTCTCATATTAGTATTTAATTTTTGTATTTGTGGTCCCACTAGATTCAGTAAATTGTCAAAAATATTAGGTGTCATTCGCAAAATACTCTTGAATTCGCCGGAATCCTCAGATCGCAGTTCTTTTAAAAGTAATGCAGATGCTCCATGACTATGTCTTCTTAAGATCCAGGGTCTTGTCCAAGTACGCTTTTCTTCTAGCAGAGCTAATATTTCATCTAGCGCATGTTGACACAACTTCCGAATTAACTTTCTTAGTAGAATTGCTTTTCTCTTACGCACACTGTTCATTTTTACGTATACGTGTTATCAGGTTAAGCACAACTCACTACTGACTTGACTAGCTTGAAATTTCCTAGCTTCGTGTAGACAGCACTAGCTTGGTTACAATCCAGGCTAGTAGGTAAGCTAGAAACCAAGCTAGTGACCCCTTACTAGCTTACTATCCTAGCTTCAAAATACTAGCCTCGTGTCACCCGGGCTTAACTGATCCCAGATTGCTTCACATGTAGTATATATAATATTTCCAACAGTAGTAGCTCCTTGTCGGAAGGAAAAAGCTAGTGATTTGAATGACATCCCTGTAGACAAGTACCTGCAAATAAAACGTACAGTTAGTTACAGACTAAATCATATTCACTTTACCAATTTTTTTTACAGTTAATGTGTTGAAGAGTAAATGGAAGAACATTAAGGACCACTACAGAAAGGAACTAAAAAAAAATCCACCAACTCGATCTGGGGATGCAGCTACTGATTGTGTATCTACTTGGAAACATTTCCGCCAAATGTCTTTTATGAAAGATCAAATTCAGCCTCCGAAGTGAATCCAATATCACTACTCATCTAACTAGTGACAGTGACGAAAATGACGACACGCAAGACTCCATTATAAGTGATATAAATGTGGCATCGCCTTTATCGAGCATATCAGTATCTTCACCAACACCATCAACATCGGCTTTATCAACATCCAGTCGAGGAAAAAAGAGGAAATCAGCTAACAAACTGCGCTCTGAATTCTTGGAAATAGAAAAAAAAACGACTTTTACTTCAGAACAAAGAAAGGACGCCTGCACAAGAACCTCCGAAATCAGATGATTATCATTATTTGATGAGTTTACTCCCACAAATGGAATAGTTCAAAGGAATCCAAAAGATGCGAGTGCGAAACAAAATAAATTCAATTATAATGGCCGAGATGCAAGCAGGAAGTATTTCAGATCCATATATTATGACACAATATGGTTATCACACCAGATAATTATTGATTACTTTTTATGTCTGGCATTTTTGATTAATAATAAAAATTAATTGATGATTATTATGGTTTTGATTTCTTACCTCAGAGTCAACAAAAGTTTTTGCGCAGGAGATATTGTTAAGGCAATGAAGTTAGTTTCGGGTTTCGATAACTGTGTTTGTACATCATTTAATATGTAGTCAAAAGTTGTTACGGTCATTCGAGTGTATTCATAAAATTTATCTTCATGGTTTCGTAGCCTTTCGTATAAAGTATTAAATTCTGCATGTCTATACCGATCACTATTAATATCGTGGCGATTGCTTTTAGAAGAAAAAAAGGTCCCACTTTATATAGGCGCTAGCTTCCAAATAATCGGACATTTTAATTTAAGCAAATATTAATTGCACACGAAACATAGAGAAACGTCCAAACCGCTCAAACGCTCCGTTGCTACTGTGTTCATCTATTAAAATGAGCGTTTTCCGCTCGACGCGTCACCCGCTCATCCGCCCCGCCCGCTGCCACTGTAATTTCACACTCAGAGAGTTTCTATTGTATATTCAGAATTATTGGATGCCGAAAAAACATACATGGTGTGTGTTTGGACAGCGACACCGTGAAAATAATGTATGTGAAGGCTGGAACGGCCAATTTAATAAATGTTTCAAAAGAAGACCTAACCTATTACATCTGTTAAAGGTTCTCAATGAAGATGCAACATTTAATGCCGTAAACGCAATAACATCTGCACCATCAAAAAAACGGACCAAGAACATTATCAATAGGAACGACTACATTCTGAATGTACAATTGGAGCTGCTTAAAGGAGAAATCGATGTATCGTTATTTTTAGAAAAGTTGCGTTATTAATATTGAAATAGGTAGGTACCTAGTACCTACCAGGACATCATAAACAAAGTAGAAGTGTTTTTTCAAAGCAACTATCTCTGTAACATTTCTTTTATAAATTTTACAGCTATCATAAAACCTTAACCTTTTATATGAATGTAGGTAATCCTGGTAGTTTTGGCTAAAACATTACCTTATTTTTAAAAAAAATAATATAAGTTATTTTACCTCTTAATGTTTTTTCACTCGTGAAAATTTTGCAACTCGAAATAGTAAACTTAAGTACTTAGCAGAATCCAACATTTTTGGAATTGATAATAAACAGTCAAAATTTCACGAATCCATAATTATAAGAATTCAAGATTCTAGGAAGGACAACCCAGGGGACTTGCTTGTATTTTTTGTAGTTGGACTAATGATACAGTGGTGTATTATTTGTACAACTAGTTGAACTACACAGTTGAACTACTTATACCGGAGGGCACGCTTTTTTATTTTTTTTATTTTCCATTGTGCCCTAGGTGCCTAGGTTGCTCAGGGACTTCTAAGTCCACCATCGACTGATGTAATATGCAGAAAATATATTAAAAAGCTATCATATCATAAAAAAGCTACCTTCGGCAGATGTCCAAAGTTAGAATTGTCTCAAGTTACCCCGTTTGACGGCATGTTTTCTTGCACGGCAAAGTTGCATGCATGCTTAGTGTATGTATTATTTTCTTTCAATTTATGTGGATATATGCTTATTCATTTACATGAGTAAGCTGGTAATTTATAAAGGAATATTTAGACATAAATAGCTAAGAACTTACTAAAAGCAAAAGCAGATAGAAATCATTTTGCGTAAAGTTGAACGACCTTACGAACGGCCATTTTATGTTCCGGTACCGCCAGCAGCAAAAGTAACAATATTAGTTTCGAGTACTTTATTCGCTGCATCATTGTATACTTACCAATGAAGACGAAATGATTTAAAATATTGTTTTTAAGCAACTGTTTTTTGGTGCCAAATATGTAATTTTTCTGTCTATGAACACTATCCTGCCGACGAATGTTTCTTTTGTAACTAACTAATTTTTAAAAAGTACTGTTGTGAGTTTATGAGTATATTTTGTAACAGTTATTTTGTATATTTATAAGTATTAATACAACGGGTATTTATCGCGTTTATTTACCTATTTTTCCCGACGTTTCAACAGGTTTACAAACTGTCGTGACTCAGTCATCCCGTGACCACGACAGTGTGTAATACTTATAAATATGTGTTCAGATCGCGTAAGTTTAAAAGTAGTTATTTTGTATTCTAAATAGTTTAATTATTTAAGTTTTCTGGTTAATAGTAGTAATTAAGATAGAGATAAGATACTTAAACAATCTGTTAATGTTAAAATAAGGCAAGTCTTTATATAAGAGGGGAAGAGTGTGATGTATCCATTCCATGTCCATGGCTCAGGGTCCCTGACCGTGAGCCATAGACTATATTAAGTCTATGTCAGGGAGCATGACAGTTCTCTCTAGCCAGAGTGTATGGTATCCAATACAGCGTTGCCAGATTAGGCGAATTATCGCTATTTAGGTTACCTTAGAGGGTCAAATGGCGATCAAAAAATCCAATCGCCATTTAGGCTTCCTAGAAAAAAAAGAACGGGCGATTAAGGCTACTTCATGATTACCCCAAATTTATCAAATAATTTCTTTTCGAAACGTAATATGAACGTCCACTGTTCTTTCCCCATTCGACTATTCTAGTACTAGGTACCCGGACAAAATAAGTGATACCTCCAATATGGCCAATATGTTTGCAGAGAGCTGGCCGAGTTTGCTCTACGCGCCTTGTCCTTCCGTATCCTTATGAACATAGTAAAATCCAAAATGCGGAACCGCATGCAGCTGCCGATGATGCAAGCGATAACTCGCATACGTTTGCATTTTAGTGTGCGAAAAATATGCTGCAACACATTTCGCCCTACAGACGAAATTATTAAAATGCACAACTCAAAAATTTTGTACCAAAGAAGACCGATTGATGCAGCTGGACTTCCACCACAGTCATTCTGGGTAAAATTGGACCAGCGGTACAACATTGGACCACACCCAAAACAAACACTTTTCATTATTTTTATCAGTTACCGAACTTGCTTCAGTAATAATCATGTATCCGAACAGGAAGTATAGGATCCATAGACAATAAAAAAACTGAATTTGACAGGCAAACAACGTCACGTGTCAAAACAAATAGCTGATCTTTTCTCGCCTTGCAGACGCTGTAGTAGATTCGCTGTGTTCAATTGCCATTATTTTTAGTTTTTGAGCTAGAAATCGGGTAAGTTTTTGCATTTTTATGCCATTGAATTATTGTTTTTTGATTTGAATGTTTGTTTTTCATTGATCCACGCTTGTTAAGTCCATAATTACTAAAATCAATGTTGAAGCTAAAATAACTAGGAATTTGGGACATTGGAACGGTCCAATGTTACACACACTTTGATATAAAAACATAAAATACATTCAGGGTAACTTTGGACAATGACATACCTACATTATAGTTTTTTTTCAGAAGCAATATTACATATGCCTCGGAAAAAAAAAACAACCAGGTGTACGAAAATATGGCACCATATCAAATTACACACGATATGTTGGAAGAAGCCATAAATATAGAAGCCAAAATAATAGTCCTGGATATGAGTGGGCAAAACTTTACTTGGAACGGCATCCCGCCATAAAAGAAAAAATTGCTCACAAGATCTCGAGGAAACGAGCTCAAGTGAATGAAGACATGGTGAACGAATTCTTCGACAGGCTTGAAAAAGAGATGGAAGACGTAAGCCCTGACAATATCTATAATATGGACGAAAGCGGATTCCATGATGACCCTGGCAAAAAAAAACTTTTATTCAGACGTTCCACTCGCCACCCAGAACAGGTAAAAAATTCCAGCAAGTCTTGTTTTACCATAGTATTTGCTAGGAATGCTATTGGAGACATCATCCCTCCATTCTTCATATTTAAAGGGAAACATTGTTGGTCCGACTGGCTTGTTAATGCACCAAAGTCTTCAAAGATGGCTGTTTCAAAATCTGGCTGGATAGATGCTGATATTTTTGAAGAATGGCTTGAAAAACATTTTGTGTCAATTGTCGACCAAAAAGAAGGAAAGAAAATTCTTATAATGTGACAATCTAAGTGCACATATAAGTGTAAAAGCTCTAAAGATCTGTGAAGAACACAATATCAAGTTCATATGCCTCATACCAAATTCGACACATATCCTACAACCCCTGGATGTAGGATATTTTTCGTTTCTAAATTCAGCTTGGCGAACAGTGCTTAACAAATGGCGTCAAACAGAACGAGGAAGGCAAGCTGTAGCACTACCTAAAAACGTGTTCTGCCAGCTTGTAAATTCAGCGCTTCAACTGAATGAATCCACAGCAGGGATTAATATGATAGCAGGATTCAGAAAATGTGGTATTTTCCCATGCTCACGTATTGAAGTCCTACAAGTTTTACCTTCATACGCAACTGGCCACATCCAAGCAACTGTTGGGGAATCATTTAAGGAATACTTGCAAGAAGTAAGAGCGTCGGACTTAAATATACGAACAACCAAGAAATTCCAACTACCTGTTAGAGCAGGAAAGTCAATTTCCGCTGAAGAAGTGGAAAACTTTTATAAAAATAGAGAGAAAGAGCAGGAGAAGAAAAAGGAAAATCCTGTAAAAAAGGAAGGCCCAAAGGTTCTAAAAACAAAAAGACGACGAAGAAAACAAAGGTAGACAAGGAAGTAATAGAAATAGGTAAACAGGCAGCGGCCAATACGAAATCCGATAATCACGAGCCAGAGGATGAAGAGTAACAAACTGAATCTTTTAAATTGATATAGACAACAGTTCAAGTACACGAGAAGCCGAAATACCTAGAAGCACCGAAAACCCGAGATTCCGAATTGGACAACATTGAGGAATGGATTATGGACAATGTACCGATTCCCGATAATGAAGTAGAGCTGACAGATGACTGCGTTGCTGATTTTACCCAAGAAGAACAGCAGAAAAGTGATAGAAACCCAAGAGAAAATAAAGAAAAATCCAGGAGCGTCAACAACAAAAAAGCCAAGAATAATATAGAAAATCAAGAAACAGAAAGTAAGGAAATACAAGAGAAACAAACTTATAAAATACGACAGAATAAACGGAAAAAGTTATCTAAAACCAGCGTAAATCCAAAAAAAAACTGAAACTCGATAACATAATAGAGGAATGGCAAGACAATCATGTGCCAATCGATGATGATGAGATAGAGGTGATTGATGAATGTATCCTTAATGCTGCCGATGAGACAGAGTTACCGATAGGGAATTTTTCTGAGACTGAGATTACTGGAGAGTACATTATTCATCAAGACAGTGGACAACTCGTCAAACTTCTTAACCAAGAAGAACAATATGAGGTAAACAAATATTGCGTATTTAAAGACGAAGGAAGTCTTTTCCCAGGGCGCATCACAAAAATCTGCCAATCACCATGGGGTGAGCTGCCTGAATAAAAGGTTTGAAGGAGGCTGGACATGGCCAGCAAATCCGGATATAACTAAAATTACCGAAACAAAGATCGATAGCTGATGAAAGCATCACTCGACGCGGGAACGTAATTTATATTCAAGATGACTTTTTGTGCCTGGAATGGGGAGAGTAATTGCTGATTTAAATATAAAATAAAAAGTCAAGATGATCTAATATTTTACTGTAGGTTAAGATATCATAATTTAATGCTAAGATCGTTGATTTTTGTCTAAGTAAGTGTATAAACTATAAGACTGTTGATCCTGACTGTTGCATTTGTATGGTATCTTTTCTGATTGATCTCTATTTGTCTTTTCCTATATACATGTGTAAGCGATGAAACTTTTGTTGATATAATGTCCAAAGATTATAGAATTTTCTAAGTAATATACTGATATGTTTATTTTATCCCAAAATTATGAAAATTACCTCATTAACTTCCTTGCCGTCTCCATTAGCATGGGACCTTTCGCCTAATCAAGTTCGTTTGTATGTTTTTTTTCATCTGTGGCAGTAAAAACTCATTCAAAATATCATTTGATGATCCTAAAGAGCATTTAGTGTGGTCAAATGTTACCCAGAACGTAAAAATAAAGCAATAAAATGGGTTTTTAAAGTAAGAAAAAGAGTTGGTCTAATGTTACCCCAAAATCAATATAACTTTGGACCATGACTATTTCTGTCTGTATCTCAGGATCGACTTTTTATTAATCTTGGTATTTACAACATCAAAAGATCATATAAATCACAATTTCTGTGTAGTAATTCTATACATTTTATTTCGTAACTACCGGAAATTGGCTCATAAGTGGTCCAAAGTTACCCAGAATGACTGCACCACTTCTAGGAATGAAAATTCTCCCGCTGATATTGATGGTGAACTTCTGCAGGAAGTTATTGTTTTATTACAAAAGGAATAAAACAACAACTTCCTGCACTCTATCAAAGTACCATCAATAATTTTTTTTTTTTTTCTTTTCTCTCATTATTTTACGTGTCTTCTTTATTTGGGCTTCTTTGTCTTTTTTTTTTATAGGCTCCTTAGCACATAATGTTAGGCGAATTGGGCTAGTTGTACGAAAAAATATACTCGGTAGGCAAAAATAGGCGAATTGAGTTAGCTTTTATCTGGCAACCCTGATCCAATAAACGCTGTAATGTTCGGAGTAAAATAAAAGTGTCTCGGATCAATTGTCTTTAATTAAATAGATATAGTGTCGGAATAGATTTTCAAATTTCAATTTTATTAGGTTAGCATAGGGTCGATTTCAAAGCACACGCAACCTGGAGGTCTCAATCTTGACTTATTTTTACTGCTTTGTAATTGGCTATTTGCGACGAGAGCAACGTGGTCGCGTCCCTGACCTGCTGACCGCCTCTGTCCGGGTCTCGCTTGCCTTCTCGCGACCTACATTCGGTCCCCTAGTGTCATTGCTTCCCACCGCACACCACATAATAGACTTAGATAAGGTTTTTGCATGTTTTTCATTTATTTATTTAATTTATTAAAAATTAAACTTAAACTAACTTAATCAAGGTTACTTATCAGGTTTTTTCTGGACTAATAAATTGTGTGGACTAATATTTAGTGTCGCGGTTTTTCGCCAACATTTATCTATACTTATATTATAAAGAGGAACGGTTTGATTTTTTGTTTGTTTGTTTGTATTGAATAGGCTCTGAAACTACTGGACGGATTTGAAAAATTCTTTCACCGTTGGGAAGCTACACTATCCGCGGTGAACATAGGCTATATTATATTTATATTCAAATAAATTAAGGATCCTTACTAAAACTCCAATAATGTAACCCAGGGTGTACAAAAATGACCTAAAAAATTCCTTACATCGCGTGCGCTGCGAAAACTACAAAGTAATGTACTACGACTTTGCAGAACACATCATTATCTACAAAAAATTTCGTGACATCTATTATTAACGGATGTCCCAAAAAGGACGCAATATTTAAATTTGCCGCCATTTTTGTATTTTATTGCTGGCAACCCTAAAAAAACTAAATTTGACAGCTGAATGTTTAGGGTTTGTAAAAATGGCGGGTTATACGAAAGATCAACGCGTTTTTATTATTGAACAATATTTCAAAAGTAATGAAAGTTTAGCGGGTACGGTTCGAAAATTCCGTACAAAATATGGTCGGAATATTGACTTGACTTCATCAACTGTGAGCAGAGTGGTTACAAAATTCAGGGAGAGTGGATCAATTCATGATGTTCATTCCACTGGTCGTCCAAAAACAAGCCGTTCAAATGGCAATATCGAATTAGTGCGTCAGAATGTCCGTGAACATCCAGAAACATCCATTAGGCATCGTGGACAAGAATTGCAAATTTCAAGAAGCTCTCTCCAGCGTATACTCACTAAAGATCTGCATCTCCATGCTTACAAAGTTCAAATAACACAAGAACTGAAGCCTCATGATCATGGACAGCGAAGAGAGTTCGTTGAATGGATTATCGACCGCCAAAACAGGGATGCAGATTTTTCAAACAAAATCATCTTTAGCGACGAAGCACATTTTCATCTCGATGGCTTTGTTAATCGTCAGAATTGCCGCATTTGGGGCTCAAGAACCCACATGTGATTGTTCAAAAACAAATGCATCCACAACGGGTCACTGTTTGGTGCGGATTTTGGGCTGGAGGCATTATTGGACCATATTTTTTTCAAAATGAGGCCGGTCAAGCAGTTACTGTTAATGGAGCTCGATATCGCGACATGATAACAAGATTTTTTCTAGCCAAATTAGAGGATATCGATGTGGAAGCAATGTGGTTTCAACAAGACTTGCCACACAGCCAGAGAAACGATGCAATTACTGCATGAAACATTTCCTAGTCGTGTGATCTCTCGATTCGGTGATCAGAATTGGCCCCCTAGATCTTGCGACTTAACGCCTTTGGACTTCTTTTTATGGGGTTATTTAAAGTCTCAAGTCTATGCCAATAAGCCCACAACCACTCATGCTTTAAAAGAGGAAATTCGACGCTGCATTGGAGAAATTCAGCCGCATCTATGTAAAATGGTCATAGAAAATTTTGACAAAAGAGTGCGTATGTGCCAGCAAAGCCTAGGAGGACATTTGCCTGACGTATTATTCCACAAATAACCCTATTTTATGTATTTCAAGATTTTATATACAAATATATTATAACGAAAAAAAATGTGTATTTCATCAATTTCAAATCTTGCGTCCTTTTTGGGACACCCGGTATATATTTGACGACCGATGTGGCGCGGTGGGCGAAGGTCCACTTGCGACGCAGGAGGTTGCAGGTTCGATTTAATTTACCAGCTTTTACAAAGCACATGAGCAGAAATAGATTTTTGCTAATAATGGATGATTACATTTTGAAGATGACTTATCCGATAATAGGCTGTCAAAAATTAATAGTTTAACTAACTATTTTAACCAGATATGTATTATCCATCTAAAAATCTGGCCATAGATGAGTCAATGGTTTCGTGGTCGGTTGATATTTCGTCAATATCTCAAAGGCAAAAAGCATCCCTACGGTTTAAAACTGTATATCCTAACCGACAAATACGGGGTAGTTATGAAGACTATTGTATATGCCATGCAGTTTATAATGTTTTTAAACCTAAATTTACTTTATACGTACGTTACTCACGTACTTACTCGAGTTGTGTATAAAATGGTGTGAAAATTCCTTGTGCGTAGGTACTAAATTCCCTTTAAATCTTTTCCAGTGTCACAGCGTGGTTATTGTTACTCGTGGTGGGGAAGTAATTAAGCGCTAGTTCAGACACGGCGGGAACCGCGCGATTTCAGAATCGCATGGAAATCGCGCGGGTCTTATTTGTATGAGTTATAAAGTAATCGTTCAGACATAACCGCGCGGTTAATCAAGCCGCGCGGTTACCGCAACCTAACCGCCAGAAAATAGAATCGCGCTGCTCCCGCGCGTTTCTATTACTATGGAGTCTTTACTTCGCGTTCAGTTGCGTTGCGGATACCGCGCGGTGAGCACGTCACTGCTCGTGAGTTCGCCATGGATCGTTTCGACACTGAACTATTTATTGATGAGGTGGAGAAGAGACCTGCAATATGGGACATTCAGTGTGATGATTACTCAAATAAAATTATCAAGAACCGAGCTTGGCAAGAGTTGGTGGAGATATTTGGAAATTGCGAAGACACGATGTAAAAAAAGAATATTTTAAGTAAGTAGGTTTATTCACCAAAAAATAATTGACAGAATTATGTTATAATTATTGTTATGAAGCGTATATTATACTCTCCGTATACTTTAGGTACTTAAATAAATATAAACAAACTTCGGCTGTTTTATGCAAACATTTCGAGCATTTTTCAAATGAAGGTCACAACGGTATTACCATATTTCGTTTGTTTACATTTAGTTATGTACCTAAACATTACAAGTACGGTATGTTAGTTGCAGCTATATCTTTGTGTCTTGCCATGGAACACGCCCATCGTTCACAAAGTAATGAGCGAATTTATCTCTGATATTCAAAGATGACGGTGTCCCTCTTCCCGCATGCAAGGTATTGAGATTAGTCATGGGTGCATTATATAAAGTATCTTAAAATTTTAGACCATCTCTAGTCCGCACATAGTTATGCAGAACACAAGAGGCTTTTATTATGTCTTCGGCAAAATCTATGTTTACATTTATAGGCCTATGAAAGATGCGCCATTTGTTCGCCAAAATACCAAAAGTGCAGTCAATATTACGTCGGGCTCTCGATAACCTATAGTTAAAATTCCCTGGAGAGGCGATGGTCTCCGGCGCAGGGCGGAGCTGGAGGAGGCTACCAAGAACAAAAATATTTTAACACTTTGAGTGCTGAAAACGCACGGTATGAGTTTTCTACAAGTGACTTATATGCGTAAATCCACACTAGCGCAGCGGCTGAGAAAATACAGATCTTTGTGACTCAGCAGAGCTGTAATATTTTTCGAACGAAACGCATGTGCGGCGCAACACAACCGCTGTGTAGAGTAGCAGCACGAATTTTTTAGGTAAAAAAAAAGACCGCAGTCGTCGAAAAAAAACCGCTGTCAAAGTGTTAAGGAGGCAGGCGGGGCCATGTTAGATAGGTGTTGTCTAGTGATACCTACCTAGCATGGTCCCGCATCATATTAAATGAACTTTTTAATAAATATGGTTGCTTTTATTTCAAGCAATGCTACGCTTGACCTAAGTAGAAAGTAGGTACGGTACCCCTTATGTAGGTAAAGACTTACCTTTTAGTTTATTATTTACGATAATGTAAGTAAAAGTAGGTATCTTCGTCAGGTCAGTATAGCATTGATAGAGAAACACAGGAACTGGCGTGTCTATATAAACTATCGGTTATACAAATATGATGTAAATCGACATTGTAGTCATAAACTTATTCCTATCTCGTTTTAACTTGTAAAAAGAGACAACAATATATTTGTTGGACCTATTTTTGACAGTATTTTTGGTAGTTCTCAGTAGTAACAGTAAATGAATGAATCATAAAACAGTTGAATGAAAATACATATTTTTGAGTTGCCAACATATTCCTACTCTTACATAATATAGGGAAAATTTTAATATTCCGGGATCCTTTATCTGACGGAATCATACCTATCAGGTACGAGATAAAACAAAATTGACTTTCTTTTATGCAGATATTCTCTAGTAAGTAGTACAAATATTATTACTTTGCAACGGATTTCTACTAACTACGTTCTGCTTTGCAATTTGAAAATAAAATCATCCTAATAATCCAAATCCTATAAGCCTTTGTTTTTTTTTTAAATATCAATTATATAAAGAGAAATTCAATCAATGATGAATGGAGTTCGATGGAGCCTTTTCCATGATACTCAATCAGCCATGCGCGATGTGATCAACGCATCTCAAACAGTGCCACTTTTTTGTTATCTTATAAATATATGTTTTGTTTGTAAATTTAGTTTTTGTTAACTTAAAATGTCTTGCTTATTTTTATTATATTAATTCTTTAAAAATTTTGTTTTTGCGTTTGATTGGCCAAGCCCCTCCGCACATGCACCTTCAAGATTATCCACACATTATGGGACAACCCAAGTAACAATTTCTGGTTCTATAGCAGTCCATAGAACGTATCTCAAACACCACTTTTGATACTATAGAGGCCCAAAGAAGGTCGAGTAAAGCCGATTTGGCGCAATTATATCACCAAAAAGTGACATAGTAGACCTGCAGAAGTGTTAGCGATGCCATTTTTGTTCTATAAAGTTGATATAGTGGTAATCGTATGACAATCTATTGACATAGTGGGTATAGTAACGCTACTTTAGTGTCATTTTATACTGTAGTAGCGTTCGTGTTACCATTAAAGTGCCAATTTGTTCTATAGTAGAGTCCGTAATTCCAATACATCACAAATATCTTTCTTTCGGCATCGGCAGCTGGCACGGTCGAAAAAATAAATTATCTGTGTAAAGTGATTTCAGTTCAAGGATTGTAACTCGGTTAGTTTATATTATCTTATTTTGACATTGAATAACTCGTTCAATACTGCAAAATTTTCGTGCGACAAAAGTTTTACCGATAGATTAGTACTATTTTTATTTAGTATTTTTAACGCGCCTCCGGTTTATTGAGTTTTAAATAAAATAAAATATTAATATAATATTAAAGGTACCGCAGTTTCGCCACATATTTTTTGGTATGTCAAAATGTTTTTATGTGTAGCCGGCGTGTGGCCGAACGATCGCCTCGCAATCGAAAATACTGCAATATATGAGTCTACTAGTTACAAAAACCGCAATGTCCATAAAAAAGTAAAAATGACTTTGACATTGTACAAAAATCCATAGACAAAATAAATCATTTTTTTATCAGCCATATGCACCTAAGTCCGCTTAGTCCAATAGAAAACGGCCGAGAAACTTTTTAGTTTGCTACAAAAACAGCATTGTCCGTTCCTGTTTGTATCAAATTACGCATAGTCCATCGCTACCAATCACGTCTCGTCTTTTAACATGGCGGATTACTGTGAACCGTCGTTAGTTTGCTCTCGGTTTTTCTTGGATTTCTCCTGCAAAAAGTTATTAATTCGTCAAAACTTTATGAAAATATGTGACAATGGAGTGTTACCCAGAAGTTGTGGACAATAAACAGGCACGGAAACGACGATTAAATGCTGCAAACTGGGAAAAGAATCATGCTAAAGAACAACGGTGAGTACTGTAGTGTGTAGTACTGATGAATAGAATAGAATAGAATAGAATTATCTTTATTTGTAGCAAACAACTTTGATTTGTAGTTAACAAATTTACTAAACTAATACCTTAACTACCCAACACCATAAATACTACATAACTACTCACTAATAAAAAAAAAAACTGATGATTAGTCTTGATACTTGATAATATTTCTTTGTCACCTTAAATTATTATATTTTAGTTTTATTGGAATGTTATGTAGGTACCTAATCCTTGAACTTTAAACGAGCAATTCTTGTATATTTATTTATTTTTTGTATTTCGAAAACGGCTAACGATTTGACGAAATTTTGTATAGTGAGTTTTTCATTTTAAGTTCATCTGGATAGTCAGTCAATTTCACCAATTTTTGTATTCATCTTAGATAGTGTAGTCCGATATTCCTGTGAATTATTACACTGGAATGTCCGACCACTGTTAACCCAGTAATGCCCAGCGTGCGCATATGGACACGAGAATATGGGTAAATTAAAATGCTTGTTATGGCAACATTTACTCGTTCTCTTTCTGAAAAACTGTTTAAACTGCAATGTAAAAACTTCAAACTTTTAGAAAATGTCAGTGTTACGTCAATATTTTAGGTTGTTTTTGTCATATTCGCGGTTTTACATCAATCATTTTCATAATCGTGAAAAAATGGATCCCAGGAGAGAGTAAGTCACATTTTAGCGAAACAAATGTACATAGCAACCTTGTTTTCATTTCATATTAAGAAAACGCATTACGACCCCACGGTCCGACAGGAAAATTCGGGATATCTGTTTACAAAACAGAAAAAAAAGTGCGGGTCTTTTAACTCAGATAGTTCAGGAATCGGGAATACCAGTTTCTAAGAGAACTGTGGAGCGAAGATTGACAGAGGAAGGCCTGACAAGTCATCGCCCAGTTAAAAAACCGCGGTTGACTGAAGTGATGAAGAAGAAACGGCTTGCTTGGGCTCGTGAGCACCGTTCGAAGACTGTTGAAGACTGGAATAGAATTTAACAGTAGTTGACATTAAAACTGACCCAGTTTTAATGTTAAATGTCATCCACAATCATATTTTTCAAAATTCTTAACAGGTTTATTTATTTTCAGGTTTGTTTCTCGGACGAGTCAACATTCGAAATTCTAGCCGACAAAAGCACTTTCGTCAGGCGGCGCCCAGATGAGAAATATCACCCCGACTGCATCGTGGAGCGTGTTAAACACCCCGTTAAATTAGTTAATAATGGTGAGGTCTGTCATAAGCGCTAAAGGGGTTGGGCGCCTCTACATTGTCCAGGGAACCATGAGACAGGACCAATACAAACAAGTTCTAGAAACCCGCCTATTACCGCAACTCGAAGAATGGTTCCCAGATGGAGAGGAATTCGTTTTTATGCATGATTCAGCACCGTGCCATAAAGCCAGAAGTGTAACAAAGTTTTTGGGAGACCATAACATTCAAGTTTTACCTTGGCCAGGCAATTCTCCCGACATGAACCCAATAGAGAACTTATCAGCGGTAGAAAGGCAAAAGTTACCAAACGCCAAAATGGCCCTTATGGAGTTATATATACCATTGGATTCGATTTTTTTTTCTGCGTTGATTGGTCTCATTGTCATTCTTGTACGGTGAACTTTTTTGTCGTTGGTAAATTTAAAATTCCCTGCATTCGTCTGTTTTTCCTCCACCTAGCGACATCATTTTGGGTAGTTTATGAAAATTTTGTACTTAGGAAGCTCTTTTAAATTGCACCGCGGACTAAGTAAATTTTACCTTACAGACTTTTTCACAATATTAGGATTAAGTAGTTTTTGCTTTCCTCTAAAAACTTGCTCGAAGTTCTTTAGTAACCTTTACCAGTCTAAATTCTATTAACAGTTTGATTTAGTATTTTATTCCCCGACCAGTTTTCTGAACGGTTGTTATTTGGACATTTTTACCAGCCTGCAATACCATAAAGATAGCAGTAAGTACATTTTTACCTTACCAAAAAATATGCTCGAATGGCGGATAGTAACATTTTACCTGCCCAAATCATAAATTTTTTTGGTGTTTGGATAAGTATACACGAAAATAATTAGGTGCTGATTGGCGGTTCGATAACTCGCGTTGTTTTATTTTTGTCGGATGTCCGGGCTTAGAATTACTCCGACGTCGTTGCTTGATAAAAAACAAAGCATCAGTGCGCGACAAGTCATCGCTTAGGACGCACGCGCATTCCGCGAATGGCGAGTGGGACGGCGAGGTAAGTACTAATTTTGTGTTGGCTGATACTTAGATCACGTATTTTGTTAAGTAATTTGGTTCTGTTTGTCTGTTAATATTGCTTTTTGTTTTAGTTAACAATGCATAGAAGAAAGCGTCTTGATGATATTATCGGTCAAGCGTTGAACAACGCTGGAATTGCTAGTCCTCAGTGAGAGACTTCAGTCCAACCATTTTTGGCGAGTTCAATATCAATTTTTAATTATTTTCTTACTAACAGGGCTTTTATATTTTGATAGATAACAGTTAATCGTGCAATCGTTAGGTAGTACCTACCTATCTAACTGCCTTTGCCTGCCTTTTCTTAGAATCACCTACCTACAGGCATACTTAGGTTACCTATTTGTTTGTTTTTCGTCACTATATTTAATTAGGTACTTACATAACTACGTGCCTAAGTGTGATAGGTAGCTATTGAATAGCTGTAAGTAAATGTTTTTTTTTACATAATGTACTTACTTATGTAGAACATATATTTTACCAAATACTCTAACGCACTGCAAGACGCGCGGGCTCGAATACTTTCCCGCTCACATTGCAGCCTCTCGCTCTACACCGGTCCCCACCAACGCACCGAGCGGCAGTACTAACTATATTGTAATCTATAACACGCCTTTAAGGATCGAGCACATTATGCCGGGCCGCAGCGTGTCGGGGCGGATCGCAAAAATCCGCTTGAATTGCTTTAATACAATATGTATGAATTATCGCACACTGTGTCGGGCCGCAGCGGCTCGCATTATTGCGAGGCGGATTTGCGTCCGTGCAATGCGACCCGCCCCGCCCCGCTGCACCCCGTCAACAGTGTGCTATAGCAAGCGGATTGGTGTGCACGCGCGCACGTGTTCATATTGATTTATTTGCGTTTTTTTTGTGATTTGCGTGTACCTACCTGTGGTGTAGTATTTACAAAAATGGATGAAGAACTTTTGATTAATTTAGTTCAAGGATACAAAGAACTTTATGATTTGCAAGATCCTCATTACGATGATCAACAAAGAAGAGATAATATTTGGAAGGAAATAGGGGACATAATGAAAGAATCTGGTAAGTATCACTGACAAGTATTTATTTCTTAGGTTACAAAATAAGAAAAATGTGATTACTTACGACGTACTTACCTTTTTAGACAGATTTCAAATAAATCACCCTGAGGTGATTTATTTGAAATCTCAACAGATTAGTTTCTTCGCAAACCTCTTCTTATAACCCTCGATTGCCAGCCAACGGTACCAGTTAGAGATACGAAGTATCTTTTAAATTGGTCACGGACACACATTGCGTCTAATGCTGCATGGCCTCCAATATATGGCAAATCTGTTATAGCTTCTGTTATCACATTTCTCTGAGCTTCCTCTTCGGACCAGTAGCAAATGTCGTTTCGCAGTAAATTGTGCAAACAACAAGTGGCTAATATAATAACATTAACATGTTTCGGCAATAACGAAAAACGTCTTTCGTATACTCTAAACTTTTTCACTAATAGACCAAAAGCATTTTCGCTCACACGCCTAGCTCTACTCAGCCTATAATTAAAAGCTTTTTTGTCTTCGTCATTTGTCGACTGATTTGCTGGATATGGTCTCATCAAATGTCTGGTTAAAGGGAAAGCTTCGTCTCCAACAATGACATGTGGTAACTTTAAGTCTGTACCCGGTATTAAACGATCAGCAGGCAAATTTAATTGACCATCGATTAAAGCTTTGCCAAAATTAGAGTTATTGAGTATTTGGCTATCAGAATTTTTACCCAAGGCACCAACATCGATGACTGTAAAACGGTAGTCCGCATCGACTAAGGCTAATAAAACTATAGTAAACGTTTTTTTGTATGAAAAATAAAGGGAACCACTGTTCGGAGGTGCTTCAATAATAACATGCTTTCCATCCAGTGCCCCAATGCAATTTGGAAAATTCCATTGCCTTCTAAAACGCTGTTCTTTACGTTTCCAGTCTACTTCTGTTGGCACGGGCATGACATTAGGTGATAGTTTCTTAAATATGGCTGTACATGCCTCGTAAATAATTTGTCTGACAGTTGATTCACCAAGTCGAAAAGTAGTGGCTAATGACTTCATTGAATTTCCTGTCGCCAAATATCTGAAACAAGAAATAAATAAATGTGGGACATCTCACATATACAGCTATCCGACCCCAAACTAACTAAGCAAAGTTTGTGTCAGACAACTGATATAAATACACAAATACATATATATATCATCATCATCAGCCTATTTATTATGCTTTATGTTTAAACTTTACTAATACTTATATATTTTCTTCCACAGCTAAAACTTGCAGAGATAGATGGAGACGAATAAGAGATAATTACAGACGCGCTAAAAAGTTAAGGAAAACCAAAAGTGGACAAGCTGCCACAAATATGAAGAAACCAAAATATGAAGATTTATTGTCTTTCCTTAACCCCTATATTAGAAACGAGGATGAAACTTTTTCTAATTTTCCACCAAATAATACTTCCCAAGACTCAGGTGATGAGGATGATTCTCGTAGCCGTGATAGTCCTGGTTCAAGTGCTGGTACTTCACAAAGCATTTCACCTCGTCCTTACAAAAGAAATTCCAAAAGTTTAGATACTCCACCACAGCTTTCACCAACACACTCGCTATTACAAGAGTATTTAGAAAAAAAATACAGTGCTAAAAAGAATAAATCGGACAAAATAGTTGACTTTTTCAAGAACTTGGGGGAAACTGTTTCAAATTTTCCGGAAGATGTACAAATTCGTGTGAAACGTGAAGTTTTTAAAATAGTTACCGATGCAGAGGAGAAGGTTTTGGACAAGTCTAAACAACAATATGTTTTAAACGTATCTCAAGAGAGCGCTCCGCCCCTAATCCTTATTAATTCAAACGAGCAACCTCTAAACGAAATAACAACACCAAATTCAACAAACGTTGTGAATCCAAATAATATTTACACAGAGGAAGAGATTAGTCTAGATGAAAACGCATTAAACGCTTTTTTAAAGTCTATTCAACAAAAAAAAGATAACCAATGAATGGTATTTTGAGATGGGCAAATAAGAGGCCAAAGAAGAGAAATAGAAGATGTTGATTAAAGGTTTTTGTTCTGTGATTTTGTGATACTTGTTATATTGAATATAATAATATTAATAATGATAATGGTTTTACTTTCTTATACGCTATAGATATATAAATATACTTACAGTTCAAATATTAATATTTAGTCATAAGTGCAGGACCATGTGTGTCAGATAATCCTACTAATATTATAAATGTGAAAGTGTGGATGTTTCTATGTTTGAATATTTGTTGGGTAAAATTGAGTATCGTGCGGCACGAATTTGGGGGTAACCGGGATGGTAGGGGGGGGGGTAGAGTATTCTCTGAAAGTTTGGCAGTGAGGAAACTCTTAGTTCGGGAGAAATATATATTTTTTTATTACATCAACCTACAAAAGCCTGCTGATATGACTATCTTAACCCCAAATTCGTGTTTTTAGTGATTTTTGTAGGATGAGAAGTGACAAAGTATATACGCTCATAATTCGTTTCTGGCACTTCGCCGGCCGCTGCCGCGGCACGCTCGCTTCGCTCGCTCGGCTCGAGCGCGGTGGTTCATGTCGACCTAATACGCTCGTCGCTTCGCTCCTCGCACCTAATTCTTTTTGTATTATCAAGTATATAAGCCTAAAATTCGATTCTGGCAGGCTTTTGTAGGTTGGTGTAATAAAAAAATATATATTTCTCCCGAACTAAGAGTTTCCTCACCGCCAAACTTTCGGAGGATACTCTACCCCTCTCCCCCCGCCCTTTCCCTACCACCCCGCTTACCCCCGTATTGGTGCCGCACGATACTAACTCCAACCCTATTTGTTACTCAATCACGCGAAAACGGCTGAACGGATTTAGATGGAATTTGGCATGAATGTAGCCCTTGACATGGAAAAAAACAAAGGCTACCTTTAATCTCGATTGCTTAAGAGATTCCCGAGGGAAACATCAAAAGCACTAGGTATGATATAATAACACTTACCTCAAACACACTACAAGCCGTTCTTCTGGTCCTATAGGCTCACGAAAGGTTGTTGTTTTTTTATGCAGATCCTCCTTTATTACTTCAAGTAATTGAAAATAGCGATCAGGAGTCATACGAAAATATCCCCAAAATTTGTCTTTGTCTGCTAAAAGATCGGGAAAAAGATGATGGTATTCGCCGAATACCTTTCTCTTCGAACAAATTGGATGTATCCATATTTTACGTTTTCTTTTTTGACGAACTTGTTTATGCTGTTCATTTTTTTCTTCTTCTAACAACAAGCAAAAAAAAGAAAGTTCTTCGTCAGAGCTATCCATATCCACAGAACACAATTACTCCTATAACGTACAGTTGCACACCAATTCTGACAGTACACTGTTCTCAAAATCCGTCAATGTACTGCGACCCGGCCCGTCATTATGTGCTAGGTAAGCATTTTGCACTGCGCTGCGGCCCGCTCCGCCCCGCTGCGGCCCGACATAATGTGCTCGATCCTTTATAAGGCGAACACTCGTCGATTTAAATCAGTTCAGCTAGGAACGGACAACCTCTCGGTAATGGCTATACTAGTCATAGCCTCTGGAAGTCCAGTCCCTTGGTGTAGCGCAGCCGAATGGTCCTAATACTTAGGTTCTCAGCCACTGCCTATATCCTTGGGATAAGTTTTCTATACCTTAGCTAGGCTCGACCGCGAGGTACCTACCTATTTAAAGACGAACGTACCTACTTTGTATTGTAAAAAGTCATCGTACCTACTTGTACGTACCTACTAAAGGACGATCGTATCTACTTTGTATCATAACAGGCTATCGTACCTACCTAGATACGCCCTATGGACCACTGTAATCATAGCTAATAGGAGCTTTTCGAAATTGTACATTGAGTTGAATTACCAATAAAACTACCTTGTTGACGATTGCGCATTTTTAATCTCCACCTACCCTTCTTTTGGCGCCCAACGTAAATATCTTGAAATGCTAGAAAATAAATCACTCTGGCGTCGAAAGAGAAGAGACGAAAATCAAAACAATTTCAGAAGACAAAGAGTGAAGATAGCGATTGGCCAACAATGGGGGTACATTTGACACAAGAACAATTTGATGAGTTACTAAAGCGAATAAATGATCCAGGCCCGGCACCAACGCCTATAATTTACCATAAAAGCTTTACCAAATGTACTCTTCGCTTCAACGGCGAGCGAAGTCACAGTAAAGTGGAAGAATTTGTCACAGGAATATCAATATACAAACAAATTGAACAAATACCAGATGACGACGCGCTGATTGGTCTCCCTTTGTTGCTAACTGATAACGCGAACGCATGGTGGACAGGCGTCCGCTCTGAAATAAAGACGTGGACTGCAGCGCTCGCCAGTATCCGCGCAGCCTTTGCGCCGAGAAGACCACCGCACGAGTTATATATAGATTTATTTTCTGATTCTCAAGGAGAAACAGAAGCCATTGACACATTCGTAACGCGCAAACGCCTACTACTCGGGATGCTTCCAGCAAAAAGACACAAGGAAGAGGAGCAGCTCGACATGATGTACGGCCTTCTGAGAATGGAGATTAAGAAGAAAATTGCCCGAACGGATGTTAAATCATTTAGTGAGTTACTAGATAAGGCTCGGGAATACGAAGCCCTAGAAAAAGCCGGCACTAGTAGCCAGAAACCGGTTTTTGAGAAGAAGCGATGTACATACTGTAATAAAATAGTCACACGACCGATATATGTAAGAAACGTTTATACAAACAGTCGAAGGAGTCCACCACTACTCTTTCGGAAGTGTCATCGACCGCAACAACCGCCAAACCAGCTACGGAACAAGATAAACCAACATCATCATCTTCATCGTTGGACAAAAATCCGATTAAGTGCTACGGATGTGGAGCAGCCGGTGTTTTTCGTAGTCAGTGCACTAAGTGCAAAAACAAGGAAAGCCCCTCGAAACCACCTAAATTTTTTGCACAACACGCACAGTTACAGAGCGCAGCAAAAGTGCCTACCATCGAAATTAGCTACAAAGGAATATCTGGCTATGCACACATGGATACAGCAGCACGTACAAGCATTGCAGGTTCCCGTCTGTATAAAATATTAAAAGAAGATGGAGTAATCTTTGTTGAGAACGCAACCGAAATACAGTTGGCAGACGGTACCAAAAGCACGGTTAAAATGCTAACCACACAAATTTACATTGAAATCGGGGGAAAGAAAGTACCGATAACAATGTCAGTCCTACCCGACGCAGAGGATAACCGCACACTACTGGGCATCGACTTTCTCGAAGCAAATGCCATCATTCTAGACTTGGGCCAGCGTGTTTGGTACTTTGCCAGAGAACCCGACTGCAAACAAACACGAATTTTTACGAGTGGAAAATACGATTAAGATGGATAAGGAAGGAGAAACATTAGAAGATTTTATGGAGTGGGCTAAAAACATGGAATTGATCTCACCTTTAGCAGATACCCCACCTACCCCTAAGGCTGATTCAAAGGAACCAAAGAAAGGTACTATAAGAAACCTTAGAGACTGGGACAATATCGATTTAAGCGCCTGCGTCAACCCAGAAAAACCTATCGAAAACCCTTTGTGGATTATTCATGAACTGGACGCTATACCATCAGTATCACGTCCTACCAGTAGTGCTATTATGGGTCACACTGACCAAAGGGTACAAAAGACACCAATAAATAAACTTGAAATGTACACATTGAATTTTACTAAATATTCCCGAAACACTACCCTTACTGATTTAGAGATTAATGAATTAACTAAGTTATTGAATGAATTTGAGGACGTATTTAGTAAACACGGAAAACCTACTCCATTTGCAGTACATAAAATTGATACAGGTACTCACAAACCCATAGCTCTTAAACTATATAGACTGTCACCTATAAGACAGGAACAATTGAAAGTAAAATTAAAAGAAATGTTAGAAAATGATATAATAGAGGAATGTGACAGTCCTCGGGCAGCCCCGGGGTTGTTATGGTACCCAAAGGTGACTCTGATATCAGAGTTTGTATAATTGTAAATGGATAATTGAATGAAATTACTACTCCTGATACATATCCATTGCCTCGAATAGATGATTTATTGCAGCAAGCCAAAGCAATGCCATACATGACAACAATCGACTTACAATCTGGCTACTGGCAATTTAAAATTGATGAAAATGATATAAATAAAAACCACATTTGTAACAAGCTGGGGTACTTATAGATTCAAAAGAATGCCTTTCGGTCTCCGCAATGCTCGCAGTACATTTCAAAGACTAATGGATAAATTCTGTAAAGAGCTGAAAGCCGAATCTACTATGGCTTACCTTGATGATCTCATCTGTAGATCACCTAGTTTTTCACAACATATGGATGACCTACGAGAGATATTTACAAAACTCCGAGTATACAAATTGAGAGCAAATAAAGATAAATGCAAATTCGGTTGTCACAGTATTAAGTATCTGGGACATATAATTAAACCTGAGGGAATAGCAACAGACCCTGATAAAGTAAAAGCTATCAGTGAGCTACCTACACCGAAAAACTTAAAAACTCTGATATCTTTTCTACAAACAGCGTCATGGTACCGCCGTTTTATTCGGAATTTTTCTGAGATCGCACGACCATTGACAAATTTAACTAAGAAAACTGCATCCTGGAAATGGGAAGATGCAGAAACAACAGCATTTGAAACTTTAAAGAAAGCATTAACGACTGCACCTGTCCTTAAACAGATAGATTATAACTTACCTTACATAATCAAAACTGATGCAAGTAATTACGCTATAGGGGCGGCCTTAGTGCAGGGGGAGGGTGCCGATGAACACCCAATAGAATATGCCAGCCGCTTACTAATTCCAGCGGAACGTAACTACACAGTTACAGAAAAATAAGCCTTAGCCATCGTTTGGGCAGTAACTAAGTTTAGAGGATAATAGAAGGTACAAAGTTCCTTACTATAACAGATCACCAACCGCTAAAATGGTTATTGAATCTCAAGTCGCCCACAGGCCGACTAGCTCGATGGGCACTACAACTTCAACCTTATCAATTTGAAATAAAATATTCACCAGGTAAAACCAACGTGGTAGCAGACAGCCTGTCACGACCACCATGTAATGATAATCATAAAGAACCTTGTGAAATTTGTCTGTTACAAGTTGACCTACCTAAAAAGGGAGAACGAAATATACGAGAAGAACAAATGAAAGATGAAGTCCTCGAACAAATCATAAAAAGCCTAGAAGACAACACAGAATCGGAATATAAAATTCAATACTTCAAAAGAGGATATCTACTTCATAAAGGAGTCCTCTACAGATTTATCCCCGGCCAAGACGATGATAACGCCAAACTAGTAGTACCTCGTCATGAAGTGATAAGTATTTTGAATCAACTGCACAATTCACCTACAAGTGGTCATTATGGAGTGGATCGAACAATCAGAAGCATAGAAGAAAAATTCTTTTGGAAGACATTGAAAAAAGATGTGAATCAATACGTAAAATCATATTTAGAATGTCAAAGATACAAACCAAGTAATAAAAAACCAGCAGGATTATTTCAATCGACCGCCATCACTCAGCGATTCGAAGTTTTATCAATAGACCTATTCGGGCCCTTACCAAAAGGACCTAATAATGAAAAATGGATTTTTATCATTGAAGACACAGCATCACGATGGGTAGAACTCTTCGCTTTAGTAGAAGCCACTGCTAAAAACTGTGCAGAAACACTTATAAATGAAGTGTTCCTTCGCTATGGATTACCGCGAAGAATAACCAGTGATAATGGAACTCAATTCATATCAGCAGTGATGCAACAGTTAACATTCTGTCTAGATATTCAGCACATACTTAGCCCTGTTTATCACCCAGAACCCAATGTCGTAGAAAGAAAAAATAGAGACATGAAGACACAAATAAGTATTATGGTTGAAAATGAACACAGCAATTGGCCAAAAACTCTCCCGGCCATACGATTTGCTATGAATTCAGCATATAACCGAAGCACAGGATACACATCCGCATATCTAACATTTGGGAGAGAAATTAGAACACTTTCAGATATAACACACGATTTAAATGAAATAGTACAATCAGAAAACTTTGTGCAAGAAATCTCTCCACAATTTACAAATCTGGCAACAGTACTATCAAAAGCGAAAGAAAATATAGAGAACATCCAACAAAGCAATAGGACAAGAGCTAACTGCAACAGACGCACTGATCCAGGGTATGAGATCGGAGATCTAGTACTAGTAGATACTCACCCGATAAGCCGCCAGGAGAACAATTTTTCAGCCAAATTCGCACCAAGACGGGATGGTCCATACAAAATTGTTAAAAAGCTTGCTAGCGCTATCAATGAAATTGCTAAAGTTAATGAACCACATGAATCAGTAGGTAAATATCATACATCTGCTATAACCAAATTTGAACCTCGAGAAGATAATGCAATTCCAACACCTATAAATCCGATTCGGCGACGAGGCAGACCTAAGAAAACAGACAAAAACTAGAAACTCCTGTTACTCTTACGGCACGTTTAAGAGTACCAGAGGGAGAGATTGTAGAACATATATTTTACCAAATACTCTAACGCACTGCAAGACGCGCGGGCTCGAATACTTTCCCGCTCACACATTGCAGCCTCTCGCTCTACACCGGTCCCCACCAACGCACCGAGCGGCAGTACTAACTATATTGTAATCTATAACACGCCTTTATAAGGCGAACACTCGTCGATTTAAATCAGTTCAGCTAGGAACGGACAACCTCTCGGTAATGGCTATACTAGTCATAGCCTCTGGAAGTCCAGTCCCTTGGTGTAGCGCAACCGGATGGTCCTAATACTTAGGTTCTCAGCCACTGCCTATATCCTTGGGATAAGTTTTCTATACCTTAGCTAGGCTCGACCGCGAGGTACCTACCTATTTAAAGACGAACGTACCTACTTTGTATTGTAAAAAGTCATCGTACCTACTTATACGTACCTACTAAAGGACGATCGTATCTACTTTGTATCATAACAGGCTATCGTACCTACCTAGATACACCCTATGGACCACTGTAATCATAGCTAATAGGAGCTTTTCGAAATTGTACATTGAGTTGAATTACCAATAAAACTACCTTGTTGACGATTGCGCATTTTTAATCTCCACCTACCCTTCACTTATTATTTAATTCTAGGAATCAACGTCAAATAAAATAGTTTCCTGTGATACTGCCAAGTCATCACACTATGACACCGATATTAAACGGATAAAAGCACGAAAAAAGCTTGTATTTGAAGATTTCCAGGTATGTAAACCTCCTTTCATCTTGTTTAGCCAGACACACAGTAATCGGAGACCCTAGCAATTAATTACACCGCTAAGGATAATTCGCGTCATTCGGGCTTTAACACTATGAAACACACTTAACCTATAAAATTATTCATTAGTGAAGAGCTTTTTTAACTTTTTCAATAAATGCGCACTACCGATCTAGTAGGGAGGCTTTGGGGTTTTGGTTGGTAGGAAGTAGGTAGGTAAGTACCTACACCTACCTACGCGATTATTCATTAGCCTATGCGATAATTTTGTGCAGTATTCTTGTCAAGTTCTGAACTGTTTGTACTTTCAGGAAAACGTTAGGAAGCCGCCAACGTCTGTACCAAAACCAGATAAAGATGTGACCACCACGGAAAATATTCAAGGTTCTCATGAAAGTTCGAATAGTAAACATCATGAAATTTTGCAAGATGAACAGGTAAATAATATAAATGGTACTTAGTACTTTTTATAGGTTAACAAAATATTATACACTTGCGAGCTATAAACTGGAATCACTTCATCGCTGGTTTCTGCAGACCATATTTTACAGTTTCCATGGAATAAACTGCAGATTGGTGTATATTATTTTAAAGATAATTTTATTAGCTTTCAAACTCTTTCGATATCATAGCGAAAAAAAATGTTCATCATATGTCATGGAACGTGAAAACAATAGACATACATTTTTGGAACGAAACATCAATTTTTTAAAACTCCTGAATCCCTATAAAAACTGGGAATTTATACAATTTTGTCATCAGTCCAATATATGACGTCACTCAAAATACTGGAATTACAAGAAAATGGAAACCACACCAATAGAAGCCGCTCAAATCGTCACCCTAATCCAGCAAGGGTTCTCTCAGCGTACTATCGCTCGACAGCTTCATCTGAGCCAGTCCTGTGTCTCCAAAGTATACAAGAGGTTTAGAGAGACTGGAAACTTAGTCCGAAGATCAGGATCTGGACGACAGCGATGCACTTCGGCGAGAGATGACCGATTTCTTGTCAGCACTTCTCTCCGAAATCGACATCTAACCGGCGTTGACGTCCAGCGGGAGCTCGGAGAAGTTCGAGGGAGAACTGTCAGCGAGTGGACAGTGAGGCGAAGACTCAAAGAAGCTAACTTGACCCCAAAAAGGCCAGCAACGGGACCCAAATTGTCTACAGCCCACCGACAAGCCCGACTTCAGTTTGCTCGTGATCACTTAGATTGGGATATACAGCAATTGAGCCGAGTTTTGTTCGCGGACGAGACTAGGATGTGCCTGCATGGCAGCGACCGTCGACGGAGATTCTACAGGAGACCGAGAGAGCGATACGCACAATGCTGTATAGCGGAAACAGTGGCATATGGGGGTGGGTCTTGTATGATGTGGGCGGGGATTTCAATTGGAGCTAAAACGGAGCTGGTATTCGTACCCGGTGGAGGTCGGGGAGGAGGACTAACCGCAGAAAAGTATATCAACGACATTCTGTTGGGCCATGTACTCCCTTACGCCGGGTTTATTGGCGAAAATTTCCTGCTAATGCACGACAATGCCCGCTGCCACACCGCTCGTGCGACTAGACAGTACCTGGAAGAAGTCGGGATTCCCACAATAGACTGGCCAGCCGTCAGCCCTGACATGAACCCCATCGAACACCTGTGGGACGAGCTGAAAAGGCGGGTACGAGGAAGATCTCCAGCTCCGGCGTCAATAGAAGACCTAAAAACTGCTCTTATCGAAGAGTGGCAGGAAATTCCACAGGATTCCATCAGGAAACTCATTAGGTCAATGAAAAACCGTTTACAAGCAGTCATTAGGGCCAGGGAGGGCAATAAAAAATATTAAGCGGGAAATAACAAAGATTTTAAATAAAAATTTGATATTACTTCTTATTAATTTAAACATCGACAACTTCGACCTATTGTAATAATTCACTTAATGAAGGTAGGAAACTTAATTAAATTTAAATAATTTTTATACCATTCGAAATCTAACAAAATTTCTTTTCAAATGGTATACACTAATCTGCAGTTTATTCCATGGAAACTGTACAATATGGTCTGCAGAAACCAGCGATGAAGTGATTCCAGTTTATAGCTCGCAAGTGTAGATTAGCCAAGAGCTTGTTTAACGTTTAATACTAATCTTATATTTTTCGAACTATCGCTCACTCTGTGCCTCCCTGGCTATGGGGTTTTGGTGGGTAGGTAGGTAGGTCGTTGCAATAGTGCTTGCGAGACGCTCTTGCGCCGAATTTTTTGTCAAGAAATGAAACTTTTTATTGTACTGTTAGCAGCTAAACTTAAGCTTTCATACGTCACTCTTATGGGTTATAGGTACGTCATCTATCATACATCATTCTCATAACCACTAATGGATTAACGCATCATAATATTATAAGTCATACAAAATTCTCTTATACCTACATGACCTACCTACTCAAAGGTTTTGTAAAAATAAAGTATCATACTTACCTTACCTTTTTTTACAGAAAAATTACGGCTCATCATTATACAACTCAAGTGTTCCTTATACCACGGCACTTACCGATAAAAATCTCGAAACAGGTAACTCTGTAAATTCAGAGCTTCTTAATATGGCTATTGAGATTCAGGAATTGCCAATACTTAATACATTGGTTCAGCCAACGATGGATTGGGATATCAACGAGTACCGCGATGTATCTGCAAATACTGAATTATGTAATTTGTCTAACTTTAATAATAATGCTTTGCAATCGGACGTCAAGATCGGGAATCGAAACTTAGCTTTAGAAACTCCTTCAACTAGTAATTCTGTACCACACATTGAATTAGACACTATCGAACACCAAAATATTTGCGAAGAAGTTATAAAAGATTTGCCCACAAACTTACCTGAACAAGAGCATAGTACGCCTAGGTCGGAGAGTACAGTTTTACCTAATTCTAATGCTTCAACGTTTTCTTCTAATTCTACACTAAACCCAGGGACCCGAAAGCGATCCCAAAAACCTGACAAACGCTACGTTGATTATTTATCTGACGAAGATTTTTCAACTTTCATGGACACTGGAGATTACGTTGAATCTGATGAGTGGCAGGGATCTGAGACTGATTCTGAAGATAATGTATCTAATACAAAAAAATCAAAAAAAAAGAAGAAGCGTACAAACTTAAGACAAAAACAGAACATAAACAGCATAGAGGAAGAGGTCGTAGGTGATGCTGGGCTCAGAAAGAAAAAAGTTAACCAGAGGAAAGATAGACATGAAAAAAAAGTTGCTGGTAAGGAATTTAGACGAAAAGATGGAACAGTAGTTCAGTAAAAGACAGTTCACCCTAATCCATGTGCGGGGAAAAAATGTGTTAATAACTGTGAAAATATTTCAACAGAAAGAAGACAGAGTGTAAAGCGCAGGCAGCGAAACCCGTGAATATACTTACAAATATCACATAAATGAGGGAGAAGGACAAAGAACGGTTTGCTTGCAGTTTATTGCTGCAACTTTAAATGTGTCCACAAAGTCAATTTATCACACGGTAAAGAAATCTGACCTCGGTAGTGCCCAAGAAGATATGCGTGGTAAGCATGTACCACCCAACAAAACAAAACCAGATACGATCGCAAATGTAATCAACTTTATCAAAAAACTGCCCGCTGTCCCGTCTCATTACTGCAGACAAGATTCTACTAAAATGTATCTTTCAGAGGAGTACAAAAACATAAACGCAGTGTACGGTGTGTATAAGAAATACTCTCAAGACAGTGGCATCGATTTCGTCAGCAACAAAGTATTCCGAAGAATTTTTACCGAAGATTTCAACATAGGGTTCCATGTCCCGAAAAAAGACAAATGTTTGAAGTGCCTGAAATTCGCCCAAATAGACACTGTCACCAATCCAGACTTAGCTGAGCAAAAACAAGAACACGAGATAGAGAAAGAGGAGAGCTACAACCGATTCTATGCACATAAAAATCTTCATAAAGTCGGTTGCACCTCTAGTCCGGATACTCTTTGTGCTAGTTTTGATCTTGAAAAGGTGCTTAATACCCCCCATGGTGAATCAATGTTGTTGTACTACTCAAGAAATTTGGCCGTGTATAATTTAAGTTTTTATGAAAATGGAACTAGAAAGGTACACTGTTATTACTGGGATGAAGGTAATGGAAAAAGGGGAGCTAACGAAATTGGCAGTATTCTTCACAAATACATAAAATTGGTTGATCAAAGATGTAACGTCAAAAACTTGCTTCTCTACTGCGATTGCTGTCCAGGCCAGAATCGCAACCGCGTGATTATTGCGATGATCCATTCTACTTTACAGGCATGCAAAAATATTGAGACGATCCAAATAAATTATTTAATAACTGGTCACACTTATAGTAACTCCTAGCTGGTATAGTAACTCCTGCATATAATGCTTCATTCACATCAAATAATATCACTGCAGGATTTAAAAAACCAGGAATTTATCCTTATTCGAAGAATGCGTTTTCTGATGATGACTTTGCTTGTGCTGAAGTGACTAATCGCCCTTTAGATCAAACTGAAACTCATCAACCAAATGATTCAGAACAGGTATAATGCAAATGATGATACTATTATTGATATCAGCAACCTTTCAGCTCGTATGGGTCCTATCACAAGCGCAATAATACCTACTCCGCCTGAAATCAACACAGAGATGACACCTGTTGCTGATGAGGCTTCTCAACTCACGAAAAATAAACCACTAAATGAGACAAATGAAGAATCAAACGCCAGTCTTATCACGGACACAGTTATGACGCCTGCAATGATAATGCCATATCCACAAGCACCACCTAGACAGACATTAAAAGGCCGAAAGAAAGGAAAATCACGTATTCTGACAGACACACCAGAGAAGAATGAAGTCGAGGCAGCTTATTTAGTAAAACAAAAACGATTGAACAAATCAGGACTACAAAAATCATAAAAAGTATGCATAAACCGAAAGCGAAAATAGCCAAAAAAATGGAAGTTTTCGATTCAGATTCCGACCAAACTAACTATTCTGTCTACAGTGACACTGATTGTGACTACACTGATGAAGAAAACGTCAGTATGGACAAAACTCCCGAAGTCAGAATGGATTTCGTAGAACCTGGAGATTTTTACCTCATACAATGTGCATCAAAAAATATGGACAGAGCTTTGGCTTTTGTAGCCAAAGTAGAAGAAAAAATGAAAAATACACTGACGGTTAATTTTTTAAAGAAAAAAGCAGGCTTTAATAAATTTTACTTTCCCGAAAAAAAATATAAGTGGACAGTATCAATTTTGGACATCCTGGCAAAGCTCCCACCGCCTAATGATGCTGGAAGTACTTCCAGAACTGCTGCGATGTATACTTTTAGGTTCAATTTTTTCTTCTTTCAAACTCGGGTAGTTTATCCTAGCATGAGAATTAAAAATGACTGATTACAATCTAAGTATAATGATTATATGTTAATTATATTGCATTTTTACATAGTTTATAAGATTGATTTGATCTGATGTTCCTAACAAATACTTTTTAATAATATTAAGCATGTTTCGATAAATATGTTACATTTTTACATAGTTTATAAGGTTGATTGATCTTATGTACGAATTTGTTATGATAATTGAATATTTTATAGTTCCTAACATTTGTTTTGACTTTGACTTTTGTAACGTTGTACGTACATATATATTTAATTATTAAAATTCTATTTTTTCTTCTTATTAATTTATATTATTTTACGTTTCAATTTCTTAATAACCTAAACTTAAACTTAACTAAACTACACTTGAGAGCAATAAAATCGCACATCCGCACATTTTTACTTAAAAGTTCAATTTTTTTTTTATTTGGAGCTTACAGCAAATTAAAATAAAATTAAATTAAAGTGCATAATCTAGGCATTCGCAGAACTGATAAAGGGTTGACATTTACCTTTAAAAACAACTCATTAGCAACAAAACAATAGACCCCCTTATGTCGCTCGATCCAGGTAAGGCCGGCGGCGGGATTTATCGCAGGTATAAAAGAGTGCATATTGAGGGAATGGTCATCATGGAATGGTCAGACTCCTCATGCCATAGCCAAACTCCTGTCGGACAAGCGACGACTGAGAAAGCTATGGCAACACACCAGAGACCCAGCTCTGAAGACGCGCCTGAATGCAATCTGCGAAGAGGTAAAGGCGGAGATCAGCAGGGACAATACCCACAGGTGGGAGAAGAAAATCCTGGAAGCCTCCGAAGACTGGCAGTCCCTCCACAAAATATGTCGGCAACTGAGGAACGCCCCATCCCCTATCCACCCTCTCACTCACAGTGACGGAACACTACGGTACAGAACCGAAGACCGGGCAGAAATCTTTGCCGACCACCTGGAAAACCAGTTCCGACCAAACCCTGCCCTAAACCCCGAACACACCAAGATGGTAGAGGAGGCAGTCAGGGTTTTCAGGGAAAAGCCAGCTCCAGCGGAAGAGGACTCGCCAGTCTTCTGGTCACCAGGCCAGGTACACAGGGCTATAAGAGGGGCCAAACCGCGGAAAGCACCAGGCCCAGACGGCATCACAAACGCCATGCTCCGCCACCTCCCACCCAAGGCCATAGCCGCTCTGAGCAGACTCTTCAACGGGATCCTGAGGACCATGCACTTCCCAGCCACTTGGAGAGCTGGGAACGTGATCATGCTTCCCAAACAAGGGAAGAATATACTAAGACCCGAGAGCTATAGGCCAATCACTCTACTCTCCGCCATATCCAAACTTCTAGAGAGACTCCTGATTCCCCATCTGCTACCACACATCGCGCCCCGTCCTGAGCAATTCGGGTTCCGGTCGGAGCACAGCACCACACTACAGCTGACGAGGGTACTGCACCACATCACAACTGCGCGGAACAAGAAGGAGCGAGTGGTCGCAGTATTCCTCGACATGGAAAAAGCCTTCGACCGGGTCTGGCACACGGGGCTGATATACAAGCTCATAGAATCAGGAGCCACACCAAGACTGGTAAGAACCCTAGACTCCTTCCTCCAGGGGAGGAAGATACGGGCGAGAGTAGAAGACCACCTGTCCACAGAGAGGCCCATACTCGCTGGTGTACCACAAGGGAGCTGCCTTTCACCCATCTGCTACTCCTGGTACACCAACGACATACCATGCCAAGAAGGCACAATGCTGGCCCTGTACGCGGACGACGCGGCATACATCACCACCTCATTGTCCACCTCACACGCCCAGATAAAAATGCAGAGAGTGCTCAACCAGCTGCCAGAGTGGCTGAGCGAGTGGAGGCTATCCGTGAACGTCGGCAAGACACAAGCGGTAGCCTTCACCCGCGGTAGCACAAGCATCCAGAACCTCACCCTACTGGAACTCCAAGGCCAGAGAATCCCATGGGCGGGCTCCGCCAAATATCTGGGCGTGGTCATAGACAGATGCCTGACAATGACCAAACAGGTAAAAAACGCCTGCAATGCCGCGAAAGCCGCAAGAGTTGTGCTCAGGCCAACGCTGACAGCTCCACTCCTGCCACTGAACACCAAACTGGCCCTGTACAAAACGTACATCAGGCCAAGACTGACGTACGCTGCCCCAGCGTGGTACGCCCTCACATCGGAGCGCCAGAGGAAAAAACTGGGCTCACAAGAAAACCTGACGCTCCGCACCATCGTAGGCGCACCACGTCTAGTAAGAAACGCTACGGTCAGAAGGGACCTGAAGGTGGAAACACTGGAAGAGTTCGTCAGCCGTCTCACCACGACTATGTTCTCCCGTAGCGACAAATCCCACCACACACAGCTCCAAAACCTCGCACCACAGCATGAGCTAGCGAACAGGTTTCACGCATACGCCAGAGAACTAGTCATGGTAGACGAAAACACCAGCACAGCTAAGGTAGCAAAAGCCAAGTCCGCCCGCTCAGAGACCTCAACCAGCCAAGTCCCGGCTACCGAGGACAGCGGAAGCGAACCTAGAGGGCAAGCAATGAACACCCAGATCCCTAGCCGCAGGCAGCCAGGCTCCACAGGAGAACGGCTACCAGGAGGCCCAGAAAGGGCCGACCCAATGACCCCTCGTCAGTAGGCGAGGGCGGATGAACTGTCCGCAGTAAAAGGCTCACGCCTGAAACTGCCTCCCCACGCCGGCTATCGCCGGCGTGAGAGACGACCAGCGACTAGACTAGAATGGTCATCATTTGCATACCAACGTACAGTGTGAAAGGTTCTCTATTGATATTGGCTTCAAACGGAACACGAAAATGGATACTACACCAGAAGTAGCCGCTCAAGTGGTTGCCCTTGTTGAATCGGGGCTTAAGCAAAGTCAAGTGGCTCGACAATTGAGTTTGAGCCGATTTACCGTTCGGCGTGTATACCAGAGGTATCAAGAGACTGGTGGCTACAAACGGCGACAAGGATCGGGCCGTCCCCGTGCTACAACAGAGCGTGATAACCGCTTTCTTATAACGACATCTTTAAGAAATCGTCGTTTGAACGCATTTCAACTGGGCCAACGACTTCAAGAAGTTCGTGAAGTAGAAGTTAGCCGGTGGACAGTCAGAAGACGATTGAGAGAAGGTGGCCTGACTGCACACAGGCCAGCAAACGGGCCGAAATTGACCCCAGCCCACCGAGAAGCCCGCCTTCAGTTCGCTCGAGACCATTTGAATTGGACCGAAGAGCAGTGGAGTGCAGTCCTGTTCTCTGATGAGTGCAGGATGTGCTTGCATGGCAACGACGGACGGGGGAAGGTGTATAGAAGATCGGGAGAACGATTTGCCCAATGCTGCATAACAGAACGTGTCGCCTATGGCGGTGGATCAATCATGTTTTGGGGAGGCATGTCTATGGAAGCAAAAACCGAGCTTGCCTTCATCACCGGACCGAATACTGGTCGCCAATCAAGAGGATTGACATCCATACGATACATTGAGGAAGTACTCGAGAGCCACGTCGTACCTTTTGCTGGGTTTATCGGCGAAAACTTTCTGTTTATGCAAGATAATGCAAGACCGCATACTGCTGGCATAGTGATCGAGTACCTTCAAGAGGTGGATGTGACCGTTATGGAGTGGCCAGCTCGAAGCCCAGACCTCAATCCCATCGAACATCTATGGGACGAGCTGAAAAGAAGAGTTCGAGGCCGAGATGCTCCTCCATCGACTCTACAGGAGCTGCAACAGGCGATCGCAGAGGAATGGTAGGCTATTCCTCAAGACTTTATCAAAAGTCTAGTAACATCAATGAAAACACGGATGGAGTCAGTGATTCAGGCTAGGGGAGGGAACACTCGATATTAATAACAAACTTTAAATTAATTTTATCTTTTAATTTCATAACTTTGACACCAATACTTGAATAAAGAATTTTTTACTAAACATGCATTTTTGTTATTGATCCACAAAAGCATTTTTATGTAATGATTGAAAGACAAATCAGATACCACTGGATAGGTATTAAAATAGACTATGAATCTGCATTACAGAAACATAATATTTTTTGTTTTTTTTTTAGTTATGTCAAAAAATCATGAATGTGCGATTTTTTTGCTCTCAAGTGTATAATAAAAACCTACCTAAAATTTCGTAACGCAACAGAGTTCACACTTCTTACGCTCACTGTACCGGTCACGCGTTGGAACACGTAAGCCGCTCTGATTGGCGTTCACATCCAATTGTTCGGAAATCACCTCATCGACGCGTGAGCGGTTTCGCGACGCAGGGCAGCCCCTCAGAGCCATTCATTGCCCCTCGGACACGACGGACGACAGTCGAGTCGATCGAGTGCGTTCACGAGCTACCTACGTATTAGGGACGCTAAGTGTCTTCTCACGCACTGGCTCGATAAACATAATTTTCATCACCTCTTTCAACGTATTTGGGAGGTTTTATAAATAGTTAAATCTAAGTGTCGCTCTGCACCCCGATAGGGGTCCGACGATAGGGTTTAATCCCTAGGGAATATTTTCATTCCCTGCGCATTCACGGCACCATCTTCGACGGCGGACGTCACAGGACCTTCTTTCTCCTTCCTGCCGTCGGTGTCCACCCACCTGAGCGGCCTTCAGGAAAGCCAGGATAGTACCGGACCACAAACCAGACCGGCAAACCTACCTACGACCTTCTTCTTTTTTTTTAATATATATTTATTTTCTTAATGTTGACGTTAATTGTTTAATTTGTAATTTTAATTTCCTCCCTAAAAAACATTAACGCCACACTTTTTGATAATATTAAGCATTTTTTTGATAAATATAAGTTTTTATTACTTTTATGGCCTTTTACCAAGTCCTAAACTGCCCCAGTAGCGTCCTTCACTACCCCCAAGTTGGGGCTGTTTGGGACATTATTAATGAGTTACTATAATTAAAATCTTATATAATCTTCTCGATATTATGCTTATTTAATCCTTGTTTTCTAAAAGGTAAAATATAAATGTAAGTTTTAATGCATAAAACAAACAAAAAACTTAATAACCTAAAAATCTAGGGCCTAATATGTAAAAAAGTGTCCTAATGTGCCCCCTTCTCCCCTACAAAATGTACCAAGCAAGTGAACATGCTCATTAATTGGTGAAGAAGTCTTATTTTCGCCGCATCTTCAACACTTGTTAACATCGGATTTGGATCGCCAAAAACTGATGTGTGCTCCACTTGCCTGGAGCTGGCTGAAAAAATCAAGATTGAAACCGATTATTTTAACAAAAATAAGCTGATCATAGAGAAACGTATTCACACTATGAGAGCAAAAGCCTTTTTTGAAAAATTGAGAGATGCTCAGGATCATTTCAAGATCATATCCCTCGACTGCCAAAAGAACTTGCCCTTACCCAAGTTACCCGATCAATAGACATATTACAGTCGACAATTATACTACTATAATTTCACAATGGTAGAGGGCACTTCAACAGATCCGCTGACACCAAGAAGCGTCTTTGCATATTATTGCACTGAAAATGAATGTCAAAAGGATTCAAATCTTATTGCATCTGCACTATATCACAGGCTGAATGTGACAAATAAAACTGGCATTACTGAGATTCGTTTGATAGCCGATGGTTGCGGCGGCCAAAACAAAAACAGTGTAGTTTTTGGGACTTGCTGTAAATGGTTGTTAGAAAACCCTGGAATTAATGAAATTGAACTGGTATTCCCAGTGACTGGGCATTCTTTCATGCCTGCTGATCGAGTGTTTGGTGTGATTGAAAGGAAACTTAAAAAAAGAGAAGTAATGACGCATCCGGATGAATTAACTGAAATTATAAAAATTGGAAGTGACTGTGTTGTAAGCAATTGGAGAAGCTACGAAAAGAGTGCTCAAGCAGACTACTTCTTGGACAATCCAGTTTAAAAACTGCAAAAGATTTTTATTGAGAAGATCCAATAAAGCTGGAAGTGTACTAGTTCGCGGAGAACTAAACTATAAAAGCGATTTAGGTCAATTTGAAAACATTTGTCAGCGGGGAAAATGTATTTCTATGATCAATCCAGAGCCTTTGCTAAATATTGTACCTGTCAATAAAAATAAATTACAGGACGTAAAGAAACTGCTTCAAAAACATTACGGGTCTGAATGGGAAGATGCACCATCCTTAGTGTTTTACAAGGATGGTGCATCTTTGCGCCATCGTTGCGCCGTGTTACGAAAGCCACCCCAAGGCTAATAAAAAAAAAACAAAAAAAATAGTGTTTTACAAAGAACTCTTTAGAACTCAGGAGACACTAGCTTCTGTTCCTGAAAGCGTAGAGAGTTTCTGCACTGAAGCTGGGAATGAAAACGTGCAATTACATATACAGGGTGGAATTTTGTAATTCCACCTGGAGGTAAAGTACTCTTAATACTGTAGATAGAAAATTGTACTCAAAGAAAACATTCCTTTAATTTTGAAAAGAAAGAAAACTGCATTCAAAGATTTTCGAAAATTCGCTTGCCACACCCGGAAATCGAACCGACTAAAATCTGTAAAAATTACACCCTGTACTTTTATTGCATAGATCGTTTAAACACTGTCAAGTATCTTGAAATACTGGATTTCTTAAGAAATTAGTTAAATGGTTTCCCCGAGGCAGAGCGAAACCAAATAATTCTACAGCAAGATGGTGCTCCAGCCCATAACAGCAGAATCACTACTGCCTACATTAATAACCATTTTAATACCTGGATTGGTACCAACAGCACAATCAGATGGCCTGCGAGATCACCAGATCTCACCCCTTTAGATTTTTTATTAAGAGTACTTTCCCTCCAGGTGGCATTACAAAATTCCACCCTGTATAAGAAATTTGTCTGTTTAAAATAATACCTTCCCGATATTCCAGTATAAATGTTTCTTAAAATAAAAACTTAATAAACAAAACTCATCCCATTATTGTTTTATTACTAACTAACATCCGCCCGCGCCTTCACTGACGTGATACCTACCCGGACAAAAGGTAGGGTAGGCTAGGTGTATTTCAATTTTAACAGCCAGTCGTTGCGGAGATGAACGCCAACAAACATACTCACTCACAAACTTTCACATTAAATGAGAAAGTTTAAATGTATAATATTGTTAGGATTGCCAACCCTATTTTCTCACTAGATCATTGAGTATCAAATATGGCAATCATAGATATGTTTGGTATCAAAGGCGGCAATCTTGGCATAGCTTGGGTTCAAATATGGTAATCTCGAAAAGTTACATTCAAAAACGGTAATCTAGCATACGAAAAGTATTTTTTCTCCTATAATGTCATCCTCTAAAGTAGGGTTGTCGTTTTACTCTATTTTAGAAAGTCCACAGATTATAGTAAGACATCTGTCATGATTATCATTAGATTAGGAAACCAAATAAATAGTTTTTTTCTCCTGTCAAAAGTAGGCTCATCCCTACTTTGCCGGCTTTGATTTTATACGACTCATATAATGTATTTTTGTAATGATTAATTTGATTATGGTGTACAATAAATAATTTTTGTATTGTATTCTATTGTATAATTATGATAACAGAGTTCCTATTTTAATTGTGTATTTTGATTAGGTAGGTAAATAGCTGTGACTAGAACAGGACTGATTTATATTAAGATAATTGTGACATTTAAATTGATTATGTAAGAGTTCGGACCTTTGGGTTGTTTTTAGGATTTTCCTAATAATTTGAATAACTAGTAACAATAGATAGATAGGTAGGAAAAATATATGTACCTACCTATTATGCACAGCACACATATATATGTGTATAATCTATGCCTCAGAACAGAACTGATTTCATATTTGATTGTTTCTTTGTAACTTAATTTCTAAGTTTTTATTATACCTACATAGTTTCTTAGATAGTGTACAATGAAGCATTTTCTACAATGATGTTGATTATCTATCTATATACCTTCCAGATAACTTGCCCTTAAATTCCAAATAAGACATACCTTCATTGATGTATATTCTATAGCAAATTAGTTTGTGTTCCAATTAGCCCAAATTTTTCTATTCATAAAATGTTTAAAAAAATGTTTCTAATAAAAATAAGATCCTATTTTCATCATTAGTAAGATTAACCTTTGGTAAGCCGGAACGTGGATCCGCGCAATCACCTTATACTGCCGGAACGCGGATCCACGCTGAAAGAACCCATCAAGATTTTTTTCAATTTTCTATAGTATTCCTAAAGTAATAAGGTCGAAAATAGCTTGATCGTATTCCTATTGAGTGAAGTTATCATCCGATCGAATCAATTCATTCACTTTCGTTCATAGCGTGTAACAATCTTTTGGAACATTCAGTGTTCTTCTGTGCGACATGTTCTGTGTGAGATGCGAGTCAGTTTTTGAATTGTGTGGATAAATCGTGACAAAAGTAAGTAAATCTTTGTTTACTCTGTATCTAGGATCAGTGTTTTATAGTATTCAATTAAAATATTACTAAAAAGTACGTAAAACTTTTTGATAAATCGGTAAAAACTTTGATACTGACCGTTGGTCCCAACAAGTGTTCATTTGAATAATTTATATCTTGTTATTATTATTTTACTATGAATAAGTTTTAGATACAGTTTTGAAGTTAGTTTTATAAACATATCATAGAAATATAACATCGCCAGTAAACACGCATGAATTTGTCTAAATTCTTGTTGAAACTTGTACGAACCGATTTGAGCGCGGATCCGCGTTCCGGCTTTCAGAATATTTATGTACAGGATGTTTAAAATTATTTTGAGCTTAGTATGCCGGAACGCAGATCCACGAATTATTTAAAAATAAGTCATTGCATTATGTTTTTAAAAGGTATTCAAGATAAATTTACTAGTTTTCAAGATCTTTTTCTAGTTCAAGACGAGAAAATTATTATTAGCTTTATTGATAAGATACATAAAATTGATATTAGGTTTATAAAAATACATATAATTTGTTTTAGGCTATCAAACAATGGTGGTTTACCTAGACGTTGGTGATTATCTAAACAAAGAAAGCTACCGCTCGTGCATTCATGATATGAAATGGCCATGGAAAGAAACGCACTTCGTGAAACGAAATGACTGTTTCATGTGTCACTTGCCTACTGACCCAAGACTGCCTCTTCATTTCTTTTGTCGCACTGATATAAATATTACTTTTCAAATGCTATGTAACTCTAAACATTTTTGGTGCCTAAATTGTGCGTTTGCTATTTACGAGCATTACCCGAGTGATGAATGCGAATTTTGTTCTGTATAGACAGTTGCTTCAAACATATTGAATAAATATGTTGTTTTCATAAAATCTAACAATTTGTTTCAATAAACAGTAAATAAATACATATAATGGGATATCTCACACAAGGTCATCTGATCTCAAACTAGGCAGAGCCAGTATTATGGGTACGAGACTGAAAAACATACATAAATACTTATAAAACACTCAGACACAGAATAAACATCTACTATGTTATTCAGACAAATGTTTGTCCTGGGCGGGGATCGAACCCGCAGCCTCTAGCGGATAAGCTAGAGCTAATACCAACTGATATACGAGGCCTGTAAATGCTTCAATACTCAATACTTCAAGCTTATAAGAATGGTTTTGGATTTTTTTATGGGACTTTGGTTATGGGACATGAGATAACTTAGCTAATGCTACATTTCGCACTAAAAACTCTTCTGCATTGCTTGCTTGTTTTATTGTGCATGTAGATGGGGTCAAAAGCAAACGATTCTGGACGGTCGGAAACACCACCCCCTCCAGCTGTTCCGGTAACGGCTTTTCCGGTGCAATTATCCCCACATGGAACTCTAAGAGTTCTATCAAATGAACGCGTTCTCTTACGTAGAACGAATGCTGGATGTCTTGAGGTAAAATTTTAATTGTATTTATAAAACTGTTGTTACTTTTCTGTCTGTCATATCAAATGGAATAATTATATATTTACGTATAATTTCCATATTTCTATCATAACCATAATAATCTTTTTAGGCTGTGCGTGTGCGAGATACAACAAATGAAGAGTTGTCGCCCAGGAGCCTCAACTTCATCGAGGAAGAGGCTTCGTCTTTCCTTGCTTGAAATACAAACCCAAATATAAATTATGTTTATTAGGTTTCTTCTTCGTTTATAACTCCGTTGGTCGAGTCCTTAGCGGTCGACTCCGGTAGTATAATCGACGAATGGGAAAACTACGACGAAGACGACCTTCTTCGGATTTTAGAAGGGGATGAAGAAGTTAATTTATTAGAAGAAGAAATTGCGGCTGAAGATGTTGAAATGATCCAAGCAGATCAAAATATGCCAGAAAATGAATTTACTTGGTCTGAAAATTTTGAGGGGTTTACTGGTGTCCAAGAGACATATCGAGAACAATCTGGGCCAATTATCGGGGAAACTTCTCCAATAGATATATTCAAATCAATTTGGGACCGGCAAATTATGGAAGTTATAGTAGAACAGACCAATAAATATGCTTGGGAAATTATTGCCCGTGCAAGTGAAACCGAAAATGGCATCACCAGGGGGTCGCGTCTTAATGATTGGTATGAAACTACAGTGGATGAGTTATATCAATCTTCTCCATATTTATTTTGATGTCATTATGTAACAGAGGCAGGTTGGATGAATATTGGTCGACAGGAGTATTGGGTATGCCATGCTTCAGAAAAATTATGGGTAAAAATAGATTCCTTTTATTATTGCGATTCCTACATTTCGTCGATAATGATGATTTGACAGACTTCATTCGCGGGTATGAGCGAAAGGTATATAAAATAGCTCCTATAGTCGAACACTGCAACAAAAAATTCGCAGAAATATATATTCCTCGCAGAGCTCTAAGTATTGATGAGTCGCTTTTGTTATGGAAGGGGCACCTTTCATGGATTCAATGCATACGAACAAAAGCCGCGAGATTTGGCATCAAAACTTATGAACTTTGCGAGGCAGAAACGGGCTACCTCTTAAAACTTATGATCTATGCGGGAAAAAATCAAGATTCAGGGCAAGCTATAGATGGCTTCACCAACGCAACATCAAAAGTTGTTTTAAAACTATCTGAGGATTATCTTGGAAAAGGTCATTGCATTTACATGGATAACTTCTATAACTCCGTTGGGTTGGCACGTTTTTTAAAACAGAAACGAACGGATGTGGTAGGGACTCTGAATCGCCGTAGAGTGGAAACCCCTTCCATCATTAAAAATATCAACGACCGACGTATGCAACGTGGGGACATTATTGCTACACACTGTGGAGATGTCACAGTGTCGTCCTGGAAGGATGTGAAATTGGTATCAATGATTTCAACTTTTCATAAGAATGACACAGCTCCAGGCACCAGAGCAGGCGTCCATTGCAACAAACCGGTTGTAGTTCACGATTACAATAAATACATGGGGGGTGTGGACCTAAAGGATCAAAAACTCTCCATGTATTTATTGGAACGTAAAAGAGGACTGAAGTGGTACGTTAAAGTTTTGAGACGCCTGCTCAACTGTAGCATCCTCAACAGCTACATCATATATAGGTGCCATGAAGATGTACAAAAAATGGATCACAGGAAGTTTCGGTACGATTTGGCGGAGGCTCTTTCTCTGGAGAGTATGTACATACAACGGATTAGACCCGCTGCCACCTCTGGCACCAATCGATACAGTGGAAATCATTTCCCTGCTCATTTCTCGGACGATAGTAGCATACCGCCACATAGGACCAATAAACGCATGAACCGGCACAAAAGAGGACGTTGTGTGCATTGTACATCCAATAAAAGACGTACAGAAACAAATATAATGTGCACTGGGTGCAACGTTTTTCTGTGTGTGGGTCGTTGCTGGCAAGAATATCATACCCCACCTAGTTAAAAGGGATTTCACCTTTTCTAAAATTGTAACTACATACATATATCTTCGCTTCAAGGTTCAATTAGGTAACTGACAAAACCCGACTTTACAGGAATTTAAAGTTCTTTTTTCAAACTACTTAAAAAAATTGTACATTACTTTTTTTCCTATGCAACCGTTTTTGGATCTGTTTTGATAAAAAAACGTTTATAACTAATTGAGTTTTCTGGAAAATTATAATGTTTATCCCTATTAGTCTTATCTAGCCTCCGATATAAGTTTCAGTTACACCATTTTGTAGTTAATTTGTAAATTGAATCTGCAACCGATGACGATGAATCTTAGAATAGTGATAATAGTCCTTGCCTCGACATATAATAATAAAAAATTGGATCAAAAATTTAGTATCTTTTATTTATATTGGACATTCACTCATTACATTGTAGCCCAAAATTAAGCAGAGCTTGTGATATGGGAACTAGATTACGTTTAGAATACTTACTTATATACTTTTCTTTTGTAAATACATAGGTACTTATGATACATAAAAGAGATAGACAATATCCAGACACAGAACAAATATCTATGTTATTGCACAAATGTTTGCCCTGGGTGGGAATCGTACCTACAACCTATATCGTATAGAAGGCAGACTACCAACAAAGCAATAAGCCTGTTATAAGTAGGTACCATCTTCATCATAAATAATCTGCTATAGATAACATCCTGTACATGAATAAACCAGTCTGTGCCGGAACGTGGATCCACGTTTGGAAATGCTATAAAAAATATCAATAATAAAACTTGCGGCGTTCTAATTTTTTTCATAACAGTAAAATATTGTATTATGTAATCAAGTTCACAATATATCAAAGTACGAAATAAAAAGAATAAAAAGTTAAATTAAAGTCACTCCCTTTCATTATTTGTGTTTTTCCAAAGTAGGATCATGTTTTTACGCATCATGAGAGATAATGTGTTGTAGTAAATAAACAACAGATGATGTGCCACTAAATTAGGTTCTTTGAAAAACTTTATTTCACTACCTTTTCAAATAAAAAATCCGGTATCAGATACGTTTTGTAACTTTGGAGATATTCAATGTTAAAAAACTTGATTTTGCCGCCGCGTGACCGTTGATATTCCTCGGCATACAACGATAACATCACTTCGTCAATCGCGGCATACGAAGAGTTAATAAACGACCAAATTACAAATTTACAGACAATAACTTTTGAATGCTTTGAACCCGGACCAATATGTACTTTTATGGCTGCAGATACTGTACATGCAGCCATCACAAAAAAACTAAAGGCTCGTCGAGAGGTGTATGATCTAAACGATTTTGTACAGACCATAAAAAGGTCACGGAAGAATACAGAAGTCGATGTTTTAGATCACAAGGACATGATCTTAATCCCTAATGATTCTAAAGTTGCATACCCAAAAGGTTTTAATATACAAAATCTGAAAATTATTGACTTTCGAAGATGTGAATTGAGTCATATAGAATCAAAGACGGCAATCTCACTTTTTATCACATTTGAGTTAGACATGCAGAAAAATTTAAAATGTTGACTCAAACCGTTTTTTTTTGACATATCAGAATCAGGTACGGCCATGTTCCTTGCAAATGACATCGAAAAACGATGCTTAGAGTCAAATACGGCTATTTTGTGAACAGTCAGAACCAATGACGGCCATAGTTCGCCCTCGGCCAATCACAGCCGAGCGTGGGTACAAAGTCAAGATGGCGAAAAACAGGTTTTTCTAATGATTCACATCTGGAATTTTATTTACATTATTGCAGTATTAGTGACTTTACGAACCAAGTTTATTGAAAATTCAATCATGGATGATCGCCCTACAGTGACAAACAATAGTTTCACTAGAAAACGCAAGAGGGATCCGGAAAAGTGGAAGAAGAATGTCGCTAAGAAAAACAGGTAAACTAACCGGCTAGGGTTGACACAATTTTATTCTTATGTTCATTATCATCATCATTGATTGAAGGTGAAGAAGTACCTATGTTGGTTGAACATAGATACACTTTAATTTAAGTGTTTATCCATTTAAGTTAGAAAATTGAAACCGAACCGTACCTATGTGTAATTGAATGATTCTATGAAAAACTTAAAAGGTTTAAGTAGGTCCTATTTTGAATATTAATCGCAAGGTTGGAGTTACAGCGGTTAGAGGCAAATGACTACCACTACAATGTTGTTTAATTTATATCAAATTAGAACTAGGCTAACTAAATACAATGTGTATTGTCGAACCTTGATCAAACGAGATGTGCGAATACACGACATATATTTATCGATAAAAAACAAAAAATAAAAAATAATGTTTCCTATGTCAAAAATAAAGCCGATTTAATATTTTTTTAATGAAAACTAATTCACCTGGTTTTTTATTCGTTTCTTTTTGAATAAACGGTGTATTTTATTCAAAGTAGTCTCATTTGAAAGCTAGATAGTTTACCTAGCTAAGAAAATAAGAAAAAAATACAATTTCGGTACATAAGCCTAGTAAAATCAATATTTTTTTAGAAATTTGCAAAAAAAAAAACAAATTTTATTTTATTTTTGATCTGTAACTTTTAAACTGGGTTATTGAGGTGTACTTTTTTGCATGTTGTATTAAACTTCATAATTTAATCTACAAATCCTCCAAAAAATATGCGTCTTCTCTTTTTGTTGTCATGTTATTCACCATTTCTGGATGTTTTCTACGTATAATAAAACACAACACAAACACTTGAGATAATAATGTCGTGATTTTTTCCGAACCATGTCGAGCCTGGAATAGACGACCCCTAGGTCTTACTTACTGCATTTTGCTGATTTTGAATTACCTTTTTTTTCAGATACTCATCAAAAACTCTACCATCGCGCGTGTGCGAGCACGACCAACCAGCATTCCAGTGCTCCAAACTAAGCTTAACAAATATTAGAAAACTGCACGAGAAATTTTATGCCCATAAAGATAAAAAAAGTCAAGACGCAATGCTTTTAAAACTATGTTCTATCAAGTATATCACTAAAAGAACAACACCAAGAGTTTGCAAACAAACATCGATAAAATATGCAGTATTCGTCAATAAAGAAAAGATACCAATATGCCAAAAGCAATTTCTGAGCATTTTTGGTGTCACAAAACACAGAGTGAGCTATGTAATGAAAAGATTTTTTACAATGGTGATATAGCTCATGAAACTCGTGGTGGATTTCGGAACACACAAAAATACAACGAGCAAAGGAATTCTGTGCACGAATTTATTCAAAATTTGAAGTGTGTGGAGTCGCACTACTGCCGCAAATCTAAATTCGCCGAAAGAAAATATTTAGCTGCTGAGTTAAATATCACTAAATTGTACAATATGTACAAAACATGCGAGTGGGTCAATCGTGAAGTAAAACTGACGTACTTCAGGTATATTTTCAATAATTTCTACAACCTTGGGTTTGGTTCACCGCGCACTGATGTGTGCTCAACATGTCTCGAGCTAGAGGAGAAAATTAAAACAGAATTGGACACATCAAAGAAAAGTTTACTGATTACTCAAAAGAGAGTGCATAAACTGAGAGCAAAAGCCTTTTTTGACAAATTACGTGAGCAATCAGATGGATTAAAAATAATTTCATTTGACTGCCAAAAAAACCTCCCGCTGCCAAAATTACCTGATCAGATTTGCTACTATTCCCGACAACTTTACCTCTACAACTTGACAATGGTAGAAGGGGCTTCTACACAGCCTATGACAAAAGAAAACGTGTTTGCGTACTGCTGCACCGAAGATGAGTTTTACAAGGATTCGAATTTGATTTCATCCGCTATCTACCATAGACTTACTGAAACTGACAAAACCGGAATAAACAGAATACGCCTGGTAGCTGACGGTTGTGGGGGTCAGAATAAAAATTCCGTAGTCATTGCAACATGTTGTAAATGGTTGCTGTCAAACCCAACCATCAAAAACATTGAAGTGGTCTTCCCGATCACAGGTCACTCGTATATGCCTCCAGATCGAGCGTTTGGTGTAATAGAAAAAAAACTGAAGAGACAAGAAGTCATCGTGCACCCTGATGAGATAAAAGAGATTATATCTCAAACTTCAACAATTGTGCGATTTGGAGATGACTGCCCAGTCAGTGATTGGAGAGAAACAGCTAAGAAGATTCTAGCACCAACGACTTCCTGGAACGTCAGATTTAAAGAATGCAAGAGATTCATATTGGTGCGTTCTAAAAAGCCGGGAAATGTACTTGTGAGAGGCGAAACTTTTTACAAAAGTGACATAGGAACTGCCTTTAACATCTGCAAACGGCAGAAAATAATTAACATGTTACATCCAAAACAACTTAGGAAAACCGTTGCATTGAATAAAAATAAAGTAAAAGATATAAAAAATCTTATAACCAAACATTTTGGAAATGACTGGCTCTCTTCTCCATCTCTAAAATTTTACAAAGATTTATTATGGACTCAGGAGTCTCTACAGTTTACTACTCCTCCTGAAGGTGTAGATTACTGCCAAGAACCACTTGAGGAAGGAAACGATTTACGCGTTTAAGTTTAATCTAACGTTAAAAATAATTAGTTTTAGTGGTTTAATAACTTTAATATAAGAATGCTAAAATTTGATTGGTTTTTATTTCAGTAAGCACAACCCTAATTTCTTGTAGAATCGTTTAGGAGCAAAAGCGGCAATCTTTTCGTTACTTTGTGACAGAAACGGCCATCTTCACCTATCTTGGGATCAAAAACGGCAATTTTAATTTGTTGGTATCAAAGTCAGCCATATTGATAACATTTATTTGAATTATATCTGTATATTAAGTTTTGTTTAAATTTAAGTGCTATTAATTGATTCTTTAAAATTAACTGCAATTATTGACATATCTCAATGAGTACAATGAAATAGCTTTGTAATTTTGACAGTTTTTTTCGATTTACCAAAAATGTTTAAAAGTAAGATGGCCACCATTGATTCTATACGACTCAATTGTCAATGTTTGCCAAGATTATAACGGAGAAAACGAAAAAAATAACTAACTGTCTAAAAAGAAACATTTTTTCAAAGTTGAAAAGTGATATTGATTCTGGCAAAGTTGATATGTTAGATGCGATTCAAGGGAAACTGAATCAAGGGGAATCAGTGAGCTAAAAAAGAAGGACTTAAGTATTATTGCTCTGTAAGTCTATGCCGCAAACAAGATCATATTTCTATGAAAATCTTGTAGTAACGGAATCTCCAGAAGATGATGAATGAATCATTATTCTAGTCTATTTTGTTATTTTATGTTCAGTCCATCTTAAGGTTGCCTGGAAGAGATCGCTCTCAGCGATAAAGCCGCAACATTTTACTGTACGGTACTATGATACATATACTTAATAAAATTCATGACAAAGATCTTTTTTTACTATACATATAAAATACCCAGACCTCCCTGAACATATATCTGCAGATCGTACAAATATTTGTTCCGAGGCGAGAATCGAACTCACAACCTCCTGCGTCGCAGACGGACCTTCGCCCGCCGCTCCACAGAGGTCGCCAGCTCTGAATTATTATGAAGTACAGTATATCGCCTAATTAGGTATCAAATAGATAACTCTATTTTGGATAGGTAAAACACTGTAATGGCACGTACAGTGTTTTGCCATAACAATATCACCATTGATAGAGAATTGTATCATGACAAAACATAGTTTTTTTTAAATATGGCTTTAAAAGTCATATGAAGAGGTAGATAATTGTAATTCCTCGAATATGATACCAAACACGATATTCTTTAGTAGTGAAATGAAAGAACTATCGACTAAAAACCAAATAAAGTTTATTTGCGCGTTTACTCAAATCGCACTTTTTCAACTTAGTGTATTGGATTTACACGGCAGATATCGTTCCTGAACTTACCTTTCATTTGACACATGAACGATAAGTCCAACACGAGTAGTTTCCAAGCTAGGGCCGTTTTAATTTTGACAGCTGTCATCAAAAATGTAGATCTCGGACGTGCAATACATCCTCCACGGACAGAACGTGGTAATATTTTATTTAGGTATTCACGTTATCGTGCAATACATCCTCCACGGACAGAACGTGGTAATATTTTATTTAGGTATTCACGTTATCGTGCAATACATCCTCCACGGACAGAACGTGGTAATATTTTATTTAGGTATTTACGTTATCAATAAAAGATCGTTGAACACTCAGTTTCAAGTTTACTCGTAGATGAACTGACTTGGCTGCTTGCGAGCAACATTAATGTGGTCATGATAACACAACACAAGGACGTGCATTACATCCTCCACGGACAGAACGTGGTAATATTTTATTTAGGTATTCACGTTATCGTGCAATACATCCTCCACGGACAGAACGTGGTAATATTTTATTTAGGTATTCACGTTATCGTGCAATACATCCTCCACGGACAGAACGTGGTAATATTTTATTTAGGTATTCACGTTATCGTGCAATACATCCTCCACGGACAGAACGTGGTAATATTTTATTTAGGTATTTACGTTATCAATAAAAGATCGTTGAACACTCAGGTTCAAGTTTACTCGTAGATGAACTGACTTGGCTGCTTGCGAGCAACATTAATGTGGTCATGATAACACAACACAAGGACGTGCATTACATCCTCCACGGACAGAACGTGGTAATATTTTATTATGTATTCACGTTATCAATAAAAGATGGTAGAACACTCAGGTTCAAGTTAACTCGTAGATGAACTGACGTGGCTGATTAGTGTCACCAACAGTCTAATGTGGTAATGAAAACACAAGACATAAGGATAATATACAAAACATCACGGACGCAGACGTAGACAAAAGAAAATGGGCCACCCAGGTTCAAGTTAACTCGTAGATGATGATTTAGGTGCTTTGCGATGCGAGTAGCATAACTGTATGATAACACTGGACTTTTTTTTCACAGACTAGGTTAATCGACGAATTTGAAGCTCGCTCGGTCGGTACGAATGTTATGGCGGCAGCGGCCAGGCGCGGGGCGCGGTCGGGGTAGCAGGTCGACGCTTTGCAAATAACCTGACGCGCGCAGCTTGCGGCTCCATTTTTAATAATACTTATAAACCATTTGCCAACCATTCGCGAAGTACCGACGGCCGCTGGGGCAAACGTGTTCTTGAGTGGAGACCACGACTCGGTAAACGTAGTGTAGGACGCCCTCCGACCAGGTGGGATGACGACCTGCGAAAGACTGCAGGTAGATGCTGGATGCGGCAAGCTGAAGACAGGGCACTATGGCGCTCATTGGGGGAGGCCTATATCGAGCAGTGGACTAACTTGATGGTGATGATGAAGCCTAGTTATGGGCACGTGTTTATTCTTATTTCTAGTATTTAAATTAAGTATTCCGCAATTTTTAGGCAGCCGATTAATATTTTTATGACTTTTTCTTACATAGGTACATATATTGTCATTATGTTTCTTATAGACGTGCGATATGATCATCAATCAATTTATTCTCTAAGTGGTAGCGAATAACTTAGTTGATAAACATTAAACATTTTAAAATACTTTAGTTTTGTAAGATAACTTTTAACTAGCTAAAATTGATTGGGGTCAGTGGCCTACACCGTACCACAGATAATATAATAAATACTGTAACCGTACATATACCACTGCGGACACAATTCACGTAAGTCCTAATAATCACAATAATCTAAATTTATTTAAATATAATTTCTGTAGTAAGACGACGTCAAGAATCAAAAGTTCCTGGGCCTAACCGAGATCAAATTTATAATTTTATTATAATATATCTGAACATTAATACTTGTATATTTATAGATAGATATTAGCTTATGCATACTTCGTACATGCACTCTATCACAGCACTGCAAATGATTTCTAAGATTACATTCATCAATCATGATCATACATCAGGGCCTTCTGGGATTCTAAATCGGAGTATAGTGTTTACATTGTTTTTTTCTTAAGTTTTACGGAACAAATACTTGTCGGTTATAAAATTTCTTAAACTTCAATAATTTACACAATTTATCACAATGCTATGTAATTTTTCACTATTCTCTCTTAGACAACAATCCCTGTGCTAGGTCTACAAGATTAGCTGTAGTTGGGACATATTACAATTCAGTTTAAATTAGTTAGGATTACTTTAAATGAATTGTAAGAAGTCCCAAAGATATGGTATCGTTCTATAGAGGGTAGACGATGTCAGACTGCAGGCGAGACAAGTACGTCGCGTGCAGAGGGCGCGAGCATCGCTTAGCGCTTGGAGGCCTAGACCCAAGTAGAGGAGAGACTCCTTCCCGCTTCATTGACCTGCAAATAAATGTATACTGAGTTAAATACCGTTTTTATCAACATCATTTCAGTCGTAAAAAGTCTACAGCTGGACGTGGGTTTCCCAAAAATCGCAACCACCTGTATATAGGTTGTGGTTGGTGAAATTTTCCTTTCTCTTGATTTTATTTATTTAAAACTGTGATACACGATTTAAAGGTTGTTTTTATTCTTATGTAATGATGAGCAGAGAGTTCAAGGGATATTTTAGATTTTTATTTTATTTTAGATGATGTCATATTTTTCAGATTGAAATAGAGTGACAGGTATAATTTATACTGGGACAAGGTACTTCAGATTGAGACCACCGCCCGCGGCCATAATTTTGTTAGCTTACTTATAATAAATACTCTTAAGTTTGTACGAAAGAAGGTTGGTTTGAATCATCATAATTTCGACGATTATTAACAATTTTATTCTCTGCAATTTTCTTCTGCAAATCTTATGCTGGTAAAATCCACACTACATCATCTAGCACCAAGCAGATCTCGCGTTTTGGGTACTAGATGACTGATTTACCTAACACAATACATTACATGGACAAATGGAAAGCAGCAACAGCCAAATTATAAAATACTTGTTTCTAGAACCGTAAACTTTTTTTTAAAAATAGGAATCATACAAAATAATTGAAATATTGATCACTATATCATACCACAACCTCTCGTAAATCGGATCAACTAGCAGAAATACTGCTATTGGCTTTCACTCGAATGCCGTACGTTTTCTAACTTAACAAACAATGGTACCAAATATAAACAAATCAAATCTATTTTATCCTGTTTCGCCACGCATGTTTAGGTAATTATTGTGTTGCTGAAATTTGTATCTCTGCTTTAAGTGAAAGATAGGTAATCCTAGCTTTTACCTTGTTGTTTTCTGTAACTAGTATCAGTTTAAGTTTTAATTCATAAATGTCACTATGTGTGTTGACATATAATATCGTGGATTCTAGAACCAAGTACTTATAGCTCTGGCAGTTTGTGTGGCCGGCCGTCTCATTATCATCATCATCAGCATTATGTTAGTCCACTGCTTGACATAGGCCTCCCCTAATGAGCGTCATAGCACCGTGTCTTCAGCTAGACGCATCAATCGCAAAGTCTACCTGCAGTCTTTCGCAGGTTGTCCCACCTGGTTGGAGGGCGTCCTACACAACGTTTACTGGTCTTGCTAATAATTATAATTGTACCTGCGTTGCATGGTGTCTGCCTGTGGTTGGAGTGTCCCGCCTTTGGATGGTCAGGTATAGGCGGCACGGGCCGGTTGAGGAGTTTCCTGAAATACATTTATAACAATTTCCTGTTAGACATTACATTGTTTATAGTTTTTAATTTTATGTCTTTTCACAATTGATACAAGATTAAAACAGAGTTACGGTTTAGCATACAGGGTCTAGTTATTTGTGTCGTGGATTGTTTAGAAACATTGTAAATAGAGTTGGCGGTCCGTCACAATCTCAGGCCAAATGTAGCGATCGCAACCGAACTACACCAATTTTTGGAGGTTGGATAACGCTCGGGTGGCGGGCGTGCAGAGGACAAGCCGACATAATAAATGAATAGATCACAATCTATGGCACCGTCCTCTCCCTCACGGCAACGTGTCGGTGATGGCGGTATTGGATAAACGGCTTATGTAAAGCGATTGGTAAAGAGAATTAGGCTCGTTCAAATAATGTCTCACCTGTACATGCCCCTCCTGTCCCACTGAGTGTCGCCTATAACTGTCTATCCAAAGGACAATTGATACCATACCATATCAGCCTGTATACATCCACTGCTGGCTACATCCATGATTCTGTTTATTTACAGTGGTAAGAAGAATAAAGCTCGCTCAAATAATGTCTCACCTGTACATTCTCCCTCCTTTCCCGCTGCCCAGACACTGGTTTCCGCAGCACATTCTTCATCCCTCCAGGATCTTCATGAGCATGTTCGGAAGAAGCTCCTCCACCTTCACCTACCAGCACCCTGCACTCCAGGCATTGCAGCTCCTTGTGGTATTCTACCATCACCTGTAATAGATAACAATTCAACTTTGAAAAGTAATTTATAAATGTGAAAGTTTTGATGGATGTTCAGATGTTTGTTACACACCACCACTTCAGAACAGACTGGGCTGAAATATTGCAAAGATGTAGCTCTAATAGAAAATAGGCTACTTTTCATCCATTAATCAGTTTCCATGAGATAAAAATTACTTTCAAACGATTCAATAGAAACAATGTGTGTGAAACTAGTTATGAAAAATGGAAAATAAAGAATTCATTGTATTATGAATAAATTTAAACCTTATACATACTTGATTGTCACCTATCATGTCTTATACCCGTAAACTCCGCACTGAATTTTTACTTGAAACAAAAAGTAAACTATTCTATGATAATACAGCTCTAAATTTCAATAGTAATTCCGTATGATTTATTGCCTCATAGATTTCCAATTCTATCTATGTACAAATTGAAAAATAAGACATTTTCATGTCAACTAAATATTTTAAGGAATATCAGGCAACTTTGGAGAGATTGGGTATGCCTATTTTAATCTTGAATGTATATCTAAAAACCTATGCATGTGTGAGGGGAGGGTCAGGCTAGATGATGCCACCTAAATCATATTTTTCAGATCAAAATAGATTGACATAATTTATTTATTTACCTCCTCTTGACCCTGCGCCGTACCGCTCGCCGTCACCGCATACAGTTCCCGACTCTCCTCCGGGGCTGTCGGCTAACATTTTAGTATTGTGTATTCGTCGCTGTCGAGCTTTGTTTCAAGCTTGGTAATACACCCTAGGCCGATGCCTGGCTCCCTGGTTCCGTGGCGCGTTCTCCATCTGGATCCTCATGAGAAGCACATTCGGAGAAAGCTTCTCCACTTTCACCTCCACCAGCACCCTGCACTCCGGGCATCGCAGCTCCTTATTGGGATTCTACTATCACCTGTAACAAATAACAATACAACTGTTTAGGCAAACAACAATACCAAACACAAGAGTAAAAAGCTCATTCAGTAGCTGATCAATTGCCCATTCACTCCAGCTTTCATATCACACTTATTCAATTTTATTCACGCACTCAGCAGGCAGGCCGGCCCGACTTCTTCTTCAACAAGCAGTATAAATATTTCGTGAACATCACAACAAATATAATAGAAGAAACTTCCGCATCCATACAGCAAGCAAAGTGAAAACATCTGCAGTCTACGTATTGTGAGGTATTAAACCTAACCCAACAACAACTTTTATATAACCCCTAACTTCACACACATTGTTATTTATGAATATGTTACAAGGTTATTTCTTTCTCATGGGACAGATATGAAAGAAACTTTACTTAAGGAAAGCTGGCTATTTTTGTTACACCCTACAACTACAGAACAGATCAGGCTGAAATATTGCATAGGTACCTAGATGAAGCTGTTTGTCAGCTACTTTTTACCCCATAAATCAATGCACATGGGATATTATTATGTACATAACTTTTTAACAATAAGATATAAAAATGTATGCAAAGCCATGTGAATACTTGTTGACCAAATATACTTTTTGTATGAAATTTTTCTTTTTCATCTATTTCGACAAACATGGAACTTCTTTCATAAGATTATTGTTGTCATTTTATTAATTCTATCTGACTTAGGAACATGAACAGGATGATGTGGGTACCACCTTATACCTATTGCTTTTGTTTGATTATGTAAATATCTTTAATTCTGTCCAGAATTATTGAGTTTTTATTTTGTATTGTCAATGTTCTGGGTTAGCAAGATTTCATCCTCTTTTGATAACAAATGTAATTTATGACTTATCAGAAACTTTTATTAGCTTATATAAGAGAATACAAGTAATATTAATCGATTATTTCTTCATTTTCATCGTTTGAAGAGTTTAATAACATTCTTTGAGGTTAAAGTAGTAAAAATGGATAAAATTGGACGTCACTCAGACTGATTCTTTCAGTTTGTAGAAAATAGCCCTAAAGATAATATATGAACATAGCGTACCTTTTATTCCATATATTTTTGCGAATTTCTGGTAAACACTGTTTTTTCACGTTGGTTTGGTTGGTGACAATTTTTCACTTGCTGTTGCTGTCATCCATCTTGCTGTTTTCTCAACTTCTGTGTAAGTTGAGAAAACAATGGAACACGCGTAGGTATTTTAGTGTTTATTGTTGAAAAATGAATACAAATAAAATACTTTTCACAGTTTTCATTGAATGTACCTATGTAGGCCAAATTGTTTCGCATCGCACGCAACACTGGCGGCGATTGGCGACACTGACTGGAAGTGTGGCAGTGTTATGTTACATACACTTCCAGTCAGTGTCGCCAATCGCCAACGATACGGGGACTGATATCGCCATTTATCAAAGAATAAGTAGCCTAATAAAGCCGAATTTTTGGTTCTAAGAAGAGTAGCATAAAAAGTAGCCGAAAAGTAAATATAAATTATATTTGTAGTACCTTCATAAATTTTAACTTTATTTCTTCTTCTCTACTCTGAAAAGATCTGGATCGTTAGCCAGCAAATGTGAAAAATGTTTTTATCACAGCAATAATTTTTCACATACAGACATTAGGGTGGCTATGATTTCTATTAAAAGCTGTTTATTTGCGATTCGGCTAATTTCAATGGCTTGTCCCTGAAGTAGCCTAATAGGCGATAAATCACTTACGTTGGCCATACTGCTTCCAGTTCGCAGTAGATGAGTAGATAATGTAGGTACCTAATTATTCATTCTCTCTCTTTGATGTTTCGTTTAGTAGTCCCAGTGGCCAGTTCAGTCAGATTCAGTCAGAACAGAAATTGTCAAATATCAAAGAAAGAGTGAGTGAGCGAGCGAGCGAGCAAACAAGTAGCCAGAGCAGAGCAGAATAGAAGGCAGTGTTGCCGGCAGTCAAAATGAAAAAGCTCCGAAACGAACTTGTAAATGTAAAATGACCAAATTATCCGTTTTGTAAAATATCGTTCAGCAAATTCGCCAAAGCTAAAAATGGAAAGAGTACCTCTGACCTAATGTCAATAGGCAATTATAATTTATAAATGTATAGTATAAGTGTGTGTTTGTTTCGAGCCTTCACCCTCAAAAGAATGAGATTAAACGGATCTCAACTCAATACAGTACATGGATAGAATATCTACATTTTTTGTTGAATTCTCAGGAACCCTGCGGTCTATCTATTAAAATAACTGATGTTTCCATTAATAATTTTATTTAAAATTTGGAGGCTTCACCAAATTCATATTTTTCAATTTTATATGCAGATTTTTGTAGTTTTTAAGCAGAAATTTAAAAAAAAACACTTAAATCCCTCCGTTTTGAGAAAATTTTTGAAGGGGTTTTTGAGATGGTAGCGAAAACCTGCCTCCATCCCTCATTTCATTTTGGCAAACGATGCACCAAATACCCTGTATCTACATACCAATCCAGAGCTTGGGTAAGTAACAAATTTATTCTGAAAAAGTAATGAATATGCACTCAACTGTACCATGCACACTATTTTAGTTAATGAATTGAAGAATTGAATTAAAATGGATTGAATTGAATGCTCACGGAATTCATAAAGATATAAGAGGTGTAATATTTAGATAAACATTAATTTTAAGTTTTTTGTATATCATTATAAGTGAACATTTATTTGTTTTATGAGAAATAAACATTTTAAACAGACCAGCGCGACCTCTACGTACCAACATACCTACATACTCGTAGATTACTTATATTACACAAATTTTCAAAGTTTTTAATTCTGGTTATTTAACTTTGCAACTCAGGTAAGTAAGTATTAGTATCTACCGTAGAACGAACAGAAAAGTACTTCTATTTCTATTAATATGCTATTGTGCCTATTATGTAAATCAATGACAGAATTGAACATGGAAACATGCAGTGGAGTGTCTATTATAGTTAAAATATATAGGTAGGTATCTGATCTATTAGATTTTATATTGAAGAATGTTGAATATTTTTTTACAAAAAAGGAAATCTCTAAAATGAATATCCCAGTTAGAGATAGAATATTTATGAAAACGTCCCGCAAAGACTGAGAATCAAAATCGTACCATTTCGAGAACTGTATAAGGACAGACAAATGTACCTATATAGATGGATTCGTTATTTTATATGACGTGGTTTTTGCGTAACGTGCTGAATGTACGTTTTTTTATGTTGATTTTTTTTCTTCCATTTACTGATTTTTAGCGATTTTCTACTGATTTTGTCGAATTTGATCTGGCAACACTGACAGCTCGCGTTCCATCCGGGATACGGTATCGAATAGAAAGTATCGATACCGCGTTAAACCAGATAAAAAAAGTAGTTTGTCTATGATATACCATCTCCCTCTCATCTCAGCCAAATTTCGGTGGATAGTTTCGTGTCGGTGCAAGATTTTCTAAGGACAAAAAAAATTGAGTATTTCTACTCTGGACTCTGCAGATTTACGGATTATATTTGAATATTCGCCTACGTGATCAGTTGTGCTGTGTGGTGAAGCTGTGTAGGTACTAGTGTGTGGTTGACGATGAACCCGGTTTCAATTCTGTTCTGAACTGTTCTAGGTGCAGCAGAATAGAAAAGGCAGGTCTGTGGCCGCACTTAAATTAAAAATTCGATACGATACTAATAAATAATAATCAATAAAATACCAATATAAAATAAAATAAAATATTCCATAATTTGTTAGTAAATATATTGAGAGCTTATTACAAGGGTTAATTAGTTCATGAGACAGTATAATGTCGTCTAAATCTCGTGACAGTTTTTTCTTACCGCCTTTGCGTCGAAGTGGCGGCATTTTCTTCGAGTTCGAGAGGTAGCGACTTCAATAGTAGCGTTTTGCCTGCCACTATCTCTTCAGTCGAGAATGTCTCGGTGCAAATCTGGTGCAGACTCTCGTCGTCCATACTGTCCAGCACATTTTGCAGAAACACAAGCAGTTCGTTAATCACAATATTCCAATTATACATTTCAATTTTGAGGCCATTTGAATTGACTTCAAACCGATGAGTCAACGATGAGACGGGTAGTGCGTCCGATCTGTATCGCATTCAGCTTAAATTACTTAAGAGTGCTTAAGATACTAAATTAATTTACCTGTCAAAATATAATCTTACATAAAGGTACTTATTTATAGGTACTTCTAATCTGGCAAAAGGTAGTTTTTGAATAAAAGTATCGATTGAACATGAAGTCTCGAATACAAAAAAATCGATATCGAAAGGTATCGATACTTTTTTCGTGTTCATACTTCACTACTTCCAGTGTGACCAGATTCAATATTTTTATACATGTTTAGTATATTTTTGCGAGTTTTATAGAGACCAGTTTTATTAGCATTTTAAGAAATTTGTCCTCACTAGCATCGAAGTTAAGGAACTTTCCCGTACATTGTGTGTTTATTTAACCTCTGCGATTTTTATATGTAATCTGAAAAGTACCTCCATAATATGCAAAAGTTCCCTACTTTAGTTTAGGAGAAGTTTAAACATTTTCCATGACATTCAAAATATTGCTGTGTGGATTGTCCAACATAAGCTAAGTATTTATTGAGTTAAACATGCAATTGAAGTACTAATTTTGCTCTTTGATATTATCACACTAATGTTAAAAATGCAATGCTTTTGGATGTTTATCTAGATAGATATCTGTTAGGTAGTTCTTTTCACACCAAATCTACAGAACGGATCGATCTGAAATTTTGCATGCAAGGTATGGTGTACTTAAATCTGGATTATAATCAACCTACATATATTCTCGAATGAGTGGTTCTGTATATTTTCGAAATTTAATCTGGTCACACTGAGTAGACATCCTTCCTGTCTTTTCATTTAATTCCTTTCTTTTTTTGTTAGGTAAGGTAAGGTCTATGTTCTATGGTTTATGTACTTTCCTATGACTGTTTACTTTACATTGGTTAGTTTTTGTTGTTCTTGTTGTTCTTGTTGGTTCAATCAAAGAGAATACAATAACTATAATCTTGGTTTGGTTGGGTTGTTCGGTTTTGTTGTGTGAAAGCACTATAAAAACCTAGAAATCTAGTCTACTCTCTCTCAGTAAAGCCGAGTGTTGGCTGGTAACCTGCGATGACAAAGATTAGTGATCGCAGCTGATAACGGTATAAAAGGTAATCCAAGAAGTCAGCAAGTCTACTTTTTGTGTTGTGTCGTTAAGTTTCCTTGTGGTGAATTCTCGTAGTTCATGTAGTCCATGACACTGACCTCCATTATGTTTGTTTATACAATACTAACACATTCAGTCCAGACTGGAGTGCTTTAACCAATTGATGGTAATCATTCGAGAAAAAGAAAGAAAACTCCTCGGGCGAGGCGAGAAAGCCATGTGGCTGTGTTTAGTTGGGACAATACAGCAGAGTAGGCCTAGCCTTGCCTAAGTTGGAACCACAATAGGAATAGACCTTCTTAATCCGAAGAAACCTGGTCGAGCGATTCTCCTCATCATGAGAATTAAGTGTGTGGTCTTAGAACTGTATGCATGGACCAAATTCGTCAATGATATGGACAAATGTTGAATGTTCAACGTTCGGTAAGGAACAATGTTGTATTTTATTAAATTCGAGAAATTTACCCATCTTAACCTCGGAGATTTCATTCGGATTTATTTTATTTGAAACAGTGAAGTTAATTAAGTGTTATCAATAGGAAGTTGAAATTCGGCTACACCTTCTTCGATTTCTGTAGTTACATTTCCACTTGGAGTAAGAAAAGGCGTAGAAAATAAAAATAAAAAAAAATGTTTTGTAGGTAGGTTATTTTATTAGAACAGAAATTACAGACAATTCCAAAATACAAAAATGATTACACTAAACTCTCATATCGGTTTCTGGTAATGCTGCGTCACAAATCTCTTCTTCGTGCTCTGGGGTGTCATTTTGATCAGTAGCTCGGCTCAGAACTTCCTTGTAATAGTTAAGATCGTCTCGGGTCTCCCATTCATCACCAAAATGTTTTTGGAGAAGTTTTTTTACATCATCTAACTTTGCTTTGTTTATTACTACTTTTTGTTTGTTAATGCGGTTCGGATTAAAATCAGTCAATGTTTTGTTTAATTTCATAATATTTTTAAGCAGCCTCTCATCAGCAGTGTAATGAGCTTCCCCTCTTAACATAACACTATTAGGCTTTCTTTTTAAATAAAATTATTTTGTTTTTTGGAATTGGAAATGCCAGTTTCCAGGCGTTCGAACAACTTTATCTAATTCTGATTTCCAGTCCTATACATCATCAAAACGTTTAACTGTACCATACCTCTCAAATACTTCAATATACTGATCAGGAGTTAGATTTATTTCCATCTTCTTGATCTCTTTCTCAATAAAGCCAAATACTCGTACTAGTTCCACTGAAGTGATGTGTTGTGGTGCATATCGATTCGTTTTCCTTAGTTTTTGTTCTTTCTTTTTAAATAATGACCACTGTGATAGCACTCTTCCAACCTGATAAAAACAACAAAAGCCCTTTTTGCATTCAAAATTTGAACCAATGTTAGGGTAATTATCTCAAAAAAAACAAACAAATATTTAAATGAAACAAGCTTTTTTAATGTTTTATTAAGGAAATAACTATAAAAAACAAATAACTCGCAGTAAATCTAAAAAGATACAAACTATTCAAACGAGCATCACAAAACTAGACATTGTTTTATCGTTTTATGTTAAAAAACGCGATATCAATATTTTCTAATATAAAATTATCTTTAAATAAAATTCTCAAAATATTCATAGGAACAACATTATACTTCAAAAACTATAAACACAAATTTAAAATAAAATTGCTGAAAGCTTAACATTAAAAGATATGAAATTAGGCTTAAATTAGTACAATTATAATACCTTTTACTATTTATTATTAAATCACAAACCATATGGCTAAAATCACAAAAGTAGTCTTTAAGTCACAGCCTGTAAGGCTAAAATCACAAAAGTAATATCTAAGACAGTCTTTAAATCACAAAATAACCTGATTAATATCTAAGACAGTCTTTTTTTTAGGCACATTTATAAATTTTGGTAAAAACTTTGGTAATATTTAGGTATAATATTTTTCTCAATAAGTTTGAGTATACCTTGTTTTTTTGTTTCAGATATTGTTAGTTTATGATTATATAACTTTTTTGGCACTATGTTGTAATTAATAGAGGATTTAGACATCTTTTTTGTCAGCGTCGAGACTGAGATGAATGCTTCGCTTTCGTATGAAGTTTTATATAAAAACTGGTGTTTATGTTCCCGGTGGACTTACAATATTTTTATGTCGGACCATTTTACTTTTTGCCCATCTTCGGATGTGACGAAATTTCCAACACCCAAGCATTTTAAATCTAAAAAACTGTCGTGCGTAAGTTCGTGAACTACGAAAGGTGTGCCTTTTTTCTTTGCTGTCTTAATAAGAGTAATATACTGGTCCGGCACATAAATGGGAGACGATTTTAAAGCCATTGAAATATTTCGTCGAATTAATGAGTGAGCGGCATCCCCCTCATTTTGGGTATGTCCCTTTATTAAAAACGTATGAGTGATACTTCTAAATTTCGAATATATTTCCACAGCATATTGGTATGTTGCTAGCATGTATTTGTTTTTTTGTTGGCCGCAACAATTATCACTATAAAAAACTACTTCAAAATCACCCGCAGCTTCATCGTTCAAACGTTTCAAATACATGAGCACGCATGATCCAATTTCATTCACACCCCGACCTCCTTCCCCCTCGTGCCATACAAAACAATCTGAACTATTGTTTCCTAATTTAGTGATTGTCAAATTAAGTAAATTCAATTTAGGGTTGGGGTGGAGTTTACGGGACGCAGGACTTAACGAATTTTTTTAGGTATATATAACATGTATTTTTTTTATGGCATCGTAAAGAGGGTCACTAGGGGTGCAACTTTGGTTCAGGTAATCTACCCTAAAGTTCAATGACCTCAGCGCTAGAGGTCAAAGTGTGTCGTTCAGTTTCAAGGCGAAAAAGACTTAGAAAATGGTTACTACTAAAAAATCAGTCACAGTGCGTAAACAATCCTGTTTTTCTCGCAATACGGCTTGTTTCACAAGCTTTTTCTCTTCATATTTCGAAATCATACAAAACAATAGTTTTTGCACTTCACTCTTTATAGTTTTATTCATTTTTATAGCATTAACACGGATATATCACAACAAAACTATACGCAAGTCAACCACAACGAAACATCAACAACACGCCGTCTTGTTGCGTCAGAGATAGTAGATACCATACACTGATTCTGATTTTACCAAATCTTTCGGAAAACAGGCGAAAATTAATTTCTTTAAAATAAAATTGCCAAGTTTTTCTCTAGTAAATAGTGTACCTAATTAATTAAGCTATTTATTAGACCAACTTAAGGCTTAGTGTTGCTCTTGAAATGATCCAACACGTACACGATACTTATTTTCGATGAATACAATTTTACCACACGTACGATTTTTTAAAACTCATTTTATAAAATGTTTAAAATAAGTTTGTTTAAAATGCCTTTTTGGAATTAATTGTTCCTAAGTACTTTCTGCTTAAAATACCCCAATTTGTAGGGTAAATATCCGATGGTAGGAACACTTTAGTGTTGTCATATAAAAAGTTTGCAAAAAAATCCAGTATCTACTTTCGTTAGCCAGACTCTAGCAATAAAACCTCTTTAGTATCTTGCCATAAAAGCTACAGCTTGCTTAGTTATCCATTTGAATTCTCCTTTTTTCAGTTTCAGGCTCTTGTTCCTTCCAGATTTATTTGTGTTCTTTTTTATTACATCAGGCAAAACAGTTCTGTTTCTTCTGACTGTTCCAGTAGCATAAATATCTTTTTCGTACAAGTACTGTAGTAGAGAATAATCACAAAAAAAAATATCGAATGTGGCATGTGTCTTGTACTCTTCCTCTGACAATTTGCTTGACAATTTCTTAACAATTTTAGCACCCAAGCCCTCTTCTGTTCCCTGTCCCGTTTTGCCTGTATATATATCAAAATTATACAGATAACCTGTGCTGCTGTCATAGCAACACCACACCTTGTAACCTCTCTTTATTGGTTTTAGCGGCATGTATTGCTTCAAGCTTGACCGACCTTTGAAAAGAACCATGCTCTCATCAATGCTCTGTCATGATGAGTTTTTGGCATTATTTTGAAAGGCGTCAGTGAGTAGAGATAAAAGAGGGCGCAATTTGTATAATTTGTCAAAATTAGGACTGTCTCTGTTAGGTTGTTGTCTATTATTATTCAAATGAAGTGCCTCCATGATCTTCTTGAAACGTTTGACCGTCATTACATAAGCTATTTCATTTACCCTAAATCCAGGATCTGTTGACCATCGTTGACCAGCTCTCTGGTCCTCTGCTGTATTTGCATTATGATAAGTCGAAATCATTTTATTTATTTATTTATACTTTTTGCACGAAAAACATAACACAAAACTTATTCTAGAAAATTTAAACAAAGGCGAACTTAACTCTAAAAGAGTTCTCTTCCAGCAAACCTTAAATATATTATCATAGTTACTTTACATCTTTCCAAGATAAAACTGAAATGTTTCTACAGTGACGCGCTACTATTGTGCCCCTCTGCAAACGCCTGTCGTTCAGGTTTTTATGTCTGAAGGATTATCAACTTTTCTATGACTAAGAGAGCCTATAAGATCGTGCTAGTGCGTCACTATTATAGAAGTTATCCATAATAAACCTTTTTGTAAATAACCATCCATTAAGCTTTGCACGATTTTTGAAGTTGCCCCTGTGAAACCATGTACAGGTTCAGAAGGCGTTGTGTTTTTCCCAGAATAAATCATCAATTTAATCACATCTTGTCTTGTTCTTGTATGAAGGGCAGATTAAGTTGGGTGCAATGCATAAGGCATTGCACCCAACTTAATCTGCCCTTCCACAGAAGAGATTCGTCCAAGCTAATATGTCTTCGTGGAGTATAAAAATCTTGGAATTTTTGGTTGCAGTGCGCAACTATTGTGTCAATTTTCACAGTTTTGCATCTATTTACGTGAAGGTTTCCATTACTGTCGTAATCGTTTTTAAAGTGCAAAAACCCCAAAATGAGAAAAAAACTATTACGATTTATAATTTTTCTGAAATTTGGCATCTCTAAAACCCCTGTTGACCAATATTCGTCTATTCTACCCCGGTAAAATAACCCCATGTATATCAATCCAGCAAAAAACTTGTACATCTTTTCAACTGTCACTTCAATCATATCGTGTAGTCGAAATTTAGGCTCGATGTTTCCCTCTTCACTTTGACGGATAATCTTTTGCCACGCATAGTCGTTTATTTCGGATACTATTTTTTCCATGATCCTGCGATCCCAAATAGCGCAAAATACAACTAAAGGATCATTCGAAGTTATCTTAGGCCCAAGTCGCTCTGTGTAAGTCTCCTCTACTCCATTTTATCACAGTTATCAGACCAAATGAAGTTTTCTAATAATTCAGATGGTGGAATCTCATCATCGACCTCATCTTCGTTTATGGCTTCCAAAATCTGCATCAGAATTTCCTCTGAATAATGTTCCTCTTCAGCGATTTCGCTTCCAGAATCGACTTCCAATGCATCAGCAAGAGATGGTGGCAGAATACCCATGCCTATTTCTTCTTCTTCAATATACGGTCCAGGTAAATCGGGATAAGAGTAGTCTGCTATGAGATCAGCGGCATCGAACTGTCCACTGATATGTAAAGGCTGGAAGTTACCCGATGGAGTTTTGTTAAAAGAACTTGCTCGTTTGTTGCTACGCGTAGAGTTCCACTGGGAGATCTTGTTACCACCAGTGCACTTACTATTGGTGGATATGATGGCGTAATCCAGATTCGTTTTCTCTCGAATCCATCTGAGAAAAAAGGTATATTTTGTTAGGCAATCCTCAATATTATTATTGTGACAATCTTCTAATTAAATGAAACAAGAAAATAACATTAGCTGTCTAATATAAACGAATTTAAATACTCTAATAAACGGTAAGCAAGTAGGTACCTATACCTAATAATATTTTTATTCCATTTACAAGGCAAAGAAATCACATTCTTTTTCTAGGTAATGCTCATATGTGGCATATTTGCAGTTTTGGCAACAAAAGCTTTCAGTATTTAATAATAAGTGTATGCCGCCCGGGGACATAAGTCTCTAAGTCAAATTACCGACCTGCACTTACGACTTTATGTTAAAATAGCAACATACCATATAATCTCAAAGTCAAAATGCCCTAGGCCCCAAAATGCCTGAAATTGGCATAGTGCTGACTTGGTAAAACGCACTTTAGACACAATAAAATGATAAATTTTACACCATAAAGTGTTTTTTTTTAGGTGTAGCAATAAAACGAAGATTCAGAGCCAACTGCCAGTAGGCATTTTATCACTAAGCGAGTGACGCACGGAATCTACCCGCAATTATAGGTATATAAATATTCTAATACACAACAGTTAGCTAGTCTAAACAACGTCGTTCTTCGAACGTTGTAGTGTTTTTAAGCTTTCAGGAGCCCATTTTTCCACTCTCTCCACTTCTTCCTTTTTTTGTTCTTAATCGCAGGAGACAACATTTCTAAAACAAAAAAGTGAACTGAAGTTGTGTGCATATAAGTAGTTTGGTATATTCCAAATTAGCTTCACCTATGGCAATACGAATTAGCAACATGAACTTCTTTTCCTTAGCGGCGTTAAGTCCGTGCAGCTGATAAAGAGCAACTGAGACACTTTTGTTGCCTTCAGTTGAATCCGTTTTTGGGTCAGTGTTTCCTGCTTTGGAAAAGATTATTTCGCAAGGAATATATGTAGCTACTACATTCAATCGCTTTAACATGTTAAACAGCAGCGGATATACATATGTATGTAACGCCGTTCGTTCCACAACCCAAACGGATCGCTGGTGCAGTTCAGTAATGGCTCCTGCAAATAAAGGGTGTCTCATAATGTTTTTCGTTTTTGATACTTGAAAAAAAAAAATACCAGAATTCGTTCAAACTCGTTTTATTTACTGTTAAATTAAAGAACAGTTCAAAAAGTTTATTGAAAAACAATCTTTCACAAGTGCGCACCATCCACTTCTTCACACTCATTTAGCCTGGCACTAAAATTTTCAATTACTCGCTGGAGCATCGCTCTTGGAATAGCGTTGATTTCTTCTGTGATTCTTTGCTTTAAAACAGTCAGGTTGGGTGGCAATGGGTCGTAAACTTTACTTTTGAGGTAGCCCCATAAGAACAAATCAGCAGGCGTTAAATCTGGACTCCTCGGTGGCCAGTTGATGTCTCCTCGGCGACTTATTACTCTTCCAGGGAATAATTCGTGAAGAGCAGCTAGGGAGTCATTTATAACATGGGAGGTGGATCCATCTTGTTGAAAAAATGTGCTGCGGTTGTATCCAATCTGATTTCGCATTTCTGCAGTCAAAAAAGTCCTGATCATATTGCAATACCGATCGGAATTAACGGTCTGAGTGCGGCCACGGCCATCTTCAAAAAAGTAAGGGCCGATAAATCCTTGACTTGATATGGCAGCCCAAACGACAACTTTCGGCGAGTGTAATGGTTTTTGATGCAGTTCTAACGAATTGTTGGAAGCCCAGTATCTGCAATTTTGTTTATTCACGTGGCCGTTAATGTGAAATGTTATTGAAAGTTCTAAAACGATTTTTCATTGTCCTGCAGAATTCGACTCGTTTAGCAGGATCATCGGGCTTCATGTCTTGAGCAATTAAATTTTGTAGGGATGAAAATGCAAATCTTTGCGAATAATGCGATGAACCGTCGATTTCATCATATTCAGAGAAGCTGCGCGCAATCGTATTGGCTGCCGTGGGTCGCTCATAATAGACTGGCGAACGCGGTCGGCATTGACGCTCGTTCTCGACGTCCTTTTGCGCCCAGTTGCCCAGTTTATCTGGCATTGTATTCCCAGTCTCTTCAAACTTGCGCACCCAATCCTTGATTAAATTCGCACTTGGCACATTTCTCATATCCGGTAAATCAAAATGTGTCCGGTAGAGACGTCGAACAATAGTGTAAGAATCGTTATTTTTATAAAAAGCTCGCACGCAAAATGCGCGCTGTGCCGTCCCGTGTAGCGATCCATCGTTACTAAACTAGACAAGCCCGCCAAGCGTTTGAGATCACTCCCCGCCCCCCGCTACCTGTATTTGGCGCGTAACAGCCAAACCAAAAACGAAAAACATTATGAGACACCCTTTATTTTTCAAATTCCACGATACCAGCTGATGTGGGGTTTGACGGCGTCAACTTGGCCACCTCTTTGTCAAATTCTTCCCAGATGGAGGTCTGGCTTGAAGAGTGGGTAGCTGGTTGGTCCTATGCCTGTGGTGGTGAGGGCGAACGCGTCCAACTCTTAATTTAAGGTTGCTGATGGCTTTTTCAGCAGAACCTTTACTTCGAAACCATTTATCCTTAAATCTAGGATCTAGCAATGTTGCTTCCGCGTATAACACGGAGTGTTCAATTAGACTGAACCACCTTCCATCGAACTACGTGTTTAGTTTTTCGACTAGTTTTATGATAGCAGGGATGATCGTTCTGTTCTTTATTTCAACGGTGGCGTTATAAAACGTTTTTAAAATGGGTACTGTCGCCCAATCATTGGCACTTATTGTTATATCTGCTCTTGTAAGGGCAAGAGTAGCTGTGACTGCATCCTTTATAAATGATAAATGAATTTATTGTTGACCTCCCATACTTGACTGGTCGCCCGGAACTTTAGTTTAGTATAACGGCTCGGAACACTCGGTCCAGCACTGCCTTAAAGCAGTGGACTGGCAGGGTCGCCATGTAATGTTGGTAGTTAGGAGGGGTAATTAACACGACTGTAGTAGGTTGAATACTGAATATTTATTGAGTTAAAACATGCCTTTTTATACTATAGATTTACCTCTAATTTGAATTTATTAATTCCTTATTTTTGTAACATAATATTGATATTCTATTTTCTTATCGAAAGATTCTCCGTAAGTAATCCGATATGTTTGACATTTAATAAAATATAATTCTATTTTTCCTTATCTCTAAAGTAGGTCATTGAGTGATGTGGTAAATTAGGTATGCACCTGTATCTATGAACCATAATGTGCGTTTCCCCGTTTATCGCAAACTGAACTGAATTCATATGATTATAAGTCAGAACGTAGTTGCTATTCTCGAAAAAACTGTAAGTCGTTGTTATCTGTGTCGTCCGATTTTTCTATTATTGCATTTACTTGATGCCGTCTAAAATTGTTTTTATTCTGTTGACGATTTCGGTAAACTTTTGGTATTGTGTATTATAAGTACTTTTTGTTTTATTTTGTTGCAAGGGTTTTCGTATTGAAGTCGCGTTTTGATATTGGGACTGACATGGGTATCGGATACCCATGGTTTTGTTATACGATCCTCTAAATGGTTTCCTGTAATAGTAACCTTTTCCGTGCGTATAAAATATTTGTTCTGGACTTGATGAGGGAGTCATTGCTACCTCTTCATCTTTTGCACTTTGAATCGCGTCTTTTAGGGATGAATGAGCTTGCGCTGAAATAATGGTGTTAAGTTTTTCGTCTCGTAATCCCTGCGTGAATTTATGAATCGCTGTTTTCTCATTTAACGGGTTTAAAATTTTGTAAGCCTCCGTGTTGCCATCGGCTTGTGTGATAGTGAGATTAACGAAAAGGTCTTCGATCTCGCGGCCAAATTGCTCTATCGATCTATTTCCCTGTTTAATCGTCATTAACTGTTTCTGCAATGCGTTAGCAGATTTTTTTGTAAGATGTTTTTTCATTTCATCAACCATTCGAGAAGTATGTAATATTTTAAAAATAAACCAACTGCAATCAACTGCGTACCACCATGAAAGTCTTGGTTCCTTAGAAAATTCACATAAATCTTTAGGAGCATTTTTGAGAATACAGACAGACAATCAGGGGCCTAATTCCACTATTTTTAAAACAAACACGACTATGGCTCCATACAATTGTCATAGCTGTTGTGTCTTACGTTTATAAGGTATCCTACTAAATTGTGACAGCTGTCTCAATCGCTTACTATTGTATTGTTATTGAGTAGTATGGTAGGTGTTGCCGTATACATCATAAAATAAATATGAAATGGCGGACCAAATATTTATGAATCCGTGCACTCATAATTAAGGGTTTATAGGTATCTAACAAATCAAATTATTACTGCAATTGCGTAAAAGTCTATTTACATCGCTCTCAAATACTTACAACGCAACAAAATCACGATTTTAATAAAATTTGTGAGTTTAAGCTTTAATGACATAGATAAAAGAGTTTCAAGTTGTCAATGTAAACGTCATATAGCAGCTCATGTCAAAGTTACTCGTATTCAAGAAAGAAAACATTTTGTTATTTATGTTTGATTTTTCGTGATTTCCCACACAAAATCAATGGATAATGGTACTGCTGAAACAAATTAAGGCCCTCCTTGACTACCTCGACTACCACCGATATTTGGCGCTAGGGCATTAATCTAGAATGCCTTATCTTATCCTAGAGCTATCTCGAAGGAAGTGGAACGATCTCATAAAGAAATGGTATTAGCTCAGACTCGCCATCAAAAACGGGATACGAGTGGAGATTGGTAAGAAATGCAACTACTATTCTATTCTATATGAACCTGTACTTAATACCTACTCCATTTTTTATCGCAAACAAGTACAGAGAGCCCATAATACCATGTAGTTGCTTAGATAGTTTCACACTTTTACAAGCATAAACTAGTACCTACTATTTTTTATTATTATTGTTATATTAGCCCGCAGTGTCCCACTGCAGAGCAAAGGCCTCCCCCCCCTTCTTCCACTCATCTCGGTCCTCAGTAAGGAGAACCCACTCTTTGTTGTATAGGTCTACCTACTAATACCTAATAATAATCTACCGTTCTTTTTCAGTACTACAATGAATACAAAATATGAAAATGTATGCTGTCGTCGCGTCGCTTCATTGTTGCAACTACAAAGATTTACATGGTCTGCGGAGCATTATTTTTCCCACTCAATCTTTGTGTCTTTCGAAAACATAACATAATTATAACCTACCTATTTAAAACAATTAGACAAGTGTTTAGCTTAGAGCGCTTTTGATTAGTTTAAGTGTTGTTTTAATTAGCATAAGTGTACATACATTATTATATTAATGAATAAAAAATGGTATTTATTTTTACTCTAAACCTGCAGATTCTCGGATACTCAGTAGAAGACAAGATTTTTTATGCCAACATAGACATTTTTGAATGAAAAGTTATAATAATTGATAGCAATAACAGAAAACAATGTGGTAACAGCTTATCTTTAAAAACTAAAACACAAACTACAACAATGCATAAACTCACATGTGGAGTTAAAAGTGTTTAAATGAATTTATTAAAACTATTTACATTATCATCATGACAGCCATTATCTTGTCGACATGGCTGATTCCATGCCTTGCCACTATTTGCCAACGACAGCTTGCTGCATTGCTCGACCGGCTAGAAGTTTTGGTTTGACTCTACAATAACAGCTTTCAGCGCTGGCTTTCAATTCTTCTGCAATCTGTAGAAAATTATAACAATGAATGTATATACATTATGTATAATTAGGGTTTAGGTACAAAGTGTGAGGGGTACTAAACAGCTAAGCTAGCTTCTGTTTTAATCATGACAATATGGTAAGTAAAAGGTCTCGAGTTTAAGGGAGACAGACACTTATCTGATTTCGACAGTTTCTAATCTATATATAGGTATCATATTCATGAACTCACTTGCTCTTTAATTTGTTGCTTTGATCTCTTCGTGTTGGCAAAGGAACATATATATGGGATAGACCAAAATAAGTGCCACCAACACCTCCCTCACAGCTCTGGAAACAGCGGGCGCGTATGAGCGACAAATGCCAGTGCAGTCAATATCTGCAAAATAAATTGATTTAAATAGTAGGTACTATCTAGTTACATAAAATAAACATTATAAAGCATAGGCAAGAGGGAATTTAATCAACAAAGATAGTTTGTTTTACTTACATTGGTCATTATGGAAATGCCATCAGATCAGTACGGCCGGCGTTCCTTACGAATATGAGGATTGAGATATTCCGCTTATGTTTTGACTGTCCCCTTGATAAGACGATAGGTTTTGTAAATTCCTTGTCCTGCAATGCAAGGGGTCCAGCGTCTTTCGCAGAAGAGCTCTAGATCGTCGCCGGTTTTGACGCTCTAACAGCCGGCGAGAGTTTATAATGAGTTGCAGACGCGCTCGAATTAGGAAACTCATTGAACTTTTTATTATTTCACTATTATTTCACAAGCACAATAGCACCGAGAGCTACCTTTGTTCAATCGTCCATAATCTCGTCAAAATCTCTAACCATAGACTAAATTAGCCGTCAAAATAACAATAGAATTCCATGTTTGCTTGCTATTGCAAGCGATACAAGAGACTGTGATTATTAGAATGCGACAACTTGTCACAATTGTAAGTTTCATAGATACGACCACGATACAACTGAGACTGAGAAAGATTGTGCTTGTAGGATACCAATAGGTGTCAATAGTGGCGATTTAGACGCGATACTACTGTCATTGTGAGGAGATTGTGTTAGTGGAATTAGGCCCCAGGCTTGTCAGTGGTCAGATTGGATACAGTATTGGTGTTTTTCTTATAATACAACAGTACATACAGCAACTGAATATACACCGTACGAATAAGTGTTTGGTAAACTATGTAATATACCAAGTAACATTGTGAGTGGAGTAGATCCAATTTATAATTTTAATTCATATGCTATAGAGCTTAAGTATAGGTTACAAAAATCCCAAGAGGATGCTAGAAATAATTTGATTAAAACAAAAATTGATAGAAAGTTAAAATATGATTTAACTACCAATTCAATAAATTATAAGTTAGGAGATTTAGTGTTAATTAAAAAGGAAGATAGAGATAAAATGGATCCAGTATATTCAGGACCATATACAGTAATTGAAGATCAACGTGTAAATGTCAAAATATTAATCTCGGGAAAATAAAAAATTGTACACAAAAATAGGACAAAACCATTTAATTACATATAAAAAAAACACACACACACACGAAACATTTTTACACGCACACGGTCAAACAGAATCCAGGGCAGCTTGTAGCGCGGCCACCTCAAACCGTTTCCAGGTGACGTGCCAGAACAGCCGACTCGCAGAAAGCTGCCACTCGATGGTGAAGAACTCCCCACTGGTATAAACGATGGGAAGTTCAGAATAAATAAACTCCAACAGGTCAGGAGAAGGATTGTCGGGGCACAATAAAGGGTGCCCTATGGGCGCGTCAAAACACGCGATGTAATAGGGTTCCACCTACGTCGTGGACTGTTTCTCAGCAACGTAAAATAATTTGACTTTAGGCTAAGTTCAGATGACCGCGCGTAGCCGCGCGTCTGGAGCATTCACATGACGGTATATGTACGCGCGCCAGTGTGGCTTCAACATTGATTGACAATGGACGTGGAGGAGGCAATTTGCTTATGGATTTTATATACTCGTAGAAGACTGAGACGTCGCAGAAGAAGACAAAGACGATACTGGGTGCATCCAATTTTAAGTGACAGACTTTCTTCCAGCCTGTTTGTCACTTTGTATCCCGACTTGAGGTTACTTTTTAACTATTTATACGAAGAATTTTTTAAACTATTTCCGGATGTCAGTTGCATCCTTTGATTTTTTATACGATTCTATTGAAAATGATTTAAAATCCAGTGAAGATGCTATAAGATATTGCATATCACCAAAAGAAAAACTCATTGTAACATTGCGGTAAGTTAATTGTTTATTAATCACAGTAAAAATTATAAAAAATAAGAAATTATGAATAAGTCTTTTTAGCAAATTAACTTTTTGTTTAATTGAATAATTCTAGTTCTTGAGAATCTTCGTATGACCCGGGTGATGTTACTTGTGATGAATTTGTGGGAGGTGAAGTGTAGGAACTAGTTGTATAGCCATATTGTGTTGAAGATTCTTTATCAGAGTACTGCATCGTGTTGCTATATTGAGGACTTTTAAATGAAGTGGGATAGTTTCTCGGCGGTCGTTGTGAGTTATATGAAGTAGACGGGTAGTTAAAATCTTCAAATGGCTGTGCGTGTGCAAATTGGTATCGTTCTAATAAATTATAAATTTCAATTTTCAACTTTAAACGCCGGGTTTCGGGAATTTTTTTTATTTCCTTAACCAATGAAAGACAAAATAATTTGTCTTCATCATCATCTTCTTTCTTTTCTGTTGCATTATTATTTCGAGTATTTATGCTTTGTTGTAAAAGATCTGCAAAATTTTCATAGGCAGGGTGAAGTTTGTATTTTTTTCGGGGCACATTTTCTGTTGAAGATAGAACGCTGCTGTTAACACTGTCCAAATCAACATTCTCTGTAACTTCGACAACATCAAGGCTATTGTCAGTTTTTCGTTTTTGGACAACTTGCTTAAGAAATTACAATCTTTGGAAATGCGCAAATGAAGATGGTGTCGATGCTGAGGAACCGGACTTCAAATTTTTACTTTTTTTAAGTTCTTTTACATAGGCATCACGTAAATTTTTGCAAAATTGATCCTGCAAAATAAATAATTAATTATTATTTTATGTTACAGGTACTTAGCAACTGGTTCTTCATTAGCAGAGTTGCAATATGGTTATAAAATTGGCAGGTCTACGCTATCGGCTATAATTAAGCAAGTGTGCCAAGTTTTATGGAGAAATTTAAAAACTTTGGTCATGAGTCCACCAACTAAAGAACTCTGGACACAAATATCTATACAATTTGAAAATAAAGCATATTTTCCAAATTGTATTGGTGCTTTGGATGGCAAACAGATTCGTTTAATACAGCCACCTGAATCAGGATCAATGTATTACAATTACAAACACTTTTTCTCATTAGTTTTAATGGCTTTGTGTGATGCTAACTATTGCTTCATATGGAGACGTCGGAGCTTACGGAATTTTTATTTTATTTTATTTTATTGTATCAACAAAATCAACAGCCCTTAATCTACATAATTTAAACCTTAATAATCCAACTTACGGCCAATAAGAAATTTACATTACATAAAATAAACTAACAAAATACCAACAGTCTAACATTAACAAATCAAACAAACTAACAAAATACAACTTACAGAGATTATAAAACAGGTACAATTAATTAGAAAAAAGACTCGCTCTTTTTTGCAGAGAAACTGACCACAACCCAGTCACAATTTTAGTTTTTTATTTTCGTGGGTAAAATATTGAATCTCATTCAATCCAAATGAAATATCTGGAAATACATTTTCTTTTTCTTCTTGTCGGTAAATGCATTCAGCTTCCATTCCATTCTCTTCTTGATCCTGAAGGCATTCAGCTATGTAAGAATCAAATGTTTCGAAATCTGAACTGTCATCTAATTCAAAAGTATTATTTGACGATACTGAACTCGAATCACTATCAAATCGTTTCCTTCTTCGCTTTATAGTTGCACGCCCTTGGGTAGTTTTTTGTTTTTTAAAGCTTTGCTTTAATGTCGATTTCTGTACTTCAAGTGGTTTGGAGACTTCATTTTTAATTTTTTTCTTTCTTTTCTTATCAAGATCATCTTTGTTAGATAATTCAAAATTAGCTCGATCCACCATCGAATCGTTCTTGTTTAATCTTTAAAATTTCATTATCTTGGGTATTACCTTTGTCCTTTACGGTTTTGATTTTTTGTCGATTGCTGTACGTCATGCTGTTTTGATATAACATTCTTATTTTTCTTCTTTGTTTCCTTCTCATTTTTTACTTGCACCTCCTTTTTCGACAAATACGATTTTCTTTTTTTTGCGTTTTTATAGCTTCCCTCCTCATCATAGTTAAGTTTCTCAAACTTTTATGTCTGTCCTAGGACTAAATAATGAAAAGATACCTAAGATCGGATAGTCATAGCGTTGGATAGTTAAATAAATTAAAAATCAATAAAATTATTTATTTTATATTTATATAGAATTAGTTGAAATATGGAGAGCATATTTAATTTAAAAAAAAATGTTTTTACTAGTTTTAAACTGTGTGAAAAGTACTTGTGTACTTACCTACTCAGGACCGACTTAGTATTACTTTAATTAAAGTTGTGATGCATAAAATAATAATAATTGTGGGCATTGTAATAGGACCTACTTTAATAGAAATAAAAACTACCTGATAGGTTAATCAATTTTATTCAGAGAATTTTCACAAAGAAAACAAGTACTTAATTATTACTCTTACCTATTAACCATCATGGTAAAAAACAAAGCAATCGGTCTGGAAAAACAATCAGAAAATTAACAGTCTTTTTATTATACACTCAGATAACTGATAGATTCAGTATACCTCATCAACTTTGGCATAAAATAAGTGTTAAAAAAATAAAATCTAAATAGTAAAGTTCTTATCATAAAATTTAACGTATTATTGCAATTTTTGGTAAGTAGTTACACGTATAGTTTAAAATAATAAACTTGAATTAAAAATAAAAGCTATCTTCATAATTCAGCAGTGCATAATGAAGAGGATTCTCATTTATTTGCAGTAGCTCGATCGTTTTTACTAGGTTTTCTTCAGGCACATAGTCTTCATCTATTCGCTTAGGGACTACAAACATCACATTTTCATTCTTTCCAACAGTTCTATAAAATGAGATAGTGTATTTTCTCTCTTTCGTGTCCACACTTTTAATTGTACCTATATAATAAATCCAGGTTTTTATGAAATATCTGGTAAGGACTGTGTCACCAACATAGTAGAGGGTTGGCTGTTTCGGATGTTCAGTAATATTTTCCTGTGCATCTCCTTTAATTTGGATGCCTGCTAAGGATTTATTTGAATTTGGATTGTAGAGGTCACTGTTGGGGTAATCACTTTTAGGTTTCGGATTGAATATTTAGCGAAAGCTAATTCATTGGGAGTCACTGGAACCGATGATATCATATGAATTTTCTTTTTTGACTGATGTGAGTCTTTCTTGTTTGGATATTTTGTGTCATCCCTAACTTGAGTTTTTTCTTGTGTCATTATATTTGTTTTTGATACAAACAAAGTATATATTTCAGTATATTTTCTTTTCCTTCATTTTCTTTCCTTTTTCATTACTGTATAGGTTTTTGTTTTGTTTTTTATATTCTCTATTTCTTTTTCTTCTTCACGAATCTCTTTTATTATTCTTTCAATCTCTTTTTCTCGTAGTAACGATTCCACTTTGTCCTTCAAGATAGTGGACATAATGAGTTCTTCGTTAGTAAAAAGGTCGCTTGGTAAATCTTGCAAATTTGAATCACTGTGTAGACTGATTTCATCACTGACTACAAATGTCGAAGCGATATTTGGTGATCTTTTCATTTTCTTTGACGGATTTGCCTTTGTTATTCTTTTACTTCATATCAGTGACACAGCAATCGGCAGGATCGTTCCTTTAATTGCTCCAATATTCTTGCGTAATATTCTCCGGTAATGTTGACACTATTTTCTTAATAGTCGATCAACAGGATTCCTTCACAATCCCAAAAAATCGTAGCCATAATCTTTCCGGCCGACTTCGACAACTTAAACTTCTTAGGGAGTGGTGTGCCCTTTCTATGCCACTGCATCAACTCCTGTTTGGACTCAGGTTCAAAGTGATGAACCCGAGTTTCATCCCCGATAATAATCCGCTCCAAAATAGGGGTAGATTCTTCGCTACACAGCTCCAAAAAGTGCTATGACGCTTCGATTCATTGTTGCTTGTGCAGCGGCGTGAGCATTCTTGGCACCCATCTTACACTGACTTTTGACATACCAAGATGATCGTGTAGGATCCTCAAGATAAATAATATATAATCCGGTAATTTACTCCGGCTTTTTAAGGAACCCATCCAGCATTCGGCAAGCCACCGTCTGCCACTCTTCTTAACATTATGATTGAGTTGTTTATGGCAGACGTCCGCAATCTCCCCTATAACCCGATTACCCAGTCCATCCATCCATCACAATAGCCTGGTTTTATTTCTTTAATTTTTCTTTGCAATAGTCTCTACACCTACTCGCGGATACCATCTTTGGCTGTATCATGTTGTGCACCCGAGGATGATACCCGCTATGTGTAGCCATCGCCTTTAGATTAACTTCTCAAAGAGCCTCTGTGCTGTTGGCTTCGGCCCCACGCAAGCCTTCCACAGGACCGGGTCACTTTATGGCCCGAGATCATGGTAAATGAGAGACATAATAATAAAATTGTTTATTTCCTCTTCACAATAGGTTTACCTAAAATTAAGTTATTTAGGACACAATGTTTAGTACTATGTACAAGATGGTTGTGTCTGATGCTCCTACTATTGCAGAAAGTTTTCTACTGCTTCAAACTGTTTCTTCTTCAGACGAGCATCTTCCAATATTAATTTTTCAACTTTTTCAACGATATCCGGTGTGGTGACCTCAGCCGGCCGTCCTGGGCGGGGTCGTCTTCAATCGACTCTCTGCCTTGTTTGAAAAGACTCCAACCACTTGTATATCATGGTTTTACCAGGGCGCTGATCTCCATAAACGGCTCCCATCTCATTCATTATGGTAAGCGGAGGTTTTCCTTGCTTGGTAAGGAACTTTATAACGGCACGAAACTCAATTTGGTCCATTGCATATTTTTTCGGATTGACTTGTTTGCAGGGCGATATCTCGTAAATGAATAATATCAAAGGGCTAAAAACTTGTACATGTACGCCCTTAATGAGTAGCCAATTAGCGACATACCAAAAAAAGATAGCTACCTGAATCCCTTCCTACCGTTCCGCGGACTTTTGGACCTCCCCTCGTAGAAAAATGGCGCAATATTGAGCAAGGCAGAAATAATGAAAACTTTTGAAGATGTACAATGGAAAAAGCGAGTGTGCAAAGCGGCTACGTATTACAATAAGTGAATGTGAAATTACTACTATAAAGAATACAACAATATATGAAAATTATAGATTGCACCCACCCTTACCCAATTTGGGGTTTCAAGTTCCGGAAGATTTAAGCATAAAACTAAGCAAGGAGTCAGTTGGATTTAGTCACGTTATTTTATAATTTAGAATTAAAATAATTATTCAAGTCAGGCTTTGTCTCGCCAGTGACAATCGAAAAATGGTGATTCATTGTGCTTGGCTGTTGATGGTCGCTGGCTCAAAACTGTCAAGCAAAATAGTCAAGTAACGCTATCAGGCATCGCTGTCTATAGCGTTATCAAATGACGCTGTCAGTGAGGCTGTCAGTCAACGCTGTTAGCTGTGTTCGCGCGGGAATTTCAAAAGTAAGAATACACAAGTGGAATGTGTAACATATTAGGTAGGTAGTAGACAATAGATTTTGTTTGTTTATTCATTTCCACTGTTGGTACACATGTTACACTTGATGTTGTTAAGTTCTTTTAGCATAAAAATTATATAACAATTTTATTATACAGGGCTAATTTTAATAGACCAGCAACCTTCGGTGACCATGTTCCAGGCATCCTCAGCAACGTTTGTTCTACGACTTTTGAAATAACTCAATAGGTACATTAATTAGAAATTATTTAAGTTTTTATTGAACTGTCGTAACTTTTGTAGGTCTATGTTGCATCAAGGACGACGCACGCTTACCTACGTACCTACCTACCTAGTTAATATCCATTGTTCGCGGCTTTTATTCACTTTTAATTGTTTAATGTAGGCGTATTTAAAAAGTGGAATCAGCGTATTTACAATAATTAAATGATCGATTAAAATATTATTTACAAATTAGACATTACCTCGCAGGTTCAAGTCTTGCGGGTAGCGGTGAGTATCGCGCACATAGCGTTCAAAATAGTCACCTTCCCAACCAACACAAAGACCACGACTAAAAATCAGCTGTTCGTTAACACGAGCTAACACTTGCGAATTTGATTTCACATGACCAAAGGCCCAAATTATTTTTTCTATCAACAAGTCTCGGCTTGTGATTTCGCCACCACTGTACACTAATGTTTTTATGTGTCCCCATAAATAAAAGTCCAGGGGTGTAATGTCTGGTGACCTTGGAGGCCATGCACGAGGTCCGCCACGTCCTATCCAACGACCAGAATAAATGCTGTTCAAGTGGTCGCTAACCTGACGAGAATAGTGCGCTGGCGCGCCGTCATGTTGATAGTACATATCTCGTAAGTAGGCGAGCGGTATACCTTCTTCCAACACTGGCAGCGTTTCGGTAAGAAATTGTAGGTATGATTCACCATTTAGTCTATCTAAGAAAACCGGTCCCAGTAACGTGGAATTTATTATTCCAAACATTCACACTAAATCGGTGTTGAAAATTATGTGGTCTCGGTTCGTGTGGGTTTTCGTAACACCACAAATGTTCATTACGAGTATTGAACAAACCCACTCTACCAAATATAGCTTCATCGGTCCACAGAATGGTAGGCCGTTCAGCAAGCAACCAGTTGCAAAACGCCACTCGTGCAGGTTTGTCAGGTTCGGTGAGTTCCTGAACACGATGAAGGTGATATGGGTATTTGCCTTCATTGTGAATGACACTCCACGCAAAGTACTGGGATACATTGAACCGACGTGCTGCGTCATTAGTGCTCGCTGCAGGGTTTGCCTCAAAGAACTCCAGGATCTCTTCTTGTTCGCGTACTGTGCGCCTTGGAGGACGACCACTATCCCACATTCTACGCTGAAACCGTTCATAATCTCGTAGTCGCTGTGTGGCGGCTAACATCGTCTCGCGGCTCGGTGTCGGTACATTTGGAAATCTTATTCCATATTGGCGGCAGGCTTCTGACACATTATCGTCACACCTAGCAAGCATCCTCACCATTTCCGTGTACTCGATATTTTATTTATTTATTTATTTATTGATAAACTATTTACAATGCCTTTACAGTTGGACACCAAAGCGACAAAGAAATATAACAAAAAAAACTTAAACTTAAAATACAAACCAAAAAACTAACATTCTACACACTACTAACTACCACTTAAAGAGTACCAAAAATAAGTAATATCGACCTTTTTATGAACTGTTTACGGAAAGTTTTACATGAAATATCAAAAAAACGTTATGACAACATAATTTTAGCTGGAGATTTTAATATTGACATTTTAAAGAAAAATAATATCACCCTTGACTTCGAATGTTTATTGTTAAATTTTAATCTAAAGCTTGCTCTGAGGCAGCCAACTAGGCTCAGCAGTAAAACTTGTATAGATAACTTTGCGCACAATTTTAAAAAACGATGTATTACCGAGATACTCGAACTAGCTCTATCCGATCACACGTCGCAGCTTTTTAAATGTCCAGTTAGAAATCTAGCTCAAATGAAATTCTGGCGTATTAAGAGACGAGATTATTCAGCCGAAAATATAAAGAAGTTTAATAAGACTCTAGAAAACCTAACCTTTTCTGAAATATACAGCGAAACGGATCCTAATATTTCTTACAATTTATTTATTGACAGTTTTCTTCTATTTTATGATCTTTGTTTCCCTAACAAAATTATAACTGTAAAAATAACAAAACCAGTACATTGGATATCGCATGGTATAAAAATCTGTAGCAAGAAAAAAAGGAAACTTCTTTGGAAACTTAGGAAAACACCCTCTGAAATAAACATACATTTATACAAAAAATATTCAAAAACCCTCAAAAGAATTGTTAAACTTACACAAAAAGCTCAAAATAATCACAAAATCAAATTATCGAAAAATAAAAGTAAAACTACGTGGGGTATAATTAATAATACAAAACGAAGCCTACCAAAAGACTCGATTGACGAAATAATAGTTGACAATAAATCAATAACGGATCCTTATGACATTTCTAATACATTTAATAATTTTTTTATTGATAAAATAACTCCTATCGACAAAGCCGGAAACAAAGTTACGAAATGTATCGAAAGCTCAAAAAATTCAATATTTCTTAAACCTTGTATACCGACAGATATCCTCAGAATAATATACTCCCTGAACAATACAAGTAGCGTTGGATACGATGGAATTTCAACCAAAATACTTAAGGGTGTAGCTCACTGTGTAAGCGCTCCTATCAGCCATATCGTAAACTTGTCTCTTGGCACTGGTATTTTTCCCGATGCATTAAAGGTCTCTATAATAAAACCTTTACATAAAAAAGAAAGCAAAAAGAAAATAGAAAATTACAGACCGATATCTCTTATACCTGTAATATCTAAAATATTTGAAAAGTACATATATCGATTAATTAATGATTATTTCGAATCAAAAAAGATATTCTGTAATGAACAAAAGGGCTTCAGAGAAAATAAGACCATAAATATGGCCCTCTATGATTTTATTTTCCGTGTGACAAGTAGTGTCGACAAAAACATTCCAGTTTGCTCAATTTTTTGCGATATGACCCAAGCTTTTGACTACGTCCAGCACAGCATCCTTCTTAGAAAACTCGACAGATATGGCATAAGAGGTAACGCTCTACAATTAATTAAATCTTATTTAGAAAACAGAAAACAGATAACACACATAACAAAAATAAATTATAAAACAAAAGAAGAAGAAGTGTTTATATCGAAGGAACGCATTATGAATTATGGCGTTCCTCAAGGTAGCGTACTGGGTCCACTGCTCTTCCTTGCTTACATTAATGATCTACCTAAAGCCACTACGCAACCTTTATCTCTCTTTGCTGATGATAGTACTGTAACCATAACATGTAAAAATATTAATACCTATCAAAATGACATTAATTATGCTATGACATCAATAATAGAATGGTTAGATAATAATAATTTAAAAATTAACATTAATAAAACTAAAATAATTCATTTCAGACAACGCGATAATGCTGCTTTTCCAAATTTTGACATACAATACAATAACTACACGATTGAGGAAGTTACGACCACGAAATTCTTAGGAATCCACATAGACCGAAAGTTGAATTGGAAACCGCATGTAGAAAATGTCTGCAAAAAACTTAATAGTCTCGTTTACGTGCTACATAAATTATCCCCAGTAGTTAACGAAGAAACCCTGCTTATTGCGTATCACGGGCTGATTGCCTCAAATATCAGGTACGGTTTAATATTTTGGGGGAACTCCACTGACGTCGACAAAGTATTCAAATTCCAAAAAAGATGTATCAGAGCTATGTTTCATATGAAAGTGACGGATTCTTGTAAACCCCTTTTCAAAAAGTACAACATATTGACTCTCCCTTCGCTGTATGTTTTAGAAACAGTTATGTTTGTCAGACTCAATCCAGATTTGTTTTGTCTGCAATCTGACGCAGTAAAACGTAATAGACGAGATCCATTAAAAATATGCACTCTTGACTGTAAAAAAAGGTTGCTGCGCATAAGTTACTTTGCAATGGCACCATTAATTTATAATAAAATCCCGCTCTCCATAAGAGAATTGCCTACTGCGATGTTTCAGAGAAAGCTGAAGACAATACTAGCTGATAAACACTATTATACAGTTAAAGAATTTATGAACGATAAGAATTTTGACAAATAATTACCCACTTATGTATTTTTTATTATTTAATTAATGTGTTATTTAATTTTGTGTTGCTGTTTATTAACATTAACTGATTTTAAGTATTTTTTTTTTCTCATTAATATATTGCATGTAACCAGAAATAATTGCATGCCCATAATGGGCAAATTACATTGTTACGCTTTTTTATGTATGATCTTTTTCACATGTAATTGCAATAAATATACTTTGACTTTGACTTTAATATTAAACTTAAAATAAACCTCTTTACATATTCCTATGGGTCCTATCCAAAAATGGTAAAACCGCATCCCTGAATTTTGGTAAGGACATATAGAATATGTCAACATCCTCCTCTGCACATAAAGTATTAACAGCCCGAAGGGCCAGTGTGAACGGGGACTTGCTCAGGAGGTTAGTTCTTGCTTTCGGGATCGCAAGTAGCTTAGGTCTTCGGCGTGCGTATACATACTTATTAGGTACGTGCAGCCCTATATGCATTAAAACAAGAGGGTTGTGTATTATGCCTCTAATCACACTAAAAATGTAAGTTATCAACATCAGTTCCCTTCTCACTTCTAGTTTAAAATACCCTACCATCCCCAGTACGAATAAGGTAGGGTGCATTAATGGGAAAAATGGGTAAACTCCGTATGCCTTTAAATAGAGAAACCTTAAAAACTTATTCTGCATTTTTTCCACCATACTACTGCACTTTTTTTCATGAGGGGACCATATCATGGCTTCACACTCCAGCCTACTTCTAACGAGTGCATTATACAGTACCTTAATGGTACCGATATTGTAAAAGTCGCCAGATTGTCGCAATATAAATCCTAGATTTCTGAAAGCCTTTTTACATATATCGACTATATGACTTCTAAAATTTAACTCCGTGTCCATTTGAATGTCGAGGTCACGAACAGAATGCACTCGATCCATACAATCTGAACCCAGTGAATAGTCATGTATAACAGGATTTTTTGCACGGCCGTATGTAATAGTACAGCACTTGGATGCGTTGAAAAAGAGCCTGTTATCATGGCCCCACTGGGAGACGCGGTCTATGTCACATTGCAATCGCTCGCAGTCCGAGACCTGCTCTACCCGCATTAGCAGCTTAAGATCATCGGCAAATAAAAGACAAACGGAATCCTTTATGACACTAGGCAGGTCGTTTATCATAATTAAAAACTCAAGAGGTCCTAAGTTACTTCCTTGACTTACGCCTGAATTGGTGTAAAAAGGTTCAGAAAGGTACCCACAGTAGTCCACGTATTGCTTTCTACCTTTCATGTAGCTGGCAAAAAGTTTAAGTAGATCTAGAGTAAATCCCATCGATGCCATCTTGGCCAGTAAGACGTCATTATCGACGGTATCGAATGCTTTACGATAGTCGAAATACGCCGTGTCCACCTGGTTCCCAGAGTCCACAGCTGGGACAGTATATGTCATAAAACATAGCATATTACTGTCCGTACTTCGACTCGGCCTAAACCCGTGTTGGGCATCCGACAGTTGACAATTTACCTGCCTGTAGATGTATCGATGCAATATAGACTCTAATATCTTTGCGCAGGATGACAGTACAGCAATTGGACGATAACCCCCAACATCTGTACTCGCGCTACCTTTTGGTACTGGAATCACACGAGTGATTTTCCATTCCTCAGGGTAAGTGCACGATTCTAGGCAGAGATTATACAGATGCAATAGTGGACCCATGAACGCGTCTCTACAATCCTTAAACACATAAGGTGGTATTCCGTCCGGGCCATAAGATAATTTAGGCTTGAGATTTTTAAGAGCTAACTTTACATCAGAGTGGGTAAACCGATCTATTGCCACTCGGTGAGAACCGCTCGCTCCGGCAGTCTCCAAGGCTTTACTAACACTAAGTAGAGGGGGCTCGTTGTTGTACACTGAATGGAAATAATTAGAAAACTCCCTAGCACAATCATTGGGGGGGAGTTCTCTACCTTCTTTTGTAATACAAGTACGGCTTACATTTGTCCTCTTCGTTTTTATGAAAGCCCAAAATGACTTAGGGTCACTAATGAAGCGATCTTGTAATCCCCTTTTATAATTATCATAGGCATCTTTAATCATGTATTTTATAAGTGACCTTTTTTCAGAAAATTGTTTATAATAATTTTTATTTTTGTTTATTTTGTATTTTTTATGTAGCCTTAGTTTTTATTTTAGACTTGATTTCAGGAGTATACCACTCTGGATAATGATAACACTTACTTTTGCTGTTATGCATTTTACGTGGTATTGAACTGTCTATGACATTATTTATTACCGAGTAAAAATAAGACACTGCGCTATCAATATCATTTATGTCATACAACAACGACCAGTCTATAGTTCCTATATTCTGATAGAGACTTAGTAAATCACCCATTTTAAAATTCCACTGATTTCTCTGATGTTCAGGTTCTGAGAAACTATTTCCTCCTGAGCCAGAGGCCGCAATGCAATCCCCAGGTTTACTTTTATTGTGCCGCAAGTGAACACTGAGTGGAGGATGTTGACAATCAATTGGCACTATCGGACTGGTGCAAACCTGTACACTTAGGTCATACTCGTCTAGGTTAGATAAAACCAAATCAAGAATGTGGTTGTTACAGTTGGTTATGCTATTTGTTTGACTGAACCCACAGTATGAACTAAAGTACTCAAAGTAGTTATTTACATCAGTAGAGGCTGAATATAAATTAAAATCACCACACACTATAACCTTACTGTATCTAGAACATAATTTTTCGATTTCGTAAAACATCATCAGATATTGCTGGTCTATGCTACCAGGAGGTATGTAGACAACACAACAGAGAAATAAATTCCTATCTCTATCAATTACTTTACAACAAACAAGTTCAAAAACACACTTGTCAATATCTATGGATAGTGCGATACGACGCAGGTCGATCCGGTCTGCTGGCTGAAGTTCCTCCTTCCTCGGCGCCGGCGTTGGGTTTTTCAAGCGGTACGTTATATTAGGATCACGAAGTTTTTTTGTGCTACCGACTGGTGTGCCGCTGTTATCACCACCTCGTTTGGCTGCACAACTACATTCAGGGCAGGGCCACGATTCAGGAGAATCGGGTAATTTATTCACCCCTGTGCATAGAAGATGGTACAGCTTATTACACTCGCCATGCATACATTGGATAGACATCTCATTCGGGAGGACGGCAGTACTACAAGCGGCACAACTCATTTTGCACGATAGCAGTAATAACAGAGCAAACTTACAGAGAGTCGCTAGTACAATTTATGTAGGCGCAGTAAAAATCAGGAGCGGTAAGCGATAGCAAACGGGCGCAGCGCGCGGGTCAGTGGCCACGGTAGGGAGGGCAACGACCTGATGATTCACCTGCGCGGCGCGCGCGCAGCGACGACGATACAGATCGCAGTCAAAAATCCGGTCGTTAGCAAATAATTTTAAAATGATTTTGCTTGTATTCACCGTGTCTGTTTACTAATTTTCATTAAACTGGCACCACTTTTCTGAGTTTTTCACTGGCTACAAAGGTAGAGTTACACTTTAAACTATTTTAACTTCAAAGAGATTACGGAGCGCGCGAACAAAGCTGCTGCCTTAGAGGAGTCTATGACTACTATCATATGATATTGGAGTACCGGTACGCCATGGTAATTAGTTTTTAGGTACAATCCGTACGAAACATCGATAATGCGGCGACGAAAGATTGTGGCGCACAAGGACATGTGCCGCGCGCGCATCCGCCTCGACGACTGAGCGAGCGAGCGGGAAGGCGGCGCCACAATTGAACAGCAAGCTCAAAGGCGCCGCGCGCGGGCGGCGGGTGGCGTTAGTATTTACAGACGCTCCGATTCGGTTGGTGCCAGCCATATAGCAACCATTCCAACATTGCTACAGATTGTCCGACGGTTGGCCTTCCAGTCGTCAGTTGACTTTGCTATGTAGTAGTGAACGGACGTCTTGCCACCTGATGCCGTCGATCGTCGATGCATAAACATCATGCCACCGGTATTATCTAAAAATGCTAAAATAGCGTTGGTTGCAGCAACCATTGTTGCTACAGCACCACTACAAAAGGAACAAAGGAAAAAACGAAGAGAATGGGCTAAATTCTACTATAGAAATAGAGAATATTACTGTCATATGCGGCTCCTTAAGGAATTGGATGATGAAGATTTCCGAACATATCTTCGAATGACTCTAGAATCATTCGATGAAATATTAAATCTTGTGAAAAAATATATAACGAAAACCGATACAGTTATGATGCGAGCTGTAACTGCCGAAGAAAGATTAGTGGCAACTTTAAAATATCTCGCGTCAGGAAGAGAATATAAAGATCTTAAATTAAGCACATGTATATCACCACAACTACTGTCTGAGATAATACCAGAGACCTGCGAAGCTATCATTAGAGTACTCAACGATTACCTAAAGGTATGTATTCAATAAAACAACTTTAATATTTAAAAAAAAATAGGTTATTTATTTTTCTATAGTAACAAACATGAAGATGGCGGTTCTGTTAGCAAGTATAAAGAAGTTAGATGTATTATTTGTTGGGTGTACCCTTACTTTCGAAATCATAAAAATTAAAATGAAAAAGTACGAATATCAATTCGAAAAATTACTTTTTAAAAATCGAATATTTATTTAACTGCTTCGCCTTTCCTCTGACTACCTGTTGTTGATTGCTGCTTAACTCAAAAGAAGTGTTTGGGTAGTCATTAATTAATGAAGTGGAATCTAATTGGATTGGTGGCAAATCATAGATTAGTTGTGAAGACGAGTCATCCGATATAAGCTGAGAGGACACTATGTGTTGGTATGATGATGGTGGAAGCTGAGGTAATGTTGATGATGATGGCTGCCTGAGTTGAAGTGATTGTAATGTATGTGAGTACTTAGGTGATGGTGATGGCTGACGATGCTGTGGGGATGGTGATGGTGACGGTTGATATGGTGATGGCTGACGATGCTGTGGTGATGGTGTTGGTGATGGTGCATATGGTGACGGCTGGTGATGCTGTGGTGATGGTGATGGTGCATATTGTGACGGCTGGTGATGCTGTGGTGATGGTGTTGGTGATGGTGCATATGGTGACGGCTGGTGATGCTGTGGTGATGGTGATGGTGAATATGGTGACGGCTGGTGATACTGTGGTGATGGTGTTGGTGATGGTTGTGGCACCTGCTGCTGGTACGCGTACCGCTGACCAAAATATTGTTCTGAACTTCTTTTTACATTTATTGATGTTTCAAAAGTAAGGACTTCTAGTTTTGCATAGAACAATATTTCTCCTATTAATTTTTCGGCGAGGCATCTTTGTACTTTTGGGAGCTCCTTGAGTTGAGAACTCACGGAGTTCCCGAAAGCATCAGCTGATGTGCCGTCGCCAGATATTAATATTTTAGCAGACTCTAGTAATTCCGACTGTTTCGTCTTTGTGTAATGTCATTTTGCTTTTTTCTCGTAACGCGTTCTCTTTTTGTTGCAGGTTCCTGAAACAGACAATGACTGGTTACAAATAGCTAAAGACTTTGAAATAAAATGGCCCTGTATAAGTAACACACATTAATTTTGACAAAGGAAACACCATAAGGGCTTGTGTTATAGAAAAAGCAGACAGACATGCCTTCTTTAAAAATTAAATAAAAGATTCATAGTAATCTAATGTTGTTATATAAGTATAAAAATTCTTTTAGTTAGAATAATTATGAACAAAAAGTATTTTACACAAGTAACATGCAGAGAGATTTGCACCGATGCATTGCCGACCCGACATAACCGACTGCTTCCCTAGGACTGCGAAAATTCGCTCCTCCATGGGGGTCAGGCTAAATGTCTTTCCAGGCCCTCCGCCTGTTCCTCTCCCATGCTCCCTAAGCCGTCACCTTCCTCCGCATTGTATACTTTTTTCATTCCAATACTAGCAAAAAAACAATAAGTGTAAAAGCTTTAAATGAGTTTTTTAATAAGCATTAACGACAAACATTCAACTTTAGAATGAAAAAGTACTTACATCTCTCCACTCGGCTCTTGTTTTGGTTGCTCCAGTCCTGACAGCATTGAGAGTTGCTGCCAGCTCCTCCCAACGCTGTTCGGCTTGTTGTTTCGCCACTGGGACTTTATTAGCATGCGGCCCACTGCGAAAGCCCTGTTTTGTTCCATAAACTCGGTCATCATTTCTAGCTGCCTATCCGCCACAACTTTTTTTTGCCGGCATTCTGAAACAGCCATTGATATTATTATCACACGGTTTTGTAACAACACTTTTATTAACTTTTATAACGCATACAACTAGCACAAAATATGATGATCGGTACTTCGGTAGTAACTTGATTAATATACTCACTTTGAAACAAATGTTTCACAAGTTATTTCTCACAGAAAAAACTAACTAGACAAAAGTCAAATCAATCCTCGATATTTTGACAACAGACAGTGAGTGACATCAGATAGTTTGAAGAAAATTTGCGTTTCGTTACTACTTTTGTAGTATACTTACTGACAAAATACGTGATTGTATTGCAAATAATAACAAAAATAATGCACAGGCTTTGTTTTTACAGCATAATAAACATAATTACCATTTTTGTAACTATAAAAACGGCTAAATCGTCAGTAGTACCAGTGGATCTACTGATTGTGCCACATGCATTAAGGTGCTTGTATGGGCCAAGGACCTTGAGGATTCGGGCGGAGTCAAAATTATTCCCCGCGCCAACCGCATACCCCCCGCTACATTTTTACGCGCGCAGAGCGCGGCCTGCGCTCTTAGCAAGCGGTCGCGCGTGCCGTGTCCTCGCGAGTCGCGACAATTTAAATAAGAAGGACTTACCAACTACATCATTATTATGCTAAAACTATTCTACCTAGAGATTGGTGCGCTGTAATATCGCATACCTAGGTAAGTATGTTTTTTTACCTAGGTTTTCTCTACTTACTAAGTACCAACCTAATAATAAGATCCTAAACCAATCCTGCCAGGATAGGCTAGTTACCTATATATACTTTGTTTGTATCATCTACCTAATCTGTGCTAGTTAACTAGGTAACCCTTATAAAAAATAAAACAACTTTTTCACGAGTGTTTTTTTATTTATAACTATTCATAGGTACTTATTATATTACCTAGGTACTTAATTTACTAGTTGGTAGGTAGTAAGTATAATCATTACTTATTTATTACTAACTTTTATTCCTACTAATTGCTATGTACAATCAGCGACAAAAGTAAACATAAGATACTTGGCTCTAGCGGTAGAGTTACAATATTTTGAATATTTTCATGATAATATATTTTATTCATGGAGTTAGTGTTCGACAAATTTTAGTGCTGACTCTGAATTTTACAGTGAAGGTCGGCGGCGCGGAGCGTAGTGGTGGGACGACTCCGCGTTCGTTGACCTTTAGCGCCACAGCTCAGCATGTTTTGGTACTTACCAAAACATGCTACTAGGTATTACCTAGGTACTTTGTACTTGAGACATTCTAAAACAATATAATGCAGATATTGATATACCTATAATTATAATGTATTTATATATGTAATTCATCGAAACGTAGCTTAGTTAGGTATGTACATACCAACATCACTTAGGTAGGTACTGGAAACAATTCGGTTTAGATAGGTACTTTCTGCAGCTGTTTTATTTCAAAAAATACAAAAATATGAGTCAAAAAAATACCTACCAAAAGGCCAAGAGTCGTTCGTCAACTCACACCGAAAATTTTGGTACGAGTTGAGGAATCGTAAAATAAAATATTTTCATTTATTATTACGCTGAAATAAGCCAAGTATGCTAGTGGCATGTTAGAATTTTATTGCCAATGACACTAAAGTAAAAGTAAAAAAAACTAAATATACAGTTTATGTTTTCTCATAAATCGAGGATTATTCTCTAGCTTTCATGGGTTTTGGCCATCCACTCTCATCTCAAAAGCCACCGTACATATTATATTATTTAGTTTACATTATAAGAATTAAGAACATTAAAATTTCACTGGCAACACTTTTGACATTAGCTGTCATTCTTGACATTTTATTTATTTGTGGCTGAGAAAATTGTCTTTATATAGCATTGAACATACTTTAAAAAATGTCGTACCTTCTATATAATATAATATTTTTAAAATTCGCTTAGGTGTAATTGCCGTTCATGCAATACCTTTCTTTTCTTTTCTGGAACATCATCATCATCATCGCTTAGTTCGTCGAATGATTGGATTGTGATTTTTGGAAAGTTTGTTGAATAATAAAACTCCATACTTTTTTGGTGTTTTGATTGTTCATTTATGAACAGATCTGTGTTTTCATTTGGATCTGTGTTTTCTTCTGTATCTGTGTTTTCATTTAGATTTATATACACATTTTTTGTTCCATCAGATATTTTTTCAGTGTGTATTATTGGACTGTCATCAATTAGATAAATATCAGTGTTAACATCAGTAACTAGTGGATTAGTATGGGCATCTTCCCTTTTTTCTTGGTCATTGTTTTTCGCTTTCCTTTTTTTTACAGTGGTATTTTTCTGTGTTTTTTCTATTATAGCTTGTTCAATATACAAAGGGTCCCGAATAGGCATTTTCCTTGTAAAGCGAGGATTTATCAGTTCTGGTAAAAGGCAATCCATATAAAATTTTGATAATTTTGGTTCCATTTTATCCCAGTACAAGTCATCTTTTTCGATTAAATCTGTTCTTATAAGAATGTCTTCACCCAGCCATAGACCAAAAAGGCATTTTTCGGTTTTTGTTACATGTAGTTGTCCTTGAATTTGATAATACCAGTTATGATTTTTGTTTATCTCGACAGTATCATCGTTCTTAATTTTATAAAATGGGATTTTCTTTTTTTCTATTGCATCTTCAAACTTCAATCTGTAAGCGGAAACTGGGCATTTTATTTCTATAATAATTTGCTCATCTTTGCAGATCCTTCCTACTTGAGTTGTGCACTAGTGATAGAAAGGTGTCCCTATATTCTAACCAATGCTCACTTGAACCGTCAAATATAGGAACGGTGATTGTAGGAAGTTTGACTGCGTCACAGTGACATGTTTTTGAATCAGTAGAACTCTCATCTTTGCTGATTAGCCCTTCTTTCCCGTGGTTCACCTATTTTGTCCACCTGGTGGACCACGGGTAAACATATTCTTCCGTGGTCCACCTGATAATCGCGTAAATTATTTTTATTGAAATATATTGCCTATTGTCCACCTCTTTTCATTGGCTAGATTAAATCTATGCAACATTGATCCAGACAAATTAAAAAGTACACCGAATGGCATTTTTTTTAAATTCATTTATTGAAATAATTTACTTCAATTAAAATTATGATTACTTAAAACTAAAATTGCTCTATCAACGTAGTTTCTCCAATGCGAAATTGATTGGAATTTCACCATTTAGTAACTGTAATTGTATCCCCATAATATCATCGTCGTTATCTATATATATTTTTCTTCTCTTCGATGTTGTCTTGAAACTTGATGTTTCTAGTTTTGTTAAACCTTTTAATAGATTTATTACCGTTGCATTTCTTTTATTTACTTCTTTATTCAATTTCGAATGATAAGACTCTGCAGTGTTATTGGTGCGGTGTCTTTCACCAAATACGCACAAAATTTCACTGAATTTATCAGACAGCCAAAAACTTTCAACGTACTTTAAGAAGAGTAACATTTTTTTGCTATCACTGCTTTCAGATTTAACATACTCCAATCCTTCTTTAATGCTTTCATGGGGTATCAAAGGTAGAGCAGCAATTAATGCAGCGATCCGCTTTTCTCCTTTCGATTTTAAGCCTAACTTTTTGGCCTTCTTCCAAATCGCCCTCTTCCAATGATAAAAACAACCGCGCAATGTTACATGTGGAAAAGCGCATAAAATAGCATTTATTGCGGCTTTCTCGAAATCAAGATGCATTGTTTTAGGATTGAAATTTGGTAACTGTGATTTAATTAAATCGAACACAATCGAATATGATTCCTGTTTTTTGTTCGGCATCAATACGTATATCAGCGGTACAACTTTTGTAGTCGTTATAGTACTCCCGATATCTCCATGTAATATGTACAATTGTTGGAATGGTTTCGGACAACAAGAAAAAGTGGCATCACCGAAATATTCAGTAACATCAGCAATGATCTCTCTAGCTCTTTTTGAACAAAAGACAATGATTCGCGATCCTTCATAAAAATAGTTTGCCAAAACCAATTGTGCAAATTTGATGGGAACTTCCACTTCTTCAAAATCGCTATAAATAGTTTTTTTAACTCCTAAAGATTTATTTCTTATTGTATATAAGTTGTGTTGTATGCTCGAAAACGACGGTATTTGCGTAACCATGTTCAATCCTTTACTTTCTAAAATATCAACACTATCCTTATAAAGTTGTGTTAAAGGCAAATCAGTGTTTTTGACTTTGTTTTTCAAAGATTCAATTTCATTTGCAACCACAATTTTGGAAAAATCAGATGCACATGAATGATTTTTTTTACTTGTCACCTTTCCATCCTGAAAGATTTTAAAAATGTTAATTTGTATTTGAAAAGTTCTAGGAGCGTGGAGGTTTACGAAACAGGACTTCCGTGAATGTTGACTTACCTTAACGATAATATTTCCGGTACATTTCTTTTTTTTGTACTCCGCACATCTCCATAAAACCGCTGAGGTTTTTTTAAAGGTTTTGACTCTGTAGAAAAAATATACATCATGCACCAATACAGTGCCCCCCTTTCTGGTAATATAGTGCAAATCGCTTTCTTCGTCTTGCGTATCTCCCATTTTAATAAGATTTAATTTTACTCACAAGCGATCAGGGACGGAGCACTATTTCATTAAACAGAACACATCTAATTCTGTTAGATGGTCAGGAAATACTCAAAGATTAATTGTCAAGAAATACTCAAAGATTAATTGTCAAACGATAAAGAAACAATACGTTGTAAGTTCTTGAAAAAAAGGTGCACTTGAAAAGATTCAATTACAGTGAAGCACGTCAACGAAAGACCAAAAAGATTGTGTGCTCTAAGGTGGACCACGGTTAAATAATAATTTCCTATGGTTCACCTTAGTTCACCTGGTGGACCACGGAAGAATATGTTTACCCGTGGTCCACCAGGTGGACAAAATAGGTGAACCACGGGAAAGAAGGGCTGATTAGACACTCTACAATGGCCAGTGTGCTGTAATAACAGTGTTCAAACATATCTCGTTGCTCTAATTGACCTTCGAGGTCCACATCAAAAACTAATTCTTCCAGATTAGATTGAACACTGCAAAATTCAGCAAAAAGGCTACCTGCTCCTTGCATTCTTAGCTTGAGATGAAAGAGTTACCTCGCTACTCACAGAATTGACATGTTTTGTAAGTCTAGTAAGTCGACCTTTGATAACTGATCGCTTCTTTATGATATCACGTATAACCTGATTTGTACTCTCATTACTTGTAACTGTGATTTTAGGTATTGGAGATATAGACCTATCCCTATCTTTGTCGCTCATCTTGGTGGTTCAGTAGAAGGTGGAGTACTTACGGTTTTTCAGTGGAAATAACCTTGAATGCTTGGTCCGGCACGGTTTCACTAACACCTTGTAGGTAACTCACTGCGTCTCGACTACTGAAAATAGGAAAATTACCACAAGTTAGCACGTGTGTATGGAGACAGGGAGGGAGGAATGGCTGGCCTTACCACAATGCGTGTTTGTTCGGATGACGATCGACGGTCTTCTCGATGTGGATTTCGGCTAGCCGCGTCCTTTTCTTCCTTGATTGTAACGATGGATTTCTTGAAAAGAATGGATGGATGGATGCCTCCTTTTCTCCCGGCAGCGTCCGCGTGGCAACGTGGTCGTGTTGGTTAGGTTCGTGGTATTTGTTATGCGTCCGGCGAAGATGGACCAAATGTAAATGCCTGGGAGTTTGTAGCTGCCTTGTAGGATGTTTTTTAATGATAAATCTTCGTTGTATTCAGGAGTTTATTCAGTTTTACGTTACAATCGTGGATAGACGTACGAGTTGGGCGTCGGTCAAGTCAAGAAGAGAAATTACAAGCAGTCTCAAAAAGGGTCAAGCGTGAGCACTAATCAATTTGACATTGACAATTATAAATTTCTAGACTTCTTGGAAGGCTGAAACACCATCACTTATCATTCTTCCATAGATAAGTCCATGCATTTCTATGGAGCATTTGAAACCTTCGACTAGAATTGTTGATTCCATACCAGTGGACGGACCAGCATAATTTTTAAAACACGTATGTTCCCGGGGAGCTTCATTTTTGTACACTGCTAGAGCGCAAATGCAGCAATATTTGTTTTTAACTCCAACATATAGCACTTTACCGGTTCTTTTACCTATGATGGCGGCTGCTCCTGATAGTGCAGAATAATTTTTTGGATGTTCGTTTGCTCCAGCAGCCATCTACTATAACATCGATGACTGGTACACCATTAGCATCTATTCTTCCTTCAGCCATCGCTGCCTCTCGTTCTTCTTCTCCTGCATTTTTCATTGATGTCATTGATATAGTATCCCACATTTTACCAACCGAGTTGTGGCATTTTTGGTACACTGGAAGACCCATTAAGGGTAAATCAAGAGAAGCTGATAATTCCTGAAGTTGAGAATGTCCACAGCCAATAGCAACTGTTCCCAATACAGCACTATTATTAACATCCATGCTACTTCCTTCATCAGTGGATACATAAAACTTAACGTTACATAGTTTGCATTGCAATGTCAAAATGGACTGTAGTCCGCTCAGTTTCTCAGATATTATGTCAACGCAACCCAGACCACAATTTAGAGATCCATGTCTTGACACTTCTTGTAGTTTTTTGTAAAAGTTTATTAGGAAGTTTATATGAACTCACTGTTACTCTTGTATCAAAGATATGCGAGGGTAGGAATAATCCGTTTATAGTCCGTTAAAGCATACTCTAACTAATGGACTCGCTCATCTCCCAATTGCCATCATTGGTATTTTTACGCTTAAGCCGTTTAATCGCTACTATTGGAGTTTCGCAGCTGAGGCCCTGCATTATTTCGTCATCATTCAAGTCTATGTCTCTGTTTTTAATTACTCCGTATGATTGACTGATTTCTGATGCTCTAGTGCATTTATAACCGGATGCTGATAGCCATAACATGTTAACCTGCGTAGAAGCCATTTTGAGTAATACGCGTTTTTAAATTTCAGCGCCACTTCAATTACTTTGATCAAGGATTTTCTATACAAATAGATAATCTTGAGTTATTTAGAATAACGATATCATTTTTAACCATAGTTACATCATTGTAATTTGTAAAATCCATTGGCGTGTCTAAAAAACGACAAATTTGTTATTACGAAATGCGCTACCAGATATTTTAATTGAATAGGTAGATGTTTCAAGTCTCATAAAACATCATTACGAAACTAAAAATAGTTCATTTAAAATAATTGTGATGTACGTCAAGTGCCATAGCTTTATATTGCTAAATGTATTATTAGGATAAAATTTTGTATACAAATGAGTTAATAATAAAAAACATAACGTATTACAATATTGAGAATATGTTTATTACTTATTAAACACATACAAAATAGGAACAATCGTTAAAATCACATGGCCGTTCAGTCTTGAAGACATAGATAGGCAGATAATGAGTACCTAGGATGAGTATTATTATTTCCCACATACATAGGGACCTCTTAACCAATATTCTATGTAGGTGGGTAAATCTTTAAATCTAAATAAACAGTCATAAAAATCTTAACGTTATTAAAAATCAAATTAAATAGAATAAAATTTTCATATTAATATCAATACTAGCGGTTTCCGTAGTTTCTAATTCGCTTATAAAAATAATATTTTTATAAAAATAAAGTCCTAAGGTTGTTCTATCGCATCCTATTTGTTGTAAAGAGATATCCAAATAATGTATACCATAGATTGTAGTTTACTCTGTTAATGTCAATCTTCCGTCAATTGAAATAAAGTCAGTCGATAACCTGCAACCAACGCGTTTTATTTATAGGTTATGGGCCCAGTCCCAAATAATTCGATAATAGAAGTTATTGTGGTATTTTTCGTGTTGAAAGTTTAAAAATGAGTTCCAGTTATCTCGCTAACGTGCCGAAGTTAAAAGGCCGCGAAAACTTTGACGATTGGGCGTTCGCAGTTGAGAACTTGCTAATTTTGGAGGGCGCGGACAAATACCTAAAGCAAGAAGGAACGGGTGATGCAGTGGCGGCCGATGCAAAGGCACGCGCAAAATGATTTTGACTATTGATTCATCGCACTATTTGTGCACATAAAGGACACAACGACCGCGAAGCAAATATGGACAAAACTACGTTCTTTGTTCGACGATTCAGGATTTTCTCGGAGGATTACGTTGCTTCGTCATCTGATTTCTATAAGGTTAGAAAACTGTGAGAACATGACGAATTATGTGACACAAATTGTTGAAACGTCTCAACGTTTGAGCGGAACAGGCTTCAATATTAATGATGAATGGGTTGGTTCATTGTTGCTTGTCGGATTACCGATTATGGCTATAGAACATTCCGGAATTCAAATAACCACTGATTCGATCAAGTCTAAATTACTTGATATGGAAGTGGCAAATACAAGTGAATCGGAACGTAACTCAGCACTAGCAGCAAAATGGCATAGACAAATGAGCAAAGGGGGCAGCACCAGTAAACATGGCGGACAGACTCCGAATACGTCAAAATCGAATGTAAACAACACGAAAACTATAACTTGTTATCGTTGGAAGGAAATTGGTCATTATCGGAATCAGTGTCCACTTTTGAAGGAGAAAACAGAAAATAAGAAACAAAGTAATGCTTTCAACGTTGTTTTTCTCAGTGGCGGATTCAGTAAAAGTGAATTTTATATCGACTCGGGTGCATACATGCATATGACGCCGAATGAATGTTGGTTGAAAAATCCTAAATACTCATCAATTTTACCAGAACTTATTGTCGCTGATAAGACGAAAGTTCCCGTTTTATGTTCAGGTAACATAGAAATAACGACAAGCTACAATTACAATATTACTGTGCGGAATGCGTTATGTGTACCAAGTCTCACGACTAACCTATTGTCGGTGAGCGAGTTAATTAAAAATTGAAACAGCGTCGTATTTGAGCCCAATAAGTGTCTCATTAAAAACAAATTGGGCGAATTAGTTGCAGAAGTGCGTAGTGCGTGTAGTTGCGATTTGTTTTATCGCACAGGACCTCTAACAATTTCACTAAAGATTGCAACAGTTTTGTTGGGTCACTGTTTTGTGCCTTGCCTTTAACGCGTATTGTACTTGTGCAAGAATAGCTTTTATATAAACCAAATATGCCTTCCAGAATGGGTTGTTGTACATGTTAAACATCGTTTCGGCCGTAAAACAATTATATGAATTTTTGGCAATTTCAAAAAACAGCTTTAATTCATCCCATTGATCCAAAATTCGCTGCACGGCAGGTTCTATGGAAAGCCACCTAGTGGCACACTTTTTCAAAATTTTTAATGGTTTTTTCCCGCAATTTATGGTTTCATAAATTTTTGCATACTGGAGACGGCGTTCAGGCGACAAACAAAACGAATTGTAAGTTTCTCTTATTAGGTACTCGATGTTCCGCGGAATCGTTTCCTCTGAAGCATGACTGACTGCGAGTTGCAACGAGTGACAAACGCATCTTACCAAAACTAAGTGTTTTAGACCAAATTCTTCTTTTAAAATTTGGTAAACGCCATTATTTATTCATACCATGACACTAGCATTGTCGGTCCCCAGGCCTACCATTTTCTGAAGGTTTAAACCAATGTCTTGAATAGTTTTCACGATCCCATTTACAATACCTCTGGCATCTGCAGTCTCTAATTCTGTGATTGAAAGAAATGTTGTGTTAATTTTTTTCCATAGATCTAATATAGTACCTGATTACAAGGCCTAAATTTTTTTGAACTGAAATATCGGTCGACTCATCAATTTCAAGACTTGATATACTCTTACAAGAGTTGATATCACTAATATCTTCCCTTAGCGCCGATTTAAAATGGGGCGCTAGCACATTTCTTATGATTTCACTACATCTAGTACGATGTAGTTTCATGGCACAAGCAGCGTTGGAGACTGGAAAAGCTTTAGCACACATTTGACTAAGATGATCGACTTGGACAGCAGCTGCATGCTCTGCGATATAGAGCGAGAGGAGTGCTTCTGCATTATGTACACTACCTTTGGATTCGGCTTCTTTTTGTATAGATATCGTGGTCTGACCCGTCGAGAATGGTTTCGATTTTTCTTTATGTTTTTTCGACTCAGAGTGACGCTTCACTTCGTATAACTTTGCTGTAAATTCAATTTTACAATGAATACACATAGCTTTGGATACATTTCCAATGACTGGTTTTAACATTTTTTAAATGCAGGGTCATTCTCCCATTCTCTTCTGTAACGTTGAGCGTAATTAGTCATCTTTTTTAAAGGAACGTCCATTTTTGCAATTTGCACACGTAATATCACCAAGAAAGACAAGAAAACAAATCTCACTGAATCACTGATTGATTCTAACTAATATAGTAAAAATAATAAGAATTGAACTTCGCAATTCAGTACTTCGGTATGAAAAAGAAATGAAACAGCAATACCGTAAACTGGGGTAACAGTGTGACTACGGTCAAACATTGTGACTACACCACTTTTTGACAATCAACATGACATAACATGAAAACAAAATATTTTGAACGCATCCAAAGGTCCTTTTTTTGTTGTCACTCAATAGATATAGCTCAACGGAATGCTTGCGTCGTGATGTGGGTCCGTCACTTCTCACACGTTCTTTGCTCTTGCAGACAGAGAAGGACTTAACAAATTTTTTTTTTTAGTCCAAGTAAGTGACCAAAAGTTCTGCCATATCTTCATTCTGTCGTCATCTGTTATGTTGTAACATTGTATTTTAGTGTTTTTCGTTAGACTTAGTTTACAAGCGCACCTTTCTTTCAATTGTTTCTCTGGTTTGGGCTCACTGAATTGCCATTTATTTTCTACTTTCTTTTTTCCCATGTAGGCCTTTCCCTTTGCGTCACATTCCACTCATCTGGCCGACATTTCTTCTGTCTTTTTTAGGTGGCTCGACATTTTCCACTGTTTCGTCAATAGACGTAGATGGTTCAGCAGTTTCTGTAGTGTTTTCATGCGTGATAGGTTGACTAATTGTAGTATCTGGAAATAATATTAAAATCATTCATTTTTATTCATATAAACACTCGGATTTTATATAGGTGCATCGCTGCTCACAAATGGACTTTGTAAACCTATGAGTTTATGTATGACAAGGCTTCTACCTGATCTCCTATGAACGGATCCATCCGCGAAAATACAAATGTTTGGCAGCGTACCGCTAATAATTTGATGACCAGGATTATCATTTTCTTTATGCAAGGAACCATCATCTTGCACTGTTTCCCCAAAAGACGTGGGTAGTTCAATCGTTTCTGTAGTGCTTTCATGCATGATAGGTTGATTACTTGTAGTATCTGGAAATATGATTAAATTTCATTCATTTTTTTATTCATAATAAGCAAGCTTTTTTATGTAACCTACTGCTACTCGCAACTCTATTTGCTTATTTTTAAAGACAGTACTAGAAGGAGTGTACGTATGACAAGGCACCTACCCGATATACTATCAGCAGATCCGTCCTCGAAAATATAAACATTTTTCGGCGAACCATCAATAATTTGAGGACTGGGATCCTTATTTTCGTTTATCAAAGAACCATAATCTTGCACTGTATACGTCTGAATTTCATCATCGGAAATTTCCGTATTAAAATTCACATTTTGTAATATCCTCAATGTACGAGCTTTTCTCGACATTATCAACGCTTACATAGAAGCTGAAAGAAATAAAAACTTGCAATAAATAAAAGTGATCAGTCTTACGATTCGACAAATCTACGTAACTCCTTGACACCAGAAATTTTCAACACTTGCTTTACAGCGAGAAAACTACGTACCTCCATTAAGAACTTTATCACAACTTTTCTTTGTTTTTCAACACTGAAGTCAATAAAAAACATAATAATATTAAACAAAGGACTTACCCAATCGTATATTCTACATCAGTTTTCACAACAACGTACAATAAGTATTAAAAATGAGAAAAACTGTGCGCGAATCCTTGCAATCTGTCGATGACTGAACTGAGCGCGGGAGTTACGAAGTATTGCGTCATTCAAAATGGCGTCTGCTCATGCCGTGGACATACGTGGTTTTATTTTTCATAAACAGCAACAAAACTAAAAACAACTAGGAGATACGAGAGATTCCATCGTGTTCGTGATAAAATTTTACACTAGATGGCATTAAAATCAATATTTCGAAAATTTTGGAGTTACGAGTTTTGAAAATTAAGCCAGCGATATATTCGCTAACATTATGGCTAGTTTGTGTTGATTGCTTTTTATTTACAGAAGAGGGTATTAATAAGTCGAGCACTTCAGAAGGAAGGCTACCTGTGTTTCTTTTGGGAACCTCTCTAAGGCCGTTTATTACAGGGTCAGATGTGATTAACAACATATTGAGCAAGTCTTTATTCGTGGTTATACGTGATCGTTTTCTTGTGTTATGCTCTCGGAACCTTCTGCAATCTTTATTGCGAGCTTCCTGAGCTTCCTCAGAAAGCTGTCCAATTGGTAACAGAGCCGATTCTATTACTTCTGCACTGTGCACAAGAATTTTGTGCACTGTAGCATGTAATACCACGGATAAAGACTTGTATACAAACGCCTAGTTTCTTTTTCTAATGATTTAAATTTTATTGTATTAATATCGTAACCGGAAGCTAAAGCTCGGAGTGTCAATTTTTTTAATAAGGGTCTATCTATCCCTGTAATATCGGAGCTTAGCTCAGGGTTCCCGAAAAATCTGCGGGCGGTATTTCCATCATTAGTATTTCCATACCCTGGTTTTGGTTTATCTACAATCAAGCCCATTTCAGTTTTGAAGCGGCTCTGAATATTGGCAGAACGTTGCTTCATACTCTCTTTATCAGCTGAATCTCTTAGCTGCCATTTTTTGAGGTCCAAACGATAGCTAATATGAAGCAAACATTCAAAACAACGAATCCATGCATGTAGAGTAGATATACCAAAACCAAGGTTGTTCATATTCGCTACAAACTCCCTAGACTCATCGTTCATAAGCTTAGGGGTAGCTCCACAAATAAAGCACTTTTGTGAAGAGGTAGTTTCGGTTACGGCATTACATACTTTTCCGTCAATCATTGTGAAAAGTAATTCATGCTTGACAGATATCTCTATATCTTCTAACTTACATATTGTCAGTACCAATTGATTTATTTCCTCCTTGACTTTGTTTGTTTCTGCAACGGTAAAGTCGGTAGTTTTCTTTGCGAAAATAAACTTAATTGGTCTGCAATACATTGTAGAAGATGGCCGAGGATTCTGCCAAACAATGTTACCACTTTCATCACACAACCGAAGCGGAACAAATGAAAATACAAACAAAAATTCATCAGTAGCTTCAGTGCTGGTGAATTTTTGTTTGTAAGTGCTGTGTCCTGAACTGCCATCACAACCCCACTTGCTTATGAGAGTGAATGATTCCTCTAGAGAAGACGACTTTATCACTTCCTGCTGCGCATGAATTAAACGTTCAACTGTTTTATTTAAAACAGCTTGAAGTTTAATTTCTGCTCGAGTCTCGTCTATGTAAATGTATTCCTCAGGAGGGAAACATTCACTCTTAGCTTGTCTTAAACTATGAAATGATGGAAATACCTTATGACCCGCCTTGATGCTCCACTTCCGAGTCTGCTTGTAGGAGTGGCTTGATGATTTTGCGCCAACATAATATGCCAAGCCTTCTTCCTTCGTTAAACATCTTTGATTGCTGCTTTCAGTATCACAAACACTATTTTTCATTGTTTTGCACTTATCAGGACTTTCACTAGTATCCCTAATCACTGCAGCCAGGCTCCGATTACCCGATAATCGCGCCGAGAATTCTGCTGCAGCCACTAACTGGTTTGTATCGCGTTCACTGGGTAGATCCTCGGCTCTTCTCCTTTTTGTTTTGTCACTGGATTCTTCAAATTCCTTGGTTGGACGTCCAGCAGTTGAAGGTGCAGTAGATGTCGATGACACACAGCCATGCGAGAAGTGACGCAAGGACACCTTAAACATAAAATCTTTTGACATCCACTCTTCATTTTTTGCCAAAAAGACATCTCGGCACTTCTTGTTTAAGTACCATTTTTTTTTCTAAAATGAAAGTAAATCCACTGATCGTCTTTTTCAGACTTCTCGAAGAATCTTCGGTGATGCCGAAAATGTTTAATTTTGTTAGCAAAAAGCTAAACAATCCGCTATTCCTTTTTTCTTTGTCAAGAGTAACCCACTCCTCAAACAGTACTAGTCTTGAAATGGCGAAGACGTGCTCTAGAAAAAAATTTAAAAAAATACTTCCACAGGCCAAATTTTATTTATTTGAAAGAAACCAGTCTAAGCTATAATATATATAAATTGTAGACCTTTGGCACGTATATCCGGGTCCAAAATATATTGAAAATTATAAAAAAAATGGTTTGATCGGTATAAAAATATAAGAATTAAAAAACTAGCTATATTTCAGTTTTAATTGTTTTTAAATAAAGTAGTACATACCTTAAACTTCATAATCCATCACTAAGAAATATTTAAATCACTTTTAAAATCACTATTACAAGTATTCGCGTCGAAAGCAAAATTGCTACTGAAGTTTAAATTACTCAACCCTTTTCTTATATTTATACCTACAACCCTTATCTTTTGGGCGCCCAGGTGCAATAAAATTCTTGGAATCCGAGGTTCGTGGGTTTTACCTAAGGGATTAGCAACAAATTTCCGGGAAATGCGAGATTGAATTTTGTCCAGCTAGCATGTTCTAGACGAATCACTGTGCATCGCGTGTGAGCCGCGGTTGGACGTAAACTTTTCGTGAGCTCGTCGGAGCGGGCGCACGCAGATATTGTAGCGCAAGCAGCGCGCGCGCAACGCTCATGAGCGGCTGCGAACCGTAACGCGTTTCAAAATGCGTGTGATACCTAGTAATTAAAAAACCATTACTTAATGAATATCTTTATTATTACAAATTATACACAGAAAAACACTTGCGTCACATTTTGACAGCAGTATCGGCTTCAGCACCCTCGAAAACCATGAAAATGACACCCATGACGCAAAAAATTATAATTTATAGCAGCCGCCATCTTGGATTCACATTTTGACAGCAGTATCGGCTTCATCACCCTCGAAAACCATAAAAACGATACCCATGACGCAAAATTTCATAATTTATTGCAGCCGCCATCTTTTATTTACATTTTGAAAGTCTACAATCTAGTTTAAACAATGATGTTATATTCACTCAAAAATCAGTGCCGCGCGGTTGCCGCTTTGCCACCTACACGAACGAGACAAGTAATGCGTGCGTTGCGTTTATGAGTGACAGACATAAGGACATATGCCGTGCGGCGGTTTCTCGTCTGTTCGAACTAAAAACACTGCGCTGTTGCCGCTTTGTCACCAGAGATAATGCCATGCGGCGTTGTCTGCTCAAACAGTGCTAGGTAGGTGTGTAGCTTTAATAAATTATCGCCAGGTTATTATTTCTTTACAATGAGTATGACGTCTCTATTTGTAAAATCTCATTGACTTTAAACATCCTCAAAACCGCCGCCATTCTTGATTTACATATACATAAGTTTACGATATCATTAGAGGAAAGTGACCAAATATGGAATACCGTTTTGATTATTTATTTATTTATTTATACTTCTTGCACGAAAATAAAATAACACAAAACTTATTCTAGAAAATTTAAACAAAGGCGAACTTAACCCTAAAAAGAGTTCTCTTCCAGCAAACCTTATTGGGAGAGAGAGACAAAGTGAAGAGAGAAGTGGGTACATGTGCATAAACGAAATGAAATAAGAAATAGACAAAAGATTAAATTTTAACTAACTTATTACTTATACTAATATATACTATATAACAATAACAAATATAAAATACTATATAACCTAAATTCCAAAAATAAATAAATTCATTAGGTCAATGAAAAACCAATATCAGGCATAACTTTCACAAATTTTATAAATAAAATACTTTTTGTGGTAATTATTAACAATCATATATTTGCACTTAAGTTTGTAACAATTTTAGATTATTTTGTTCAGTTTGAGGTAAGAAAAAATTTAATAAAATAAAGGTACCTATATATGGAATAGGTACCCCAAATATGGAATACTATAATCACTATGAAAAATTAACCTTAACTTATAAGAGACTCTTTAAAAACTTTGGTATAATAAAGAAATGTATGTACTTGTACCTACAGCTTACAATATTTAAACCGCGGGGCATTCGTTACAAATAAAAGAAGTATTTACTTACAATTTCAAATACACAGTCTGTATGTTCCATGTTGAGATGTTCTTCAAATATATTTTGAATTTTCCCATAAACTGACAAATAGAGGCTTTTTGGCGAAAGTCTCGAATAAAATATTTTATGTTATATATACACTTGCGAGCTATAAACTGGAATCACTTCATCGCTGGTTTCTGCAGACCATATTTTACAGTTTCCATGGAATAAACTGCAGATTGGTGTATACCATTTGAAAAGAAATTTTGTTAGCTTTCGAATGGTATAAAAATTATTTAAATTTAATTCAGTTTCCTGCCTTCATTTAGTGAATTATAACAATAGGTCGAAGTTGTAGATGTTTAAATTAATAAGAAGTAATATGAAAATATCAAATTTTTATTTAAAATCTTTGTTATTTCCCGCTTAATATTTTGTATTGCCCCCCCTGGCCCTAATGACTGCTTGTAAACGGTTTTTCATTGACCTAATGAGTTTCCTGATGGAATCCTGTGGAATTTCCTGCCACTCTTCGATAAGAGCAGTTTTTAGGTCTTCTATTGACGCCGGAGCTGTAGATCTTCCTCGTACCCGCCTTTTCAGCTCGTCCCACAGGTGTTCGCTAGGGTTCATGTCAGGGCTGACGGCTGGCCAGTCTATTGTGGGAATCTCGTATATCCCAATCTAAGTGATCACGAGCAAACTGAAGTCTGGCTTGTCGGTGGGCTGTAGACAATTTGGGTCCCGTTGCTGGCCTTTTTGGGGTCAAGTTAGCTTCTTTGAGTCTTCGCCTCACTGTCCACTCGCTGACAGTTCTCCCTCGAACTTCTCCGAGCTCCCGCTGGACGTCAACGCCGGTTAGATGTCGATTTCGGAGAGAAGTGCTGACAATAAATCGGTCATCTCTCGCCGAAGTGCATCGCTGTCGTCCAGATCCTGGTCTTCGGACTAAGTTTCCAGTCTCTCTAAACCTCTTGTATACTTTGGAGACACAGGACTGGCTCAGTTGAAGCTGTTGAGCGGCTTCTATTGGTGTGGTTTCCATTTTCTTGTAATTCCAGTATTTTGAGTGACGTGATATATTGGACTGATGACAAAATTGTATAAATTCCCAGTTTTTATAGGGATTCAGGAGTTTGAAAAAATTGATGTTTCGTTCCAAAAATGTATGTCTATTGTTTTCACGTTCCATGACATATGATGAACATTTTTTTCGCTATGATATCGAAAGAGTTTGAAAGCTAATAAAATTATCTATAAAATAATATACCACAACCTACAGTTTATTCCATGGAAACTGTAAAATATGGTCTGCAGAAACCAGCGATGAAGTGATTCCAGTTTATAGCTCGCAAGTGTATATATATATATACACTGGTCATCATAAAAATCGGCCCACCTGTACTTTTGCCGGAATATTCGTTTTTTTAATTGTGAATGAAACAAGTTGTTTTTGAATAATATTTTTTATTTAAAATTGTTTATTTTTAACATTTTAAACTGAAAATTATGTATACATTTTTGAAAACTTGCACATTATGAGGAAAAATGGAATATCTTTAATTTTACCCAATTTTTAGGTTTATATTGAACAAGCTGTAATTTTACACCCTTTGCACTTAAGCCGATGAATTCTTGAAATCAATATTTGGTATTTCCTCCTCTTGCTTTAATTGTAGCCTGCATTCTCCTTTTTAAAGACCTTATCAAAACTGCAATGGCTCCTTGAGGTACTCTCTCCCATTCTTCTTTGATGGCGGTTTCCAGTTCTCCTAAGGTGGTAGGGGCGGGATTTCGAGCTCTAACCTTTTGTTTTAGGGTGTCCCAAATGTGTTCTATAGGGTTGAGGTCAGGACTCCTTGCTGGCCACTGCATAACCTGTATACCGACCTCTTCCAGGTACTGAGTCACGATGCGCGCTACGTGTGGCCGTGCGTTGTCTTGCATTAACTGGAAGTGTTCTCCGATATAACCCGCAAAGGGCATCACGTGATCTTCTAAGATCTCTGTTATGTAACGTACAGCAGTTAGTGAACCCCTCCTGATGAATACCAGCTCCGTGCGCGCTGTCAAAGAAATCCCACCCCAAAACATTACAGAGCCTCCACCATAACTGACTGTTTCGCTCATGCAGCATTGGGCATAACGCTCACCTGGCCGTCTCATGACGTTACGGCGCCCGTCTGAACCGTATAACGTCATTCGGCTTTCATCACTAAAAAGAACTGACGCCCATTGGTCCATAGTCCAGTTCAGGTGATTTCGCGCAAATTGAACTCTTGCTTGTCGATGAGCTGCGGTCAGTTGTGGTCCCGTTGCTGGCTTGTGAGGTCTTAAATCTTGTTCACGGAGTCTCCTTCTCACTGTACTGTCACTTATAGCCACACCCCGCACTTCTTGTAAGCGTCGCTGAAGATCAACCCCAGAAAGGTGCCGATTTCTTAAAGCTGAAGTCACAATAAAGCGGTCATCTCGTTCAGATGTGACCCTTTGTCTTCCAGATCCTGATCTTCTTCGATACTCTCCAGTCTCCAGAAACCTCTGATAAACTCTTCTAACCGCAGATCGACTGAGATTCAATCTTCGCGCCACAACACGTTGACTGAAGCCTTGTTGCAGCAAGGCTACAACTTGGGCTGCCTCTGCCTCAGTAGTGTCCATAATTTCAGATGAAATCTTGCAAAACTACAGCCTTAGTGAATAAAGATAGCGTTAATTATCGAGCGCACTGTTTAAATGTTCCGTTTCACAAAGGGAATTGGGTTCAACTGAATCTCGACGTAAACAATGAAATCGACACTAATCAGTGTAAGCGTTAAAAAGTTTGTTAAGTACCCTCAAGTAGGCCGTAATTTATGGTAGACAGATGTCAAACATCATAACAAACCCTTGTAATAAAAAAAACAATTCAAAACCACTCATCTCCGAAGTTATAAAAAAAAATAGTGAAAAAAGAGGGTGGGCCGATTTTTTTGATGACCAGATTTAACATCAAAACTAAGGGAGAATGTCTAATTTTATAAAACAAAAGAATAATCAATAATCAATAATAATCAATAATCAAATCATTTATTTGCTGTAATATAGGTACAAAAGTTCTTAATTAAAAATGGTATTTCCAATACATTACTACCTCATCGAGGCGTGCAAAATTAAGATAGCATGCAAATGTCACAGTAGAGTTCAGTAATGTTCTAACCTAGGTATATTGTAGATAATTTTATATAATGTCAAAAATCTTAAAGTAATAATAGTAATAGTAAGAGGCGAAATAGTATAAAAGGTAATGTCAAAATTTATCGGTCATAAAATCGTTAATATTATAATAGCATTTGGTAATTAATAATTGTTTCAATTTAGTCCTAAATATATTGTCGTCAAGATCTTTTAATGATTTAGGTATTTTGTTATATATTTTGCATGACATACAGACTACACTTTTTTGTAGGAAAGCTGTTTTACCATTAGGCATTTGGAGTTTACTGCTATCACGTCTATTTCGCACTACAAAATCAGACTTGCGTGGAAGAAGATGGGGATGTTTTCTAACAAATAGTGCCATTTCAAATATATATAACGACGGAAGCGTTAGAATCTTGTGCTCAATGAACAAAGGTCTGCAACTGTCGGTAACGTGCAGGTTAAACATTGACCTTATACATCTTTTTTGTCTCTTAAATATGAAGTCTTTATTGGTAGAGTTAGCCCAGAAAATTATACCAAATCTTAGGATAGACTCTACTGTTCCATAATAAGCTGTTAGTAGTGTTTCTGTGTTAACAATGGAGGATAATTTATAGAGTGCGTAGGTAGAGCTACTTACTCGCTTACTTAAAAGTTCAATATGGTTTTTCCAATTTAATTTACAGTCTATTTGAATACCTAAAAATCTTGTTGCTTCTACCACATCTACTTTACTACCATTAAATTGTAGGTCTATTTGAGGATAATTTTTAATTCTTTGACTAAAGTGCATTATGTTTGTTTTATTTATATTAATTTTCAAATTATTATTATTAAGCCATTTAATTATTGAATTTATTGAATTATTAATGTCAAAATTATAAGTATTTATGTCATCGCATTTTATTGTTATCGTACTATCGTCAGCAAATAAGGTCATTGGTTGATTTAGTAATCTAGGTAGGTCATTTATATAAATAATAAATAGTAGAGGTCCAAGCACACTCCCCTGTGGAACGCCAAACTGGATTACGCGCTCGGAAGAACGATACGGTTTTTCACATTTGGTCTTTATATCCAGTTTTTTAATCTCGGTAATTTGTCTACGGTCTTTAAGATATGAGCAAAGAAGTTGAGAAACTCTACCTCTCAGTCCGTATGCCTCTAATTTGTCAATCAAGATGTCGTGATCTACGCAGTCAAATGCTTGGGTCATATCACAGAACACAGCACATACAGGTGTTCTGTTGTCTATTTGGAAAACAATATTTTCAATGAATTCATACATTGCTAAGTTTATAGATTTATTACGTCGAAACCCTTTTTGCTCATTGCATAGTAATTTATGCTTTTCTAAGAAGGAATAAATTTCTTCGTATATATATTTTTCAAAGATTTTTGAGAAGACTGATAAGAGAGCTATTGGTCTGTAACTATTAGTTAACTCTTTGTTACGTTTTTTAAATAATGGTTTTATAACCGCTAGTTTAAGATCATCAGGGAATGTGCCAGATGAGATAGTTAGGTTTATCAAGTAACTGAGATGAGGGCTTATTATTTCATTGACTGCTTTTATGACTTTTGTAGAGATTTGGTCAAAACCAGTGCTGTTAGAGTTTTTTAAATTTTTTATTATATATCCTACGTGTTGTGGAACTGATGGTGCTAAGAACATTGATTTTGCATGATGAATCATGTTATCTGTGACGTTTTTTCCATGATCGGGAATGGATTCTATTTTATTTATAAAATAATCATTGAATTGATTGGCAATGTCAGTAGGATTCAATATATATTTATTATTATTCGATTTAATTTTTACTATGGATTCCTTAGGAGTACATATTCTAGTTTTATTTATTACATCCCAGGTAGCCTTAGATTTATTTTGAGATGTCATTATTTTGTATATATTTTGTGATCTTTTGGTTTGTGTAATAACTTTATGAAGTCTTTTCGAAAAAAGTTTGTTGTTATATTTATTAGTTTTATTAGGTTTCAATAGAAATTTCCAATATAAGTTACGTTTTCTTTGGCTACATAATTTTATTCCTCGAGAAATCCATTTTGGTTTACTTACGGTTCTCATAAAAATCTTTTTCTTCGGGAAACATAGATCGTAAAACAGCTTAAAGTTTTCAATAAAATACTTATAAGCTATATTAGAGTCATGAGTATTGTACATGTCTGAGAAGGTTAAGCTTTTAATACACATTTTAAATTTATCAATATTTTCATTACAGAAATCACGCACTTCTCTATGCCATGACTTTAGTTTAACAGTACGCACCGGCAGTTTTATAATCTGAGCCGTATGGTCAGAGAGCGCAAATTCCAAGACTTCAGTTTCACAATGTTTTTTAAAATCATGGGCAATATTGTCAATGCATGTGTTTGATATCAGACGAGTCGGTTGTTTAAGGGTTAATTTTAAGTTGTATTGTAATAGACTACATTCAAAATCACTTGTCACATTATTCGTTTTTAACATATCAATATTAAAATCTCCTAATAAAATAATATTCTTAACATTCAGCTTTCTAGTATATGTCAAAATTTTATCTAATTTATTAAAGAAAATATTATAGTAATCATTTGTAAGTTTTGGTATTCTATATAAACATATAATTATTATTTTATAAGTCACTAATTCAACAGCACAACATTCGATTATTCCAGATAAAGATGTTCTTTTAATTTCAGGTATTTCTTTCCATTCATGATTTTTCATAACTAGGATGCATGCACCACCCTTACTTTTATTACTCCTGCTGAAACTTGATGCTAAAGTGTAGTTATCCAGGTTCAAATTTTGTTCATTTCCCATCATCATATTGTGCTCTGTGATACATAGCACGTCAATGTCCATATTTCTTTCTCTAAGTTCATTTAGATGCGCTTGTAGAGCATCGGCTTTACTTAACAGTCCGGCTATGTTTTGGTGCAAGATATGTAAATATTTAGTCTCGAAAAAACGTATCTTCATCCGATTTTTTAGGGCTGTTCGTACAACGTTGGTCGCTTATAAGCCCGTAAATAATAGTGTCTATGTACATTCTGAGGTTTAAGAACACGTTTAGATAACCATTATTTTTTATTTTTCCAGAGTAACTGCTGAACATGGAGAAATCATAATTAAGTTCCTTGTTTGAGTCTAGAATATAGGCATGTTCATGTGTGGAAACATCTAGGTAGAGTAGATTGTTGAAGTTTTCTATTCTCCAGTTATACATATTCATGTCTTGTTTATATATGTACGTTGGTAGGCATATAATGATGTTGGTATGTTTAATTAACTGCAGAGTCTCGCGAATATATGCAATTAACTCAAAGTAATTCTGAGTTTTAACGAAGTCTTCTTCTCCAATAAATATCACACAAAAGTCGTCCCATGTGTAGTTCACTAGTTTCGTGTCGATATCTTTTATTAGTTCACTCGTTTTGCAGTATGGTTTGAGATAGTGACATAGATCAAATTCAGTAAGGGTTTTTTCAGCAATCGATAGCACTTTGTTTTTCTTATTGGTACTTAATAAACATATTTTGGAGCGCTTTCTGATTACAGAATCTGTGTTACTCGAAACTTCATTTTGTAGTGGTTGGTGTTTTTCTTTTCCTGATGTCATGTTAGAAATTTTGTGAATAGTTTGGTGTGGTTCTAATTCAGGTAAACTTATAGTTTGTGTATAAACATCAGATTTCGAAATTGTGTTTGTAGCTGTAGTGCAAGTTTGTATTTCTTTGTGAATTAACTCGACTTTCTTTTGCTGTTCTATCGCTTCTGTTTGTGTTTGTTTTTGCTTTTTATTTATGGTAGGAGTTTTACGAGACGCTGAAAGTGGTGACTTTGTCTTAAGAGAGCTTGTTCCCAAGTTTTTATACAGAGCATTTTTTTTGCCAGCTCACAATTATTATTTTTTAAGTCTCTATTTTCGAGTGAGAGTCGCTCAATTTCGTCATGAGCGCTATTGAGTTGAATTTGAAGATGTTCTATTTTTTGTGTTAGATTCTGGATTTCTTCACTGTGATTAATACCGGTCGTCGATATATCTGGCAAGCTATTAGTGCTGCCATCTACTGTGTCGTCTATGCTCATGTCAGAGTCATTTAAAGTACTGGGGCTTTCAAGTAGTAGTTGTGTCCTAGCACGTCTCATCGTGATACGAGGGTCCATTTTGTAAGAACAACTCCCTCTGGCGGTGGTAGGTGAGCGTACTTAGTAATTTGAAGGACTTTCTATAATTTTTTTAGCGCAAAAAGACACCCTTCGCCGGGAGGAATCGATACCACGATTCCCGTTTGCCAGTCCGACCTCTTAACCACTGAGCTATTTTAGCTGTTAAGTTGGAAGCGAAAATAAGCAATCATATAGCGCGCTTTAGTTATGACGCAGGCCGCACGCAGCGCAGACAATGAATCAATGTCATCCAAAGGTCAGATTTGCCAACTTGTCACGTAGATTCATTCAATAATGCAACGGTTCAAAATGTGAGAATATTTGAAAATGTACTCACTCTTTGGTAGTTATTTTGGTTTTTATACTGAATTTCTTCTGTATTGGGGTCCGGGCTGTGATATTATTTAAATTTTACGTTGTAATATCACCTGGTTCTCTTGATATTAAACACTTTTTTCTTGCTATGTTTCTAGCCTTATTTTTTAGCCGATTTTGTTGCAAACAGTGTTGGGTGTTACGTGAACGTCACTGAGTGATTTTTGCTATTCAAACTTATTAAAAACTCACATTTACTATTTTAAAAAAATATTTTATCGCGGAGCCAATGTTTACTGTGACAGCAGCGCCATCTCTCTTCTATTACCAATATCGCAATCGGTGGAAGCACCATAGACGGGTGAACGTGGAAGCGCCAAAGCTATGGAAACAAATCCGTCTTAATACTTGCGAGAAGTTTTTCAACGTCTCTTTTCAGATATACCTCCTTGTTGGAGAGTACAACTTCCACAGCTATGTATAAGCTATGCATGTTAACGTTCTTATGTTTGAATGCATACTCTTGCACGTTTGATAACTGCTCTCTAGTCACGACACGCTCGAAAGGAAAAACTTTCTGCCAACGCCGCGCAATCAAATCAACAGCCAGTTCTTCATATTATGTTATATCCGACTATTGGTATAGCACACATGATTAGCCCAAGCTTTTTCTGTCCGACATCCAAGTTTGTCCCTTCTAAATACTCAAATAAATCACTGAGATGTTTTTCGTGCATTGGAATGGGAATCTTCCCCTCCAGGGCACCACAGACACGGAAAAACTGACCTGGTGGGTTGTTCCCGCATATCTCAGTTGCATTTGTATACACTGCTGGGTGGAAAAGTGATTCAAGCTCAGCTCCGCACCATCTGTGAGGTGTTAACTTTGCGAGTACATTGCGGATATCATTACATAATTTAATTCGAGTGTTGCGGCCATACATTAATTCTTGGAATAGGTCATATACGCCACCTTGACTCTGAGGCAGATTTAAGTCACGTAAATCAACAATTAAACCCGAGAAGACCAATTTAGTTAATACATCATGATTTACGTTTGCAACGATTATATTGATACTATCGCTATATCCTAGTCTGAACCAAAACTTGTCAAGATAATCAGCTAATTCGTTCTGATTTTTAGGTGGGGAGAAATGTATGAAGTTCTTGTTACTGATATCATTTGCAATTAAACGGTACTGTTTCGCGGTTATTAGTACTCCCCGATAGTTCAATTTAACCACCATGGCTCCTAACAACACTCGACGCGATATTCAACCTAGAAGCGATGACATTTTCTTAAAAAATATGTTTTCTCGGGATTTCAAGGTATTGTAATAACCTGCCAGCATTCATTCATCAAAGGTACAGGCAACAAACCTCTTTCAATAATCTACCAATCATATTTTTATTGAAACCTCTTTCAATACTGCTCTTAAAAAATCACCATGTTGCTCCAAGCCGATTGATTTCAGATCAATATATATTTGTACGGAAAAAGATGTCACACCAGTGTAAAAAAATGGTGGGTGTCGCTGAGTCACAAGTGTCAAAAAAAAAAGTTTGAAGTATTTGACATCAAAAATGACCAAGTTAATGTTGACCTGGAGACGTCTTGTTTTTTGCGAATTTATTCCTCTTCAAGCCATTAACAACATACGTTAATCACAAAAGAAACGGATCAGTAGTTTTCAAGATATTTAGAAAAAAAAAACTTTTAAGTGACATTGCAAGGAAACTGTCAATAATTATGACATAAAACTTAGCAGATTAATAACTAGCATTATTACCAATACATAGGATGTATTCATTGGCTGATAACGTCAGGGGCATATTTTGTTCCCTTACCCTTTGCCCGCGTCCGTCACGGATCGTCGCGCGCTCGGCACTCAGATTCAGCTTTGATGCCCTCATTAGTACTATTACTAACTACACACACAGGCTCGTGAGGTAACTGCGAAAATCGATATGGCGACCTTATCTCCAATTTTATTTCACGGTGTATCAATACCAGTGAGCAAATCTGTTAAAAACCTGGGTTTGATCGTAGACAATGAGTTGTCCTGGGGTCCGCAACTGGCGGAACTCAGCAGGAGGATGTTTGCATCGGCGGGCTCACTGCGGCGACTGCGCAATTTTCTCCCGACCACCACTAAAATTACACTTGCTCAGTCCCTATTGCTTCCCATTCTCGATTATGCCGACGCTTGCTATCCGGATCTCACTGAAGAACAATTAAACAAGCTTGAGCGCCTCCAAAACTTCAGTATTAGGTTCATATGGCCTTCGGAAATATGACCACGTTTCCGAATATCGCGCAAAACTCAAGTGGTTACCCATCCGACTTCGCAGGAATACTCATATGTTATCCCTCTTATACAGTATCTTATTCTATTCTCCAAGCCCTTCTTATCTCAAGGAGCGCTTCGAATTCCTCTCAAACTCTCACTCACTCTCTTTGCGTTCCTCTGAAACCCTCATCCTGAAAGTCCCTGCTCACTCTACCTCTTTCTATGACAAATCATTCACTGTACAAGCTACCCGTCTTTGGAATGCTCTCCCTCTGGACATCAGATGTGCAAAATCACTCCCTATCTTCAAAAAACTGCTGCATCAGCATTATTGAACCATATAAAATATTGATAGCCTAATCTAATGTCTATGTAAGTTTATTATAATATTTGTAATGTAGGTATTTAGTATATTTGTTATCAATTATTTATTAAAATGCCACCGTCTATATTGTTCGTTCATGTCCAGTCCATCCCAAGATTGCCTGGAAGAGATCGCTCTCAGCGATAAGGCCGCCCTTTATACCTTTATTCTAAGTTTTTATCTCTGTATTATTTTCTGTTTTGTGTGGTGTAATAAAGTGTTATCTATCTATCTATCTGCGTTATACTACTTATAACGGGATCAAAAATATTATATGCTAACATTTAGCAATTATCAATTTACTTTGTTTGGTAAGGTACACTGTATCTCTAGTCAAAATTTTTTTACTAATAATTTATTAGTATCAAAGAATAATACGTCACTATGACGACATGTCATATTGTACATCATCATGTTATTTTGACATCGAGTTTCATTTTGTTTTGATGTCAATGACTTTGAATATGGGAATGAGCAAATAATCAGTTTTCCTAGTCCATTTTCTATCTTTCCTTGAATTACCTCAACTAGCCTTATCAACTGTGACCGCTTGACACAACTTTCACCTAGCTGAACAATTAAAGTTGTGTTTTTATTCAAAGAGTCATCTTGCTGAATACGATAAGTAATTATATTTATATTACAATTTGGATAGCAATGATTGACTACATTTTGTACAAGTAAATCATTTAGTATAATACCCACCCCAGCACCCAACTTATCTGAGTATATCACAAGTTTCCCGGATATATTGAGTACATTCTAGATTTAATTCCTTAACCGGAGATGGTGCAGATCGCACTGATAGACCCTCAGTGAGTGCAATCGGTACTGCATTGTTACTAGAGCTATCACAGAGGTATTCGTGCGAGGGTGATGGCGACACCGCTAGGAGCGCGGATGGTAACACCAGTGATGAGGGGGGCACTACATCCGCAGCACAGTCTCTAGTCGAAGTGTTACTCTTCGCCGTGGCTGTCTCAAGATCTGTTTGAGAGTAGCTATGCCGTACTTCAATATATAAACTGTCATTGTTTACAGTATCTTGCATTTTTAGATAGTGGTCATTGGCATATTTTTGGGCTTGGTTATATTTACATGTTACATCATGAAGTGCCCTTTCTAAATTAACTATTTCTTCAGACATATAGTTCAAATCTTTTGAGTTACGCCCTAATAAATTATAACAGGAGTCCAATTCTACTTGTAGGTTACATTTCGACTTTTCCTTGCTCAATTTAGCATTATTGAGCAATTGTTTTTGTTTCTTAATTTTTTTTCTCTGACTTCCTGATGAAATTACTTAATTTAACATACTTTTTAATTTTATTGTTCCCTTTTATGACAGGTGTTTGGCTATGACCATGGCGACATGGTGAAGTAAGATCCATCGTTGACATATTAGGATCAGTTGTCATAAGCTCCGTTAGAAGATCTAAACTACAAACACTCGTTGCTGAAGGCAAGGGCTTACACTCTAATATATCTTTGATTCTGTTTCTATTCCCCACCTTCTTCAGAGGCTCGAGAGACTGGGTATTCGTGGTTTTCCATTACAACTATTTAAAGACTATCTCACAGATAGAGTTCAATGTGTAAGCGCTAATACTTCCAGCTCATATGTTCCAGTCAAATTCGGAGTGCCCCAAGGCAGTATTCTTGGTCCGACACTCTTCCTTGCCTTTCTAAATGAACTGTGTAATTTGGAATTACCGTCGGGTAATATTTTTACATATGCAGATGATACCGCGCTTGTTTTTAGGGGAGAGAGCTGGTACACTGTTTTCTGTAACGCCCAGAAAGGTTTTAATATTGTAACCAATTGGCTATTCAGTAGTCTCCTTAAGTTAAATGTCTCTAAAACCAAAATTATGACATTCTCTCTAATTAATAAATTCCAACCGCCCCTTGACTTTAACATTGTTGCCCACACGTTTTCTACCTCACCCAACTTATGTGCCCAGAACTCTTGTGTGTGTCCTAAGCTGCAAAGAGCATCTGATATTCGCTATCTTGGTGTGACACTTGACACCCGATTAGTGTTCGATCAACATATATCGACGCTTGTAGGTAGAGTAAGAAAACTCATTGCTATTTTTAAGAACATTCGTCATGTCACTGACAAGGACACTATTCGCATTATATATTTTTCCCTTTGTCAAAGTTTACTTACATACTGCATAGAGTCTTGGGGTGGAGCCCATAAAACCCTTTTGCTCACATTAGAAAGGGCACAGCGCGCCGTGCTTAAAGTCAGTAATTTCATGCCCTATAGATTCCCTACTACTACACTTTACAAAGAGACTAACGTCTTAACAGTGCGACAATTATTCATATTAAGACTTATAATAAGACAGCATAGATTTTGTCCAGCAGCGCGAGGAGGACGGCGTGCTTATAGAGTTTTTGACGGAATGCAGCCTTCCACTACTTTTATTCAGCATTTTCCTTGTTTTCTGGGTAGTTATTTGTACAATAGGCTCTCTAAAGAGGAACGCTTACGTGATCTTAACTTTTTTCAATTGAAAGCATATATCTCTAATATTCTTAAAAACCATTCGTATGACAGTACCGAGGACTTGCTAATTGTTATGAAGTGATTAAATCTACTTCACTCCTCTATCTCTATATAAATCGCATAATATTAAGCTGTTATTATGACAATTTAGAGTAACTCATAAGCTTAATCTTAATACTGTAGGTTAGTTTTTCTATAAAATTAGTTAAATCAATTAATTAGTATAATTTTAGTAATAATTATTTCTACATAGAGTCCATTTTATTTAATCAATCAAATTAAATTTTATTTACTTGTAATGTCTAAACAATCTGTAATAATTTATTGTACATCAATCTATTCACGCATCAATTTGTAATCAGTATTAGTAATCAAATTATATATTTTTTTTTTGTCTGAATTCTTACTGTTTATCTAAGTAGATTATTTGTAACATGATTAAAATAGTACCGAGCCAATTTTTATCATAATTCCATAATTTTTTGTATGTTAAATTATTTATTTTATCGTCATCTTTCAAACAATTTGTGTATCATAGTAGGGGGAGCACAGCTGCCTATATTACAGACTTTTCAGTCTAGTTTAGGCAGCTGAGGCTACGTAATAGTTTGGACTAGAATCTCGATATACTGGACTTGTTTCTAATGTAAACTACAAATGAATTATGTTATGTGTTTGTAATAATTCTTTTTTGGCAATAAAATTTTATTATTATTATTTATTATCTAGTTTTATTCTACACTCTGATAGCTCTTGCTGTAAGTTCTTATTGTGCTGTAACACCGATTGAATGCATGCCTGCGTTCCGTGGACAGTTGTCATGAATCCTATGAACTGGTCATAGGATTCATGACAACTGTCCACGGAACGCAGGCATGCATTCAATCGGTTCACTTCTGACTCTGCATCTTCATGGTGAGCATGGAGCTCAGCGAGTTGTCTATTGAGTGATTGAATCCTGCCAAGGTTAGCTAGAAATTCAGCTTCGCTATCCTCCTGCTCTTGAACCAGCCTGTCTCAGTCCTTTCTGACTTCCTTGAGCTGGGCTGTAGCGAGCTTCAGCTTAGCCTCCAGGTCACATGCCTTTCTGGTCATCATTATGTGTGAATCCCTGAAAAATAGCAGTATACAGTGAGCTTCAAGAAGAATAAGAGAAGAAATAAGGAGTTAAATGAAAAATTAAAATGAGTATAACAGGTGATGAGAGACTGGACTGATTCTTTCGAGGTCACCCTCTTATAGGTGAGAAACCAAGTTGAAGTTTGATGGGTTAAACAGAACCCAGTGACCAATGGTGAAAGAAGTCCAGTAGAAATAAGAGTAGAAGTGAAGTACAATAATAAAATTAGTTGGGACCAAGGGATTGCTAAAAACAGTAACTTAATTCTCAATTTAAAGTTAAATTAATATTCATAAAATATTAGCATTGTTTATTTTGTTAATGTTAAAAATATGATTGTAAATTATAATTTATAGGAAGATCAAACAGAACTGTTTTGTAGAAGTTTCCTACAACAAAGTAACTATGGGTAACAGTGAAATTGCAAGTGCATGCACTTGAAGGTTATTTTTATTGTTGAGTGTTTTGTAAATGTAATGTAAGTGTAATGTTGTGAGGCTAAATGGTTTGTCCTCAACTCAACTTCCACAATTTGTCAAGCTAAGAGAGACAAAACGAAGCCTCACAAATTACACAGTGAGCAGTGTTTTTGATTATGTGGGTTGTGTTGTATGTGTAAGTTAGTCAATATGATAAATGAATAACAATACTCCCCAGGTTAAAATGATGTTGATCAGGAACTGACTCCGTCCTTGCTGTGTTCGGTCACCGTCGTCGTTGAGAATCGTTGGATTCGATCCTTTGGTTGATTCAAGCTGTTATGATAATCCTTTGCTGGAACTGAGTGCGAGGATCTTCCCTGGTATTGGAAGATATAATTCAGGCTGGAGTCCTCGACTGTGCGGTATTTATCGAATTCTTTGAGGCTGATGCGAATGATTTTCTTGACCGTTGAAGAATGAATAGAGAGTTTTTTTGACACTATTTTGTTGAATATTTCACTTGAACGTAAGCACTACGATATTATTAACTGTTTTGAAACTTTCTATTTGTTATTTATTTCGACTTATTAAGTAATAAAACATTGCTCTGATGCATTTCTTTTGTGCTATAAATGGTCTGTTCTTATCAGTGCTGTTGAATCAGAACATTACTAGCCCATAGCGAAGAGCAGATTCAATATAGGCATGAAAGGACATTATTGCAGTTTTAGCATTTGTGACATTTTTAATTTGACTTAGAGCGTACACTAATTTGTTTAATTTTTTATTTACTATGTCAATATGTGCTTTCCAGTCCAGATTTTCGTCAATTATTACGCCTAGAAACTTAATTTGCGGAACTTCTTCAATCTTCTCTATATCTAGATTAAAATTATATTTTATATATTTAGATTTATTGAATTGAATATATTTGGATTTGTCAAGATTAATTTTAAGATTGTTAATGTCAAACAATTCAATAATTTTATCAATTGTGTTATTAATGTCAGATTCATGGTCAGTTTTAGTAGACAATTTTTTATCAGATGTCACAATTACACAAATATCAACAGCATATAAAATGCACCTATGGTTTGTCACGTTAACTATGTCATTAATATAGAGTAGAAACAATATAATTATATATATTATATACAATATATATTATAATATATATAATTAATAACAATATGCTGCCCTGTGGCACGCCAGATTTGTTGATTTCATAGTCTGATGTAAATGTCATTAGTTCATTGTTATCAGTCAATTTCTCAATAACAACGCATTGCTTACGGTTATCCAAGTAAGAGGAGAACCATTGTAGAGTTGGGCATCTGACGTCGATGTTATCAAGTTTTTTCAAAAGTAGATCATGTGAAACGTAGTCAAGTGCTTTAGATAAGTCATAGAACAGTCCTGTCGTTAAGTGACCAGTGTTTAGACTATTTAACACCGTTTCTACTAGGGTGAAAATGGCCAAAGAGGTCGACTTTCCTTTCTGAAAACCAAATTGTTCTTTTGTTATTATATTTTGTTTGTCACAATAGTTTATAAGTCTTAGATACATACATTTTTCAAATATTTTTGAGAAAATTGGTATTAGCGTTATTGGACGATAGTTATTTACCTCTGTCCTATCGCCTTTTTTAAATAGAGGTTTGACCATTGACTTTTTTAGTGCGTCGGGAAAAGTAGATCGTCAAGTTTATTATTATTTGGTATTTCTCTTTTTATCACAGTCAATGTCACCCTACATTTATTTTTGCTATTTATTATATATTTGAGATCCTTTTCGATCTGTAGATAATTTTTTTTAGTATGCGAGAATATGACCGGTATTTGCGCTTATTTATAACTGTTTTTTCCTTGTAGTATAAATGACGCAACCTGCGTTGTGATTTGCAGCTATGTCTTAATCCAGGACTAATCTAATTTTTTTTTAACTGAGTATCATTCCGTACTTTTACTCTAATTTTAGGAAAACACAACTTGTTAAATAAACTGTAGAGCTCATGAAAGTCGTTGAATCCTTTGTTTATATTTGTCTCCGCATAGATCTGAAGCCAAGAGAGCTTCGCGAGATGTTCTTTAAATTTGTGTACATGTTCGCAACTAAAGTCCGTTCTATAAATAAAATACGATGCTGTAAACTTTTTCCTGACCAAACCGACAGTCAGTCAATGCGTGCCCAGCGCGCAAGCAGTTCTCACACAGATGTTTGTTTTTTATGTGTTTTAGCCTGGCCTTTATATCTAAACCTAGGAAGGTTTGACATGCGTAAAGTGTATGCTTCGATTTAGTGCAGAGCGAACACAGTGACTTATTTGATTGACCGGACGGATTGTTGGTAGAAACGTTACAATGCACTTTACTACTGCGTATATTTGTGTTTTTATTTTGATGAATAGTGCTTGTGTGTGACACTAGTAACGTTTCTAACATGTCCGCCCTGTCCCTCAAGAAGTTAAGTAACACTTCAACCCTCATCGCTGACTTAGAATCACCAGATTGTCTTAGGAATAGGGATTTATGTTGTTTCCACTCGCGTTCAGTAGTTCTATCTAATTTATTGACAATGATATATACATATAATAAGAGTGTCCCAGTAGTCCACGGGTTCACCTAACAGTTTTAAAGCTCGTAAATTTTTTAAAACTGTGTCAATTAGTGTTCGCAATGAATCTGGTGCCTCTTTAGTCAACGATGAAATGTTGAACAGCGATTTGACATGGTTATGAACTAACAGCCTGCTATTATCGTACCTAGTGAGGAGTAATTCCCATGCTACATCGTAGTTTGCAGCTGAGAACTGAATCGACTCGATCACCAACGCTGCACTGCCTTTCAATGATGATTTAAGATAGTGATACTTTTGGATTGCGGTGATGTGATCTGTGTTGTGTATAAGTGACTGAAACGTGTCCCTAAACTCTAACCACTGCTCGTATGAACCATCGAAGGTAGGTATGGTGATTGCTGGCAATTTTACACTACACATCTCACTGGGTACATTCTTAGAACCTGCGGTAACCTCTCCCCTAGTAAGCATACATTCTGCCCTAGCCAGTGTCGCGTAATATGTATTCTCAAACATATCGCGCTGATTTAATTGTTCATCTAAATCAGCTGTTGAATTTTCCTCTAGTTGAGACTGAATACTGTTGAATTCGCTGAACAAACTGTCCACTGCTTTGACACGTATTGTAAGTTCTATGCGGGTTCTTTCGGGCAAAGTTTCGTCAGTACTTATTGCATTTAGATAATTAGAGAAGCGTGTAAGACGGCTTTTGATAACCGAGCGTTTTTTAACAAGATCGCGTAATAGTATGTTTGTAGCGTCATCACTCGTCACGGTTATTTTGCATGGAGAAAGAGACTTTTCCCTATCTGTCATCCTGGAGGTTTAGTGAAAGGTGGAGTACTCACGTTTTGTAAGCGGCAGCTGATGCTGCCAACGGCACACACTGCTAGACACTTGCAAACGAGGAAACTCACTGCGGCTCAAACACTGAAACAGTTTACCACGGAAAGTAGTACGGCGTTTCTGGATAGGATAGAGGGCTGGCCGTACCGTCTTCGTAGTGATCGGTTGTGTGCCTCAGGACAGCGCTCCTTCCGCCTCGTGGAATCTTCTTTGTCTTCGAAATGACCTTTGGCACCGACAAAGGTTGTGCGTGCGTTGTTCAGTTGTAGTCGGCTCTGAAGGTCCAAATGTGCATCCCATTTTTAAAAACGTTTCCGATAAACAAATTACATCTGGCTGATATTATTTTCGATAAGCTCATCTAGTGTAAGTTCAAGAAGCGCTTGTTTGGACAAAACACTGGCAATGTTTTTATGTAACACTTTAAAATGCAATGTTTATAGCTTATTACTTGATTTATGATTGTTCTTGTTCACGAAAAAACTGGTTGTGGTCATCTGTTTTAGAAATATTCATTGAAGTTTTACCCGCTACGGTAGAGCAATTTATATGACAACATTTGAAATAATATGGAATCGTTCCCTTGGTCTTTAGCGTGCCCTTGCCTTGTGATTTCGGTTCGTAAATTGGTCTTTTATGAAGTATCAATTTTTTTAGTTCCTTAATATCTAAGTATTTACTGTCATAATCAATACAATCAATTTTAAAGTTTATTGATTTACACATGTCAAACAACTTATTAGAGTTACTTTCAACATAATGACAGTTTTTATAGTCATTACAAATGGTTTGTATATTATTATTTAAATCGTCAACATTTATGTAATAACTTCTGAAAATGTTAAGTACTAATATACTGTTATTGTTACTAACTGGTGGCAAAACCTGTGTCAATGCTTGATTGCTGGGATCCGGTTCTACATGCATTACATCGTCCTTTGGTGTTCGTGATATGGGAGATATAAACTCGGTTAGTCTGATATCTCGCAAAATGTTCCTTGTTCGAGGATTGAAATGGGCTGGAGTAGCTTCTTCGCGCACCATTGATATTTCCTCGTAGTCTTCATCTTGCAGGTCATATATAATATCGGGGTTATCCAAAAAGTGCCACGTCCTTTGAGGAACATCCAGGACCATCATGGCATCTTGTATAAACCCCACTCCCAATAGGGTCCGGCTCTCTCGAGCTTCAGGGAAACCAATAAATGTTTGCACTACTCTGTAGCAAACACTGACTGGCACCCTTACTGTCAGGACTTCCCTCAAGATTTTTGCCTGCCACCCAAACTCGAATCCGGCCTTCAGAAGAAATTTATACAGCGTGTATGAGGCTACGCTAGTCTTAGCACAAGTGTCAATATATTATAATCCTATTGTTGGTCGTGGACGGATGTCGGCTCGAATGTCAACTGTGCAGAAACCTATTTCTGCTTCCACTGGGTTTCGCGCATTTTGGGCATTTCCAACGCACTACACCTGGAGTGTTACAACCAAAACAGGGAAACTTGGGCTGAGAAGGCGCTGTAGCCGTATTCATTGATACTGGCTTACTGGCAAGTAACTCCGCAAGCATCTTTCCTCTCTTTCTTCCGGCATGTTTCTATCGTGTGACCTGGAAGTCTACAGAAGGTACACCTCTTTTTCTAAAAATGTCACTTCTGTTCCGTTAGTTCTCTTTTCCATAGGTACTGTTGTGTTATCTTCGATACTTTGGTATATTATGTATAAATAAAAGATGAGCGGACTGTACGGATTTGCTGATTTATTGAGAGAAAACGTGTATGTTGGTCGGTGGCCCGATGTGAATGAACGCAGGCGCTAGTTGACCCTCTCGTTCGCAGCGTCGTCGTCGGGCGTAGGGCTTCCAAAATTACGGATATGTTAATTACATAACTGATAACGAATTTTAGTGGTCCAGTTCCGTAACTACGTAATTACGTAATTTCTAAGATATTTTTTAATCGAAAGTTTTCTTTAATTACTGTGTATTTTAAGGTAGCACAGGAAGAACAGTTTTGTGAAGTTTCTGCTATCGAGTTGATAGATTTTAATATTGTGATTATATGTGTGTATAGAACAAACTTGATAAGCTCGACATTGTTCTTAATGTACATGGAACGTCTTCTTGAACGAGCTTGCGACGTTGGTAAACAATGTCTCATAGTAGGCGATTTCAATATAAATTGGTTAAATGAACAATGTTCCGATCGTAAACAACTTAGTGATTTGTTATCAGTGTACAACTTTAGTAATGAAGTGGACTTCCCAACTCGTGTAGTCGGTGCGTCCTCGACCTGTTTGGATCACGTTTACTGTAACATGGGAGCAGGGATGGTGGCGGTGACGCCGGTGGACACCCATCTGAGTGACCATCGCGCCGTCCGCGCCGTCCTTGCGGTACCAATGCGACATATACAGCCGAGAACTCGGCTTATCAGGGATTATTCCGAGGTGAGTCGTATGAATTTTTTTGCGGCTATTTCGAGCATAGACTGGCGCGAGGTACAATGCAAACGTACTTCTCCGGACTCACTAGCGACATCCATAATAAACATATTAGCCAATAAGATTGACATCTGTTTTCCTCTCAAACGTAAAAATATACGATATAATTCATGGATTAGCACAGAAATTAAAAATTTAAATGCCCTTCTTTTTGACGTTACTAGTTTATATAAAAAATATCCACAATTTAGTTATTTAGAAGATTTAATTATAAAGATTAGCCATCAATATGACAACTTAATTAATTGTTCCAAATCAAATCATTACATGAATAATAATAAAAATAATAAACATTATGATTCACATTATGATTGACCTTCTTAACATTATGATTGACTTGTTTATGGCAGACGTCCGCAATCTCCCCTTTAACCCGATTACCCAGTCCATCCATCCATCACAATAGCCTGGTTTTATTTCTTTCATTTTTTTTGCAATAGTCTCTACACCTGGTGGATACCATCTTTGGGTGTATCATATTGTGCACCCGAGGATGATACCCGCTATGTGTAGCCATCGCCTTTAGATTAACTTCTCAAAGGGCCTCTGTGCTGTTGGCTTCGGCCCCACGCAAGCCTTCCAAAGGACCGGGTCACTTTATGGCCCGAGATCATGGTAAAATAATAATAACGAGATGTGGTTGCAGTAGATAAGAACCTTACCCCTCTTTCCTTGGCTAACGAGAACTGGCGCAAACCTGTGGTGATGAGCATCCAGGACCGGAAGACTATATGGGAGAGCAAAGAGCTGCATGGGAGATTCTACAAGGTTCTCACAGGACCTGATGTAGGTCTCCTAAGCTCAGTGAACTGGCTACGCTTTGGTGACCTCTTTGGGGAAACCGAAGGTTTTGTCTGTGCAATTATGGACGAGGTGGTAAAGACGAACAATTATCGAAAGTATATCATGAAAGACGGCACGATCGATATTTGTCGAGCGTGTCATCTTCCTGGGGAGACCCTCCGTCATATACTTTCGGGTTGTTCGCACCTTGCTAACTCTCAGTACTTGCACAGACACAACCAAGTAGCCAAAATTATACACCAGCAACTTGCTCTCCGATACGGCCTTACTGGTCCTGAAGTTCCGTACTATAAGTACACACCGGCGCCAGTTCTTGAAAATGGCCGTGCCACGCTCTATTGGGACCGATCTATCATTACGGACAGGACTATTCTTGCGAATAAGCCTGATATTGTACTGATAGATCGGTTAGAACGGAGGGCGGTGCTCGCTGATGTCACCATACCGCATGATGCTAACCTCGTTAGAGCTGAGAAAGATAAACTTAGCAAATATCTTGACTTGGCTAACGAGGTTGTCAGCATGCGGGATGTAGATTCAGCGACCATAGTCCCGATAGTCGTTTCGGTTAACGGCGTAATAGCGAAGAGCCTCGATCAACACCTGAAGAGACTCTCGCTAGGAAGTTGGATCAAGGGCCAGATCCAGAAGGCGGTACTCTTGGACTCGGCACGTATCGTCAGGAAGTTCCTTTCTTTGCAGCCCTAGTCACCGGCCGCTTGAGCCTAGCTTCGCGGTCGGTGATCTACCGTTTTGATATATTTTTTACTGTAGAATAGTTTTATACAATTTTATTGTATTTTCTATAGTAAAAAATGTATTTTATACGAGAATTTTAATAAATGAGTGTATAATAATAATTGCGCCGATGTTGTTCCTCTCCGGTAATTTACTCCGGCTTTTTAAGGAACCCATCCAGCATTCGGCAAGCCACCGTCTGCCACTCTTCTTAACATTATGATTGACTTGTTTATGGCAGACGTCCGCAATCTCCCCTATAGCCCGATTACTCAGTCCATCCATCCATCACAATAACCTGGTTTTATTTCTTTCATTTTTCTTTGCAATAGTCTCTACACCTGGTGGATACCATCTTTGGATGTATCATATTGTGCACCCGAGGATAATACCCGCTATGTGTAGCCATTGCCTTTAGATTAACTTCTCAAAGGGCCTCTGTGCTGTTGGCTTCGGCCCCACGCAAGCCTTCCAAAGGACCGGGTCACTTTATGGCCTGAGATCATGGTAAATGAGAGATATAATAATAAAAATTATTTATTTCCTCTTCACAATAGGTTTACTTAAAATTAAATTAATTAGGACACAAGTGTTTAGTACTATGTTAAACCTGTATTGTGAGAGGCTGGAGCTTGCTATAGGTTTTAGAAAAAACCTGTACTACAAGTCTCCAGTGCCCCCACTCCACGGATTAAATTAAGAAAAAAAAAGAGAAATAACTATTGGGTGGATATTGTGCGTTGTTCGGAAAAAATAAAATAAAAAGAAAGATAATAATAATAACAAATTCTACTTAGTCTAATCTAAATGTATCTAATCATACTACAACAAAGAGCTATGAAAACATTGAAAAAATAAAAAAAAAAGATAGTAAGATAGTAAATGTAAGTACCTACAGACAGACGACAGACAGTATGACCTAGAAGTGTGTGTGTGTTTATGTGGGCGCGTGTGTGTGGGTAGTGAGTGTTGTATGCAAGTGAGTGGTATGTGCGATAATTTAGTGGGGTACTCCTGGGGACACCGATCTCTTAGGAGTCCGGGCGACAGGAGTAACCCGTGTGAGTGTGTGAATGGGTGTGTGCACGTGGTGTGTTGGGGGTTTTCTTAAGGTTTGGGTTATGAAAGTATGGTGAGGAGGTTTTCAGACTCTTGGTAAGTAAGTGTTTTTAACCATTTAGCCACTTCTGACTTGCACTTATTGCGGTGTAGTGGAAAGATGTTGAGAATGGCATTAACCTTGTTGTAGATGTAGGGTCCCAAGAAGCAGCTGAACTTGTGAGAGCGGCTGGTGTGAAAGCTCTGGGCGACGCACACCTTACCCTTCCTTCCCTGGTTTTTAACCAACTCCTTATTGTACTCTAATTGAGCGTGTTTCATGAGGATAATTTGAAGAAGGAAGGTTTGCCTTACAGAAAGTATATCTAGTTCCTTGTAGAGCTGAACGGTTGGGTAACGGTAGGGAAGATGCGCACTTACCTTCAACACAGCCCTTTGGGCTCTCTCGAGTTCAATCAGGTGAGTCTTTGCCGCACCACCCCAAGAGGTGATGCAATAACGCAGGATAGAATCACACAACGCCGTATACACTTCGCGGACAGTTTTGCGATCTGCTACGTTCCTTAACCCCTTATGAAATGAAATGAAATGAAATGAAATGAAAGTTTATTTCTTTAGGCTTACAAATAAGCACTTAGACAAGTCATTTTATACTATTCATTATTATCAATTAAAATTATTTTATAGTTCACTTCAATTTTTTGTCCACCAGTGGAAGAAGTGAGAAGAAACCACTAGTATGTTCATAACTTATGTGTCTAGTACATATGATTTGCTTATCTGTAATTTGTTAGATTTTGAGTTGGAGCAAAACTCGTTCCAAGCTTTTTTATCTTCTAGATAATCTGATATTTTGTAATAAGCCTTTTTACAAAGAATATGCTTCACAATTTTTTTAAATTTATTTATTGATAATTTTTGCAACTCACTTGGAGTTTTGTTGTAGAAGCGTATACATTGCCCTTTAAAAGATGCACTTATCTTATGTAGTCTAGTTGTGGGAACAGCGAGTTTATTCTTATTTCTAGTATTTACATTATGTATATCGCTTTTTTTAATGAATCGATTGATGTTTTTATGAGTGTACAACAAGTTTTCATAAATATATTGACATGGTACTGTCATTATGTTTATGTCTTTGAATTTATTACGTAGGGATTCTCTGGGACCCATGTTATAGATCGCACGAACAGCCCTCTTCTGCAACACAAAAATGGTGTTTATATCTGCAGCGTTCCCCCACAATAGTATGCCATAAGACATAATACTATGGAAGTAGCTGAAATAGACTAGTCGAGAAGTATCAACGTCTGTAAGTTGACGGATTTTTTTAACTGCATATGCTGCAGAACTAAGTCTCTTCGATAGCTTATCTATGTGTGGGCCCCATTGGAGTTTACTATCTAAGGTTATTCCTAAGAATACGGTATTGTTTACAATTTCTACCGTTTCTCCTTTTACGTTTACATCAGCCTTAACTTGTTTTACATTAGGTAGACTAAATCTTAAACATTTTGTTTTGGTTTCATTAAGCAAAAGATTATTGATACTAAACCAATGGACTACCTTTGAGATTGCAGTATTTACATCGTCGAAATTTGTTTTTTGTCGATTCATTTTAAAAATTAATGAAGTATCATCAGCAAACAATACAATCTCATGATCATTCTTTACAAGATGAGGCAGGTCGTTAATATAAACTAAAAATAGGAAAGGACCCAAGATAGAGCCCTGCGGTACACCCATTGTAACCACAGACCCTTTAGATCGTTTCCCATTAATGTCAACTCTTTGTATCCTATCACTCAAGTAAGATGTAAGAAGATCCAAAGAGCTGTCCCTTATTCCATAATGATGTAGTTTCCTGATTAATGTTTCGTGATGAACGCAATCGAATGCTTTTGACAAGTCACAAAAAACGCCTAAAGCATCTTGCGACTTCTCCCAAGCATCAAAAATATGCGATACCAACTCTACACCGGCATCAGTAGTTGACCTGCCACGAGTAAACCCAAATTGCTTACAGTGTAGCAGGTCATTGCCATTAAAATGTCTAAGCAATTGGTGTAAAATAAGTTTTTCAAAAACTTTACTGAATGTAGGCAGTACTGATATTGGTCTAAAGTTAGTGGGGTCAGACCTAATACCCGATTTAAACAATGGGATTATTTTACTATGTTTCATTAGATCAGGAAATATGCCACAATCAATGGATTCATTAAATATAAAAGCTAGATCTGGTGCAATGGTATCAATTAAAGGTTTAATAATTTTAACGGAAATGCCCCAGAGATCTGCAGTTTTTTTAATATTTAAAAGTTTAAAGGCTTTTTTTATATCATTTTCATCAACATGGGTAAAAATAAATTTACTATCGCATTTAGGTACATTTTCTTTAAGTAATGATTCAGCTATTATTTGAGAAGAGTTCAGACACTTTGTAGTACAGATTGGAATGTCAGTAAAAAAATTTTCAAAAGCTTGCGCTACTTCAACATCATTTTTGATAGAGCAATCATTAATCTTTAAACTGTAATCATTAATGTAGGTATTGACCTTTCCAGTCTCACTATTAATTATTTTCCAAGTTGATTTTATTACATTTTCACTATTTTTAATTTTCGAGCTAATATAATTTGATTTTGCTGTATTACAAACTTTTCTAAATATTTTTGAGTAATTTTTTACTTTTTCTTTAAATTCCTGGCTAAAATTGTACTGCTTTTCACTATACAGTTCATATAACTTTTGTCTACTCTTATGTATACCTACTGTTGCCCACTCACTAAAGCTAAGTTTTTCTGAGACCAAGATCGATTTGGGTAAAAATGTATATGAGTTTACGCGTCCTCCCAACTAGCGAATCTATTTGCTGTCTAAAAGTAAGAGTTTAGTCAAGAATGATTCCTAAATATTTAGTATGGTCAGTTCTTGAGATGAAGGGACAGGAGCAATTGGGAATAGCTTTAAGGCAGGAGTGAGCACGGATTGAAAATGAAGAGGGCGGGAGAAGATTCGCTCTTAGAGCGAACGTTATGTAGTTAGTCTTTAGGGCATTTAGTGTCAGGACGTTATTATTGAGCCAAGAACAAACCCTATCTACACCATCTTGAGTGCTCTCAAAAGTTTCCCTCCAGCTTTTACCACTAGACAAAAGTGCAGTATCGTCAGCGAACGTGATGACTCTACCATTTTCCAGGCGAATATTACATAGGTCATTTATATAGACTAGAAACAGCGTAGGTCCAAGGATACTTCCCTGGGGAACACCGAAGGTAACTAGCTGCTCTTCACTGTATAGTTGTTCAATTTTAACACGCTGTTTTCTGTCCTTAAGGTAGTCACCAAAGAGATTTAGGGGTAGTCCTCGGACCCCGCAGTTTTCGAGTTTCTTCAGCAGGATAGGGATAGGAACAGTGTCAAAAGCCTTTGCTAGGTCCAAAAATACCACCAGGCACTTTTTCCGTTCATCAAGGTTAGTTATGATAGAGTTCGTTAGCTCATGGACAGCATCATTCGTGGATTTTGTTTTGCGAAACCCAAATTGACATGGTGAGAGAAGGTTGTTTGTTTCCAGAAACGATGTGAGTCTCTTGTTCATGAGTCTTTCCAAGATCTTAGAGAGGGTAGGGAGAATGGATATTGGCCTAAAGTTTTCTACCCTGTCTCTATCCCCTCCTTTGTGTATGGGTTTAATGAGCGCAATTTTAAAGGCTGTAGGGAAAGTGCCAGATGAGAAGGCAAGATTACAAATATAGGTGATAGGGATCGACAAAATGGTAGAGTATCTTTTTAGTATAGTCCCAGAGATGTGATCAAAGCCTACCGCGCAGTCCTGTTTCAACCCCATAATCAGCATGGAGACTTCTCGCTCGTCAGTCGGGAGTAGGACCAGCGAAGACATTGGTGAGTTGAGGCTGAAAGACGAGTCAGTAGCAGGAGGTCCGATGGCCACATTAGCATTTTGTATCTTTTCTGCTAGGTTCTTGCCGACATTTGAAAAGTATCGATTGACTTCATTTATGCCCTTAGCCTTATCTCCCTGAGCTATTAAATTTGGTGAATAGTCCGATGTTTTAGTTCTTCCACTGATGGCGTTAATAACTTCCCAGAGTTTCTTTTTGTTGCCTTTCGCATTATCGATTTCAGTCCTTTCATAATTTCTCTTTGCCTTTTTAGTCATAGAACCACAATAATTTCTGTATCTCCTGTAAGTTGTTCTGAGAATCAAATTGTCAGGGTCTTTTTTTAATTTTTTATAAAGATTGTCCCGGTTTCTCAAGCACCTTAGGAGGCCATTGTTGATCCAGGGTTTATTAATCATTTTTCGTTTAGGTATCTTTCTTTTGCTTGTGTTTTGGGCGATTGCTGTGGCTATACTTTCTATGAATAAATCTGTAGCAATATTAACATCTGAGCAATTGAGTATTGTCTGAAAGCTAGTGTTTTTCATCATAATATCCAGACCATCGTAGTCTACACGAGAACTGTCTTGATGGGTAAAGTTTAACGTAGTTCGCTGAGCAATATTGAGTGCAACACACTCATGATCCGTGATAGAAGATAATATGACAAAACAAGTAGCGTCTAATTTAGTTTTTAACATCATATGATCGAGACAGGTGGAGCCACGTGTCGGAATGATATGTCCTGGTAGTATAGCATGGGAGGCCAACATGTTTAGGTAGTCATTCAAGCGTTTGTCGGCGGAATCTGATGCTATGTTAATGTTAATATCGCCACATAAAATGATATTTTTGTAGCTCGCTAACTTTGTCAGAACTAGGTCAAGGCTGTTAATGAAATTGTTTGTGTCAGACTTGCTAGGAGAGCGATAGATTCCTAGAATGCAGGTTTCCCTATTTAATTTTAGAAGTAGACAGTTCGCATCACTAACAGCCAGTTCCTCGGAGGTTATGTCGAGGTGCTTGTTATAGTATATTACTACACCATCATTTTGAAAGACAATAATGGCAAATTCTAATACTCAGAAAGCTATGTGGAAGGTAGTAAATGATGAGAGAGGAAAACACGCATCGCCCTCTATTAACTTTATGGACGTCGTCAAAGACCCTAAAATTTTGTTCTAAAAAGGCGGCCGCGGACGCCATGAACGCAAAATTCGTGGGCGCGGCGGCCGCGTGCGGCGCCCCGCGCGCGGACCTGCGTGCCGTCGGCGCCGCCCTCGCGGCCGCCCGTCCAACAACTGACCGCTCACTGCGGTTTGTGCGTTTCTCACCTGCAGAAGTGTATCAAATTATAATGACGCGCATCCCAAAGAAGCCTACTAAAGACTTATATACGATTTCAATGGAAACGTTACGCATCGCAGCGATGCCGCTCGCGCCGTGCCTGGCACATTTATTTAACTGCTGTTTAGACGCTGGTACCTACCCACTGATTTTCAAGTCTAGTAAGGTATCACCACTATTCAAGGGGAAAGGTAAGCGCGACAGCATAGACGGCTACAGACCGGTGTCCATTATTCCAGCGCTAGCCAAGGTGTTCGAGAATGGAGTAAGTACTCGACTAACAGAGTACCTCGCGGACACTGAAGCGTTGTCGGAGCGCCAGGAGACTGTGGACGGACTTGAAAAGAAATTGAATGACGCAGCACAAGAACTGGCACTTTGGTTCCAATGCAATGGCCTCGTGCTAAACATAACTAAAACGCACTTCATTCACTTTTCAATCTCCGGCCGGTCATGCAGGGACATGTCGGTGTGTGTTGGTGGCACTTCGATACACGAAGTGTTGTCGACAACGTTCCTCGGGTTCGAGCTGGATCGCGGGCTGACGTGGGCGGTACACGTGGATAAGCTGTGCAAGCGGCTTGGCAGTGCGTGCTACGCGCTGGACAGGCTGGCTCGTCTGGTGCCCGCTGATATGGTCCGCATGTGTTACTTTGCGACCGTACACTCACTGTTGCAGTACGGCGCCGAGCTCTTCGGACGCGCTGCCGAAAGGGAACACGTCTTCAGAATGCAAAAAAGAGCCGTACGGACTATAGTACGTGTGTCGCAGAGAACATCTGTGAGACCATACTTTACTCAGCTACATATCATGACCTTCCCATCGATGGTCATTTACCAGGTGGCAGTGCATGTCCGTCAAAACATTTCTTCGTTTTCGAAACAAGCGGAGATGCACTGCTACAACACTCGCAATGCCGCGGTCGGCTGGCTGGTGCCTGCGGCAAGACGACTGGCCAAATCGGACAGGTTGACGCACGTAATGGGACCAGCTACCTACAATAAGCTCCCAGACAAGGTTAGGGACGCACCGAGTGTAGATAATTTCAAATTAAAATTAAAAAACTGGCTCATAGAGAAGGCGTTCTATACGTACGAAGAGTTTTTAAACTATTAATATAGAATAATCTTATTTTGATAATTAGATATTATAATTTTATATTAGAAATAATTCATTTATAAAGTGTGACATATAATTTGACAAATTATGAATAAAATGTTTATCTGTTTATCTGAAGAAGTGAAAAATTACATAAATTAAAAAAAAAATTATTTATTAATCAATGAATCAATCAGTAAAGTACCTACAGTATGGACTTAAGAATAAAGATACATAATTCGTATTTTTAAATTATCGCGAGCTTGTTTTGTTGACATGAGTCATGTCAACAAAAATTTTTCAACCATTTTTTTATTCGCTTTGGGGTGGCTTTCATATCACGGCGGCCATGAACAGGTAGCCATTACTCCTTTTTGTTTCAAAATCTGTAGCAAATAGTAAGATGAGAAGTAATTATCGCAGTATAACTCATGACCTTTGCTCTCGGAGATCCGTTTTGCAAGATGCAATACTACAGACGCGCCATATCCGATTTATTTCACGCATGTTTGATCCAGTTCTGGAGATAAAGCCTGGTAGAGTATAAAATCGTATGCTTGACCATTTTTCCCGCACAAAAAAAGAATAGCTTTATGCCCCATGGACAAGTTTATTTATTATTTTCCTTACAATTTTCCTTTTATATATTGCTTAGCAACATGCTTTCCAGTGAAAGGTACAATTTGCTCATCCACACACAGTTCTTTCTCCAATGGTCCAAGCATCGGCTCCTGATTGCATCATAGATAGGTCTTACTTTGTAAAAGACATCTTTAGAGTCATGTGGCATCTGTGTGTTGTCGACAAGATGTAAATTGGTGCGCAGTTCAAAAAAATTGTCCCTTGACATAATTTCAGTGAATAGACCAAGGCCAAAGTTGGATTCCCAGTACATTTTCAAAGCAGGATAGTTGAATATCCCTGTGGCCAAATGCAGTCCAAATAATACTTCCACCTCATTTGGAGAAGTAGGCTTGAACCTAACTTTACCACATTGCACTGCATATAAGTTTGTCATTTCAGCCATTACACTAAATAATAGGAAACATACATAACATAGGAACATACCTGTGGTAATAATCAATTGGAGCTAGAACCGTGGGGTCAATGAATATGGGTGGCGACCATTCAGTCGTTATTTGGTTTTCTATTTCTCTATGTCTCCATCTAATACTTGACTTTGGCGTGAGACATTCAAAATTATCCGTTGAAGCGGACTGTCGTAACTCATTCTCGAGCAGAACAGCTTCAGAATCTGCAAAGTCTGGAGTCGGTATTGCTCCACCCACTAAGTTAAGTTCAGCGCGATTATTTGTTTCCTCTTCATCATCAGATTCCGGTGGATAGAATTCTCCTTGATGCCGGTTTACTATATCTGCACCCACACGGATAAATCGTGGTTGTTGACTAGGAGGATCCACATATTCGTCGTCCGAAGATAAATCCAAATCTGATAAATTTCCATTGTGTAAAGCATCCAATGCATCGGGTGTGAATATTTTGCATTACAGTAATCTGTAAAAATAAACAAAAACACTTTTGTAAAACCAAATAATTGAACTGTCTAACAAAATTATCGTAGTAAAACAAAAAAGCGCGCGTTTTATAAGACGGTTACATCTTTTGAATCATGCGTGAAAATTTTTGTTTCGGCCTGATGTGTACAAATGTATACATAAATATTTTTCAAGATTTCCGAGTGAAATAAACTACAAACAATGTAGAAATACGTTACAAATTATTTCAATACTACAATTCATCGATAAACATTTTTTGCTAAACGTATTTCACCCTAAAATTTATAATTTAGAAATAAACAGAACTGCTTACCTGCACTCTTCAAAAGTTCACTGGCCACTGACACAAACTCGACCAAAACTTTCCGAACACGATAAGAGATGGCGTTACTAGTACTGTTTTCGATAGCTTTTAATGTGTACAAACGATCGCAACCGCTCTAAAATACTAAATAATATTTTGAAATTGTTTTATTTGGGAAAAACTTTAATGTGTACAAATGTGACCACAGGGTCTGAAAGGGCTAAATATATAACCTGAACGAAATGTTTTTTTACTTATTTCGAGTTTCCTGTAAATGAGATCTCATAAAAGACAACGCATTTAATGATTTATCACTTAATGAACTTCTCAATTTACTGCATAAATAACCGGCCGAAGAAAAAGCACGTTCGGCTTCCCCTTCGGCCGTCTACAGAACCGGAGTTTCAGAACTGTTCCATACGAGGCTTTTAAATTACTTGTACGGAACTGGTTCCGATCGTGGCTATTAATTTACTTGTATAGAACTGGTTCCGATCAAGTAATCATCGTATTCCATCAGCCGTGAACGGAACTGAAGTAAAGACACAGCGAGGTAAAATATGTAGACTTGTTCTTTTTTTTACTAAATAACTATCGAATGGATTTTATACAAAACTTGGTGTACTAAAACTTATATAGCGTTATAAATAAACCAAAATGTAACACTCCTTTTTATACAAATATTGACTGGCCAAAAACATGCTTATTATCATTCTTAAAAAGGAATCATTCATTGGCAGACAATTATACGTCATTCATTGTACCTTCTCGTAGTGCTAGAAGTGTTATGAAAATGGACATGAAATGAACACATGTTGCTGTAATCGATAGCAAATAATTATACGCTGCTGTTAAGTAAACTCCTCGACCACCGCCAGCGCTGTCATAGATGCACATTTCCACTCTAATGATGGATTCAAGATCTGTGTTAACTGTAGATTTGTTTACTTTTGTGGTGGCTTTGCGTATCTTTTTTCCAATTCCTCGGCCACAGTTAACTCTTCATCGCTGGAGTCTGTAAACGCTGTGCTTATTTGTGTTAGTTTTAAATTACAGCCTTTCTAATTTAATCCATTTTTTTTATTACAGTCTTAGTGGCTGGTAGGTCCTATTTAATTAAAAGTTGTAAATTGCATATTGCTAGAAACAAAGTTATTGGCCCTCAAACATAAAATAAGAGTTTAAATAAATTTTTATATATATTTTTTCGCGGTAAAAAGTAGTATAGGCTACTTTTTACCGCGAAAAAATATCTACTCTCTAGTCTTACAGTGTTTCGACATAAAAGGACAGACAAACAAAACGAGAGGGTAACTGAAACTGACTGAATAGCTTTCCCCCAAGAAATTTTGTAACATCTGTTTTATGGTATGCTTCAAAGTAATTTTGAAAAATCTGCTGTAAGAAAAACTAGGCAGCGGCGCCAGTGTGTGGTGCGGCATAATGTATTAAATGCTTGCATTATACTAATTTCGCAATATTCCTCCAAATTTTATCTGCTGAAACTACATGAAAAGCACGCGAACGTAGTCCACACCTATGCCATAATAATAAGTAGTTAGAGGCGTATAGAATCAAAGGTAGCTAAGTGCCATACATTCAAAAAATGAACTAAGTATCTAGTGAAATTACGGTAGCAACTAATGAATTGGTTATCTAGGGAACAAATACAGCTAACCGCCTTCTATTTCCGTTAAAAAAATCATGTTGGTATCAAATACAGCTATGTGAAGCAAGTCACTTTCAAAGACAGCTAGGTGACGTAACAGCCAATCAGAACGCTTGAAATTTTGGAAAAAAAGATGGCGATTTCTGTGATTCACAAGGTGCACGTAGGATATTGTTTTTACTGTTTTGTGTGTTTTATGTAATTTCTGGTGCTAAAGTGTGTAAAATTGATGACAATGGAAGTCTTTGTCGAACCAGCAATTCCGGGCAGAGGTCGGAAACGAACACGAAACTCAGAAAACTGGAAAGTAAACATTGCCGGGCAGAGGTCGGAAACGAACACGAAACCCAGAAAACTGGAAAGTAAACATTGCCGGGCAGAGGTCGGAAACGAACACGAAACCCAGAAAACTGGAAAGTAAACATTGCCGGGCAGAGGTCGGAAACGAACACGAAACCCAGAAAACTGG